>CM061533.1:43625825-44358128 GCA_030545055.2 Neoaliturus tenellus | reverse complement strand
TTTAGATAGCAACAGTGATAGGCCTATAAAAACGAACCAAATTTTTTAAGGTTAGTGTATGCATTGTACTTCACGATGCAAAAGAAATTCTCATTAAATATTAATGCTAGAATGAAAGTTGGTACATTGGCCAAACTGTTGTTTGTAATAAAAATTGATTGGCGATTTAGTATTGTTTTCCAAAGCGATGGGTGAAGAAATGACATGGAAGAAATGACATGAAACTGCTATTTTTAACACTTAAATTTCAAAAACTTCTCGGGGGGGGGGCCCCGAACCCCCCGCCCGTCTGGCCCGCCGATCGGGGGGGGGGGGGGGAGGGGGGCGCAGACCCCCCCCCCGGTTAGCCCCCCCCTTACTAATGTTCTAGATCCGCCACTTAAGCATACTCCCCAAGGTAGGCCTATACTTAATCTGTTACAGGTCAGCTAGATCCCATAAGGCCTCTTCTACGGGCATGTTTGGATTGGATACATAGTACCGTACCTTCAGTATTATATGTATTGCTCGTATTTAAAATGGACAACAATATTTATTACAACCGGTCTACTTATGCTCGAAATCGAGCAATTTATTTGATATAATACAAAAGTTACCTTTCCTTCTAATTCAACGACATACGACCAATCCAATATTGTAAATATCAGTAATCACAAAAAAAAAAAAAAAAAAAAAAAAAAAAAACTAAACATATTAACTAACAGGATGTTTAAAATGCTCAACCCCAATGTGGAAAACTAATAGGAAAACTTCAAATTTAATTAGTGTATAGTGCTCTTATAGGTTAAGCCCGATTTTCAAAAATATTTTGGAGGAAACAACTACAGACCACGCCCTATCCAAAGACACAAAAAACTTTGGAAAAGTTGAAAATTGTAGGATGAGTTCTCTACACAAAACACCCTTAGCGTATTAAATAAGTATAGATAGGCCTATATTGCAATTAAATTACAGTTAAAAAACAAAGAAATTTCATAAGGCCTCTTCTATACACTGTTCGACAAACAGTGACCGTTTGGTCGCAACTTTGTACAGTAGTACCTTTTAGCCCTATGCTAAATGTAAAACACTGAGCTACAAGTCACTCGTATGGACAGTGCCAGAATCCCATGCAGCCAGTCGTTATTGCGTCTGGCCCGACGACAAGGCGGCATGATGAAAACGCCCATAGAGATGTTCTAGTGGTTCTGGTGTAGTCCTACTGTTTTTACTGGATACAGCTGCTTAAGAGGACCTTGGAGTGCCGCCATGTTGGATTTATTTCCCATGAGAGCAATGCTAATGCTAAACATGTCCCCGGCATTTGTCACATAATTTCTTTATTTTTTGTCCGATTGGTTCAGAATAAATAGCGTTTGAATCTCAATTAAACTCACCGTTCCTTTTGCAAAATCGATTCTTTGTAAATAATTTATAAAATTCTCTAGAAAATGTTTTAAAAGTAGTAAAAAACTTGCTTTGTTGTTTCATGTTAAACCACTACTTTTTATAAAAAAAATTCCTCTCGCAAACCAAATCCGCCTTGATGAACCCTTTTTTAGAGCTAAAACAATTATTTTCTGATTACAAATAAAAGAGTTGTTTGGTTTCCCGTTTAACATTGCTCTTATGGGGGAAAGACAGAATCTGGATTGACTCCAACGCCTCTTAACATATAACACTTAAAGAGCTTGTCCTTATTTATTCCAATTCATTCTAGAAACAACTTCCCATCTTCAACTTCAGCTCTATCCCATGAAACCAAAATCTAACGGTTGAAATTCATGGGAGGAGTTCATTGCACAATAAAACATGTCACGTATTATAGTTTAAAAGATAATCAAATTCTTATGTTTTATTTTTACAAACAAAATAGTTTAGGCTATATGATATTTGAGTACCTATAAATGTGAATTCAGTGCAGTTTGGTGCGTAATTATTATTGATGTTGATTATATGTTTCAAATGTACAGTCGATTAATTAATTGAATGCAAGAAACGGTTGGTGATGAGGATGGAGGGAACTGTGTCCCATTTTACCCCACTATTTCGACAAAACCCGGACGGCCAGTATCAGGGCAGCAGAGGACATCAGTGTATATTTCATCTTATAAGGTAATGTACCTTACTTGTACAATGTATGTGTATGCACACGGATCTTAAACGGGCCAAACGATTTTCTTCCAACTTTGCAAATAACATAAAAATAATAAATTTACAGATCTCTATGCCAGGAAAATTCTTATTTAGTTGTGATCTTAGATTGAATTTCTAAACATTTTAACATTCTTAACATTAGTACAGCCTACGTGATTCAGTAGAGCATTTAATTTTTTTTCATTGTAGCCAGTGAAGCTACAGAATTACTAAATGACACTATATATCTTGTTTTATTGAATTTTATACTGGAGATTATGAATGTGTAGATAAATAAAAATAAAGTAAACGGATAAAAAACCAAGCAATTATTTGTAGAATTACAATTTGAATTTAAAATAAAAAGAATTAACAATGATGAACTCAGCTGGTTAAACAAAGAAGTTGAATCACATTTTGCAGCACCCGCATAGGCCTACATCAAACGTGAGTGAGCGAAGCGAACGAGCTCGTCTGGAATAAAAACAAGACATTTTGTACTTTATGAGATTTTGTCGCTACGTCTGTTATGATGTAACTACGAAGAAATTTGTGTTTGCCGAGCAAGTGCTCGGCCCCCAGGTACCTAACTCATATATGGATTTAAAAATCAAAACAAAAGAATTTCTAAAACTGCTCACTCAACTGTCGATATACGAACCATGTCCACTGCGAAAATGTTGGTTTCAATTGTTTTAGCCTATATAAGTTACTGAATTATTGAATGATAAAGCATCAGATTTAAATTGTACTTTATGCTGATGATTTATGATTACTGTTAGATAAAGAAAAGTATTTAGTATAGAAGAATAAAACAACTATGTAATTTGTAGAATTAATTGAAATTTAAATTTTAGAATACCTGTATTAAAAATAAAAGAAAGAATTATAGTAATAATGAGATTAGCGGTAACTAGAAGTGAAATTCAGGTGCTACTTTACAACATGTGATTTAAAAAAAAATGTACACTTTCACTAACCCCCTAGTGCAGCACCCTTATTCCAACATTTTAAAGCATTGTGAAAGGCGAACGAGTTATAGTATTGAAAACAAAGTAGCCATTATTACTATTACCACAAAGAAATTGTTTACCGAGAAAATTTTCAGCTCCCGGTACTACATAATACACAAAGGCTACACGATTAACAATAAGAACCACGCCCTATAGGATGATTAGGCTATCTTTATTTTCTCAACATTGTTGGCTCCGGGGAAGACCAATAAAGTCTGAAACAGAAGCGAGGCCGCCATTGTTGTCTTCATGTCAGATGATACTGAAGCCGAAGCCATTTTTGACCAATGAGGGGAGGGATTGAACTTCCAGCGAGGGACAATGGATGAATGAATGAAAAAGTGTTTTCATCACACTACATCGATATCACCTGTTTTCGACCCTCACTTCTACCAAAGAAACCCCTGTTTTGCCGGCCTCGGCCGGCAAAATTTTCCGGCCTAGTTCGGTAATGGACACGGTAGCAGAGAAATCTAGAATATTAGAAGGTATTTAACAACAACAACAACAACAAATAACAAATCAGTGACGTAGTTAGTAGTTCAGCTAATAGCAACTGTTAAATATGTATGACGTAGATGGGAAAATAGTGCTTTTCCATTGGAATCACCTGTAGTCACTTACCGTTAGAGTACCTATTTACCCTCGATCGTTTCAAGTTCTCGACTTCGTCTCGAACTTGAAATACGATCTCGGGGCCGGCAAAACGCCACTTTCGGCCCTTGTGGCGAAATATACAATTTCATTGCATGTTAATACAGTTTACAATATTTCTTATTAAATTATCACCTTTAGCATGGTCGCACAAGAGACCGTCTATTTAGGTTGTCACTACTAGTACACTAAATCTCTTTCGTCCTTTTCCACAACAGAAACACACTTTTGTATACAGAAAGAAGAACTTTAAAAAGGAGAAAATCATAATTAAACTATACAACCTATTTTTATCTATATTCTTTAAAACCTTGACCCTTAACTATTGTAATATTGTAATAGCACATTTCATGTAGGCAAAGATGTAAATTGTCAACTAATTATTTTATACATTGAGGGACTAACTGCTTGCATCAGTAAAAGTCAATAGAACTGCTTGTTCAGGCAGGACCTGGATGTTGCACTGTATGAAGAGATTCTGTGCATGATTAAAGTCGTTGCAGACAATATTTATTTAGAAGGTTAGACGTTTAATAATCCTGATTCCGTCACGTGTTTTGAAATTCTGGAAGGTGATCTTGAAGCACGAGTTTATTTTAGGCCTACAGTTACAGCACCATTATTAACTGTACGGTACTTTAAAAAAGCTGATAAATTAGAAGCATTGAGTATAAAGACGATACATTAATTCATTAATTTGAATACTGTATACATAAATTGACGATAAGCCATTGTGAGGAGAACCTAATAAGATATCCAAATGTCACGGTTAAACCGAAAAATTGTAAAATGATAGCAAGAATTTCTCCTGTCTGCGAGCAAAACAAAACTTATCGCTTGCATACACTTTGTTTACAAAGGATTTTATGAAACTCCATTAAATATTTTAGAAACTATCATTTCTATAATTGAATCAACGTAATCATTTTGTAATCTTTGACTATCAGAGACAACGAGGCGAGATACAGCACTGCGGTTGCTACTGTCCTCTGCTGCCCTGATACTGGCCGTCCGGGTTTTGTCGAAATCGTGGGGTAAAATGAGACAGTTCCATCTCATCGTCTCTTTCTGTCTGCATTGTTGCAAAAATCTTAGAACTTGAAAAAAAAAACACACAATAACAAATACACTACAGTACAAACCAAAATGTCACTTGTAACATTTTTATAAAATTTACCGTTTTCAAGATATTTGAGTTTAAAATTTTAAAATGGCCGCCATTTTGAAAATACACATTGGAAAAAAAAAATTTTTTTACTGAAAATGGGTATTGTTATAGTGAAGGTTCATGCCAAATACTAACTTAATACAATGATCCGTTACAGAAATAAAAATTATTTAGTGTAAAAACAAAATGGCGGCTAGCGGGTTAACGAAGCATTTTAGGACATATGTTTGTTTACAGGAACTTTTTTGCTTATTTTGAGGTGGGCAATAACCTGGAAAAGTTTGTAAAGGTGGAAGCTGGACACCCTGTATATTATTTTATCCCAGGCCTAAGTTATTTGCTAAGTTTGAAGAAGATCGTTTGAAGAAAATACATTAATACATACATACAAATATACTTTACTCGTATTAGGTATAACTTAGTATTGGATATTGGCCTATACTTATCATATGAAACTTGATAAAATTTTTACATTTCCCGGTTTTGAACCAGCACGATAGACGATTTCAGCATAGAGTTAGAGTATCTCAGCATTTTTGTCCAATATTATGGCAAGTTTTATAAAATTTTATTCTTTAGTTTACAAGATGTTCTCGCAACTCTGAAAGTGCCGGGTTAAAATCTGCTTCAGAGTTGATGGTTTCAATTGACACCTGGAAGTAGAAGAGGACCTACACCAATTTCAAAAGTTAAACAAATTACTTTTTTAATAAGAGGGTATTCAAATGCATTCATTGTATGTAATTGAAATAGTTCATAAATTGAGTACAGTAGTTCATAAATCATCTTCGCTCATAAATTAAGACATAGGCTACCACGACAAGGCGAGCCACAGCACTGCGGTTGCTGTCCTCTGCTACCCTAATACTGGCCGTCCCGGTTTTGTCGAAATCGTGGGGTAAAAAGAAACACCGCATCGCCTCTTTCTGTCTGGATTGTTGCAAAAATCTTAGAAATTGAAAAAAGAAAAAAAAAATACACTGCAGTACAAACCAAAATGCATTTAATTCACGTTGGATCTCAAAACTTTATTGTTTTCATTTAGAGATAAGAGAAACTGCTCTTTTATAGACTACTGAATAATTCTTATCAATTATATCGCAATCTACTGCCGCTCTACATGTGAAATCAACGAATTATTCTATATGTAGTGATGATGCATAGTGAAACAAATCTTTAAACGACGAAACATTGGTTTTATCACAAGAAATGTAAGCATTTTTAAGGTTCGAAACTACTACTAAACTACTATTGATGAAAGATTTGTCTAAACAGATTTATTGGTCTTGGCCAGTAACAAATCTACACACGGCATCGCACCACACTCTTCATCCATTCTTAATTCATATTTGCCTTACAGTACGCTCCAGTATTTTTGAGCGGAGCGAGCGAAGCGAGCGAAGCTCCTATACTACACTCTGGCTTTTTATTTACAAGTACTCCTCCTGAACGGCTGGAGTGATCTTCACGAAATTTTGCTCGGTCATAGTAATCATCTATGGGAAGGTATAAATCTGAAATGGTCCAAATCGGACATAAGGGTTCTGCCCTACGGCGCTTTAAAGTTACCATGTTATTTTAATAGGAGAAATATTTTATTTGGTTTGTTTACTGTGTGTTGATTATACAGCTGTTATAAGGGTCAAATTTAACTTCAAACTGTTACTATCAGCTGTTTGTGAATACAGTAGTTTAGGTGAAATTGTTGTTTTGTTTATTTTAGTGGTTTGTTTACCTTTGTACGCGTGAATAAAATGCTACGTTTACTGAGAGGAGGTGCAAATCTTGGACGACACACCATTTATTATCTTGTAAACATATAATCCCCCGTCGCAGAAAACCTGCGTAATCAAAAATTATTAAAGCATTGCAGACTTGTAGCGAGTAAGCGCAGCGAACACCCTAAATCTGGCGACGAGTGTGTGCAGCGAATGAGCCGACCCAAAAGGTGAGTGAGCGCAGCGAACGAAACGTACTATACCACTAAAAATGTATCATTAAATCAATTGACGGCAAGTGAGCGTAGCGAACGAGCCGACCCAAATGGCGAGTGAGCGCAGCGAACGAGCTAAACCCTGACGGCGAGTGAGTGTAGCGAACGAGCTCACTTGAATTGTCTGTAAAACTTTTGCTATTATTGATTTAAAAAATAGTCGCTCCGCTCAATATTGCAAGAGCAGACAACTGCATTGTATACCTAGTATTAAAAGTAATGGCCGTTCAATCTCTTGTTTGACTTCAGAGGCTATTATAAATAGGTAACAAGACTTACCATCATTTGAGTTTATAAACAAAATCAGATCAAAAACTCCTAAAAAAACCTCCCTTTTATGGTGGTCCTAGAGCAATGTATAAAATAATAGGTTAAAAATATATTCCATTAAACTTTCCATGTCTATCGAGTTTCACGTAGCAAACGATTCACTAGTTTCCGAGTCCATCCATATAAAATATATTTATATGTATGTAATTTTTATAAATAGAGTCCTCTAAATTTTTTAACAATAATGAATTTTTTGCCACCTTAACACTAAAAAGTTTGTATTTTCTCAGATGTGCAGATGTTTATTAAGAACACTTCACTATCTGCTATATTTACTTTCAACAAAAATACGATTGCTGAGCTTAGAAAAAATAGTTTAGAACAGTTTTTGAAGTTTACGGTTAAATTATCCTTTTAAGAAAGATCTATAAAATAAAATAAAATACTAGGGATATTCAAAATTAAATGCAATAAGAATTTGAGAATAATTTATTACTTTTGCAAAAAAAAGTAAGGAATTAAGAAACTATATAGAGGTTTTAAGAATCTTTACTATGTGTTCTTTTTTAGACGTCATTACATCACTTTTGTTATTTCTTAGCATAATCAAGCTTAAAAAAATATTTAATTGAAATAACGTCATAATTTTTTACACTATTTTATAAAATATACCAATTTAACTTTCGACAGTCAAAAACTTTCGACGGATAGACACGATCCGTCAAAAACTGTAGTTTTGTGATTTTCCGTATGCTCTCTTTGCAGTGTATTCTAAGCAGTTCTGCGCTCCTGATACGAGACGTTCAAGAAATCTCGAAATTCCGTATCTGCAATGTTGTCGCATTCCCCGAATACTTTTGAAGAATGTAGGCGGCAGGACTCTCAGATCATGCGCTGAGATTTATCATGGGCATATTTAATGTTCTAGCCTTTTTTACAAGGAAGAAAATTATTATATTGACTATAAACTCTATATAATTATAAACTAAGATTTTTTTTATATGTACCTTCAGCAATATGTCGATTATATAAATAATTAAAATGAGTCGTAGTAAATATTTTTGATTTTTTACCAAAGTTTTAAAACAGTGACAATCGTTTTACATATAAACTTTTTTAAACTATTAAAACTTAAACGGAAACTATTAATTACGAACGAAAATACATATTTTACTAAATATGCGCTTTGACGTTGTTTTAGAACAAAATTTAGTACTTATTTATTTTTTAATTAAAGTTAAAAGAGAACCCCTTAAATTGCCAGCAAATCCAGTGTTGGACTTCTCCGGGACCCAGCAAGGCCTGGGCCGCCCGGGCCCTGCCAGACAAGTAGGTGTATCCATAACAGTCTAACATGACTATGGACACTGTGCCAGAGGGGCTAACCATTAGCTGACCTCAACCTAAGTTATTGTAAATATGTTACTTTTATATTATTGTTAAACTTTAGCCTGTATAGCAATTTTGTAATATGCTGATCGGTTAATAAAATTTGTAAAAAAAAAAATCTCGCTCACAGGTGTTCTGGTGTTTATGCTATCAGTCGCCAAGTTGTCGCCAGTCGGTAAGGAAGAATATGTAGTGCGGGTTGCGAAACGCTTGGTTGCAGGCGACGCGTACTAGACGGTTTTTGGCCTGACTGCTGCCGCCTCTTAAAAGACTAAATAATGAGACAATTATACTAGGTATACAATGCAGTTGTCTGCTCTTGCAATATTGAGCGGAGCGACTATTTTTTAAATCAATAATAGCAAAAGTTTTACAGACAATTCAAGTGAGCTCGTTCGCTACACTCACTCGCCGTCAGGGTTTAGCTCGTTCGCTGCGCTCACTCGCCTTTTGGGTCGGCTCATTCGCTGCACACACTCGTCGCCAGATTTAGGGTGTTCGCTGCGCTTACTCGCTACAAGTCTGCAATGCTCTAATAATTTTTGATTACGCAGGTTTTCTGCGACGGGGGATTATATGTTTACAAGATAATAAATGGTGTGTCGTCCAAGATTTGCACCTCCTCTCAGTAAACGTAGCATTTTATTCACGCGTACAAAGGTAAACAAACCACTAAAATAAACAAAACAACAATTTCACCTAAACTACTGTATTCACAAACAGCTGATAGTAACAGTTTGAAGTTAAATTTGACCCTTATAACAGCTGTATAATCAACACACAGTAAACAAACCAAATATTTCTCCTATTAAAATAACATGGTAACTTTAAAGCGCCGTAGGGCAGAACCCTTATGTCCGATTTGGACCATTTCAGATTTATACCTTCCCATAGATGATTACTATGACCGAGCAAAATTTCGTGAAGATCACTCCAGCCGTTCAGGAGGAGTACTTGTAAATAAAAAGCCAGAGTGTAGTATAGGAGCTTCGCTCAAATATGTTGGATTAAATTTACCATCACCTAACCAACGGAAAACATTTCAGGCTAAAATTGACATTGGAGAAATGGGTTATTTATGTAAATGACTTCAAAATATAGGAATAAAAAGGTTTGTTACGGCTCCTCAAAAGTAGCCGATATGCCTTAATTTTAAGGCAATGTGGATATCTTATATGACTAAACAGAGATTCATACACCTTGCATTAATAAAGTTGAATATGATAGTTATGATATTTATTATATAGGCCTATTATGAAAAGTTGTCTTTAAATAAATTAGTGTGGAACTATTAAAAGATTGTCGGCGTTTCTTGTTTTCTTTTGGTCATAGGAGTTAGAAAAATAAATGTTCATACAGTGAACTTATGAAATTCATCGACTTTACTGTTCTTATTAATATTTAAGCAATTAATCTTCATTGTTAGGTTATTATTTCTCCATGCCAACAACTAATAGCAGATCATGGGTCAAAAATATTTTTATGAAAGTAAATAGTGGACTAATGTTTAAAACATAAAGCACAATTTTTAAGTGTACGTACCAAATTTTATTATAAATTAATTTTGGTGTACGAACATGTTTTGGTGAAGAACGAAGTTTGTGTGAAAGGGTAAGTTTGTGATTCAAACCATATCTACAAATTTGACAAAAATTCATAACTTCTCACATCCGTGTATAGGGTCAACACGAAATTAAGAAGGAATGGGAATTTCAGTCAGTCTGTGTGGAGCTTAAATTAATATAGCACAATTTACAGGTAGTGTTTTTCTTCACACATTAAATCCATTCACACTAACTGGTAGTTTTTTTTCTCTTCACAACGACGTCTTCCCAATATTGGACTTTTCACAATAAGTATCAAGAGCGAGCGAGACAGACACACAGACTTTATGTGTTGATTAAAGTTCATCGTCGCTATTTTTTTCGTTGTCTTACAGCTCATAAAAGTGTTTTTCTTTTTTTTCTTTCAGTGTTCTTTTTCAGTGACTGTTTCGAGTAATGAAATAAATTATCCAAGAAAACTAGAAATTAAACATTCCATTTCGTAAATAAAACACCTCTTGGTTAATCACAGTGTTTAAATGGCGATTTGGCCCAACGCCTCGATACTTCATCAAACTTTGACAGTTGATACTCGAGTGACAGTTAAAGTATCCAGTGGTGTAATAAAGGCGTAATATCACAGCAATAACCGGTGTAATAACAATGTAATAACGTGTAATAACCGCTCCGGTAATGCAGATAGGCACGTTTTGTCCGACAACTTCTTTGCCCGACATTGGCTGCATTATGCAGTGATGTGCGGCTGATTACATGTTTGACATATGATTATCGTTCGCTTCTTGAATTATAAAATCATTGCGGACACGTTTCATGTCCTACGAGTCTGCTTTGTTTTGTTGGACCTCCTTTAATTTTAAATCACATCATCACATGCTTTCTTCGAAAGACTTGAAAGCGCGTCATTAAAGAGAGGGTTTGAATAAGTTTGAAATGAAATAAAGTTGGTTGGAATGTTAAATTGAAATTCGTCACTTTTTAAAATTTTGTAATTATGGATGACAGTTACACTCGTTGAAATGTGGTAAATGGCAAGAATCACACATTGTTTATAGGCCCTATACAGTTTAACCATTCTGAAAAACGTATGATTCATAAATTTGCCAATTGCAAAATTGCATTTTGCGTTTACCGCAAGACTTGTCGCATTTTGCAAAAACTCTCTCATAACCTAAAGTCCAAGTATAAAATATATTTATTGATTTCAGGTCAAATTGTCACTGATTTGATTCTACTAGCTATTTCGAACCCAACGTGAAAAAGGAGATTTCAATTTATTTTCAAATTTTGGCTAAAAAAACTGTTCCTGTTGAAATGTAGGAAAAATGCGAAGTTCTTCCGAACGAATGTTTGTTCGTTGCTAATCTTTAAGAATGCAGGCAAATGATGAGTTGCGATGAGCTGTTCTTTTGGAATGTTTTAAATTTTGTGGGTTCGCCAAACATAAGTCTGCCACGAATGTTCAGCCAGTGCGGAAACGGCATAATATTATTATATTTAAAAAATACAAACGTTAACGGTCTTCTAAAAATCATAATAATGTTGCGCTATCCGTACCCAACCTCCTTCTCACAATCCAATTTACTATATTCGATTAGGAAATTTGCTCGAACACACGAGCAAACCTAGCATACACCCTATCGTGCTGCGTACAAACCTAGTTCAAAATTAAATGCAAAGCATTTTTTTTATAAAAAGAAAACTTATTTTAAAGATCATATACTCGATTGTACAGTATTACGGTTTCTAAACGGACAGTTATATGCCATGCGCACTCAGAGATTTACTACCTCAGAGGTGTCATATTATTTTAAATTTTTGTAGAGAGGTACCATTTGTATCGCCAAATTTGCTTCAAGAGCTTTATCACTGTAGTGGGGGCTTATCTTGTTGCCACCCCAGGTTTGCATACGATAATATACCCATCTGGATAGCAGTGTCATGACGCATGTGCGAATCAAGCTCCGGATTATCAAATCAAATCAAATCAAATATCTTTATTGTCATAAGACTATAGTTATAGCATTGACAACAAGTCACAATACAGAATAAAATAAATGAAAAATACTTAACATTCTAAAGTGATCGACAGAGATGATACAAAAGCATAAACATATTCATAAACTAAAAAGAAAAAATCATCATTCAAGAAGTCACGCACACTGTAGTATTCTTTTTTTTTTTAAGAAACTGTTTCAGGTTGATTCTAAATTTAAATGCATCTGAAACATGTTTTAGGTTGGGAGGTAATTTATTTTAAAGTGTAATTGAGGAGTAATAGGTTTGATTTTCAAAAATGGTTGTTCTATGGCGAGGAATGGTTATGGAAGATTGGTTACGGAAACTATAGCAGGAAATTTGATCTTTAAGTGAAATTTGTCTTTGTTGTTTGCCAAAAAAGTTAGACAGTTCAAAATATACAAACCAGGAAAAGTTAAGAGATTATTTTCAGAAAAAACACCTCTACATGATTGGGACTTCTGAAAACCAAAGATCAACCTAAGTGCCTTCTTTTGTAGGCGAAAAATCTGTTTGTGCCTCTCTGTCTCAGCACCCCAAATGGCAACACCATAAGTCATATGAGGAAGGATCACACCATGATAAACTGACATGAGAACTTCTATGCTGGCGAAATAGGCGAGACGACGAAGAAGAAAAATACCACTACTTAATTTCCTGCACACTTTGTCAATGTGGGATGAAAATTTAAGGTCCGAATCCAAAACCAGTCCCAAGAAGTTAGATTGCCGGCAAGATTACCTACGACGTTCAGTAGCTGACTTTTACTGTCACTTGTACTATCCAAACGATAACTTTATTGACTTCGTTTTTGGTCAGTCAAAGTGGAAAAATTACTCCCTACTGCGTATTTTAATGACGTATTTCATTTGGGGGGATAGAGGAAAACTTGTCAGACACAGAAGGACAACCTGCGAATGGGACTTCTTCAACACAGTCTAGCAGATCACCCTGTAAACTGCACGCTAAAAAAATAGAAAGAATGAAAAAGTCATTCTTTGTTCAGAGTGAATGCGTGTTCATTCCAAAAGAATGAAAAGTAACTCGTGAAAGAACGGAAAACCTCCACTCTTTCTAAAGAGTGAAAATATCCACTATTTAAATAAATGGATTTTCACCTTTTCAATAGATGGTTTCTCAGTCACTCTATCAAAGAGTGATTTCCTTACAGAATCAGAAGACCGCCATCTTTAACGGGTCCGGGACAATTTATATGCGTTATTTATATTAAGTATTGGGAAACGTTTTGTGTGTTTGCATGGCTATGGCTAAAACTTCAAGTCAGCTCTGAAATCACGACCGTCTCGCCGCAGTAATGCACCTGACTTTTTTTTGACATTTTGGAACATGTCCGATGGAACTGTGACTAGGTGCTTCTGTCACGTTCCAGTGAAAAGGAACGGATAGCTACGTTGTAGCATGGCTTCAGAATACATCCAATCAGCCATCTATCTTTTAGGTAGCGTTATAGCTATTTTGATTTGTGTTTTAATTGGTAGACGCTCAACTCAATGCACGGAAAAGCAACAAGGCTGAAAGTCTACATTTTTCGAAGTCATTAAACAATACGTTAAACACTCATCTCTCATTTATACTTGGCTATATAGGCCTACAACTACCTATTTAGTTAGGTCGCCAACTACTATTTAGGACTGTGTGTAAAATTTTTACACAGTAACTTATTTTTATTAAATGAGTTATAAATAATAAACTATTTTATTAAAGAAATAGAAAACTTACATACAATTTTTAACGCTAAGGTCCTTTCCATGAAACATCAACAATTTTACTCATGGTATAACAATACTTTCAATGAAACTTGATGGGTACCATAGTGTAAAATCAATTATTGAGACAGTACTGTGGTTTGATCACTTATGGTACGCAATAATGCATTATTTTAAAGTGATAACTTATAGGGCCTATTAGATTAACTTAATTAAGTTAATAGGCTACTTCAAATTAGAATCATACAATAGGCCCTACTTAGTTTTTAGCAAATTTCCTTAAGGGATACACTCAAGATGAGTGTGGTTTTATTATTATCCTTTTGTTGTTAAAAATTAATATCTACACCATAACAAATGACCTAATGTAACTTTGAAAGTCACTTAAAATATATATTTTTTAACTCATAAATTTATCAGTGTAGAAAAAGACATAAAGCGCATTAACACATTAAGATTTGGTCACAATCGTACTAACATCTTAGAATCATTAAATAACTTCAGAAAAATATCCCTAACATTTAAAAAGCTGTGATACATACTAGCCTAATTGCTGCAAGCTTTCAAACAAGAATAAATTAAGCCCAAGTCTCAATATGATTATACTGAAATATTTGGTAGGTAGTAAGTCAGTTCAAGGTGGATTCAAGATTCAAGATTTTATTCAGCCGTTCAGTGGTTACAATGGTTGGAACTCAGTCAGAAAAGAGCCACAACAAATTAAGCAACAAGTAACTTAAAGTGATGCAACCGTTCTACCGAACCTATTCCTTACTTTGTCACTGGAACAATCCGGATCGTGAAAGTAACAGTTACAACGTCAAAAAAAGTCAGGTGCATTACTGCGGTGAGACAGTCGTCTGAAACGAATCATCGAAAGCATTCACCTCCAAAAAAATCTTCCTCCTCGGCATTGGTGTCTAGAGATGTGCGATCCAGTGACTTTCAAATATCGGTGACTTCAGTTCCAGTGACAAGGAAATATCGGTGACTTCAATCGGTGACAGGAAAATCGGTGACAGAGCCGCGAGTGGTGGGGAGAACCAGCCAGATACCGCGGCTGCGGCAGTCGCGCCACTGAGCAAATGAATTTTCGATATTTTTATTTCGGTGACAAGTTACAAAATTATCTGAGTAAAAAATTACTGTTAATGACTGTTAAAGAGATACACGACGTTAGCGATTTTCGAGTCTATATGATTTCGTATTCCATTACGATGCGACCCTTAACCAGTGTTGTAAATATCGTAACGCTAACGGCTCCAGCGAAGCCATCAGATTGCGCCCTCTGATTGGCCGCTTTGTCGCCGATATTTTGTGTCACTGAATCCAAAAGTTCTACAGTATATCGATCGGTGACAGCGACCTGGGCCTGGCGCTGTTGCTGGGAGATCAGTGACAGAGCCAACGTGCTAGTGCCCGATTCCACCCGAACCATTGCGAAGTGGCCCGAAGCAAAGGCGAAGGCAGCCTCGTGACCACGCGTCGGCCAATCGGTGACCGGCGCGGCGACCGGTGACGTTGTGTAGCAACGGATTGGGTGCCTGCGCGGTGGTGTTCTGCGCCTGTCACTGAATTTGCTGTCACCGATTGCTCGAGTGCCTTGTCACCGATATATCGGTGACAGAGCAATATCGGTGACTTTGTCACCGAAACAAAAATATCGAACATCTCTATTGGTGTCACGTCACGACGGTGTCTCTTTCCAGAAGCTTTCCCTCCTCAATAGTTAGCAAGCACAGCACAACTAGGTAAGTTTAGATGAAGTAATTTAGTTCTATATGCAAACATACTCTATTATTAACAGGATATTGTGTAGTATACAAGACTGAGAATCACTTATAATGAAGACAAAGCCACCTTACCTTTGTACACTTTGTCTTGTAGGTTATCATCGAGGTTCAGTTCAGTAGGTTTTAATAGAATAATATTAACATAAATAACAAAATAAAGGACAAATTTTAACTAAGTTAATGAAGCCTAAAACATTATCAAAGAACAACACAAAATAAACTAGCTAAGTTTATTTTGTATGTGTACCTATTTTGAGTAATTGTGAGAAGACTTCATTTGTTAGGTTAGGTTAGCCTAAAATGATTTGACACAAGTGCTGCCAAATACGAATCAGAAATGTACTTTTTATTTAGTCCATGGAGGAAATGAGTTATGCGTTTTCAATTTTCCTTAAAACTATTGATTTTGTTGTTATAGCCTTAACATCGCGGTCCACAAAAGTGATGGAGGTTTACTGGTAATTATGCAGTTTAGGTGACACCTCTTAAAAATTGATTTTTTTTGTTCTAAACTGTCCAAAATTACACCCTGATTTTGAAAATGATAGTTTTTTTCCGCGGAAAAAGTCGGAAAATACCGAAAAATTGGAAAAACCGGAAAAACATTTTTTTGCCAAAATAAGTCAAGTGGGTACTTAAAATGACGGGGAAATCGAGCTGAATACAAATGTTCAAGAATTATCGAAATCCGTACATAAATAACGAATTTATCGCCGGAAAAGCGGTGGAAATGCGGAAACCGGTTAGCCACCATTTTATTCAAAAAATACATCAAGTGGGTACTCAAATTAACCGGGATGTTAAGCTGATCACAAATATGTAAAAATTATTTCGATCCGATTTTAAATAAACCGGATATTGCAGGAAAAGTGTTGGAAAAGCCATCAGATGAACTATTTTTTATACTACAGTACTTAAAGTATGCCATGTGGGTACTCAATTGACGCGGAATTTCATGTAGAATACGAATATGTATATATTACTTGAATACAACAATTTAGTAAGGAATAAAAATAGAAATTAAACATTTAGAAATAAAATATAACCGGACACTGAAACTCATATTCTTGAATGAAATACTAACTGTGGTAAAAGTGGTTGTTATTGATGTATAGCCTAAACTTAGATTAACATATAGGCCTAGTATAAAATATTATGTTATAGGTAACATAACTAACCTAACCTAACCTAACTTAACCTAACCTAACTTAACATAACCTAACCATGTGAGTACTAACTTGGTATGTTTTATTCCATATTAGGTATATATTCGTATTTTACATAAAACTTTGCTCAATAGGACTCATATGACCGTCAGACCTTGGTTAGGTTAGGTTAGTTAGGTTATGTTACCGATAATAACACATTTTATACTAGGCTATAATATGTAAATATAAGTTTTTATATTATGCCTATAGTACTCCGTATAAGGCCAACTAGGCTTATAGCACTTTAGGCTACATCAATAACCACTGTTAAAGTTAGTTCGCTAAGTTTGAAGCATATGAGTTTCAGGGTAGTTTTATTTGATTTCTAAATGTTTTTTTTTTCTTTATTCCCTACTTAATTGTTGTATTCAAGTAATATATACATGTCCGTATTCTACATGAAATTCTGCGTCATTTGAGTACCCACATGGCATACTTTAAGTACTGCATAAAAAAATAGTTCATCTGATGGCTTTTCCAACACTTTTCCTGCAATTTCCGGTTTATTTAAAATCGGATCGAAATAATTTTTACATATTTGTGATCAGCTTAACATCCCAGTTAATTTGAGTACCCACTTGACGTATTTTTGAATAAAATTGTCACTAACCAGTTTCCGAATTTCCACCGCTTTTCCGGCGATAACTTCGTTATTTATGGACGGATTTTGATATTTCTTAAACGATTGTGTTTAGCTCGATTTTCCGGTCATTTTGAATACCCACTTACCCCATTTTACTAAAAAATGTTTTTCCGATTTTCCGGCATTTTCCGACTTTTTCCGCGGAAAAAAATTATCATTTTCAAAATCAGGGGGTAATTTTGGATAATTTGACACAAAAAAATTCAATTTTTAAGAGGTGTCACCTAAACTGCATAATTACCGGTTTACTGTTGGACTGTTATTATAATCCATTTCTTACCTCAATTTATCTTTGATGAATCTATTGTTTTCATCGCATAATTTTAATCACTAAATTGAAATTTTAACATCGATAATAATGGTGGAGGAGGATAACTTAGTTCAGCCAATTAATGGATGGCTATTCTAGGCCTTATAATAAAAATTTTTTATTTTGTTAATTTTCTGTAAACTTTACCATGGATGGTATTACAACTGTTGGGTAATCACAATAAAGAGATCTTAGTTTTGAATGATTGGGCTGTATAGCCTAGGCCTAGTAAGTTCACCTGATGATGTGGTAGGTAATACCAAACTAGCACGCCTAGTGATAGGTAAATTATTCACCAGTAGGCCTGTAGGTGTAGCTGGTTAAATAATTGGATAAAAGTTAGTCTAGTAAAACTAAGGTGCCATTCAGTAAGCTTCGTACGTGTGATTCAGTCAGCCGTATGCATATACAGAGGCATAACCTTTGGAGAGTATAAATCGAGTCATTTGATAACTCTATCTTAACGTAGGCCTAACATATTATCCAAACTTCGATATCTCACATAAATCATAGCCTAAGAGAGTGTAGTAAAACTTAGGGTGCAGTTTATGATGCGTCCTACTTTAATTTAACCCTCTGAGCATTATTCGGCGAAACTTCATTATCCGACTCCGCGGTTATTATCGATGTGAAAAATTCGATATTGCCATTATTCGATACTTGTAATCGTTTGAGTTAAGATATGTGTAACACAATCAATCATATGATAGGTTATTTACAATAACACAAATGTATCATAATAATAATCTAACCGTAAACCTTGTCACTTTTATTGACAGTGATGTTTATAGCAACAAAATGAATAGTGTTTGGAAACATTTAAAATGCATATTCCTTTAATACAATAGCAAAATAATACCATTCTGATTCGTATTGGCAGCATTTGTGTGACGCCATTTTAGGTCTAACATAGTCTGCTTCTTCTCACAATAATTAAGATACATAGGCTTGCCATAATTTTACAGGACCAAACCGGGACACCTAGTATGAAACCCAACCACCTGCCCCCCCCCCCCCCCCCCTCCGGGCGTAAATGGAGAACGATACGGTGGTCTCATTTATGCAAAATTTAAGCTTGGATTTATAATATTTTGGAATAAACTTTTTGATCATACATACAATATTTTATTTTAGTCTGGAAAATTTTAAATATTTATATAGTGTACGAATGGTTAATTAATTAAATGAAAAATTAAATTAAAGCAATTGCATATTTTTTGTTAGTTTTTATTCTAAAAAATGCTCAAAATATAGGACCAACACATTTTTGTTATAAAAAAGTTGCATAATTAATAAATTGCCTTTTTTGTCACTGAAATATTCCTGGAATAGACCTTTTTAAATAGTATGTCTATTTTTTACTAGAGCACTAGACTTGTCCAGCCAACCTTTACCCCCCTCACCTCTCGGACGTAATCATTTTGACTTTAAATTCGGTTGCCTCTACAAATTGAATGGTCATGCAAATTTAATAATATAACTTTTCATTGTAAAAATTAAAAAAAGCATTAATTTTAAGAAATTGAACAAACAAAAAATGCTATTTTTATTAATAATTTACTGTTTTCTCAACTTTTACAAAAAACCGGGACAAAAGCAAAACCGGCCGGGACACCGGGACAACAGCTAAAATCCGGGACTGTCCCGGTCAAACCGGGACGTATGGCAAGCCTAAAGATACACAAACTTGGGTAGTTTATTTTGAGTTGTTCTTTGATAATGTTGTAGGTTATGTTAGCTTAAAATTTGTTTTTGTTATTTACTTGTTTGCATTACATTTGTTTTATAGTTAAAAGGTATGTTTAATTATATTTGAACAAAACTAAATCAGGTGATGAAATCGTATTCGTATGGTGTAATTATATTATCGATAAATATTATCGCAATATCGCCATTACCACATCGATAATAACCGCGGAGTCGGTGGATTCGGACGGAGTTTTGCCCATTATTATTTTGCCTTATCGATATCGGGGAATATCCGATTTATATCGTTCCTTAGCACTTGTTGGGTGAAAGGCGAAGCACGATATATCGTTTCTTAGCATTTCTCGGGGGAAAAGTCGAGTAACAATATGTCGTTCATAGCACCGAAAGGGTTAAATATACAGCAACTCCCATTTAGGCCTATAAATCATTTTTTATATCCTTACCATAGTTGTTGATTATGGTAACAGCCATTTGAAATTCGCTGAATAAACAGTTCTGCCGCGAAAATACTTTTAAATAGCCTATTATTATGATTTTAGGCATAAAAGCACAAGTAGTAAAATCGGACACAAAATATTATTAACAATTTCATCCTGTCATTTATTAAAAAACTGGCACTTAAGAATTCTTGGTTAGGCCTATGCTCTTATATTTCCCTTGTCTAGAATAAAATTGTGTGTTAGATTAATTCAGATACCAGGTTGTTACAATTAGTAGTGTGCTGTGTATTGTTTATTCAGGGCCCCGCTTAATCATGCTACTTGACCGTCTTGTCAGCCGAGCCATGTGAAGTCTTGCGTCAACACCTGTGATATCTTCGTGATGCCTTCTGAGGTCTTTCATGGATCTTCACAGGTTTTTGTCAGAAGGTATTTAGCCTTTATGTTTTGTAAAGATATATTTTTTGTACCGCTATAAAGGGTGTTGGTCTCTTTAATGGAAATTATTATGATGTAGTTTTATTGGGAAGATGTTACACCCTTGGAATTTATAATTTTCCAATTGTCATGAAAAATTATTGGTTCAACATATGTTACCACTTTGTAAAATTTGTTTGCTTGCTTAGTTCTGGAGTAAGTCCACACACAGTAGTTTTATATTTGTTAATTTATGCAGTATACCACTGGTCTGCTTCTTTTCTAAAGATTTATACAAATCTGTTAATAAATTATTAACTACAAAAAGATTTTTAGTATGTTTTTTAGTGAAGATTTTTCAGGAAATGTTTGGCTAGAGTGTCATGTTTATGTATTTTGTCAAATGACTCACCGTGTAACACCATGTCCTATAAAGTGTAGTATCAAAAGTTACCCCAGATGAGTCCCTACTTTCAAAAGCCATGTGATTCAAAAGTAATTTAAAAGTACGGTGGTTGTTAGAAGAATTAGGCCTATGTCATTTTGTCCGACCGTTAAACTTAATGTTACAGTCCTCATTTTGTTTTTTGTAGTTTTTGTCACACTCATTGAAATTAAATATTGGAGTGTAGCCTAACTTATACAGTGTAAGTCAAGTAGGGTTGTGCGAATATTCGAACTTCGAATAATTTTGAATAGAATATTGCGATAATTCATTCAATTCGAAATTCCAGGAAATATTTGAAGTTCAAACCGAATAGATTGATTCGTTCGAATAGCTCGCCGGTGACCCGAAAACGCTAATGATGCTCAACGGCTAGTTGTAATTTTTTAAACAAACGTTTGAATGAACAAATCAGCTTATAGTGTAAAGCAGAAATATTATTTAAATGCAATGAATGGATCAACAATTATTAACATGTTTATTGACAAAAACGAACCAGTAACAGTAGTTCTGAGTTTCCAGTGTTGCCACGCGTGGACCACTAGTGCAATACTCAAAATTATAAAATAATTGCATTTTTTTTTTTTTTTTTTTTTTTTTTTTTGTATAAAGAAGGGTTTACTTAATCTTTGTTATAGTATTGCTATCTTTTGCTAGCTACAACTTTGTATAGTCAATCTACAAATTAACATTGACTAAAAGTTGATACTTCGCGCATGTTGTAATCCGGCGGTGGATAGGGCTATATTGTGAATCAAAACTTTACATACTCTGTGTCAGCCAAGCCAAGTCAGGACGGACTAAAAATTCAAATGACGCTCGCATTTATTTTATCTCATTTGCTGTGTTCTTGACTTGTTTTACTTCTCGGCGGTTTGGCAGTAATGTTTAGTTTTTTATTGTTGTAACTAAATTATTGTGGTTGTGTTGTGATTTTAGGAAAAATAAGTTGGCCGCTAAACCTTAAGTAAACCTTTAGTGATTTTATCCACATATCTTGGAAAAAACACTTTATTCTGACCCAATAATGTGGAATACAGTTTGTTTGTGAAATGCTCATATTTTAAATTCTACATACCTTAATTTCATTGTCAATCTCAGTTAAAATAAATGATAAAAGAAATTTCAACATTACTATTCGATTCAAAACCAAAAATCACTATTTGCACACCTCTAAAGTCAAGTCATCTAACCTGGCCTCAGATTGCGGAAATAACCCATTTGATCACCGACTTAATTTTCAACGGTTGAAATAGACACGGCTGACACGGATAACTGGTTCCCAAATACAATCGCTAAAATATTTTATTTCAAAAGCCGATTTCCTGACAATTCCGTTTCAGACGCCTTTTGAAATATTGAGATCGTGTACAGTTTGAATTTGTTTCTAATTAATATTGCTCCTCTAATTAAAATTGTTTTTCCTCCTCATAAAGAAGATTAACTTATATAGGTATTCTTTTTTCAGGATTTGGGCGAAGACCTGCGGACTCCACACATCTTCCTTTTATTTCTACTGACTCACAGCAACTGAAGATGAGTGCATCTAATGGCTGAAGAATCATGAAGACTTTGGAATAGTGTTTGGTTTTAGTGTCAAGAAGTTCTGTGCAGTGATTTAGTATGGAATTTTTCCAGTCTAACTCATATTGTGTTAAGTGTAAATTTTATTGGATTAATGAAGGCCTACCAGGATATAAGGTACCATATGTAAGGTATGAAACTTGAAATTCATTAGGCTCATAGGAAAGTTTGTTAGGCCTATTAAATTAGGGCTTAGAAGTTCAAATCCCATAAAGTTATTGTAAATTTGCCATCCATAGAATAATTTTAGATACACATGTGCAAGTTATTCAAAATGAAAAGTAAGGCAGTAACCTACATTTCGTCGTTGTGCCGGCATTACCGCTTAAGTGACATTTTTTCCCAAATTGAGTTTTGCATAGGCCTATAGATGGTATTTTTGAAGAGACGCATCAGTTGGTACGGTAGAAGTTCACGTTAGGGTTGACCGGGGTAATTGTGAATGGGTTTTCGTGTTTTGACAAAAAACCCTTTTTTAAAGTACTTTTTATTACAAATATCATATTATGGTATATGTATTTTTAATTCTACATTATTCAGGATACATTATACAAATTTTCAGGAAATTCCTCTGATAAACAAAATTGTTATAAGCCATTCACAATTCCCCGGCACGGTATTGCAAATCTTATCAATTCTGGGGTAAATGTGAATGCCATCAGAAAAATTATTTAGAACACACCAAAAGTGAAATGGGGCAAATCAAAATAAAGCCCAACTAATTCTCTTCACATTTACCTCACTTTCAAAATTATAGTCACACAAAAGCATTCACAATTCCCCATAGTTCAAAGCAGGTTCGAGATTTCTTAAAAATGTGAAAAAATGCAAGGTAAAAAAACATTAACCAAAACTGTATTAATTAGTTTAATACAACATAAAAACGATATATTGCCATAACAACTTATAAAAAATATGAAAAGTGTCAAAATTGAGTTCATTTTCACTAAAAAAATTTAAGAGAAAACTTTGTAAATTAACGAAATGTAACCTAGCCTAACCTAGCGAAGTGAAACAGTATTACTGCTCATTGACTCTCACAGCTCCATTGAATACATAAGTAATTTTGTGGTTTTTGTAAGTTGTTATGGGATAGGGGAGCACAGCAACAATGTCAAAAATAGTAACAGTAAACAAATTGTTTTCCTTGCACACAAATTCAGTTTTTGCATTTTTGGCGCAACGGAAACCTTGCACTGTTATGTCACCATCATCAGAGTCAGTTAACTCTTTACAATTAACAAAATTTAACTCAGTTTCTGCAAAAAAGTGCACTGCTTGTATTTTGTATTGAATTGGGGCAATTGTGAATCGTATTCACAATTACCCCTTTTTGTAATTCACAATTACCCCACAATTTAAAAATTATGGGGTAATTGTGAATTGGCAATAAATCCTAGAATTTTTATTGCAGTTGATAAAGAAACCTCTCAGGCTTTAGAGCACTTCTCTAGAAGTGCTTCAAAAAATTTCTAAAAAAATAAATAATAAAATTATATTTTTAATTAATCATTTTTGTTGAGTGACCGAAGTGATACACCAAAAAAATTTTAAGGGTTTTTTCATGCTAATGGAAAACAGACTAATTCTTTGAAAATTAATAACAAATTTTAATAGTGTATTGAGAAAAGACCAAAAAACATGTTTTAAGTTGGTTTTTAATAATATTAATGTTAGTTTCTAAGTTATAAGCGGCGTTCACAATTGCCCCAATTCACAATTACCTCGGTCAACCCTATCACCACAGGAAGTGCTCCAGTCGCGTGAAAGCAATAAGGTCTAAGTGAATAGTTCGCGCAGCACCGCCTATCTGAACAGCACAGATCAGTTTCAGCTTGTATGCAGTCATGCAGCATGAAGTCCTCTGTTTTTAACCTAACTATTCATAACTTACGACATGTAGAGCTTCAATTTTCTTTTAATAAACTGTTTGAGACTAAGAGTTATTAAAGTTGAGTTTAGATTACTGTAATCAGCGCTGTAAATATGAATTTAAATCTCCTGTCCTTTCAGAGGCACTTAGGCGGTATTGCAAGGATCACTTAGGTGATCCTGCCGGTTGCTTACTGTTGCTGCAAATTAGTTTTTCCTTCCTCCTGTAAACTTTGGAATTGGTCAGTTAGGCGGTAATGCTGGCGCAACGACGATTTGTTCCTGTAAGTGCCAATCATGGTGGAATTCCCCTAACTATTTTTGAGCCGCCACTGACAGTCGGCAAAATTAGGCTAATTTTGCAGTCATCTAAATTTTTCAAATTTTCTAATTAAAAAATAATGGGAATTGTAAATTGTATCTAATGATGACAGGGAAACCTATTTTTTCAGGATTTCTTCATGGTCAAATTTTCCCTGATGGCTAAATTGAATTTTTAAATTGTAATTTTCTGGTCAAATTGAATGGGCGAATTTTCCTTAATTTATTTTCTTATAAGATATTACAGTGAACAGTAGCCTACGGTAATTATTTAAAACCGTTTACATTGATTAGTAGGCCTACATATTACCAATTTAATAATGATTGTCTGTAGCCAATGAAATAGTAGTTTTCATCACAGGTCTTGAAAGTGACTTATTGCAGGGAGAGATTTCATTTACGACCGAGGCAAAGCTGAGGGTGGTTGGAAAAGGCTAGGCTATCGAGCCCCGTAATGGCACTTTTGAGTCTTAGTATTGAACATTATTTTTCATTACAATATCTAATAACTTTTAAACAACATGAATATTTTTGTTCATTCCACTTAGTACAAGAAAAAAACTGAACTCATAACGCTGAGTTTCCGTGCTTATGTCAAGGTACATACGCACGGAAACAATGTAACAACTGATCAGCCTAATGTAACAGCTGATCGGTCTGCACCCCAAAATCCCATAACGGTTACTTTCCGTGCACCTCAAATGCAAGAAAGTTAATGTTAGATAATTTTGCCGAGCAGAAGTGGGAAAAACTGATTTTCTTAGCTCATTTTATGTTTAGAAAGCGTACTTAGAAAGTGTGTAGAGTAATGAAATATTAGTTTTCATCAATAGGATGGAAAGTGGCTTTTTTTGCGCAATCGTGTTTTACGAGCCAGGCGAAGCCAAAGTCGGAAATAGCGATCAAGCACAGAATAAACACTTCCCGTCCGAGTGATGAACAATGTTTTTTATCATACTGCAAAAATATAAAATGGATAACCAATTTAAAAATAAATTAGGCTTGATTAAAATTCATTATCTGATTACCTTTATTAATTGACTTTCATCTTAATTTAAATATTCCTTATAAACAACTGACTTATACGTAGCATGAAGACATGTCAAAATCTTGCATAAACATTGTAGTATGCAAGTCACATTGGCAAGTTACATTGGCCTTATTTGCCATGGATTAGTATGATTTTCGTGAAAAAAACAACTTTTGAAGTAAGTGCACGGAAAAAATTCACCGATGTTTTTATGGAGCATTTTTAAAAGACTAGGCCTACAGAAAAGGCTAACTTTGTAGACTAAATACAGGCCAGAAAACGGCTGTTTTGCGTGCAGTATGATGAAAAGTATTATTTCATCTTCTAAACTATAATTGTAATAACCAGGAAGAAATTTCTCAAAAATATCCCCAAAAATACCCAAACCCTCTAAGCCAAGGGCCTACCATAAACATAACCCGTATAAAAATGTTTTTTTCAACTAAACTTGTAATTTCTACTAACTGTACTTCAGCCAACTTAGTTATTCTAAATTAATAATTTATACTTATTATTAGTTGTCCATTTAAAAAATAGATCAATTAGGTATAGTAATCTATTTTCCCTGTTAATAAACATTGATTAGCCTACTTTTATTTTCTTTACATTGTAAATTAAACCAATTTTAGTTGGTTTTTCTTAATACCATAGACCCTCTTAACAGCAATACAATAGATCCTCTATTCAACCGGCACTCGGATTAACTGTCTCTGCCTTGGTACAAAGTAGATAGAGATTGATAAAAATTTCCTGAAAATTAAAAATGGTCAGTTTATCAGGCCTTTTCTGATGATTGAGAGTCTTCCGTTCCGATCATAATAACTTTATTTAAATATAACCATATCCAATCAAGTAGGCCTACCGTACCGTAATATTGTAGAACATCACTATTGGGTTTATCGTCATCTATTTTTATAATCAACGAATTAGTTTTGTTTCAGGCCTACAATATAGCCTATAAGTTAATATTTTTATTTCAGTGTATAATAGTACCAGTATACATGTTTATGAAGTTGCCCGCTTTAATCAGCCTTTTGGGTTATCCGTAGGCCCGGTCTCATAAGGGCTTGTTAAGAGAGGGTCTACTGTATTATTTACATCAAGATAAACCTATCGTTTATTACATGTACCAAAAGTGGCTATTCAACCCTCACTCATTTTCACAACTCGCTTAGCTTAGGTCGTTCAAACTTAAGTTCATATCAAAAAGCATGACTTTGGCCCCATATTATAGTGATCTAGTTTAGTATTTAATGTTGTAAGTTAGGCCTAAGTAAAAAAGAATTGTTCTTTGGTGTGATAATAAATAAAAGATAAAAACAAAAGACCATTAAATAAATGGTTTTATAAAAATTTTTAAGTCTGCAGTTTGATTAGAAAATTGTAACTGTAACTTAGGCTATTACACCTATAATGTTAAACTTGTAATTTTGCCTTTGTAGTTCTAAGACAATGTTTTGTAGAACCAACAGAACTGAAAATGTTGAATGAAACAGATTTTATAGTAAAGTTGCAAAATAAAGACATATATTGTACTTTTACAAGATTTTTCCTTGGCATTTAAGACCTACATTTTTTGCGGTACCGCAATTTATCTGTATTTTGACAAAAAAGATTTTTGTTGTTTTCCAAAAAAAAATTTTGGCAACCAGTTTGCCAAATTTTTTTTAAGTAACTGTACAAAATTCAACCTTGTAAAATCACAAAAAAGATTTTGTACATTTACAAATCTTTTTGTAATAACAAAACATTTTTTCTTGTAAAATTACTAGAAGTATATTTGTAAAAATACAAAAGAAACATTTGTAGTTTTACCAATTTATTTTTTGCCTTTCTACAAATTTAAATTTTGTGATTTTCCAAGAAAAAATTTTGTCTAATTGCGAGAAGTTTTAGTAATTGTACAAATCCTTTTTTGTGTTTTTACAAGGTTAAATGTTGCACAGTTACTTAAAAAAATTTTGGCAACTGGTTGCCAAAAATTTTTTTTTGTAAACCTACAAAAACTTTTTTACAGTGTATACATTGTTGTTTGCAATTATTATTCACATATATGAATTCTACATAAAATGCCGAAGAGTACCCACATGACATACCTACTTCCAAATCAGTTCATCTAATAGCTTTTCCGACTCTTTTCCCGCATTTTCTGGCTTATTTCAAATCGGATCGAAATAATTTTTAGGCCTACATAGGCCTATTCGTGATCAGCATAACTTCTCCGTTAATTTGAAAACCCATATGACATATTTCCGCAGAAAAACTATACAGTATAATTTTTAAAATCAGGGAATAATTTTGGATAGTCAAAAAAATTCAATTTTTGAGAGGGTTCACCTAAACTGCAGAAATACCAACCTTTCAATGGTTTTGATTTCAGTCTGTGATGGATGAAATTCCACTCTTCTAAAGAGTGAAGAAACCACTAATTTTAGGACAGAAATGAAATATTTTCATTTATTCATTTAATGAAATTCAGCCTTTAAATGAACGATTATCAGTCTTTCATTAGATGATTTTCCACTCATTCAATAGATGGCTTGTGTCATAACCACTTTTCAAATGAATGATGTATCACTCATCAATAAATGATTATTCAGTCTTCAATAAAATGATTTTTCACTCTACAATTAATGAAACTCACTCTTTCGTTGAGTGGAAATCATTCTTTCATTGAGTGAAAATCATTCTTTCGTTGAGTGGAAATCACTCTTTCGTTGAGTGGAAATCACTCTTTCGTTGAGTGGAAATCACTCTTTCGTTGAGTGGAAATCATTCTTTCGTTGAGTGGAAATATTCACTCTTTCAAAGAATGACCCCAGTTCACTATTTTAAAGAGTGAATATTCATTCTTTCAGAGTGGCTCGGTTTTCCTACTTTCAAAGAGTTAAAAAGTCACTCTGAAAGAGTGAATTTTCATTCTTTCACTTTTAGTGTGTGCTCTTTCACCTTCGAACAATATCCTGGGATCGTTTAGCAAATCAGCCTAAGCCTAATTTTAGTTTTGAATTTTAGTATTCATTCCGAAACCAGCCGTTCATTTTTCCCAAGATGTAGACAGCAACCCAGTGTTCAGGTTAATGCCGTATTGACAATTATCACAATAAAAAAAATCCTATGCTATATCCATGGTGAAAATTTATGCATTTAATTTGAAACCTCGACAGTAACAGTTCGTGGTCACGTTTGTTTCCTCTAGCGGTATATCAGAAGTTCACTCTACTAGTTATTGCTAAATTTGATGTGGTATGACTTCTGACAGGTTTGTATCAATGTCTCTAAGGAGGATAAGGAGATCCGATTTCAGGAGGTTCCCAAGTACTCCTTGCTCCTACCCCGTGTAACCCTCTGCACCCCATCTCCAGGTCTCCGCCCCCGCCAGACGCGGCGACTCCCTCGGCTCGCTCCGGCGCGGTGATGATCTAACGGAAGCCCCGGCACCTGGTCCGTTAGCAACAGTTGGGTGGCGGGACAGCTGCGGCGCTGGGCGACGGCGGCACGCGACAGTTGGGCGCTCCCGACCTGCCGCGGGGGGGGGGGGGGGGTTGATTAAAAAGGGGGGTGTCTGTTGAGCATTTTTTTACGTTATGAAAAGATTAACTTATGTGGTGGATCTGCCAGGACTATAAAAGGTTACGGAGTATTTAGAAATTGGGGCATAACATTTGTAAAATACTAGAATTCGCCTAATGGTCGGAATTGTTGAAGATTGGTAAAATAGATTGATTTTGAAAATGCCACATTAAAAAAGAGAAACTCTTAAAGTTTTTTTCACCATTTTGAATGTACAAGCTGAACCATAATTGTCGCTCAAAGCTTTAAATTAAAAAAAAATTACAATAAGGTCTGCGTTATGAACGTGCTAGAGAAAATCAGTTTTTAAATGGTGCACTGAAACAAAATCTGATAATTTGTTCCATGGTGAAAGATTTAGGACAAGCTATGGTCATTTTCCATCAAGGAACCTCATCCGATCCTATTACGATTGACTAGGAACATTGACACTTGTTGGGTAAAGGCCTATACTCCCTGGTAAAGTTGCAGAAAACGATGGATTGTGCTTCCAATTCACCAATTTGTGTAGCCCATGCGGTCACCAAACCTAGCACACTGTAATATTTTATTTGTAGCTTTGTCAAAGACTTATTAGTCGAAAGTCTTCAATATTCGATAATTGAAACTGAAAATCAATTATTGTGTAAGCATTCACAGAAGTAAAAACCCCTACAATAATTCAATAATTTATACTCTTCTTCCATAAAATTATCATTGAAACTTATAAAGCCTGTATGACGCAGCCCTTAGGCCGATTCTCATCAATTGTTGGCGAAAACAACTACAGATCAAGCCCTAAACTACGAGACAAAAAACTTGGAAATCGGTTGGAAATTGTAAAAGGAGTTCTAAAATAATAAAAAATAAAAACCTCTTAGCGCATATAAATTGTGGGCCTATAACTTCCCAATGGAAGTCACTTAAAATTGGTAGCTATGAAGTGGTTGACTAGCAACCAGAAACACAAAACATCAAAGTATGATAAAAAATAACCTTCGTAATTCGTCCGAAAACGTTTCACCTACTATCGATCGTTTTAAGTTCTCGACTGGCTCGAACTTGAAATACGATCTGTAGGCCGGAACAACACAATTTTCGGCTCTTGTTACGAAACATAATTTATAGGATCTACTTTTTACGGGGTCTATGACACATCCCATAAGAGCGTGTCAGTTTCTGCGACATCCGTGGATGTCGCCACAGAGTTTTTGTTGGTTAACCTGCTCTTTGTTACCTGCAAGTGTTGCCAACGCTGAAGGAAACAACAATCGTTCTCGTTTGCGCTGGAGATTTTTTTGTCTCAACTATTACTGGAATTTCAAAGCAAACTAGGATAGAATTTATGGTTTTACATTTACCTTGATTGATAATTTATTGTTAATTTGGTCATTACCTAATCGTTTGTTATTAACTAATAATCCGAATGTAAAATAGAGTACTATGGTGTCGTTACGATAAATATCGTACCCGTGACATGACTGCTTCATTTTCTTTTTTAATCAGCTGTGTAATGGTAGAGTATTATAACGTAACTTGACTTCCGTTTTAGTTTTGACGCTTCATAGGCCTATCCGGAACACAAAAAATAGCTATTCAGCTGACCTTAGGAAGAAGTTATGCTTTTTCCTCTACAGACCTTGATTCGGACACTCGGAGCATAAGTAGTGTAAAATTGCGGCCGCTGGCCCAGTTCAAGGTCACCTGAGGGATGACGTCATCGAGGTCAATGACCTCACCGATGACGTCATCGATGACGTCATCGATGACGCAATCGATGACGTCATCACTAATGACGTCATTTCGATGACGTCACACCCATGACGTCACAGAAATGACGTGCTGATGACGTCATCACCCCTTACGTCATCAAAACGACGTCACCGACGCCACTAAGGTCAAGGTCACGCAGAAACTTAAAATTTTTTGGCACTTTTGCCGTTTCTCGCACTACGCTCCGAGTTTCAGTCAGAGTCCCCGTGACCTTGACCACTTGGAGCGAATTTTCGACAAGAAACGGCAAAAGTGCCAAGTTAAACTCGAGTTTCTGACATGACTCTGCCTAAATGGGCAATCGGTTATCCCTCAGGTGACCTTGAACCAGTACAACGCCCGCAATTTTATGTTACTGTGACCTTGAACACTTAACAACGGAGCGCCGACACCGATGCGCACCCCACGACAGCCATCGAGTGACTGACTGTCAGGCTCTGTGTATGCTAGGTATATCGGCTTGAGAGACTAAGACTCTAAACTGTCAGGAATGGGAGTAACTAACTGAATTTTGCAAGGAAAAGTCATTTCATCCAATATTTTAAACAAATCCTCATCAGTAAAACTGACATTAGTCTGTTTTGTATAAAACTTAGGGTGTCCGCGCAACAGTTTGCGCCACTTAGCTAAAGTTGAAACTCTCTTAACTTTGGGTGGTGGACAGTGAGCAACTAATAAAGTCTTAACACGGCTAAGTTTCTTACCTAAAGTGTCCTGCGACATGGCTTCACCTCACAAAAGTCCGCACAATACTGAGAGACTGCTTGTAGCGCATGAGTCAAGGGAAAAGAGGTGGGGGAAACAGCAGGAGTGGGGGAAGGTCACAGTGGCGGGGGAAGGTGAGGTGGTACGCTGGAGTATCGCATCACTTCACCATGAGCTGTCCTACAGTCAACACACTGTTCTCTTGGCCCGAGTTGGCACTAGAAGAAACATTTCTGTACAGCTTAGGCTGTGAGAGCCGAGGAAGCAAAGTCAAAGTGGAAATTGTGTTAAACTCCAAGATGAAGAGTCTCCTAAATAAACTAATTGTATCCTTGCAATCTCCTATAACTTTAGAGAAATACCACTTTATTAAGCGACACCTTATACTTTGGCAAAACGAAGCGGAAATGGAAAAGATTACAGTAAAATTAATTTAACTTAAAACTTGGACTGGACACTCATGGCGATACCACGTGGCGTGAAAACGCCACCCTAAACATTACAAGTTAGGTTATTGAGCACCTCTGGTACGATAACCGATGTGCTAGAGTTAAAGTGTGATGACCTTGAGTCAAAACACTGAAATACTACAAGTCGATATCGTCCCAGAGTTAAAGTGTAGTGACCTACATTCAGAACTTGTAAAATTACTTACATATAGAGAGCTAGAGAACAGCGAGACGCACCGCATGGAAGCCGGAGACATACTGGCGAAGCGGTGTTGTGTAGCCTAGGGACCCAGTTGTGGTGGGGGTATAGCCAACACTTAGAGTACAAGTGTTGTGGGTGACCTTGACCCACATAACTTACCTGACCCCCCCCCCCCCGACAAAAAGTGCGAGCCCCCCCCCCACCCCCCCCACCCCCACCCCCTCCCCCACCCCTGATATCCTGGGCGTGGCAGCCCCGGTGGGGATATAAGGGGGCCCGGTTGCACGCACTTCTCATTCCTGCTCCAGCCTTCGTTGGAAGTACTTCTCCGTTATTTGCATTTAACGCTCTTTCTACCTCAACATGCGCTTCAAGAACTATCCACCAGTTCTCCCATACATCAAATCGAATTCAACCAACACGTCTACTCCGACCAACACATCTACTCCAACTTCAACCTCCGCTGCTCCGATTCTCCAAACGTGTTTGATGAGCACAATCCTCAGCTGTTTGGAGATGCCGTCGGCTCCTTCGATGCCCAGCCTATCTCCGCTGCCACCAACGGAACCAACAAGTCCAAGTGTCAGTGGTGCTGGTGACGCTCCGTCGACTTCAAGAGGGGCTGGCGCTCACCCTGCAAGCAGCCGAGTGCTCATAGCATCACCGCCGATCTCATTGTTGTCAGATTCTGATTCGGAGTCAGCGGTCTTTGAGGAGAAGAAGTCGAGGTCCAAAATCATTCCCTACTCCCGTACACAGAAAATCCTTTCCTATACAAAGACCCAATGTCCACTACCCTTATCCCCCATGCCATCCACACCGGTCAAACCATCCTGCAAATCGATCTTTTCCCCAGACAAGTCAACCTCACCCAAAGCCAACATTCCATCTACAGTCAAACCATCCCGTAAATCGATCTTCTCCCCAGACAATTCTACCTCACCTAAAACCACTATTGATCTAACCCATTCTCCTACCCGACCCAAAATTCTTTGCAAATTACCCCTTGACCGTGCTAAACCATCACCCTCCATCCTTTCCAGCCAGCCTAAGTTAGATCAAGCGCCGCTCCAAAACACTAAGAGTCCAACACAAAAGAAACGTAATCGTGTTAAATGCCCTGCTGGCAAGCGTGATAAATGCGATTATGTTTGGTTTAGCAGAGAGGCTGTGGTTCTTTGTTGTCCGAGTTTTGCTCTTCCAGAAAAAGATCGTTGCCAACGACACTTGAATAAGAAAATCAAAATTCCGACACCAAAGCCCTATAGCCTTAATATTATGCCTGAAAAGTCCAAGTTCAAACACCCCAACAGTCCGCAGAAGCTGAAAATTAATAGGCTCAAGAGGGACAAAAAATATTATTTCATTGTTCAAGCTTATGGAGCATTTAACATAAATGTGCAAATCATTCTAAAAGGTGATGGCCGCCTTCATAGAATGAAAGTACCACCTGCGATGGTACAAAGAGAATTTTTTGTCCCCGGGGCTTATTTAATTCGAAGAAAAGGATGCCTATCTGTTTGGGAAATGGACTAGGACATGGGCTCACCAAAAAATCAAAATTGTGTTTAAAAGTGTTGGACATTAATTAAATTTCCTCTTCCAAATTAATTTTTCTAAATTTAGTCTTAACCCTCTTAAAGTAAGGGAGAGGGGTATTATACAAGTCAACTAATAAAAGAAAAAATACTTGACTTGTATAATACTTTAACCTGGCGGTGATGTAAAATCACTGGGACAATCTCAAACCGTGTCCTTGAGGGTGAAGACTAAGTTACAAAAATCTTTAACAAATAAAAAACTTACCTCCAAACGCTTGTAGCTTGCTACAAGTGTTTGGAGGTAAAAAATTTTTAAAGTTTGAATGACCTTGACCCACATAAATTACTGTTTAAAGTAAACTGCTAACCTTACAACTTATGTCGTGTATCACGTGATACCCCCCACTCTAACGCTTTTAATAAGCTTGTATGAGCCGTTCATTTGCTTCAGTCCGTTCCTATGCTCTGTGGTAAACATGTCACAGTACAATTACAAAGGTGGTGACTTCTTGATAAATGAACACAATGCTTGGGAAGTGCTAAACCGGCATAGAATGGAAGTTGAGTGTTGTATAAGACGAGATGGGTCTACATTTTATCTATGTATTATAAACAAACAAACCCACAAGTATCAACACTGGACAAAAATTAATTATAACAACATAGATGAGCTGTTTGCTTGGGTGTTTGAGGTGTGTGTAAAGTTATAGAAGAAACCAAAATAATGGGTGTGCTAAAGGTATGTAAAACTGATGACCGGGAAGACTAAGCAAAATTTCTTTCAACCCCCCCCCCCCGTGTTATCCCCACCACTAAAAATGGGTATATATAGGAGTGGTGATCAACCGTCTTCTCATTCTGCTTTACACTGTTTAGCTGAATACTACCATGTCAGCCATGAACATTCCAGCCTCTACCTCTGGCCCGACCGCATCCAACTCTGGCTCAAGCTCTGGACCGATCCGGCGGGGCCGCCTGTCAAAGAGTCGCGTTCGGTTCTTCGGATTCACTCCGAGCAAGACGGAGTTGTGCAGCAGTGGAGCCTCCAGAAGAGAGTCTAGCTTGTATGAAGAACTCCAGCAGGTAGTGCCAGGTGTAGTGGTTGGTGCATCTCCTGACACTGTTAGAGCTGCTATAAGATATATTAAAGGTTGTAACGTATTGATAGAGGAAAAGGACAGGTTGTTAGAGGAAAAGAAGAGGTTGTTGGAGAGTGCACACAGTGAAATACTTTTGATCCGGAAAGAATGGGAAAAACTAATTATGAAGTGTGACAGATTGTTAGATGATAGTGATGATAGTGAGGATGAGAGTGGATAGGTGTGGGTAAAGACTCGGACTGGGACTTGCGTGTTTGTATGAATGTGTGTGTGAATGCGGAATACAGAGCGGGGGATAGATCACTCTGTGGCAATGGACTAACATGCCACTTAGTGATCTATCCCCCGTTCTGGTAATGTTTTTGGATGGCCTTGACCCACTTTACCAAGGCTAGCTAGTACCCCCACCACTGATAAGTGTATATATACGGGTATTAACGTGCAGTTTGGTTATTCTGCTTTGTACCGCTTAGCTGAATACAGCACTGTAACATGGCTTTCAACTCCAAAACTTCTCAGGCTTCCTCTTCTTCTTCAAGAAGGCGTGCTGCCAACGTTCTGCCTGCTACTCGTGGACCTGCTCGACCATTCCACAGCATAACTGTTGCTCGGGCAAACGCCTGCAAAGCTCCGATGCTACGGACCTTGCTGGAGGTAAGCCAAGACGGACAAGGCTTGCTCAGTCCTGGTCAACGGCAGGAGCAAGAAAGGCGTATGGCGTACTTCAGGCTGCAGGGTGTAGTTCCCAGCTTGAAGTTAGGCGATCCGAGAGTAGCAAGCATCAACGAGGCAGCGGACTACATATCACACCTTCACAGTGTTTTAGAAGTAAAGGACCAACAAATTGAAAACTTAAAAGAACAATTGAAACAATTTAACTTTAATCCTGTGGAGTTTGTGGAAGCAGTGATGAGTGATAGTGATGATGAAGGAACTGAATATATATTGGGTATGTAATGAAAGACTTGGACATGGACATGTGTGTGTGTGTGTAGAATACAGAGCGGGGGATAGACTACTTTGTGGCAATGGACTAGCATGCTGCTTAGTGGTCTATCCCCCGCTCAAAGGGTAGCATTGGATGACCTTGACCCACTTTACAGCAAGGACAACAGGTTAACTGGTATAAAAGAGGGGGTCTATACATCTCGACTTCATTCTGCTTTGGACCTTCCAGTGGAACGCTAAAAACAATGAGTGGATCGCTGCTTGGTGCTAACTTGGACAGGTATTCTGTGATGGTACACTATGAAGATTGTAGAGACATGTTGACGGCTGTGTATGATTGTTTGGCGAGAAAAATCTTTCAAGAAAACTGCCAATTTATGTTAGCGTGGAAAAGAAACTTGTTTGTTGATGGTCATGCTACAATGCAAAGCATGAACCACCTTCATGTGTTAAAAGTAGGACATCATAATTTGGACGAACTGGACGATATGTTTAGGGAGCTGGAGTGTTTGATACATCAGGAATGTAAACCATGTGAAATTGAAATTTTTAAATTGGATATGGAATTAGAATAAAATGTGTTAAACAGGACTTGGACTTGGACTTGATTGAGGTTTTTGTAGAACAGAGCGGGGGATAGATCACTTTGCGGCAATGGACTAGCATGCTGCTTAGTGGTCTATCCCCCGCTCAAAGGGTATCTTTACGTGACCTTGACCCACATAAATTGTATAGTTGGTGGGGGTATAAAAAGGGTAAGCAAATTGGATGGATACAACACTTCCATACCATGGCTCCACTTGACAACACCGTGTTCCATCGCAACAGAATTGTCTCTATTCTGGAGGTAATACCTCTAGAAATTATAGAAGTAGAGGATCAACTACCTGCGGTTGATCAAGAAGAGGAGGAGGAAGAGATAATGGATATTGAAACGGACTCTGACGAAGCTGGTTCAACGGACAATGAGGTGGACTTGCACGCCTACGAAACATTAGAGTCGTCATCTGAGTCGGAAATGGAATTCCAATTGGAAATCGAAGAAGAAGAAGAACAAGAACAAGACACTCCCCATCGTCCAATGGATAGGATGTTAGTTGCCAGAAGAATTATGTATTGTCATCGCTGCCTATTCCGTGATGAGGATGATTCCGACTCTGATGGTGATGTTTCACCTTTGTAAAAAGTTTAAACAAAAAGTTAAAAAAGAATGTGAGCGGGGGATAGAGCACTTTGTAGTAAATGATGCTGCTTAGTGCTCTATCCCCCGCTCAAAATAATAATTCCAAATGACCTTGACCTACATAAACTTGCTCAAACAGACGTCTTTGAAAAAACTTGTACAAATTATTGAATCTAGACCAAATATCATCAATTTATCAAGCCTACTGATAAATGTATTACAAACGGTTGTGTAAAGGCTAAATTTAGCACATGAGTGATAACCTGTTTCCATATGACGTCACTTTCCCCACCTATCTGCCTCGGATATAAAGGGTCCCGGTGGAGTGCGCTGCTCATTATTGCGTGGACATTCACAGAGTGTGCATTCAAAGCCAAACTGTTTGAAATGGCTCTTTGCGACATTTGTGGGGAAATCTTTCAAGACGAAGATCTTTTCACCATACACAGAGAATTACATGAAGACGAAGATAGAAAAGAAGATATTACCATGGATGAAATAGACTTAGACTCAATTGACCGGTTTTTGGAAGAGCACCAGAAGCAGACGGACTACTGGGACAGCTATCTACAGCAAATGCAAAGAAGAAGACCTAGTGTGATCCAATTTGCTGGTGCTGGACCATCTACTGCTACAAGACCTATTGAAGAAGAGGACACCGAAGAAGAGGACACCGAAGAAGAGGATATGGAAGAAGAAGAACTGGAAGATGTAAGACAACTGCGCACCACGGCCTTGCCAGGACGAGTTGTAACACATTTCAAAATTAATAACGTTCAATTGGAATTGGAAACATTCATAACCCAGGCTAAGGAACTTGTTGGTGGAACCTTGAGGGAAGAACTACAAAGATTAAATTTTATTAAATTTGGAATGGTGTTAGAGGCTATGTTTAACAATACTGATGGTGAAACAGCATTGAGAGCGTTCATTACCAAAAACCGAACCCTTACCTTCACCTCCAACATCGATGATATTATTGAAGAATGCTTGGAAGAACTTATAACAAAACTTCAAGAACATGAAGGAAGAGGATCTGGATGGACTTTGTCATCAATTGAAGGTATGGATGTAAGGGTTCACAAGCATGGATATGGTTTAAGGGGTAGTAGTTTTATCCCTTTACCAAAGAAAATCCAAAACACTAAATCGTGTAGGAATGTGCAAAATGAAGGTAATGAATGTTTTAAGTATGCAATGTTAACCAAGTATGTTAAAGATCATCCTGAAAGAGTTGGTAGAGAGTATTACGAAAATGAACACCGCTACAACTTTCAAGGCCTCACCTACCCAGTTACATTGAAAGACATAGACAAATTTGAAAAGAAAAATCCTGGCGTTTCAGTGAATGTTTTCGGTCTGGATGATTCGAACAACGTTTATCCTTTGCGGGTAGTAAAAGTTGAGCAAAGAAACCACACTGATTTGTTACTGATCACTAAGGGTGAAATTTCACATTATGTGTGGATAAAGGACTTTGCATCCTTGATTCGAAATCAATTATCAAAACAGAGGCGTAGGTTAACAGTGTGTAAAAGATGTTTTTGTTTCACATATAAAGAAATAAGACAAGGAGGATTAGAGTGGTTGATAGAACACAAAAGACTTTGTAATGAAAATTATGAAGTGAAGATTAGTCTGCCACCACCATCTCGAGCGTGTATCCAATTTAACAAAACAGTTCACCAATATCGGATTCCAGTAGTCATCTACGCAGATTTTGAATCTACGTTAGTACCACAGGAGCTGCCGGACGGTGAAGTGACTAGAAGAACAAAATATCAGTTGCATCAACCCAACAGTTTTTGTCTAATAGTGAAATCAACCTTGTCTGAAAACCAATTGCAAAACTATGGTTTAACATCCACTCCAATACTTTACCGTGGTGAAGAAGCCGCTAAGTATTTCGTAGACCAGTTGTATGACATTGCTGAAAAGGTACAACGCTTGTATGGTAATGTCGTACCTATGGAACCTTTGAATGAGAATCAACAAGAAGAATACAATATGGCATCAAGATGTTATCTATGCGAGAAGAGCTTCAGTGAAGAAAATCCAAAAGTAAGAGATCACGATCACCTGACAGGTTTATACAGAGGAGCTGCTTGTAATTCATGCAATATAAATTACAAACTGCCCCACTTTATCCCTGTCGTGTTACACAATCTTAGCGGCTACGACTCCCACTTCATTATTCCAGAGTTAGGAAGAGATGATGGTAAAATTGATGTTCTTGCTACAACATTGGAAAAGTACATCAGTTTCTCAAAAACCGTAGGTAAAATTAAACTTCGCTTTGTAGACTCTTATAGATTTATGCCATCTAGTTTGAGCAGATTGTCTGAGAATCTACGAAGAGAAGACCTAAAAGAAACCAGCAAGATTGTACCTGAAGATAAATTGGACTTAGTATTACGTAAAGGAGTATTCCCCTACGACTACATAACATCTACAGAAAAATTTGAAGAAACCAGTCTACCACCGATCGAAGCCTTCAACAGCAAATTAAACGAAAGTGAAATCTCCGTTGAAGACTACAATCATGCTTGTAATGTTTGGAACCAACTAAACATTCAAACCTTAGGGGAATATTCTGACTTTTATATAAAATTGGACGTAACTCTGCTGTGCGATGTGATGGAAGAATTCCGAAACACCTGCTTCTCCGCCTATGGACTGGACCCTCTACACTCGTACACATCTCCAGGATTAGCATGGCAAGCTATGCTAAAGTCAACCAACTGTCGACTGGAACTTCTAACGGATATCGATATGGTGCTCATGATGGAATCTGGTGTACGGGGCGGTTTGACACAAGCTGTAACACGTCATGTCAAAGCCAACAACAAGTACATCCCCGGCTTCGACGAGCAACAACCATCAATCTACCTTGGCTACTTTGACGCAAACAACCTTTATGGTTGGGCAATGTCAAATCCGCTTCCCTACGCTGACTTCAAATGGATCGACCCGGCCACCATTGGAGACATCTCACAGATTCCAAAGAATGGTCCAAAAGGCTATATTTTGGACTGTGATTTCGAATATCCAGAGCACCTTCATGACCATCACTACGACTTGCCTCTCCTAGCCAAGACTGAAGTTTCACCGACAGGAAGATGGCCAAAATTGATGATGACCTTGGAGAATAAGGATCGCTATGTGGCTCACTACTGGGTAGTTCAACAGGCTCTTGAATTGGGTCTACGTATAGTGAGAATTCATAGAGCAATTGAATTCACCCAGTCTTGTTGGTTGAAACCATATATTGATTCCAACACTGCAAGAAGAGCTGCAGCGACAACAGCATTTGAAAAGGACTTCTATAAATTAATGAACAATGCCATCTTTGGGAAGACCTTGGAGAACAAAAGAAAACACAAAAATGTAAAATTAGTGAGTGATCCTAGGAAATTGGAAAAATTAGTGCAAAAACCAAATTTCGGAACATCCATGATTATAAACGAAAATCTAGTCGCTGTCAGTATGAAGAAAACAACAATAGTCATGGACCGTCCGTTATACATAGGTATGTCGATTTTGGATATAAGTAAAACCCTGATGTATGATTTCCATTATAACAAAATGGTTAAACATTACGGAAGGGAAAACATTGGAGTTGCATACATGGATACGGACGCGTTTATCTACTGGATAAAGACTTTGGACATGTATGAAGACCTAAGGACTTTTCCATATAAAGAAGATTTCGATTTTTCTGACTATCCGAAAAACCATCCAAATTTTAATGAAAAATATAAAAAAGTAATTGGAAAATTCAAAGATGAAGCAAATGGAATGCCTTTAGAAGAAATAGTGGCGCTGATGGCGAAATTGTATTCATTTAAGATGTACCACGAGAACAACACACCGACAGTGAAGAAAGCAAAAGGAGTGAAGACATCTTATTTGAAAAAACACGTGACATTTGACCACTACAAGACTTGTTTGTTTGAAGATACTACGATATCAGCAACATTCAACAATATCCGAAGCTTCAAGCATCAAGTCTACAGTGTCACCGAAATTAAAAAAGCGTTGTCAGCTCGGGATGATAAAAGATACATTATGCCCGACAAAATCCACACTCTTCCTTTTGGCCACTACTCTCTAAACCCTATCAACTAGTAACCTATTCTTCGTCCTTCTACAACTACGACCTTATTCCTTTCTCCTTCCGTAAAAAAATGGGGAACACGGCAAGTCCAACGCCGTGTTCCCCATTTTTTTACACAAGTTTGGATGACCTTGACCCATATAAATGATGTGAATATTTAAAACAACATTCATTGTGATTATACATGTGATACAACAAACATTGAAACCTGCAATATGAAGGACTTAAAGCAACAAATTGTCAACGAACTTCATAAACCTGCAAGAAGAAAGTTTCCACGAAGAAATACGGTGATAAAAGGAATTAATGATTTATATCAAGCGGATTTAATCGAAATGATTCCTTATAGCAAACAAAATAAAGGATATAAATACATATTGACTGTTATTAACTGTTTTTCAAAAATGGCAGATGCTTTACCACTAAAAGATAAAAGTGGCAAAAGTGTTACAAAAGCAATGGAAACAGCTATACAAAGAGACAAACATACTATTAAACATTTACAAACAGATGATGGAAAAGAATATTTTAATAAGGAATTTGCAAATTTAATGAAAAAACACAATATAAACCATTATTCAACCAATTCAGAAGTAAAAGCCTCAATAATCGAAAGATTCAACAGAACTTTAAAAAGTGCAATGTATAAAATGTTTTCCAACAGAGGATCGCACATATGGATTGATATGTTACCAAAACTTATAAACGATTACAATAACAAATTTCATAGGACTATCGGGATGAAACCAAACCAAGTAACTAGTAAAAATGAAAACCTTGTATTAAAACGTATAAAAACGAATACTAAACCAAAAGTTGAAAAACTAAAGCCTAAAAAATTTAATGTGGGTGATAAAGTGCGAATAAGTAAATATAAAGGTGTATTCAGTAAAAGATACCTGCCAAATTGGACCAATGAGGTTTTTACTGTATTCAAAGTACAACCTACAGTACCTGAGACATATATTTTAAAAGATAATAAAGGACAATTGCTTGAAGGAGGGTTTTATGGACATGAAATGTTAAAATCAACAGTAGGATGTATATTTATGTAGATTATATTATGTATATTATTATGTGTATTATTATGTAGATGTATATTTAGTTGAAAAGGTGTTGCAACGGAAAAAAGATAAGGTCAAAGTACGATGGTTAGGATTTAATAAGACGGAAGATTCTTGGATACCTAAAAAGGATTTGATATAACGATAGAGAATCATTTTAGGTTGAACCATTACAAAGGATGGAGATAGTACCACAAAAAGAGAGTTTTACTATTAATAATATAGATGAACTCACAGTGGATAATTCAGAATTCAATAGTGGGAAGCATGGCAATTTGTTACCAAACACCGTTCGTTGTCTGGTTACCGGACCTTCCAACTGTGGAAAAACTAATGTAGTATTCAATTTGATTACAAACCCTAAAGGATTACGATTTAACAATCTATATGTATTTTCAAAATCACTACAACAACCAAAGTATCAATTATTGGAAAAAATACTGACTAATGTGCCTGAAGTTAAATATTTAAAGTTTAATGCAAGCGAGAGTGTCATGCAGCCACAAGAAGCTAAACCATTCTCCGTGTTTATATTCGACGATGTATCTTGTGAAAACCAAAACACAATAAGGAATTACTTCGCTATGGGTCGACATAACAACATAGATAGCATTTATATTGGCCAAACTTACAGCAAAATACCTAAACAACTCATTAGAGACAATGCAAACATGTTAATTGTATTTAAACAGGACGAAACCAACCTAAAACATATATATTTTGATCATGTAAATGCTGATATGACATTTGAACGATTTAAAGAGTTGTGTGGAAAGGCTTGGGCTGAAAAGTATGGGTTCCTAACAATTATGAAGGAACAACCGCTAAACAATGGTCGATACAGGATAGGATTTGATAAATTTATATTAATACATTAAACGTGGTATAACACATTCATTGTTGTACAACACGTCTTGCTACAAACATGGTTAACCAAGAAAAATTAGTAAAAGAAATAAAATCACTTAGTGATTCTATTCGGGCTAAAAACAGAGCATTGAAACTAGGTATTAGCGAGAGGGAGAAATTCCTTGAATCTACTTTTAAACCTATTACTGAACCCTTGAAACAATTAAGCAAAAAATTTGCTAAACCTGTATTGGAAGGAGATGCGATTGCACCTATTACGAAGTTTGAAAGAGAAAATGTAAAATCAGAAGATTTTAGTGATGAAGACCTGGAATCCTCTACGTATAGTGGTTTTACCGGTGGAGAACCCGAAAGAGAGCTAGAATCACCGGACTATAGTGGAATAAAAGAATTATATGAAGTAAAAGCCAAAAGAGGACATGAAGTTGTATCAACTGCTAGTGAAGAGGAAAAAGAAGAAGAGACAAGGGAAGGTCCGTCAAACATAAGCTTATTGGGTGAAAACATTCATAACAAAGGACCTTTAGGAAGGAAATACATGGTAAAAATGTTACTCGGAACAATTCCTAATAAGAATTACCATAGTTATGGAGCGAGATTAACAGAAGACGGTTTAATGATAGGTAATAGCCCGTTAAACGTTGACGAACATGATAATATTGTCATTGGTGATCAAAGGTATAAGGGCACAAAAGGATTATTTGAATTATTATTTGAAAATAAGCCTTCAGTATCGGTAGTGAAAGAAAAAGACATGGAAGCATATAAAAATATTTTGGAACAGACAAATGCATATAGGAGAAAGTATTTACCTGACCAGCCTCCTTTTAGATCTAAGTCTTTAAAATATAAAGAATTTGTATCCAAGTTAATACCAACTAGAAGACAAACAATGCCGTTAACACAAAGAAAACCTGTAAAACGAAGATTTATGGCATCCACTTTGGATGTAAGTGCTCAGGAACGAAGAAAAAGAAGTAAGTCCGTTACGGGTACAGGTTTAATGAAGAAACTATATAACACAAATGTGATTTATTACAATAATATCAATAAATTGGTGGATAGAATGAAACTAATACATGAAGCTAAAGAAGCGGGTCATACTGGATTGGAAAACGAATGGGTGGCTTTAGTGGATGAACTCCGAAACCGTGGGGTAATCTCATAAAAATGCGTTACTCCCTAGAATACTATTCAGTTGCACCATGAGTGTCGACAAGTTCGGACGTTACTCCTCGGATGGGTTATATTATGCCAATAGTTTAAAAAGAAGTGCTGGTTTACCACAAACACCTGATGGAGATTATGATATGAGTAATAAAAGGTTAAAAAACATAAAAGATCCTACGGATGAAAACGATGCAATAAATCTAAAAATATTAAAGGAAAAGATATCGCCAACATTAAAACTACAAAATAACACATATGACGCAGAAGATCATAGAATTATCAACGTTGGTAAACCAAATCAAAACGGTGATGCGATAAACAAAGGTTATTTGTCATCTGAATTAAAAAATACGTTAAAATTCAATGGGAAAACGTATAGTGCCAACAATAAACGTATATCCAACGTAGATGACCCTAAAGATGCAAAAGACAGCGTAAATAGACGCTATTTACATTCTTTGATACCTGAAAAGACAAAAGATGGATTTTCTTTTTATAAATTTGTTATTAACGATATAGGTTATCCAAAAAATGAAAATGATGCTGTAAATCTCAAATATATAAAAGATCATTGTGTCATACGTGATGTGGGAGTTATCGATTGTCTTGGCAATTGTTTGGCGAATGTAAAAGATGGTTCAGCACCATCTGATGGTGCAACAGTGGGTCAAATGAAAGAGACTTTAAAACAAGAAACAACTGGATTTGCAAAACGAGATGAAGTATTATCAAAGCAAGGGGATGACTTTATTCAAGGTAATGAAAAATTTCGTTTATTGACATACAAAAACGCTTATTGGGATTGCAGGCATGGAAGGTTATCAAATGTGTCATGGGGTCATGCAGATAGAGACGCGGCTGCCTTAGGACAAACAGTACATCTAGATCCAAATAATTACTATGCGTTTTTTATATGTAGTAATAAAAAATTAACAAACATGGCGCAAGGAAGAGAAGCAAATGATGCTGCAACTGTAGGACAGGCTATCACATTATCACAAATGGATAGCAAAGTGTATACTTGTAATAATAAACGTATAACAGACCTTAAAGACCCTGAACATGTGGATAATGCTGTCACTGTTAATTTTCTTGTAAAAGTTTTAGGAAATGCATTATTTGATGTATACAATCTTATTGGTATTCATTCAGGTCGTACTCCTTTGTTGGAATCTGAGAGAGGTACTTGGATTAAACGGGAAATTGTTCAAAACTATTTTATCAACCCTCGTACAAAAAAGTTTAGATCATCGGATTGGGGTGATTTTGATATTTAATAAAAGAACACAATAAACGACTTCATTTATGTCCAACTTGTCATAGAGGTAACACATAAGTTGTACATTGCGATTATAAAAGGACAATAATGACGTTCCAGTACATCAGTCCATATAGAGACACTGTAAGGAGAGGAGGTGGGATCACGTCCACAGCGGTTTCTCTGTTAAGTAAAGCTTTAAAACGAATTCCAGTAGGATCCATAGTAAATAGAGCAATAGACGCATTACCATACGAATTTCATATACCGGGAGGTTATCAGTATTGCGGACCAGGAACTAAATTGAAAAAACGACTGGAAAGAGGCGATCCTGGCATAAATAAGTTAGATCAGGCTTGTAAAGAACACGATATCGCATATTCCACGTTTGCCGATTCAAAAAATAGATCAATAGCTGACAAAAAGCTTGCGGACATAGCTTGGCAACGAGTAAAATCAAGTGACGCTAGCATAGCAGAAAAAGCAGCAGCTTTAGCAGTAACAGCAGGTATGAAGGCTAAAACAGCAGTAGGAGGTGGAAGAAGGAGGAGAAGGAGAGTAAAAAGGAGGTCAACCACAAGAAAACATGGAGGAAATATAAAAAGAAGACGACGATCTACAAGAAAAGGCAGGAAGAAGCCCACCGTGTGGTCAATGGTAAAAAACGGGGCAGGTCTTTACCTAAGACCTTATCGTGCATATTAAATGAAAGAAATCAATTGGTCATACCACATAAAGCATTAACCAATATTGAATTATTTAAATATATTTCCTGTTTAAAAATACCATTTTTCCGCGGTGTGTTTATGAAAGACAGTTTACCAAAGAAAATGTGGCAAAATGAGACTGGAATTGTAAATTTGGATAATACTGAAGGGCCTGGCACCCATTGGGTTTGTTATAAGAAACTAAATAACAATGTATATTATTTTGATAGTTTCGGTAATTTGCCACCACCAAAAGAACTTCAAAATTACTTTAAATCTGCTAAAAACATATATTATAACTATAAAAGAGAACAACCTGATAATACTTCAATATGCGGCCATTTATGTTTGGAATTTCTAGCTAAAAGTATCAGTCACTATTGAGATGTCTTCCTATACGGTATCATTAACAGGAAAATCGTCCACTTTACGAAGTATCCTTTTTCCAGCGTTACGCTTGCAAAAAGGAAGGTTTTGGGAGGCGGCACTATTGGATTTTACAACTTACAACTCTATCCCCAATGTTACGGAAGGTAAAAATAACGTATTGCATTATTATAAGGGAAAGGATGCCAGTGGAAAATTTACAGACTTACAAGAGTGCAGGTTACCCACAGGTTCTTATGAAATTGATCATATAAATGAATTTTTGCAAACTAAAATGGGAAAAGACAATATAACATTAAAAGGTAATAATAATACGATGAAAGCTGAAATTACTTCCAAATATTATATAGATTTCACTCAACCAAACTCAATTGGTGATTTATTAGGATTTTCCAACGATGAGCCTGTTTTAGAACCAGATGTAACACATTCCGGTAAGAAAACAGTAACAATATTAAAAGTCAATAGTATAGACATAACTTGTAACATTATACAAGGTGCTTACAGGGATGGGGCTAACACCCACATCATACATACTTTTTACCCAAGTGTACCACCTGGATTTAAAATTGTTGAAAAGCCACAAAACCTGGTATATCTACCGTTGAACACCACTTTCATTTCAGACATCGTGTTGAGCGTATTGGATCAAGACGGTAACTTGGTAGACTTCAGAGAAGAGCCTATTACGATTAGATTACATTTAAAATCGACACTTTAATACAAAACCATGGGTTTAACATTTAAAAGCGAACAACCTACGGGAAACCGCATTAGTAGCTCTTCGGCTGTGGAGGAGTTAACACGCGAGAACATTCGTTTCTTAGAGAGAATTGGATTAAAATTAACCGAGTATGGATATACTGGATATAGCGCAGGGTCCAACATTCGACGAAACCCTATGGGAAAAAGAATATCACACCCACAACCCTTACACTTCATCGAAATTAAACAATAACGATGAAATTCGTATTCCCATACAAAATCAAGACATTTACACACTACCATGTGAAAGTTACTTGTATATTGAAGGACAAGTTACTAAAAAGGACGGTACTACTGTTGGTACAACAGTTCCATTTATAAATAATCCTATGGCTTTCCTATTTGATGAAATTAGATATGAAATATCAGGTGTAACAGTTGATTCCACTAAAAAAGTAGGTATTACGACAACTTTAAAAGGATTAACATCTATAACACCCAATGAAACCAATTTACTTAAACCTGCCGGATGGGTATTACCTACGATTGACACGATCACTCCAAATCCAAATGGATATTTTGATTTTCATATTCCATTGCGTTTGCTGCTTGGTTTTGCTGAAGATTATAGGAAAATAATATTAAACGTTAAACAAGAATTAGTTTTGTTGAGATCTTCTAACGATAAAGACATTATTAAAGCTGCAGATGCTACTACAGATGCGACTTTAGAATGGAAATTAAAATTAGACAAAATTGTATGGAGAGTTCCACATGTTAAATTGGCTGACGAGCATAGAATGCTACTTTTAAGAAAATTAAAAGCCGATCGTGATATTGTTATTCCATTTAGAAGTTGGGAATTTCATGAGCATCCCAGTTTACCTACTACGGATCGACACACTTGGACTGTTAAAACATCGAATTATGTAGAACGAGCCAGGTATATTATATTTGGTTTACAAACAGGTAGAAGAGACGCCATTACTAAACATGCAGGACAATTTGATCATTGTGACTTGAAAAATATTAAAGTTTATTTAAATTCACAATTCTTTCCATACGACAATTTAAATGTGTCATTCACTAAGAAGAAATACAGTATATTGTACGATATGTACGCGAGATTCCAAAGTTCATATTACGGTAAAACAAATACACCTTTATTACCACCTGACAAATATTTCGATGCCTACCCAATAGTTGTAATCGATTGTTCTAAACAAAATGAATCAGTAAAGTCTTCAAGTGTGGATATAAAAATAGAAATGGAATTCAACGATGCTATACCGGCTAATACAACTGCATACTGTTTAATTCTACATGATAAAATCGTAACATACACACCTTTAACTGGAATTGTTAAAAATGTATTGTAAGAACCGGTTTTGTTTCATTCCGCGAGTATAAAAGCAGAGCGTACAGACCGCTCCTCATCAGTTTGTTGCCTACTGTTGTATGGGTAGCATCGTATTCAATATGGCTTCTCCTAGTGGTACACCTGAAAATGTGGTAGATATTGAGAAGGAGATATCTGAGTTTTTAGATCCTCAAGGTCACCAGGAAGGAGGTGAACAAAACGTTTGCGGACAACTTCACGCCAGTAATAATGTTGAAGAAAAAGGTAAAAGAAGAAAGACTATACAAAAGAGAAAAAGGGATATTGAAGATAATATTTCTCCAAACATATTGAGTGAGGTATTTTTGCGAATATTTTACCCAATCTCTTCCAGTTTGGATAAAAGTGTTTTAATCGGTGTTATGAAATCTACAGATTATTCCCCTACTGTAATTTTAACTCATGGACCCAAAATGATTTTGTTTACGGACAGTGCTTGGGAATCGTTTATGAAACATTTGCATCTGCTAGAATGCTATTTAAGTAGTAACATGTTTGGAAGAAAGACAAGGGTAGGACTTTTGGATTCAAATGTGGAAATTGATATCATTAAACAACGTGGTGATCATCAGCTACGGTTTAGAGACACAACAAGACATGATAACAAAATTCAACTTAATCGAGAGGAGTTTTTCATTTTAACTTGTGCTACTGAACCTATAACAAGATACTTGAGACAACTGGTGTTTTCAAGTTCGATTATTAAAGATTATCTGGAAGACACTTTGGACAAACAACCGGACGCACCTATATTATACGGACCTGTGGATACTTCTATATTTAATAGAGTTCCTCATGAAGTACAGATGTGGAGACAATTGGAAAAGTACGCTCAACTACATAAGAAATCAGTAAAACAGGAAGAAGAGGAAGATGGAGGAGAAGAATCAAGTGTTAGTGATGAAAATGAAAATAAGGAAAATATAAAGATGGAAACTTAAATGACAATGGTTAGTTTTTAAAACAATAACCAACATTTTGTGGGGTTAGGCCTATTGGGGACGGTGCCCACGTTAAATATACACCAACGCGCCAACAACTGTACGGCCTGGTATAAAAGTAGTACCTACCGTGGTGTGGAAATCAGTTGACCTCCTGACTTCATAATGAGCAGACGTGTGACCTTCAAAATGGACAAGGGAGAAGAACAACAATTAAAGTCCAAGCCTGGTATTATTGAGTTTCAAGCGTTTCGTGGTAATGATGATAGATTCATTATAAAAGAACTTGTGTTTTTGGACATGAATACAAGTGTTCCTTATTCGTTTTTATTTAAACCACCATGTTCTTATTCGTCTTTAACTAGTAAAGCCGCTACTACCAACAGATGGATTTCAAAACACTTCCATCATATCGATTGGTATGATGGTTTTACAAGTTACACGGACTTGTATCACATTATGCATCACTTTTCAGACAAGTTTACCAATATTTACACAAAGGGGCTGGAAAAGAAAAGATGGATCGAAGGATTTACTCATGTTCCGGTTAATGATGTGGAATTGGATAAGAATTATCAATACATGCTGGAAACCATATGTATTTGTACAAAAAGCCCAGAACATGATAAAGATAGACATTGCGCTTTGAAAAATGCCTATAAACTCGCCTCTTACCTTCAAAGTGGGGAATTGGGGAGTGGTGGGGGTAACGGAGAGTATATAAGTGGGGAGCAGACAGGGACCTGGCATGAGTATTACTCGAGATTCCGAGACGACAACATCTCCGAGCAAGAAGACGATCTGTAACCTGACCATGGCATCTCACCAGTTCCTTCAGACTTTGGTCGAGCAGTTCAATGCCCACTCCAAGTCGACAATATTACCTGTAAAGAAGTGCTCGGAACTAAAAGACGAGAAGCACTACATAATCCATGCTATGAAGAAGATGGAGACTACAGTTGGGGAGGCCATCTGCTGCAGTCTCAGCGAGGCACCGTTTACTCCGGGGGATGAACCAAAGTTCCAGGTGTACCTGCCCAAGAGATTCGTCCATCTTCTACAAAACGAGGATCTTCGCTCTATTCAACCCGGGTGTCTATACCTGGTGTCCCACGGCTGCACGGGTAGCAATTCTACAGAGTTGACCATCCACATCGCTGACAAGCAGCAGTGTTAGATTTAAGTTTTAATGTTGTACATATGTTGTTGTTGTAATGTTTTATAAATAAACGAATCATAAAAGACAAAAAAAATAAAAAAAAACAAGAAATGCAACATATCAATATGTGACAGACTTCACGTATTGATATGTTGCATTTTTTTTAAACTTCGCGGGTGACCTTGACCTTTGACCTTTGCATTTCACAATTACCCCCACTACTGTAATTACCCCCACTACCGCACTAGGATTCAAACCTGCTTGGATGCGAAAAACGGTCAGTCTGTTGCCAACTAGCAAACGATGAGCACCTTGTACGAGCTTTGCTTACAACGAGTTATAACTGACGCATCTTTATTCCAGACGGCTTTACGAGATAATATCCCTATAACAGTAAAGCAGGATATCGAGGAGTACAAGAAAGATAATAGAGGGTATTCGGGATACTCCTGGTATAGGTTCCAAGACGGGGAAAAGTTTTGTAGGCCTTGTGGCAATGCTGCCGTCAGAGACCTTCGACGGTTCGTACAGGAAGGTGGTAGAAAACAGTTTGGATTTCTAGCACCAATGTTCAGATTTGAAAACTACAAGGACACCTGTGCTATTTGTTCCATCCCTTTGTATCAATGGAAAAAGTTTAGAAGTGTTTAATTGCATCTTCCATACCCCCACCACCATCACCCCCACCACTTTTCCATGTACCTACAAACGCTGTGCCTCGGCTTCATTTCTACTCCAGCAGCCAACCTAGCAACATCAGGATGTCTCTCAACGTCAGTTGCGCAAGTTACGAGGAGGTGAGCATCAAGACTCAGCAGGAGCTAAACGACTTATACAAGGAGTTGCAGCTGATGGTGGCACGAGGCTACCGTATAAATGTGCAAGTTTACGCTTGCAATATACGGAACACCCGGCAGTCAAAGGAAGAGCCTGGACACTCCTCGACGGCTTCCTCACCAGCGTCCATGAAGACCGAGCCAGACAACTTGGACTACTTCAGCTGACTAGCAGTTGTATTTCTTGTCCTAACCATTGTAGAATATGTATATTTTTTCATTATATTAAAGAAGTAAAAGAGCAGAAACACCTATCTTGTTACTGACATATAAGCTCAGTAACAAGATAGGTTTTTTTAAAACACAATTTGGATGACCTTGAAACTTCCCCCTCCACTGCTTTGTTACCCCCACCACTTGACTATTGGTGTACATGGCACATCGCAATTGGAAACCTCATTCCATCTTCAACAGCCACACCGACAACATCAACAATGGCAAACCTACCAACAGATGAAAGGTGTCCTCACGCATGTTGTGACTTCGTCCACGAGTTGGAGAAGAGGATGCAGGAGAGGGCGATAAGAAGAAAACAGATCCACTCAGAAAATATCATGATAGTCAACGGCTATCTTTTATTGTTCGGCCTTATTATGGTTGTACTTTTCATACTGTACGGCATAGTCACATGTGTCGGCAAGGTTGCAGAAGAAAACGCTCGCCACCATCAATTGGAAAGTTTCAATGTTACTTTGTAAGTTTTCCTTTTTTTTTAAAACTCCGTTTGGATGACCTTGAAAATTCCCCCACTACTCCACCACACCCCCCACCACTTCACCATGTTCCTGCATGAGCATCACATCAACCGTCATTCCTTGTCCGACAAGCAACCATGGCAGACAACAACACCATCAGCCAAGCTGACTCCACTACTGATGTCGGTACAAGTACGGGTTGGACACTGTCGATCGATAGTGTACACTATTTGGAGTCAATTTGCGAACGTATGAAGGAAATACTGCGGGACAACCCTGGGATCATAATACAAATGAATTTAAATTATGATTGGTCCCAAGTTAGAATGCAAGGGGACGACAACAACGGTCAACAATCTCCACAATATTCGCCCATGTCCCCGATCTATCCTTACGGCGAGTCTGACGTCGATGAAGATGAGGCTGATGAAGATGCAGGGGACAACGAGGCTGAAGAGGAGTAAGCTTCATTCCTTTTTTTTAAAACCTAAATTGGATGACCTTGAGAATTCCCCCTCCACTATTTCCTTTTTTTTAAAACCCAAATTAAATGACCTTGAAAATACCCCCTCCACGTACTTTTGGTTTACCCCCTCTACTTTTCAATACTGTTACCACAGTCTGTAGCTCACATCATTCCTTGCTTAGCTATCATGGCGGACAGCACTCTTTCTCGAGTTGACTCCACTACGGATGAAGAATGGCCATTTTCCTGGAATGTTCATCTGCAAGACTCGGCAGAAGTGGATATGTTGCATGAGAAATTGGTGTATGTATTAAACGAAAACCCCAACATTGAATGTAGAATGACTATGGATTTCGATGCGACAGGGGTCCACACTCAACCTTCCACTTCCAGCCAGCCTGAACCTCAGCTACAGCCAAAGAACTTTACACATCTTTACACTCCAATACGGCCGGAGGATGTGGTTATCAGCGAGGCAGACTCTACTACAAGTTATATTGAACCAACGAATTGGAAGCTTGTTGTTGACACCTTACACAAGGTCGACTTAGTATGTGACAAATTAAAGGAATTGATGATGCAAGATCCTGGTCTTCGTTTTAAAATTGATTTGTTTTTCATCTGGGGAGCACCTGCACGGGGCTCTTCGTCTGACAGCTCTCTAAGTACAACGGATGAGGAGGAGGAGGAGGACGACTAGTTATCTTTTTTAAAACTCCGTTTGGATGGCCTTGACCTTTCCCCCTCCACTGAGTTTATTTAAGGTGCACTCTCAATGACTGCAGCATCATTTCATCGCGCACCTTCACCACAGCAACATGGAGAGTCAACTCAACTACTGTTGCGAACGGAAATGTTTTTCATGGCCGAATGACATTGATGTTGCGGATGGCCTGGCGTGTAGAAAATGTGAAGCTTTTGGTCAATGCATGTGTAAGTGCAAGTCTTGGAAGAAGCCGAAACCGGAGTTGAAGACATTCCATGTGTACCAGATGAGAGGGCATAAGTACACTTGTTGCCCTGAACGTTGCATTGAATTCACATTAAAACAGCTAACTGGCTGCAAATTGTGCAACAATCATTTTGCAGGTTTTTGCAAACATTATTTAGGAGCCTGTCAGTACAGATCAACTTGGCATACAGAAGCACTCACTATCAATGAAATCGCTATAGATACACAAGAGTAGTCTTTCTACTCTTTTCTTTTTTAAAACTCCATTTGGATGACCTTGACCTTTCCCCCTCCACTCACCTTAGTTTATATAAGCTCCATTCCTGCTGACCACGGCATCACTTCATCTTGCTCCCTCGCCAAAGCAACATCAAGTATGGAAACTAAGCGTGTCTCATGTTGCGAGCATAAGTGTTTAGAGATACAAGGCGTCATCCATTGTGCAAAGAAGCTTTGGGAGGAAGAGACAGGGACAACCTATTGCTGCGAGGGCAAGTGTTTCCTACTACCAAGATGGCAAGTGGACGGGCTGGCCTGCCGGCAATGTGAATGCTTCGGATGTTGCAGGTGTAGATGCAAGAACCAACAGCTGCCACCACCGGTACTACAAACTTTCAAAATCTACAAATCCAACTACTTTTACACTTGTTGTCCGCAGCGGTGTATTAAATTTCATTTCTCCAATCTTACCAATTGTCGGAAGTGCTACGGACAACCTGATGGGTGGTGCACCTGTTTTCTGGACTCCTGCCGCTACAGATCGGATTGGTTTACAGATCCGTTGGAAATTGATGAGGTCGCCCAGGAAGCACAAGAGTAGTCTTTCTACTCTTCAACTTTTTTAAAACTCCATTTGGATGACCTTGAGATTTCCCCCTCCACTTCCCCATATACCTAGAGTACACAGAGCCTGATAGTCAGTCACTCGGTGGCTGTCGTGGGGTGCGCATCGGTGTCGGCGCTCCGTTGTTAGGTTTTCAAGGTCACAGTAATGTCAAATTGTTGGTGTTGTGCTGGTTCAAGGTCACCTGAGGGATAACCGATTGCCCATTTAGGCAGGGTCATGTCAGAAACTCGAGTTTAACTTGGCACTTTTGCCGTTTCTCGTCGAAAATTCGCTCCAAGTGGTCAAGGTCACGGGGACTCTGACTGAAACTCGGAGCGTAGTGCGAGAAACGGTAAAAGTGCCAAAAAATTTTAAGTTTCGGCGTGACCTTGACCTCAGTGGCGTCGGTGACGTCATTTTGATGACGTAAGGGGTGATGACGTCATCAGCACGTCATTTCTGTGACGTCATGGGTGTGACGTCATCGAAATGACGTCATTGGTGATGACGTCATCGATGACGCAATCGATGACGTCATCGATGACGTCATCGGTGAGGTCATTGACCTCGATGACGTCATCCCTCAGGTGACCTTGAACTGAGCCAGCACCAACAATTTGACACTACTTAGGTAGTATAAAAATTAAAATGTTTACAAATCTACCACTGGTGAAGTTCAAAAAACTCAACTACGCTCAACCTTTTAAAGAGAAACGTTGTAAAGCAAACGAAAGAGATCAATTAGGGCTGCAACCACTTGAGCGATATTAACCCAAATAGAACAGTTGAAACCCGACTCGGTCGTGAATGGCGTTCACGTTTACAATAACAACCTTCGAAATCGGTGAATTGAACGCTTTAGGAGCAAGGGGTTTATATAAAAGCTAGTGTATAATAAACCACCAGGAAAGTGTCATTGGAACGGGTTTGCCAAATGAAATTTATTGAATTATCGAGGGAATCATGCCATGCAAGAGAGGTTAAATGAACCAAATAAATCGAAACCATTTCCTTTACACGATTTGAGTGTTGAAGGAGGAAAGTGTTAATTAGCAATTCTGAAATTTGTAGCTTTCATAGATTCGAACGAGTCGTATGGTGCACAGGTTTTAGCAAGTAAATTAAAATTGAAGGTTTAAATCAAGTAAACCGTTAGATGGGAATTGTGTTTAGTTATTTCTAAATTGTGACGGTAATCTCTTAAACATCAGCAAAACTTTAGGATCAACCTCGTGAAAAAATAATTGCTGCTGTATGTTTTTAGAGTGATGCAACCTTTATCTGAATTGTATGAATATGTGAGAGTTATTAATATACTTTTGTTTTTAAACAACTTTTACTTGAAAACATTATAATTTTAAAACAATTTTTTTAACAAGCTGAACCCTTTTTTAATGGATATCAAATTTCCATACCAGATTTCCATTTATTTTCAAGATATGTCGATAAGTAAGCAAGATAGAAGGTTTAATTAATTTCTCATAAAAATAACATGGAAAACATTTTTTTATTATTTCCTCTATAACCATTTAAACGAAATCTACAATTAAAATTATCAAACTGTTTGTTTGTTTTAGGTACGTTAAATGTTTTGCGTTAAATTTATTGAATAAAACCAAAATTAGGGCAAAAAGTCCAAAAACCCATTTTTTTGCCGTTCTGAAACCCCGCAAAACCCTATTAAAATTGTCCGATCATTCTGGTTTGCGACCTCAATCAAGTAGATGTTGCCTTACATTGTTTTCCCCTCCTACCACTGGGTTATCACCTTCATTGTTGAAGTCTGGATCAGCCTTGTAAAATCACTAAAAAACAACAAAAATAGCACAGAGCACGTCCAAACGCTCGTGTCACCTGTTACAAGTTGTACTTGTCAACAAGTAACAGGTTGACACAGGAAATTAAAGCTAGTGCAAATGGAGCTTTTTACTTACGCAAGTAATATTTGTCAAAACAATGTTACTTGCAAAAACATACATACAAATCCGCGATGCAACTTAAAATTTCTTGTATGTTTGTGTTCACATTTGCAAGTTATTCTGCAAGTTGGATATAGGCCTACATAAATAAAACTTTCGCATGCGCTACGTGCTAGTGTAAACCCCGCTGTGCAACAAAACATTCTCGTTCGTTTCCATGATTTTATCATTTAAGTCCTTTGGCTTTGGTGTTATACAATAGAGAATTGAATCAGGTGTAAAATCATTCCACGGATGAATATTGTTCAATTGGTTTCTCTATAGTGGTCAAATATTTCTGGTGAGTGAATGAGACTGGTGAGTGATTTATATTTCTGGTAAGTGCTTTTAATTTCGTTTATGTCATTTCTCGTACTTGTTTTTTTGTCGTTCTCCCCTTGAAGAAGCAACATTTCAAGCTAGGTTTTGTCCCTTCGTTGTGTCCCTTCACTGTTTCCTTCTACCACTGTGTGTGAGTGTGATCAATTAATTAAGATTTTCTCTGTCGAACAGAGAGGATTCGTGTGTGATTTTCCTTTTAATTGATGTGATCACTTTGTTAGGCACGGTGTTGTAGTGTTGAACCACCGATAAATAGCAGAGAACAGAGAACACAGCCGCACGGTGACGACTGCGTGATATGCTATCGACAGCGTGAACGTGATTGCTGCTGCGAGCATTACAGTATTGTGTTGAGTCCAGCCTGGTTTCAATACTCGATCATGGCTATTCACTTCTGATAATTAATGGCTATGACTTCATGTGGTAGCTAGATACTTCTAAACTGCAAAAGATCACGTGGCTCGTTGGTTTGTTTTAGACGAGAAAGGGTGAAATGCCTTTGAGTAAAAGTCCTTAGTGAGTGAGATGTGGAAGATTAACACGATTTAGTTTTTATTTATTTATTTTTAATTTTTTTGTCCTCATCAAATTGGAGGACGAGTTCAATGGCTATCTTGCTCAGGTTTTTAATAACGCATTTGTATGAGTGCTTAGGAGAACACTCAATCAGTACGTCTTTGCCGAGACGAGTTTTTTTAGATAACGTTTTTTTTTTTATCAAATCGCAACTAAATAGTAAACGCAGACCTATAGGTAGTCTAAGTTTAAGGTTTAAATAGTATAAAAAGTCAAAATTAAACCATGTTAAATAATAAGTACGTTCTCGTTTTGGTTTTCAAATAGTAAGTTAAAAAAAGAACTAAGGAAAAATTAAGTGAACTTGTTTATAACAACTGTAGCAAAGCTACGTATACTATACGTATATTTCATTCCAGAAAATGCTACTCTGTTAGTAAAACATTATTTCTCCATAAATGAGATTTTAGCAATAGAAAGCAGCTCCTTCGAACATGTAGGTCTATACACGAAGAGCTTATTCGCCCATGCACGTAGAGCTAATTCGCTTATAAATAAGGTCATTTTAAGTTTTTTCAGGTTCATTATATCATAAGTACTATAACTACTATACCCAGTACTTTGTAATAGTCTATATTACTTTGTGAATTTTTGGTCAAGTTTCGATCAGAGGACGTATATTCATAGGGTTAAGTATAAATTCAGATACTGTTAAAATGAGCAGGATTTTTTTTATTTAAAGTATTTTATTTTCTCAAGTTAAAAGTACCACAAATACCAAACATCAGGTACGTTCGAGTAAAAACAAGAGATATCTTTTTGAGCGTATGTAGACTTTTATTTGATTTATTAAGTCAATTTAAGTGTTGTCTCCAATCCTTCAATAAAAGTTCGGTACGGCTTACTCATAGATTTGTACAGTATAGAATATAAAACAATATAACTAGTAGTCTATTAAAATTATATATATATATATTGGAGATTTTTTTAGGAAAAGTTTCCAGTTCCCTAGGAACTGTAGGAAAAGTTCCCTACCTCTGGCAAATTCTGAAAAAATATTTTTATAGATCTCCGAGTCTATTAAAAGTGAAAATACTAAACGTATTACATACAGTATCGTTCAACAACATATACATCAGTAGAATTTTGTGAGAATCATACATTCTCCAAAATTACAATTACTGCACAATATTTAGACCCATAGCCAATAAAAGGTTCGGTAAACGCAAAAGTTCAAACTCCGTTTGTAAAAAACTAAAAAGGTATCGAACTCAAAGCGTCACAAAAGACAGTGTTTAACCGTTCTGTGCTATGAATGCAACGCTCTCTAAAGCGGGTATTCATCGGTCCGGTAATGGATATACAAAACTTTTTGAGAAGAGTGATTCTATGAAAACCTCCCCTCCTCTTCCACCTTCACCGACTCATCGAGGGGAGTGATGATTGGCGTGCCTTACACTGTGGCAATTAAACGAAATAACAGCTGGAAGTAAACACCTCGAGTCGTTGTCGTCGCCGGCGAGCGCCACTTGATCGTTAACGATCGCCGTCGCTAACGATCATCGTTTAGCCGGTGTTTGCGTCTCAAAAACTGAATAGTCCTACAGTGATGGGAGGGCGTTTGTATGAGTGTACTGTAACCAACGAGGTTAAATTATAGTATAGAGTGCTACGAAGATAGGGAAATTTGCTCCCTGTTGATTGTTGCCGTTATACCCGTGATTCCCGCTGTTTCCATGGTAACCATACCATTTTATGGTAACCAAACTCAATAGCCTTTTCAGAGACCATCAAATCAAACTGTGTGTGTGTGTGTGTGTGTGTGTGTGTGTGTGTGTGTGTGTGTGTGTGTGTGTGTGTGTGTGTGTGTGTGTGTGTGTGTGTTTTTTACAACAAAAAGGATAATAAGATGTTTTAAAAGCATAGTGTAATTTTTTAAGCTTATTGCTACCAATCAGAATAGCTAAAACTGGTAACCAAGGAAACAGCAGGAATCATGGGTAAAATGGTGCAAATCAATGGGGGGTAAAAAATTTGCATGTTTTTACCACTCTACATACACTTTAACCTCTCGTTTACTTTAACCTGTAACCATATGACGATAATACTTTGGCTTGCATCATGACACACCGTTAACCGATGTCAACGTGTATTGTTCATCTATGTAGTCTCAGATTTTTTTTTACAGTCACTATATTATATTTTACTTACTTACTTACTTACTTATCCTTTGGACCACGTAGACTCCGAGGCAGAGTATGTGGCGAGTCGTACTTCTCCTTCCTCTTCATTTAATTAATTGTTTATATTACTTTTCCTTTCTTCATTCTTATTTTACATAGTCACTTATTTGACTTACTACTTCACCAGATAAAATTAACTATCACTTTTCACTAATTACTCGGTTGGCAGGCTATAACAACAACAACATTGGTTGTTGTAAAATCTGTTCAATCTTTTGGACATTCGCCTGATACTTCTACTGGACCGATTTACATACAGTTTGCACCAGATAAAAACTTTTCTATATAATCAAATTTTATTTACATTAACGTTATCTTACTTTCTTAAGAGGGCGTTCGAGTCAATCCAGATTCCGTCATTCCCCCATAAGAGCAATGTTAAAAGGGAAATGCAATATCTCCTTTATTTGCAATCAGAAAATTATGGTTTATAGCTCCAAATAAAGGGTTCATCAAGATGAATTTGGTTTGCGTGAGGCATTTTTTATAACAAGTAGTGTTTTTTTACTAAATTCAAATAACAAAGCAAGTTTTTACTAATTTTAAATCATTTTCTACAAAATCTTATGAAGTATTTACAAAGAATCGATCTCGCAAAAGGAATGGTGAATTTAATTGAGAATTAAACACTATTTATTCGGAACCAATCGGACAAAAAATAAAGAAATTGTATTTAAAATGCTGGGGACAAGTTTAGCATTGCTCTTATGGGAAATAAATCCAACATGGCGGCACTCTAACGCTCACTTAAATGAAAAAAAATAATAAAAATTTTCAAACGTTTCCAATCAAATTATTTTACAGGCTTTCAATCAGCTGATTGTACACAAGTTATTTCGTCTAAAACAGTAGAAGAGCAAAGGCTCAAGAAAAATTTTGGTCCATGGCCAGTACCTAAAACATATACAATTATAATGTATTTCCTTTCAAATAGACATAAATTAATAAAGTTCTGTAGTTGGTGGATCAAGAAGTACATAAGTTTTGATTGTGAAATTGTTTTTAGGCCTACGTAAAGATACTTACGTATACGCATACGTTATCTTACTTACGACCTCCCAGGAAGAGCCCTCTTCATGCGGCATTCGAGCTGCAAATGCTGCGACAGCAGCAGGACGACGCCCACGAGGAGGAAGACTCATGTCTGAAGAAGATGAAAGCTCTTTTGAAGGAGATGGCCAAGGCCCTCTTAATTCAAAAGAACGTAAACAAGGCCATAAAAGAGGGGATTCCGAAACTCGAAGATTCTCTAGAAGAAATCGAGGAATGCCGGAAAATCAGGCTAAAGGCAGTGAAACAGGAGCGCGATGTCACGATCACGAACCGAGTCATCTCTGCTTCACCTCAAGCTCATCTGGCTGAGTCCCAGACTCAAGCAAGAAAGCGAAAGAAGAGGCAGAGCGGTTCATCGTCGGGAAGCCCTGAGCTCGGGGAGTTGGACTTGGCACCGAGGCCGGTTTTTGTCACTGCATCATCTCAGACATCTCCTGTCCCGGCTGCTCATTCCATCCCGGGCGCTGTCGTTGTTCCAGCGGCTACTCCTGCAGAGGTTCCTGCTCCGGCGGCTAATCCTGCCTTGGCAGCAAACTCTGCCTCAACACTTTTGGGGGGCTGGAAGACGCGCCTGTCTAAGAAAGAAAGGAGGAGGCAGAAGCAAGCGGAGGCAGCTTCGAAAAGTGCGTCGAGGGTGGAGCGGACGCAAGTCTCAAACCCGGTTGGGGAGGCCTCTGGCAAGTCTGTCAGAAAGCCTAAACAACCCAGGCCTAAGAAGCCCAGGACGGAGGCAATCTTGATCAAGCCCTTAGGGGGGCGATCTTTTGCCGATGTTCTGGGTCAGATTAAATCGCAGGCCAAACCGGAAGAGACCGACACCGTTATCAAGTCTATTCGGCGAACCCAGAACGGGGATGTCCTCCTCGAACTGGGGAAGTCGAGTGACAAGATCGGTTTTGCCGCTTCCCTCAAGACTGCACTTGGGGACAAAGGCTCCATCAAGGCCCTGGAACCGAAGTGTTCGGTCCAGATTCGGGACCTTGATGTCCTCTCCACCGAAGATGAGGTGACCCGTGCGATCCAGGTGGCACTCCCGGAGATACCGGCCGATGGAGTGAGGGTATGGCTGACAAAGCCTAACCGAAGTCAACTCCGGATGGCTGTTGCTGAGATGAGCGAAAAGCACGCCAATAAGCTGCTTAGCCTTCAGCACCTCAGAGTCGGTTGGGTCAGTTGCAGGCTCAAACGGAGGGTGGTAGTTTCGAGATGCTTCCGCTGTCTCGGTTTCGGCCACTCCTCCCGAAACTGTAAAGGGCCCGACAGGAGTGCCAACTGCTTCCAGTGTGGAAGCCAGGGCCACAAACGTAAGGAATGTTCCTCGAGCCCCTCCTGCTTCCTCTGCAAGGATTCAGGCTCCAGTGCCCTCGGTCACTTACCCGGGTCTGGTCAGTGCGGTGCCTTCAGAGCCGCACTTGAACAAGCAAAAGGCAGCGGCCGGTAATTCGCATCCTCCAGGCCAACCTTCATAGATCCTGGAAAGCTGATAACCTTCTAGATCAGCTCGCCCGAGAACTTGGTGCTGACGCGCTCCTTATCAGTGAACAGTATCGGGACAGAGACCCAAACACTTGGATCTCGGACAGCCTCGGTACTGCTGCATTTTGGGCACGTAATACACGAGATGTTTTGGTGCGGAGTCACGGGCGCGGCCGAGGATTCGTCTGGGTTCGGTGTAGGGACGTGACTATCTTCAGTTGCTACCTCACACCCAACGAGGCCGTCCAGGACTTCCGCGACAAGATAGATAGCCTAGAGGAGTGCGTTCTCGGCACCACCGGGCATGTCGTCGTTGGTGGCGATTTCAACGCCAGGGCCGTCGAGTGGGGAATGCCCTCTACCAGCTCCCGGGGGAAATACATCCTGGATTTCATCGCCAGGGCCGGTCTTGTCGTCCTCAACCAGGGCGACACACCTACTTTTCGGCACCCCGGGCAGAGAGGCACGATCCCCGACGTCACCTTTGCGTCTGAGTCGCTCCTTCCGAGAATCTCTGGCTGGAGGGTTGTGGAGGACTACACGGGTAGCGACCACCAATACATCGTTTTTGACCTGCATGATCAGGCAAATCGTCGAGTTTCCGCATCTCGGGAAGGGCCACGCCGGTGGAACACCAACAAACTGGACGTGGTCAAGTTCACCGAAGTCATCTCTCGGGGAGCGCAGGGGAATCCTGGTGAGGCTGGGGCCGAGGCACTAGTAACATCCACGATGGAACTGATCGTCTCGGCCTGCGACCAGTCTATGCCGCGAAGGAAACCCCGACGCGACAAACAACCCGTTTACTGGTGGACTGAAGAGATTGCGGAACTCAGAAGAACATGTTTAAGAACTAGACGAGCCGCCACAAGAGCGAGAATTCCCGCAGACAGAGTTCGTAAGTCGGAGGCCTATAAAGCTGCGAGAAAATCTCTCCGCCAGGCGATAAACAGGAGCAAGGCGAATAGCTGGAGGAGACTTCGTGACGACGTTGACTCTGACCCGTGGGGCCTGGGTTACAAACTTGTAACACAGAAACTCGGCGCCCGCTCTCCACCTTCCATCATGGAGGGCGCCACCATGGGGAGGATCGTCGCTGCGTTGTTTCCTGAACATCCACAGCGACCGCCGGTTGACTTCGGACGGGTAGAGGACGTTCCACTCTTCACCTTCGAGGAGCTGGAAACCTCCGTTCTCTCCCTGAAGAGCAACAAGGCTCCTGGCCCGGACGGGATTCCCAGTGAGGCTTTAAAGAAAGTATTTTCAATCAACGCTGACTTGTTGTTGAGAATGTACAATGCCTGTTTGGTAGAAGGGGTGTTTCCGGCTCCCTGGAAAACAGCCAGGCTTGTACTGATCAGCAAGGGCAAAGGTGATCCCGAACTGCCGTCGTCCCACAGGCCTCTCTGCATGTTGGACACGGCTGGGAAGCTGTTCAAGAAGCTGATCCGTTCCCGCCTGACTTCTGCCGTGGAAGCTGCCGGGGACTTATGCCCCCGTCAGTACGGCTTCAGAAAGGGACGGTCAACGATCGACGCTGTCACCGAAGTTCAGAGAGCTGTGGAGAGAGCCGAGAGCCACAACCATTTCTCCCGCCGAGTAGTGCTTCTTGTTACGCTTGATGTCAAGAATGCCTTCAACTCGGCGAGGTGGGTCGATATGTTGGATGCGCTTCGTAACACCTTTCGTATTCCTGCATATCTGTTGCGGCTCATCGAGGATTATCTACGCTCTCGAAGCCTGATCTATGACACGAGGGACGGAACGCGGACGATGGAAGTCACTTCTGGTGCCGCACAAGGTTCAATACTCGGCCCGGATCTCTGGAACGTTGCCTATGACAGCCTCCTGAGGTCCGAGATGCCTGAGGAAACCACTTTGGTTGGGTACGCTGATGACGTCGCAGCTCTCATTGCTGCACGCAACGTTGAGCTGGCCCAACTAAAGTTGAACCGAGTTATGCGGGTTGTCAACAACTGGATGTCCGATCACGGTCTCTCGCTTGCTCTTAGTAAGACGGAGATCGTGATTCTCACGAAGAAGAGGATCGACACCGTCGTCCCGTTTCGAGTGGGAAGGGAGGTGGTCACATCAACTCGTGCCGCCAAATACCTTGGGGTTATGGTGGACACCAAGTTAAGCTGGAGGGATCAGATCTTCCGTACGGCGGACAAGGCCGCTAAAGTAGTTACTCACCTTGGTAGGCTGATGGCCAATGTCGGGGGTCCCCGATCCAGCAGAAGACGTCTGTTGATGTCCGCGGTCCAGTCCGTGCTCCTTTACGGGGCAGAGGTGTGGGCAGGCGCTCTAGATAAGGAGTGCTACAGGTTGCGACTCGCCCGGGTTCAGCGTCAAGCTGCGCTCCGGGTGTGTTCCGCCTACCGGACAGTGTCCGAGCCTGCCGTCCTGGTGGTCGCCGGAGTCATCCCTGTCAAGCTCTTGGCAGGGGAGAGGAAAGCGATTCATCAGAGACGTGGCGAGATCGGCAAGGACACGGCAAGAACAGAAGAGCGCTCCCGAACCTTCCAGCAATGGCAACACAGCTGGGAGCACGACACCCGAGGACGATGGACTGCGCGACTTATCAAGCAGGTCCAACCATGGGTGGAACGGCGGCATGGGGAGGTGGACTACTACCTGACCCAATTTTTGACAGGTCACGGCTATTTTCGATCGTACCTGAACCGGATGGGAAAGACCGGTTCACCGGACTGCATTTATTGCCCGGGTGTTCCCGACGATGCGGAACACACATTCTTCCGCTGTCCCCGTTGGGAAGGGCCCCGCCTGGAGGCCACACAAATATTTGGTGCATTTTCGGTGGACTGGGTCTGCCAAAAGATTTTGGAGGATGAGGGCAACTGGGATTGTTTGTCACAGTTCGTCCGGGGCATCCTCCTGGAAAAGAAAACCGATCTGGACCGCGAAGTGGCCCAGATCCCTTGATAGAGCGGCTGGATAAGGAGCGAGCCCGACGGGCGTAAGCCAAATTTAGGCCTAGCCTGACGTAATGTGATAAACAATTCCAGGTTAGATTCCTAAAGAGTAGAGGAGGTTTTTTAGTGGGTAAACCCGTTTTTTAGGGGAGCCCCACACTACAGGCTGGCCACCTGTGTGCGTAATGCATTTTTCCGCCTCTCCCTCAAAAAAAAAAAAAAAAAAAAAAAAAAAAAAAAATCTTACTTACGAAAATAAACTTACGCAACGGTCGGAGCTCAGTTATAGTACGACTAAATCTTTCACACCATCTCGATTGTAAGTGTTATTCCTTTCGTTCTGTTCTTGTTGCTGTCAATCCAATAAGCTGTATTTAATTTTTTAGTTTTATTGTACATTGTATTGTTTATGATTTAAGGTTCATGTAATGACTTCTGACCTGTATGTACATTTTCTAGTGTATTTATTTTAGTATATTATGTAAATTGTGACAAGTCTTCTGCCTTTGCACCTGAGTGCATTTTAAATCGTGCCGGTCGCATGTAAATAAATAAAATAAATAAATAAAATACTTGATTATGTAAACCAGCTATTTTTTATAATTAATTGACAGCATAGAATTTTAAAAGGACATTTTATACTTGTTTTGCACCATCTGCTTAGCGCTCCACTCGCTAAGAATGGAGATGTATTCGTCGAATATGAAAGGGCAATGGCTCGTCAAAAAATATAAAGGTTTATATATTGTTATGTATTTTATTTATAACTCTAGAATTTATTATTTAGATAAGTGTTTATTTTTTTAAGTCAATCTCAGAACTTAAATACTTTTCTAATCTCACAACACTAACGTGTTTTTTTGTTTTTTGTTTATTTTTTACATTTATTTGTTCTTGCATTACTATGAAGAAAAATAAAGGGTTAACTTTCACAAAAATAAGTTCGTTTTTTACCAGAAACAAAGAAAACTTCTCAAGGTAAACTTTGACTTGATGACGTAAACTGTTAATTGTATTCGACTTGATGAACTTCAAGTTATAGAGGTCGTTTTGGTATCTCATATTTGTAGAGGCAAAATGTAAAACGTACAATTATTCCAGGTTATAACTTATTGTTTTTTCTTTGTTTAAAGTTCATTGTTGGTGATGGTCAACGGTGATGGTGAGTTTATGTTGTATAGTACATTATTGCAGACTTTTTCCATCACGGATTAGTAAATTACAAATTCACGTTTCGGGATCTGGTATCTGATCCGGTCTTCTGGTGGAAGAACTTTTTTTGCTCTTGGTATTTCTTCCACCTGAAGACGGGGTCAGATTCCAGATCCCGAAACGTCGTAAATTTGTAATTTACTAATCAGTGCTGAAAAATGTAAGCAATGAGAATAAATTATTTTATTCTCAATTATTTTATTCAATGTAAGCAATGAATAAATTATTTTTATTCGACTAATGCAGGTTTTTCTAAGGAGAAAATAATTACAGACGCGAGGATTCCGGACCATCACGGTTCGATGTATTAGAGAGCCAACTGTGCAAATTATTATCCACGATACCTAATAACCTTGGTTGAAGGTATCTTTTTGGTGGCAAAGTTCATATAAGGACTTCGGCGACACACCGCCGGACTTTTCACCGGTCCGAGCACCGGACAGAGCATCGTACAGAGCAAAAACAGCAAGTCCGGTAGTGTGTCAGGGGTCCGTACATCGGACCGAGCATAGGACCGAGCATCGTACCGAGCGCTCTGGATGCGGTTTTCTGACGAAACATCAAAAAGATTGGTCCGGTGTACGGTCCGATGTACGGTAGTGTGTCAGGGTCAATATTGCTCATACGCTCTGAACGATCGCGATGGTTCCCATTTAAACCAATGTAACGTACCTCCCCTCTGCACCACATCCTCTGGCGCTTTCACTCACTCACGCTATCCCTCTTTCTCTAAACTTTCCTTCACCTCTCGGTGAATTTGTTCGGTACGATGCTCGGTCCAATGTATTGTTCGGGGAAATGTTCTTAGTAAACTTACCTCCCTACATGGTGTAATTTTCGGTTCGGTGTTCGGTCCGATGTACGGTCTGGTACAAGTCCGGTAGTGTGTTGAAGCAAAGCTCCATTAAAAGTTGTTTGTAACCCCACCTCAGACGCTTGGCGGCGCGGGGTTGCAGCAGCACTGTGCCATTCTAATGTTGATTCGACCCCACAATACACTCCCTAACAGGTGCCCCGATATGCCAATATAGCATTGTGTCCCTTTAATCAAATCTTGTCACGTCTCAAGCCCCCCCCCCCCCCCCCCCGTCACCGGTGACACAACGTTATCGCTCTGTTTAATTATCAACCGCCCTTCACCTGCTCCGGATAACCCGGTTTATTACACTTTTAATAAAACAGTTTATTACTGAAGGGCCGGACACCCGCGAGTTCGGATTAACAGGGTGACACTTCTCAATGGCGCGATGAATCGAGATTAATAACGGTGTGATTAGTTTCCACCAGAGGAAATTGTTCGGCGAGAGGGTAGGGAATAATCGTGTTGCTAATACCGCCGTAGTACGAGGAGTCACAGTAGTGAAAGACATACTCTTTTTAATCTAACTTTATTACTTCCGAAATGGAAATAGTCTACATTAATAATTGTGAACTAAAGCTTTATGTGGATGATAATTCCTTCTCAACGGTTTTGGGTTCAGGTAAACAAAATACTCCATAAAACTGTCACTTTTTAGTCAAAATATAATCAAATTCGGCATGAGAACGAAAAAATATTAAGAAAAAAAATTCTTCTCAGAACATTCCGAACTTTCACTAAAAGAACTTTTTTTACTAGTTGCTGGGATGTAAAACAGAGTGAGTTGATGGCAAGAGAAACCTTTTAGCACGCGCGTTTTGTCCATGTTTTGTCGTGGCTAAGAAACAACGGGTTTTCGCCCTCTACGTTACAAATGGTAAGTGTGGAAACGTTAGTGGTTTTTATCGATGATTAAATATTACTGTGGAATTCATAGACTAAAAATCTATCACCCTAAAAACAATTTCAAATGTACAGTAACATCTTTTATGTACACAACTACCATACCAACTATTATAGTATAGTACTATACCAAATATAGACCCTGTTTTGAAGAAGTAAAGTTAGAATAGGCTAACATAAACATTTAACTCTAGCAAGGAGGTAAACTTTTCTTGAGTACAGTATTATTATACTGTATAGTTATAATATAAAAAATTTATTAGTGACAGTTTTATGCTACTTATAGTAATTGAACAAGAATAATGGCATTTTTGGAGCCTTCAAAATACGAAAACTTACACTCATACATTTAAGTATGTAGAGTTGCATTACAAATTTTGCAGGCGCCACGTAATTGCTATTTTAATGTACCCTATAAGCACGACTGTAATTTTAGAAATCATAATTATTCAAATTTTTATCCACCCTACCTCCCTATTGTCTTGCCAGTGATGATTATTTTCGTAATGTATGCCGGGCGCTAAATATGTTGAGCATGCATTAAAAACATAACAAATTTTCATGTTTTTCTAATTACATTAGAAATCAATCTTGCCACCTTTCCAGCGTGAGTACAACATTGGGGACGTCTCCTGAAGGAAGTCGTAAACACTTTGCTTTCCTATGCCATGTCGTATATATTTTTAAAAGACTTTGATTGTAGAACAAAACGCCACAAAACCGATCTCAAAAGGTTGCATACGCCACGAGCTTTAGGAATAGCTTTTGGAATTTTCTGTTAAAAGCGTTCTTATACAAAAATTTACTATAACATTTCTGGCTCCGAGGTCCATTTGAGGTTGGGTTTAAGGAAGTGTTCTATGTTAAGCTTACTATTAACATTATGATTAAACTAACGTTGTTTATTCTGATTTAAATCTTAGTTTATGACTTAAAAAGGAAAAATCGCTTTATGTCGTCTACCGTGATAAAAATCATCTTATATTCATCTTTGTTAGAAAAAATCAATTTAATATACGATAGTAAACTTCACTTATTTTTACTCAAACAATTATAAATGTCCAAAACAAATTCGATTTATTAAAAAATAAACTTAATGTAATTGAGAATTGAATTTAGAAACGTGCTGCAGCCTGGTGGAGGCGGCGCCAACTACGAGCACTGCAGACCTGGGAGCGATCTAGCGGTGAAATGCTGAACTCGATGTACTAACTATTCATTGTTGTCTAATCCCTCGGCAGACAATGGATTATTTTTCATATGCTGCAGCAACAATAGGGGACCAAAGAACGCCGGATCATTAATTTGGGTTGACAGTGTTGGATCGATTATTACAGTATTTATTTTAATTAACTAAGTCAATTTAATTATTTAATTTAATTAGTTAGTTCTTGAATTCATTTTAAGTGCGAACTCTGTGAATATTTTAAGTAGTTAAACAGTGGGAGTTCTAATTCCTTAACTTATTACATACGGGTGCCCCAAATTGACCAACACAAAACTACATTTGCTGAACCCGATGAACTGACCATTTATTGTTGGTTCGATTAATTTAAATTTGATTAGTTATCTTTCTTGAACCCGCCGTTGGTGTCGCGTTTTTCATTCTCTCTGTACAGTATTGATTGAAGCGCGGGTGGCCTACCACTGTCACCCAGATGTTTTCCATTTTTTTGTGGTAGCCTACGAGCATTGACTATGTACACTAACGTGAATACACCTCTCATCCAATGCATTTAGTTTGAGGCAAAAATTTGGAAGTTCGGTGGACGCCGCACCAGAGTCGCTGCCATCGATGTTGTTATTATTCAGCTGAATTTACAGTGCTGCCAAAACATAAACATAAATTTCAGTTATAAAATGTTTCATCCTTGGTTGAGAAGAGTGGTAATTCTGATTTATCTATCGTGTGTTACGTGTACTTCGATGGACGCCGCACGAGATCGCACCACCGTCAATATGCTTCACACACGCCTATGCTATGAGAAGTCTACTCACGTAGTGTACAAAGTCAATGCTCCTGGGGAAAATATACTATTGAAAAATCTATCATTTTGGGGAGTTTATTTTCTGTCTGTTGACAATTCCAAAATGACGTAATTTCAAAACCAATTTAATTTAAATTGAATCAGATACAAAATAGTGTTCTAGTGATTATTTATTAATAAAAAATATGTTAGGTTTTCTAGATAAATTTTCAGCTTTGTAGAAGAAATAGGTTTCTTGTGAGGATTGTATCAAAATACGCAAATTTCACTTTTCTGGCCTAAATAGACCTTATAGTAGTTGTTCAAAATAAAAAAATATTAATATGACGTACAATTCTTAACGTAAGAGGTGGTTTAAGAAAAAAATTTTCTAGTTTTTTGTCGAACAACCTTTTATGTAGGCCTAAATTTTCATGGGCTGTCCCAGTTTTGTATTCGGTTGATTAGGGCTGATGGCAACATTGACTTTTTTCATCTACTTTATATCCCGAATTATCAGCCCAACAAATTTCTTTAAATGTGTGCGTGCTCAACCTCTTTAGCACCTGTTATTTTGGTATAGTTGATGTGGTTGTAAAGGTATGAACCTACTTGGGTAATGTTTTCAGCAGTTTTGGAACCATGACAACAAAGGTTACAATCTCCAAGTAAGGAACTCAAAATATTATTATTGAAATGAAATAATGTTGCTAAGGAACTAATAAGGAGTAAATAAAACACATGCTTAATGCTATATTATGAAGTTAAAGAATAATTTTAATAATAATTTATTTGACGGCTCATGAGCTCTTTTTTTGGGGTGAACCAGTTCCCTTCGACCACGTGCTTTAAGAGTCATCTTTACCCCTGAGCCAGTGGCCCATTGTTGCGCAATCGGCAAATGTTAACCATATGGTTTTTAATGCAAAACATGGTATTTGATTCCCCTGTTTCGGACACCGTTTTTCAACAGATTTTCTTTAAATTTGTTAAGTGTTTAGTTGAATAGTTATATTAGGCCCCTCATACCTCGAAATTTTGAAAATTTAACAAATATTACTAAGGAAAATCGAGTTACTTTGCAACGTCATATTTACGATTTGTTAAATTTTTGAAATTTCGAGGTATGAGGGGCATAATATGACTAGTCAACTAAACACTTACCAAGTTTAAAGGAAAGTCGGTTGAAAAACGGCGTCCGAAACAGGGGAATAAAATACAATGTTTTAGCATAAAAGCCGTAGTATAACATTGCCGACTGCGCAACAATGAGCTATTGGCCCAGGGGTAAAGATGGCTCTTAAGCTGTTTCCTATCTTTCATAATACACACCTATCTCAGTTCTATCATCATATTCTCTAGGTGTACTTGTATTTTATAATTTCTTTTCAATTTAATTTTTATTTTTATTCCTGCTGAGCTTTTTTGTATGTCGAATATTATAAAAGACTGTAAAGTATGAAGACTACAACAGTCATTGAATCACAAAAAAGTGTTTTATGTTTCAAAAACTCATAATAAATATCATGCAGATCGCATTTTATTTGATTAATTCACATTAGTTATGCTTCTGAGAAATAAATCTAATATTCCTACATCATGTCTAAGTTCAATGTAACATAAAAGCATGAAAATTTTTGTTTTAACGCCTAAAAAACTAAATTAAAACAAATTAAACTATTATTACTTTCTCTAGGGGTCCTGCATTTGAGACTGAGTGTTGTCTATGCCTTTGATACCTGCTCATCTACCCCAAAGAGAAACTAGATAAAAATGAATATAGTTTGGAGTATAAAATTTATCATATTCATCCAGGTATATGAAAGTTAGTTAGCAGCTTCGGTTGATTACCAGTTCCATATCGAATATATTCGTCCAGAGACTTTGCGGTGATCCGGCCGCTGATGTGAGGTGTTTTGATACATTTTGTCCCCGTCCCTGATTCGCCGACGCCGCGCAAGTCCCGCTCGCAACTGTTGCAACCCCCCTCCTCCCTTACGGGCGACCGATACTGTTGCTTTTTACACCAATCCCCGGCAGTGTGCGCCTGTCGTTCCTTCCCGGCTAAATTGTAGCTGCCGCGCCGCGCGTCCAGAGTGGGGGCGGGGCCAGCTCATCTTGCTCTTGGGTTTGCCAAAGCCAGATGTATCATTAAACATTGAAAGGTTATGAATCAACTGTATGATTGTTCATAAAGATTCGAATTTAAATCGTCGATAGCTCCGCATGTAGAACATGTGTTAAACGAAATCGTCTGCAAACTTAGTCTACCATATTGAATATCCCATCATGTGTAGAAATCACAGTAGGAATTGGACTTTAGACGAAGAATACTACGTTTGAATTATCCAGTGCCAAAATATTCTTAATTTAATCTTTCTTTCAACTTCTAAATATTCTTATGTGATTAATGGAGTCCCATCTAGTTTGTATCCATGGTAATAACAATTGTAGTGGATGGCCTACTTTTAATTCGCTGGCAATTTACATGGAAAGTATATTTTCCATAGTTATAATTTAACAATGAATGACAATCATGCTAAACAAACCCCAACAGAATTAGCGAATGGAAACACAAAACTGGTAACTAGGTTTGGATGTGTTCGCTGGATAACATTATAGATAACTGGTTACTAGATAACACAGTAAATGGTAATTATATAATTTACTAGACTACATTTAATCGGTACTAGCATGCAAATACAGTAGAACGCTAAACGCTAGCATAATTGATTGACAGCACCAAACCCTGAACAGTTGCTTGAAGCTGCAAATGAGCTTATCGTAGGTTCGGATAAGTTATACATGTATTGAAAAATTGATAGCACAATGTATTGCTGGTATAGTTTGTATAAATCGTGTGTATAATGAATATTGCATTACTATAAAGTAAAATTAGAACCACGTAGAACACATTTGCAGTGGAATGGGTGACTATAAATATTACATAAACTTCTTTTTGCTCATTTAGGAGGATAAGATATGCTCAACACATCATTAAACTTATAATTCAATAACGGATGATACCTACCTTAAATATAGGTAAATTACCTAGGGGAGAGGTGGGTATAACCGGGTGGTTGGGTACAAACCGGGTGGTCGGGTTTTGACCAAGTAAGTGCTGGTACCTGGCGATAAATGCCGATATTAACATGTAGTTGGAGAGGGAAAGTGGCGGACATTGCGCCATTAGTCTCTGAGCAGAACTCTGGCTGTTAAGAGCGTTTCTTTGTTTTTGATATTTCGTTTCCCAATGTTACGGACATTTTGATCGCCTACTACGGAAAAACTACATGAGTTTCAGTGACGGTGACTACACTATCGTGTAGTCTATGTCTTTATCTTTACACTGATATAAGCAATATCTCAAATTAGTTTTAAGCACTCTGAATATGTTAAGTTTTTGTTAGTTACTACCAGTGGGGTGAAACCGGGTATGACGCGCGGGGTAAAACCGGATGGTATTTATACATGTTATATGATCTAAATATTTAAAATTTGCTTATTTGCTCATAAATTAACTGAATATGTTATCTTTGATACTATTTTTGACTTAATTGTGTGTACTTAGTAATAAAATTTTAGGCCTATTAAAAATTTTGTTTTTTTTCTATTTCCCATATACTTAACATGTGTACCCGGTATCACCCCACTAGTGGGGTGAATCCGGGTACTTGCACTTTTTTTACAAAAAAAATCGCAGAAAAAATACTATAAGACTTATCAAGTTTTTAAAAGAAGCAATTCAAAAACAAATAAACACAAGATAAATTGAGACATTATTTAAAATTTTCTGTATAAAAACATGGCATCTACATGCCACTAAAGCTTAGCCACCCGGTTATACCCCACTTTCCCCTACTCACCAAGGTATAGGCCTATACCATCGCTTTTATGATCGGGCAATTAGCCTAATAAGACAAAACAAATAGTACAATTTTTTCATCTCTTTATAAACTGTTTATTTAAAAAATGTGAAAACCATAAACAAATATAAAAAAGTGTGACAACAATAACATTGTAACAAAAACATCTTTGGTTGGTTATATCCTGATTAAGATGTAGTAACATTAATGGCATGTTTTCATATTTTGGATTATGTGCTAGTGTAACCCTAAAATTACTATATCAGTTATAATAAATTAAATGAAAACAAAAGCAAAAATGACAATGTCATTGTTCAAGATTAACCAATGTTGTGACTCAATTGTTTTCATACATTACTAGATTTAATTTATTTTGTACACGTTAAAACTTATTTTTAGCTTATTTATTTTATCAAATAAAATAAGTTTACCATTGAAGATACAATACAATTAAATAACATTTTTCTTAGATTTTCAAAAATTTTTATAATTTTTTCTTTTAGTAGGCCTACGTATCTTACTCTAGTGGCTTTTTTTTACGGGGAACGGTCCAAATCATAGGTTAAAAAATAAAGGTTTTCTGCTTTTTATGACATTCAAACCCGTGGAGTTCCTGAAATATCATAATAAAATTGAAAATCTAGGAGACAAATCTAGTGAGGTTCTTGAAAAATTAATAATAGCCTATGCTACATTTTATAAACTACACGAATACCTATGGTGACGTTTTGTAATTGTAGGTAATCAAATTGATAATCTAATAGAGGATCTTTACCAATGCAGGTTTAGCAGACAATATAATGGTATACATTTTGTCCTACCGGTATTTTGCTCTATTGATTAAACACACTGCCAGCCCAAAGGCGAATCTACACTGCAGTACATTACAATATTTTTTAAATACTTTACCAACAAAATAAATCACATTTTTCCAAATTGGTAACAGTGTCATGTGGTAGGCCTACAAACGGGTAGTTGGGTCGCCCATAAATTACGTCATCTGGAAATGGGGGGGTCGGCTTTGATATGACGTCATTTTAAATATGATGTTTTATATCAAATTTTAACAGTAAAACAATGATAAAAAAATTCTAACACAACTCAACTATTATAAAATAATTATGTATAAAAACATTAGATTATTTTAAGGCGTTGTTTTATAGTTTATTTTTCCATTGAGAAAGTCATTTTGGCTTTATTTCTGAAGGTAAATTCAATTTTGATTTGTCAATTTTTTTAGTTTATCATGTAGCGTTTATCATGTTAAAACGAAGGTTTGTTAAAAATGACGTCATTTTTCCGGGGGGGGGGGGGTGAGACAAATTATGATGATAGGATGATTTTAGGGAGGGAGGGGGGGTCCAAAAATGGCCAAAAAGCGATGACATTATTTTATGGACGGCCCCTAAAGGGATATTTTTTTACCAAACTTGGCTTCAGAGGCCAACATCAGGCGATCGCTCGCCACAGCGTATGTTAAAATTTTTTTTGTAATTAATTTTAGTTTGTCTACTAGGCCCTACGGTCGTTTTAGTCTATGGTAAACCAGAGGCGTCCAAAGGGCTACCTCGATGGGCAGGTTGGCTCGTAAGTTTACTTTGGAGCGCTCCTGATGAGACCGGGCGATCCCCGCGGGCGCTAGTCGTAATCCTGGGCATCCTTGGCGCGACAGGCGGGGATGGGCTTGCAGGGCGACTGCAGGCACTGGACCTGCTGCAGGTAGCACTCCTTGTTGGGCGGACAGTCGTGCAGGTGGCACGGGTTGGCGGAGCTCACGGCGCACGCGTCCGAGTCTGAAACAGCGTGACGTGCGGAGAACAGACGTCAGTCGTTACAAGGACCGAAAATGGGGTTTTGCCGGCCTCGAGATCGTGTTTCAAGTTCCAGACGAAGTCGAGAACTTGAAACGGGGAGCAGGCAAAACATTTTTGGATGGGGACGAACGATATTTTTCATTTTCATTATGAATAGCCTCTGGACCACTGATTTCACTTAATAAAAAGGTTTAAATACCTGTTCCGTCAAATGGTCCTTTTTTGTGTGAATGTGCATAGTGTGAATTCCAAATGGTGATATTTTTCATCACAGTGCACAATTCAATTAAATCTAAACAAATGAAAAAAAATGTTTTTCATTCATAACAAACAAAACATAACCTCAACTAACCTAGCGAGATGTACTGCTTTGTTTCTGTTTGCTAGGTAGGCTAACCACTTCACACCATTAAGGCCACCGAAACTGGAAACGGTAGGTTATAACTAAGCTGATTCCAAGAGGAAAAAGCACCATCCTCCCATGTAGGTTTACGTCATATTTGACAGTTGATATCAGCTGAACTACCAACTACGTCACTGATTTGTTATTTGTTGTCGTTGTTGTCACCTACCTTATTATATTCTAGATTTCTTTGCTACCGTTTCCATTACCGGCCTAGACCGGAAAATTTTGCAGTCCTTGGCCGAGAAAATAGGTGTTTCGTTGGTAGAAGTAAGGGCCGAAAACAGGTGATATCGATGTAGTGTGTGAAAAAATACTATCTCTATAAGAAAATGCAATTTTTTCGTGATGATATTATAGAAATGTTAATGATACCTCTGGAGAATATTGCATTAACTACCGTAGAATACTCACATGGTGCACACTTGTTCTGCTGGCAGCAGCTTCCGCAGCATTCGCCGTGAGTTTTACACTGCAAGCAATGCATTCAAATTGGTCAATCATTTGGTATTTAAAAGCCAGTGGGATGTAATATACCTCTTAACTAGTATTTTTAATTTTAATTTCATATATTCTTTTCTTTATAAATATTGAAAGGTAATTTTTTCACAGCAACGACAACAATATTTCAGATAATAAAAAGTTATAAACTGACAGTAAACATTTTGCATAATGGTTAAAATTGTCGAAAAGTATCCAAGTTTTTTAATTATATTTCGTGAACTACACAACAAATTAAAATATTTAATGAAGATAAAATAAAGATTGAAGTCTACCCACCGGTGTGCCGTATTTGGAGCAGGCCTTCTCCGGCGGCGCGGCGTCGCAGGTTCGTGCCATGATCGTGGCAGCCACGGCCAGCCCGAGCAACATCAACGGCGTCATCTGCAACAGGGACGGTGAAACGTGAACCATCTTGGAGACCTCCCGGTGGAAAAACACCCCTCTCAACCTCAACCACTTCAAAATCTCTCATGACACTCAAATGCAGTTTACAAAAAATTGCTATGGAGACTCTCAAAAAACACAAGTAGTGTAACTCCTATTTTAGCTAGACATGGTATTGTAGGAGAAATTGTTTTTATATTTAATAAAGAAACTGTGTAATTCCTGGTCGACTCATAGATAGCAGCACTTCACAAATGCTATTTTATAATTAAGAAAAAGGGACGTAACAGATGAAACCCTTATAGAAATAAGAAGATTGACAATCGATAATTACCGTTCTCTCATAAAATTTTCATTGAAACTTTGAAAGCCTATGAGAGCCGACGTGAGGGCCACCGTGGGTTTCGGCTCATCTCCAGGACGCTACCTTTTCTAAAAGTATGTGCGAATCTATTTCACATGAATAAAAGACTGAAATTATTGGTCTACGCACCATCAACTTTAATCGAAATCGGAGCCTCTAACTGTATTCACAGCCTGTAATACTAATAATAATGGTATGATTTTTTTTAGTCCCTAAATGTATCCTATACAAAAATAGCTATTTAGCGTAAAGTAGGTCATTGCCACTCGAGAATTGTAGATGGCCGCTCGAAGCGTCAGCTGCTGAGTGCGACCAAACTTTTGAGAGAGGCAATGACTGTTTGCGCTCGTAATATACACAAGATTTTTCCTACCAACATAATTGCAATACATTTAATGTTTTATGGTATACAAAATGCCATTTAGATTATGTTTGATTTGTTTCTGTTGAAAAACACTGTTAAGTATCAAACATAACCTCGAACTAAAAAAGTCGAACTAAAAAAGAAGCAATTACTAAACGACAACAATGACCAACAACCAGAGACGGATTTGGAAATTTGCGCCCCTGGGCTATTCAAAAAGTGCCGCTTCCTCCCCCTGCCATAATTTCATACTTTATATCCACAATTATTGCCCCAATTCCTATGCTAATTCAACGGGTGGGGACATAAAAAGCTGAAAATAGTTATTATACAGAACTTGAAATAAAAAATAAAAAAATAAAATAAAAAAACTAGAAATCAAAGTTTTTGCGTTGCGATGCAAGAAACTACCAAAGTGTGGCTCAAATCAGGGCTATTAGAGTTTGACTGGTTGACTGGTTCTTTGACCAATCCGAGATACAATAACAAGTGCCGTTGCAAACAGTCGAGAACTAGCCTTTGTGCGTGTGCGTAGTTCACGGACGGAGGGATAGTACGGAATACTGTGACCTTCGTTGCCAGTCCCAGTAGATTTTTTGAGGTTTGTTATAGACACGTCTGAGTGTAGCAATAAGAAATTGGCTTAGTGATTTTAATTTTTTTCTAGATACAAAACCATATAGGCCTACTAGTATTTAAAATGAAGTAAAGTGCACAAAATAGCTAAATTACGGCTATTTATGTGTTTTCCCGTTAAAGTAACAATAGTGTCAATAGCAGTATCAATTATCACTGACACATAACCTGACATAACTTCAAATCACCCACCCCGAATGCAATGGTGCAGCTCGGTGGTGGTGAGGTGGTAGATGGTTAGGCGGCGTCCTAGCTGGGCGGCGAAATTCGGACGGCGTTCCGTGCGTGCGAATTTGCCGGACGATGGAAATTTCAAACGCACTGAGAGGCTTGGGAGTGTCAAAGCTGGCCGTCCGTTGCGTTGCCGCCGGTGGGTTGACGCTGGTCGTTGCGGCGAAAAGACAAGCATGTTTGTTTTTGGACGTCCGTGCGGCAACTGCGTTACTACTGCGTCTAGTGTGTCAGTGCGTGTTTGGCTCTCACGGGAGACGGGTCTGATAGGTAAAATGATAGCCAAATTTTATTAAACTATCATGTACTGAAATTTTAAGACTTTTTTATTCTTTGGCATTTTTATCTACATACAAGTTAGGGGGCTGGAAGCAATTAAAGTTAATTTCTGTTCAGTTTTAGTAAGAATAACATGGGACAAACTTTATCTGCCATATCTCCGAAACCATTCAGTAAAATAAACAGGGGGCACCAAAACGGATAAATCCACCAATAACTCATATTCGAAAATTTTGACAAAAACAATACTTTCTCCATATACTATGGTATAGGGGGAAGTTGGCAACAGCTGTGGCATTGTTTGTAACAGTAACAGCTGACTTAAAATTGCTGTTTTATTTAGCGCGCGGTAAAGAACATTGCCGCTCTAGAGCGGAAAAGGAACTGAAACCGGAAATGAACTGTTTGCGTTGAGTTTACAGGTGTAGCAAAGTGATTATTTCCATGCAGTGGTAGGAAAAATAACGCTCGATGCCCAGGGCGGAAGCAGAATCGCCGGGACAAGAGGGAATAAGTCCCGGGACTGTCCGGGACTTCTGTGTAGGGTATTCTCAGTTCAAAGACTATGATAAACGGGTGATAGGTGAACATTAGGTCGTGAGCCCGAGGCTATATTGTAAACCCAAAGACAGCGACCTTCTGACATTTCATTCTGAGGACCTACGCGTTGGGCCAAGATTGTTTGCTTTCATTTAATTTAATCGCCTTACCCTCACTGAAGATTTTATAGTCTACATAACAGAGGAAATAAATAAACCGGCAGTGAGTTATAGACTAGGGACATTCAATTTTGCTATCAACCAAGAGAGAACGTACCTTGGAAACGAAATTAACTTGTTATTCTGACATTATGACACTTTAACCAATACCGTATACCGTAATAGGCAATAATTCGTGTGCAATAATTATATATTATTTGTTCCCGCAATAGGCAATAGCATATTGGAAAAATTTCATAATTAATTGACGTTTTTTCTTTTTCTTTTTTGCCAACGGCAGGCTTGGAATTTCCATGTAGACTCGTAGTTCTTCTGCACTACAATAATTTAAAATCTAGTTATTAGGAATGCTTTGATTTCTGACTCGTGCTGCAGCCTGGTGAGTATCAACTACGAGCACTGCAGACCTGAGAGCAATCTAGCGGTGATTTGTTGAACCCGATGAACTGACCATTCATTGTTGATTCAGCTCATTGATATTTGATTAGTTATTGTTCATGAATCCATTTTAAGTGAACACTGAACAGTGTTGAACATTAGTTTGTTTTCAATTCATATGTATTATGCAGAGTCCTGATGTAATAATTACCGTTCAAAGAGTGGAAGTTTTTTTTTCCTAAAAAAAAATAGAGTACTGTATTAGGTTATTTTAGTTATTTGATATAATGAGTGGGAATGAAATGAATAAAGTGGAAATGAACTATTTTGCGTGGTTTACAGGTGTGGCAATGTGATTATTTCCACGTATCTCTATGTAGTAAGTAATTTATGTAGTTTAACCTCGTTTGGATGAAACATTTCATATCTAACGGTTATGTTTGAAGTGTTTTGCATCACTGCAAATCCAGCTGATTAATTACAACTTTGATTGCAACGCCTTTGGTGCGGCCTACTCGAAACTTCCAAATTTTTGGTAACAAACAAAGTGTATTGGATGAGAAGTTTAGTGTATACAGGCCCGGATTAACACTTTTTGACGCCCCAGGCCAAAGGTCACAATTACGCCCCCCCCCCCAAAAAAAAGCCGATTTATGGGCTCATTATAGTTCTAATTATTTTGGCTGAACTGATTTAATCCTTGGACGTAATTCTTTTGCACAATTTAATGTACCATTTTACTACCATGTTTATGTTAGATTTTAAATCAAATATTATATAATAGTATTACAGAAATGAATTTAAATCCAGCGCAAAGGTTCAAGAAATACACATTGTTTAGTAGGTTTAAAGGAAATAGTTTTTTTCTTTTTTATAAAAGCAAATTAATGGTTTCAATTTTACGAACGCAAGACAAAATTATTGAAAAGAATAATGTATATTAATTGCTAGAGCTAAAGGAAACTAGAAAGGCACGATTTAACCCTGATCAAGGGTGCTATTTACAACAAGGGTGCGTCGATTAGAGGGCGATGTTTACCGTCAGTAGGGGGTGATGCTTTTTACCGCAAATCAGGGGGGCTATTTATACTTATTGGGGGCTCTATTTACCATCGATCAGGGGCACTTTTTACCGCCGATTGAGAACCAATTTCCCTCTTATCAGGGGCGCTATTACCATGGATTATAAGGCCATGTTTACTGACGGTTGGGAGCCCTCTTTACCGTCAATCGGAGCGCTTTTTTTGTCGCACACTACGGCAGACCAGCTCAGACCGCTCAGACCAGACCGTTCCGGCAAAATTCGGAAGCCATGTATTCAAATGTAGAGCCGCACACTACGTCAGGTCAGACCGCTCCGCTCAGTCCGCTCAGACCGTCTCCGGCACTTTTCGGTCAGCGAGCGATTTTTGCCGGAGCTGCCAGAACGAGACGCCGCCTCGCGGCCAGTGAACCAGTGTTTTGCAATAAATAGCTCGTGCGGTCCGTACACAGTTCAGTGGTTAGTTGCTGTGATTAGTCCAAGCAGTAGTTCAAGATGAGTTTTGATGAAAGATTAATTTCTGCAGTACAGGGCTATGCTATGTCGTATGACTTGTCGCACCCAAAATTTCCTCCTTTTTCTCCTGGTTTTTTGGGCCTTCTCGTCCTCTTCCGCAGCAAGTGCTAATGCTACTATAGCAGTTTCTTCATCACTACTACTAGAACCCATCGCACAATCGCACTAATCGCACTGAACAAGGATACACAAAGTATACATGCAGCCAATGCCGCTGTCTGTTGACTACTGACTGAGGTTGGCACTCAAAAAACGCCTGAGCTGAGCGGACTGACCGGACGTAGTGTGTGGAAAAACTGCCGGATCTGAGCGGTCTGGTCTGAGCGGTCTGAGCTGGTCTGCCGTAGTGTGCGACAAGCCTTTACCGCCAGTTCGAGCGCAATTCAACATTTATCACAACTCTGATCAGTGATCACTAAATAGGTAGCTAGCCTACCTATTTGGACCTATCGGGGGCGCTATTTATGCCAATTGGGGGCGCTCTTTCGGCTAATCAAGGATTTTACAGCAGATCAGGGGCGCTCGTCCCCGCCGCGAAGGAGCCCTTCGGTTTCCGGCACCTTAGGGGGTCACCTAGTGCCTTGTTGGCCTATATGGTAGAGCTCACGATCATCTACTTTTGTTATTAAAGAATTTAATCAAACAATTTGTAAAAAAAGCCAGGATTAAATTATATTTGCGGTTAAATATTTTTTTTACTAAAACGTAGTACTATAAAAAGGCCCGTTTGACGCCCCCTCCATGGCTGACGCCCTAGGCCATGGCCTAGGTTGGCCTAGTGGATAATCCGGGCCTGAGTGTATATAGTCAATGATTGTACGTAGGTATACCTGTAATGAGATGTGATTGTCCATATGTCTTTCGCAATCAGCTGGTTCCCAGTTTAAATCCAGTGTGTGATTTTTTTAAAGTGATGTTCCCGAAACAATGAATCCATTCTAGATTAGAGATCGCCCAATGGTCTAAATTCCACCAAAACTCCAGTTAATCTGTACTCAATTAGTTTAAAAAAAAATGTTTTGTAACTAAATTGCTATAACCTGAATCTACCTGATTTGCTTAATTTTTTATTACATCAGCTACGTAATTAATTATTCATTAGATTACCCTTCTTACATAAGACTTTGTAAGCCCTGTTAGACGTGGGATCGACAGGGGATTTTGATCATCTTACCTTCCTAATGGTATGCACGCATTTATCCTACGCATAACCTGAGAAAAAAATGAAGAAACGAATCATGCTAGCCTATGAATACAGTAGCCTATTCAAGAGAGATTACATAAAATGTATAAAATAGATTAGAGTATAATTTGATACAGAATAAAAACTGATGTGTATTGTTATATAAAACCATTATTGATAATGTCACGCGAGTTTCACACTTTCCCTGTATTTTTTCCGGTCCCAGCGTTGTGAGATGCGGAACAGCTGACGCACACAGACGCGAATTGCGCGGTTTCCGCTTCCGGTAGCAGGTTACAGCAGCCGGCGAGTTGCGAAACCGAAACTGCCACTACAGCACACCTACAACACACACTGGGCCGTGGGGTCAACGACCTTCGTGTGTAGGATGATGGGCTGGAGGCTGGAGGTGTGAGCACACGAATCGAGGTCGTCAGATGAGTTACGGTAAATAGTGCGTCGTTATAGAATCATACATTTGCTGTGACCGTCAATGCTACTCCTCTTGGACTATCACTAGCAGTAGACAGAATAATCAAGTGGTTGAAGAAGGCGTTTTTTTCAAACTTTCGGCCTCTTGACACACCTTCGAATGTTATGATGTTCTCCTTTTTGAAAGAATATAGTTGATCTTTAAGTGAAAAAACGGTTGTGTACAATTTTTGCGTGAAGTGTCAAAAGTAAAGGACTGTAAAGCCATTGTTGATGGTGAAATAGGTCCAATTCCTAGTCGGTTATTTAAATAGGTTAGATACAAATACACAAAAAGTGTTGAAATATGTGTTTAGGCCTACTACCGGAAACGCTGAAAACTGAACTTGAAAATCTAGCAGGTGGCGAGAATTCGCGGCATGGGGAATGTACGACCAGACTTTTCCAAATAAAACCGTAATAAATAATACAAATCGTCTGCCAAATTCGCCGAGCCAATTGTTATTGGTAGTTAAACACTTCGTAAATACATAAACGGGGAAAGGGTTTGTGAAATTCTGCTATGAAGCCTTTGCCACGCAAGTATAAAGAAAATCAAACTTTCCATTGCACTTTCTTGCAAATAAGGTGCGTACCTATAATTTGTTGCATTTATCGATGGGAACTAAACACTGTAATGTGATGTAAAAACCCAGTAATGTGATGTATTTTTTACTTCCCTTTTCCCTTCCCATTCTCGATCAGACTTGGCGGGAGATCAAAAGTGTCAGGCGATCAAATGACCTACGACAGCTGAAGAGTCACGCTCAAGGTCACGCGTCAAATTGCCTCTAACAACGCGCTAGTCACCCTGCTTGGGTGCAAAATTGCTTATTCTTATTCCGGAGGAAGTCCTTGAACGAGCTTAAAATTCGTGTCACGTGTAGGAAACAAAAGGCCTCCTTATGACCGCGCGTAGGCTACTCGCCGTAGAAATGAAGCAAGTTAGACTTGAATTATTATAACATATTATTTTTTATTGTATGGTATGATTTTTTAAACGCTATAAAGGTCGTGTTATATTTTGTATGTAATATTCTGAAAACAAAATGGAATTAATTGATTACATTTTCGACTATCTCTATGAATGTGAGTTTGAAGCTTTATGAAATATAATAGTAAACAATATACAGTAGGCCTACACTACATCGCCCTGTTTTCGATCATTGTTACGTTTCATTATATCTGTGCATGTCAAGAGTACTATAAATAGAGGTCTTTCTCTCAAACATTTATGTAATTGAATGGAATATTTAAGTAATTGGAAACACAGCATCACTAAAAAGACCGTTTTGAACCAGAACTTCATATTATGACTTCACAAAACTAAATGACCAATAGTTGACATACAGTAAATTATTAAAATGTTTGTCAAAGAAAGGTTGATAAATTATTATGACTTCTATTCTAGACATAGCGAGATTAAATTTTGGAATTACACCTGTAATATGTCTCATATTGCAGTTGTACCGGTATCTTATTAGTCGTAGGCCTAAGGGCTAAGTTATTTGGCCAATAGGAATTTTTTATTTAGGCTGCTCTACTTAAATGAACATTCGCTAATATTATACAAACGAGAATGGACTTCCCATAGCATAGAAATGCTTTTAAACCTATTTCACGTTGAGATCTTGCGTCTTGCATTAGGCCTAAGTACAAGTGACGATAATGGTATAGGCCTAAGTCAGTTCTATCACTCTTCAATGAATGTAAAATTTATGATTCTACTTATGTTGCAGTAATGGATTTTGCAGCATTGTAAATCCACCTGAATAACATAGATTGCAATGCCTCGTACAGCGCGGCGTACCTGTCCAATCCGTATCAAACAAGTGCATTGGGATAAGATGGTCCATATCTAAGAAAGATATGCTTAGTTAGTTGGTAACATTTTGCTAACTTATTTTAAATCTGTATTGTAGCAGAAACAGCTATAGAGAGCAGAATAAAATAGTTTAAAACTTATAAATTATTCGAGTACGACATGTAATACAAACCTTGGCGTCCACAAAACAATAAACAACAACAGATACCAGCGGCTGCCCTCTACACTCTGATGACCGATACTCCCACACTCGCACTCCTGTTGTGCCTCTAGGAACGGGAGTGAGGTACCTCCCCCCCCCCCCCCGACCACCTCACTCGTGGTGTAGATGAGAAGTAGAGCGGCGCAAACATCGCCGGAACATGCTGGACAATCACTGGTGTCTGGTGTTATCGCTGTTTCGACCATGTCCTCCATCGGACACAAGCGATTATATGGGAATCGACCCCGGTAAACTCCGAGGACCAGACCGTGTTATTTTCCTTTTTGAGTTTAATTCAATTTCAATCACATAGGATTTATTTCAATTTCAATCTTCCAGCAGGGATAAATGCTGGAAATGCAACCCAAAAGACGCTTGTGGCTTGAAGAAATTTGGTTTGGAGACGTAAAGTCATTTGATTTAGACGATTGACTAGCGCTAATGGATAATCAAAAATGTACGATTGTTTGTGTTACGGTAAATTAAATTGTAATTTCTTTCTAATGCCACTCAATACCTTATATACCTCACAGTACCTTACACAGTGCCAAACATAGTTTAACTGTTTACAGATATAATTTCAATTTGTTGAACCCTATGATCCTAAAAAGTGTCATGTGTAGGCCTAAGAATTGTACTACTATATTTAATACAATTTATCCCTGTATATCTTATTATATTATTTATCTTAACAAGCTCCGTTTGTCCGGGCAAAGTTTTTTTTTCGCTCCAAGGATTTTTTAATTTTTGATTGAATATGGGGGTTTTGGCCACCACCAGATATCGATTGGAGCTGGTCCCATAGCTGGGAAAAATCCAGTTTTCGCGCTAGAGCCCTTCAAAGTTTCCATGTTATCCTTATTGAGATTTTATTAACTGAACAAAATCAGCTGATAACTGTAGATACAAACCAATGTGTTATATCTTTAACCTGTCGTTTAGGAAAATTATACCAAAGTGCAGCACCCTTCGGGTTGGCGAGTGAGCGAAGCGAACGAGCTCGTCTCTAAAAGAAAAGAGGGCGAGTGAGCGGAGCGAACGAGCTTTGTGTGAGAACGAAAGAAATAATTTTACCGAGCATAAGCTCGGTCCCCCTGGTACTATACTCTAAAACAAGCTCCTTTTGTCCGGGCAAAGTTTTTTTCGCTCTAAGGATTTTTGATTTTTTGGTGGAATATAGGGGTTTTGGCCACCAGAAATCGATTGGAGCTGGTCCCATAGCTGGGAAAAATCCGGTTTTCGCACTAGAGCCCTTTAAAGTTTCTATGTTAGCCTATCCTTATGGAGATTTTATTAATTGAATAAAAATCAGCTGATAACTGTAGATATAAACCAATGTGTTACGTGTGCATAAACCTATAAACCGTGTGTGCATGAGTGCAGTACGGTTTGGCGAGTGAGCGAAGCAAACGAGCTCGTCTTTAAAATAGAAGAGGGCGAGTGAGCGGAGCGAACGAGCTTTGTGTGAAAACGAAAGAAACAATTTTACCGAGCATAAGCTCGGTCCCCCTGGTACTATTTATTAAAACAACAGACACAGTACTTTACTAAGTGTGACGTCACAACCAAAGAATTGTCAAACATTACTTCCAACTCACGCTCAGCATTGTCAAAAGAATATGCCTGACTCTGCATAGACCCACAGCAAACAAAGTTGACACACTTACAGTTAAACCTCACTGTAAGCCCCTTCCGTTCTACTGATGCAATATCAGAACATAGTTGTTTCTGACATTGCTGTGGCGCAAATGAAGGCTTAATAAATCACAAGAATTAGAAATAAACATATAGAAACTATATGTACTCTTTTTAGGTACATAAAAATAATAAAAATGTCAAAATACCCTTGTGGAAAATGCGATGTTGGAGTAAGGTACCAAGCAATTATGTGCAATGGTATCTGTAGAAAATGGTACCACTTTAAATGTCTAAACTGGACTGATAGATATTTCAAAACTCTAGAAAAAGAGACGAAATAGCAATTTGGAAATGCAACGACTGTAAACTAAATGACAGTCATGCTGAAGTCGAGGAATTACAATCAACCTTACAACAGAACATAAACATCGAAAACCTAGATCATGACACTTCTATGTCGCTTGCTTCTAGGTAGGTAAAGCGCTAGCAAATGAAAATGAAATCTTAAAACAAAAGCTACATGAGACAAAACTTGAAAAATCACAATACTTATCAGAACTTGAAGACAAGATGAATAAAAGAGAAGACACAAGTTAATTCAACACTTAAGGAAGAAATCCATCAACTAAAAGGGAAACTTAACATATACCAAGAACGCATAGATGAACTTAATACACTCGTCGACAACGAAAGATGTCACTATGTGGAGAAATTAAACAGCTTACTGTCAACAAACACTGCACTCAAAGAAAAATTATCCCACCTTAAAAGTGAAAACCTTGATGCAACAAAAACCATTGGTACTCTAGAAAATGAAAACTTTATTAAAAAAAAGTAAAATCATTAGAAGATCTCATAAGCTTGGAAAACGAAAAGATGCAAAATGTGAAACTAAACTGCAATTTGCTAGTTGTTAAACTATATGAACAGGAGCAAACAGCACAAAAACATTTGAGAGCCCTTATGGACATAACAAACAGTTACAACGCAACTACAGGAGCCAGCCAAACCTGCCTACAAAAACTGAATCATTATCCAACCACCACAAACTTCAACCACGACCAAGACTCGACCACAGGAGCCAACCAAACCTGTATACAAAAACTGAACAAACATCTGACCACCACCAAGTCCGACCAAACCGAAGATACAACTACAGGAGCCGGTCAAACCTGTTCTCAAAAACTGAAAAAAACCTCTGACCACTGCCAAGACCAACCAAACCGAAGATACAACCACAGGAGCCAGCCAAACCTGTCAACAAAAACTGAACCAACATCAGTTGGTAACAGCAAGAAGCAGCCTATCACAAAAGAGACCACCTTTCACTGCCAAAGCCCGAAATGAAGAGGAAGATATTGAAGAATTTTTTACTAAGTATTTTGATTTTTATAATGACATAAATAAGAGATTTTATTTAAAGAAGAAAGAAGAAACCCTTCCTAACAATTCTAACCCAACATCAAACCATTTTTTACTGTTGCACCCAAGAGCAGAAGAGCAGACATAGGAAAAAAATTCCGCCTTCTCAGAGCAACCTAAAAAAACATCAGAGCTAAATATTCTTCATCAGAACATTGATGTATTAACAAACAACAAAAAATAGACAGACAGATACAACTGCTGCTAGAATTACAGCCCCAGATACTTCTTGTCTTAACAGAACATGGGAAAAATGAGGAGTGTATTTTGAACACTAGAATACTTAAAATACCCATTAAGAGCTTACTACAGCCGAGTGGAACATAATAAAGGAGGCGTTGCCATCTTTGTCGGGGAAGAACTGGAAGAAAGCACCGAGACTTTAGACCTAGAAGAAATAAGTAAAGAAATGGTGTGTGAGATTGCTGCTATTAGAGTGACATTAAAAAATGAACAACTTTACATCATGGGCATCTACAGACCACCCCAGTGGAACAACTGGATGAGGCCCTCACCATACTCTCAACAGCAATTAATTGAAAATACCAAAGCAGAAAAACATTCTACCATAATTGTAGGGGACATAAATTTTGATAGTCTCAAACATGACACTAACTCAAGAAAGTTAAATGACACTCTTGCCAGCCACAACATCTCAAGGCTCCCACATCCCCCTACTATGATGACCCCCAACATCCAGACATCCAGACATTGCCAGACATCCATCGTATGCTCTAACATTGAAAAAGAACATTTGTCTACAATAGTTATCAGTATACTGGAATATCTGATCACACAGCTCAATTAAGCACGATACAAGTCAGTCAACCCTCCAAATCTAACCAAAATTCCATTGGCAGAATATTAAACCACAAAAACCTCAAAAATCTCAAGGAAATCCTTGAAAACAAGAACTGGGATAAGGTTACAATTGCCTGTGATGTACAGACCTACCTTTTTATATACTACCAAAGCAACAATGGATATTGTGCCCCATAAAAAAATTAGATCAAAGAAAAATAAACCGAAAAACTTTGCAGATTGGACATGAAATGATTGGAGCATTGGACATGAAATCAGATTTTCTAGCACATCTTGATACATACAACATGACTGGTGATGAAAAAGATAAAAGCGCCATGGTAAAAGTGAATCCAAAGAGCTGAAAATAAATCTAAAGCAGTCTGGCAAGTCATAAACAACGAGAAAGGCAACAAAACATCAGTAAATTCACTTCCAGCATTCACAATAGATGGAAACACAGTCAGTGATCCAGATAAAATTGCCAATTTTTTCACTGAGTTTTTCACAAACATAGCGCAACAAACTCTAAATAAAAACCCCCCAAGGACTGAAAACCCACAAGCTTTGTCCCCCACAACCAGAGACCCCCATTACCTACCTCCTACTGATGAAAATGAAATCAGGAACATAATTAACAGCTCGAAGCCTAAAACAGCAGGTGTGGATGAAATATCAACAAAAATCTTAAAACACTGCAGTGGTGCCCTAATAAAAACCTCCTTGTCTCTATCATAAACCTATCGTTAATGCAAAGGCATTTTCAGACTAATCTAAAAATATCCAAAGTCTATCCTAAACATAAAAACAACTCCAAATCTGAGATAAAAAACTACAGGCCCATATCACTTGTCCCAACACTTTCAAAAGTAGTAGAAAAAGTGGTACTTAAAAGGCTGATAAACCACTGCAAGCAACAAAATAACCTCATTGAGAAACAACATGGCTTCACTAAAGGAAAATTAACAACCACAGCAATCATTGATTGAGCTTGTTGAATTTGCAATAGACGACTTAGAAAAAAAAAACTTCATATTCTCAAGTGTGGCAAATCGTGTGCAGATATAATAATGTAATCTTACTGCTTACCGTCAAACACAATCCAAACTATGTCCTTGTACGACGGCCGTTTTGGAGATTACTCCATCGACGGGTACACGTCACAGCACACTAAACTATGTCATTAGTTAAAATTGTCTTAGCTTTCGCTGCGTCAGTTCGATTAAAAATAAACACAAAACACATATCTATATATTAATACGCACGCATGTTTCATTTCCTCCTTTTTTCTCAGCTCGTGTACATCGTAGAAGAAATCCGAGCATACCGTTAGAAAGGTATATTCCTGTAGATGAGCAGAATCACATTCTAATTCACATCGGACTCCAGGGCCCCACAAGCTTTCAAAGTTCCAATGTTAATCTTATGGAGAAAAGAGAAATGAATGAATCATTAGACAGCTGCTGTATAAACAACTGCTAGAAAATTAGGAAGAACAGATGTTTTAGTTCTAAAATGTTTTTAAGCTTCTTGGGTGCAGATCAACTGAAATTTTGATCGAATTTCGATCAGGAGGCGATCTCTAGTTACAATTAAAACGACACGAACAATACATTGGAGCACGTGCACGGCTGTAGATGTCATCTACAGCCGTGCAAGTGCTCCAATATATTGTTCGTGTCGTTTTAATTATAATATGTGTTTTGTGTTAATTTTTAATCGAACTGACGCAGCGAAAGCTGAGACAATTTTAACTAATGACATAGTTTAGTGTGCTGCGACGTGTACCCGTCGATGGAGTAATCTCGGCCGTTGTACAAGGACATAGTTTGGATCGTGTTGACGGTAAGCAGTAAGATTACATTATTAAAAAGAACTTCGTTGCAGCCATAATGCTCGACTTCAGTAAAGCATTGATTGCCTAAGTCATGACTTGATTCTCCTTAAACTCGAAAAAGTAGGTATAAAAGGACAGGCCAACGCTTGGTTTAAAAGCTGTTTAGAGGGATATGACAACAAATGTGGATGGGAAACCCCTTCTAAAAGGAACAGACAACCACTGCCATAACACCAGGCATGCCACCAGGTACCAGCTACCACTTCACAGCGCATTGTTTGAGAGGAAGCCTTCATACACACAGAAAACTCCATAATCTGCTCCCGGAAGACGTGAGAAGACAAACGGGGAAGAAACTGAAGACAGCCCTCACCAACTGGCTGTCAAAGAACCCATTCAACTCCCTGCACGAATTCCTGCAATGGAGGGACAGCACGCTTCCACCTCCACACTAATGAAGAACCTGATTTGTAAACATTTGACATTATTACAAATCTTTATGCTTTGTAAATAAAGAGATTTTAATTGATTTTGATTTTTGATGATGAAGTTTTCGTATGGAAGTGTAAGACCAGGTATATTTTCTTGAGTTCGCGAGCCAGCATAATCATGTTATGGGAACGGGGTCTTATGGGGTTTCAAAAGGGTCAAAAACGAGTTTTTGTCATTTTTTGACCTCAATTTTTAAAACTCATCAATTATAACTGAAACAATTCAAAAGAGCTTAAAAAACAAACAATTTGGTATTTTGAATTTTTATCTAAGCGTAACTGGTTACGGAGAAAATGCAAAAATGTTTCCCATGTTATTCTTATGGGAAATAAAGAAATATATTTGTCATTTCGAGAGCAACAATGACTATTTGTGCTCGTAATACACACCAAATTTTTCCTACCTCCATAATTGCAACAGATTAAATATTTTATTGTATATGTATAACGTATAAAATTTCATTTAGGTAATGTTTGATTTTTTCTGTTAGGACACACTGCTGTTAACCATCAAACATAACCTCAAACTAAAAAACAGCAATTACTGAACGACAACAATGACCGACAAGCTGTGGCATGGTTTGTATAAACAGCCGACCTTAAATTGCTGTTTGATTTAGTATGCAGGAATGAACATTGCAACTTTAGAGCCGGAATGAAATGGAAACCGGAAATAAATTGTTTTGCGTACGGTTACCAGGTATGGCAATATGATTATTCCCACGCAGTGGTAGGAAAAAGCATTTAATTTCAAAATTTTCATCTTACAGTTGGTAGTTTTTACATTACAAAACTTAACCTTAGCAAAGTAAACCTAAGTAAACAAAATAAACTATGAAATTAAATGAGAACTAGCTGTGCCAGGATTTGTTTAGGTCCAGCAGTTTCTTAAAATGAAACAAAAAATAATACAAAAATATATTTTGATTCAATAACTTTAAACTATTATAAAAAAATAACATTTGATACTTGAGAGTCGTTGCGAAACTTTTAAATAACACCGATGAAGCTTAAAATTAGTCTCAACTGATTCACAGTGTTGTAAAATGAGAAAGCAACCTTGTAACAAACGTGTCGGTATAAAGGCATTGTAAATCAGCGGCATTGTGACGGTGGGATGGTTAGACGGTAGCTGGTAATAGCCGCAGTACTCATGCATCTGCTAGTGGGTGCAATCGTACTCTGTCTAATGTCACCGACTGTCAGCACTCAGATGTGTCAAGACTGGGGCAAACAGGTGAGTGTTCACACTTGACAGTATCGAATTAGTGACGGCATTTTAAGCTTCAATGGGTAGGCGTTAAGATTTCTGTTATTTTTCAGGGAATGTTTTTTTTTAAATCTACTAAATTCAAAGACATTGACCATGAAAAAATTAACTAGAATAAATGTTGTATATTATTTATAAAATTAAAATTTATTGTGTTGGTGAATATAGTAAATGTTAGCACACTGTCACCAATAAATAAATAACAGAGTTTACGCACTGAGAAGTAATGTATTACTTCTGCTTCATTTATTATACTTTAATACAAGGATTACAAATATTGCATAAATTCTTTAGAAATAATAAAAAAAACAAAAAAAAAAACTTCTACAGCACTCAAAATACATTTACATTTATTCTGCAAAGAATACAGATGGTAAATATAAGAAAATAAAAAAATGAAGGTGATATGGCTTGTTTTTATTCTTAATTATTTTTTTGGGCCTGATGATGATCGGAGTGTCCGGTCGAAATTGATTGCCATTTTACATCTTTTCACATATTTACCTTCTGTATTCTTTGCAGTATAAATAAATATATTTTGAGTGTTGTAGACGATTGTCTTTAATTTATGATTACATCATGCTAATCATGCTAATTTAAAAAAAGTATAAATTCTTTAACATTTAAACTAAAAATTAATGGCAACTGTATGGTTAGATTAATTTTGACCAGGGTTATTATTTAAAAGCTATGATATGATCATGACTGAACAGATTTACAACTGAACTTCCAATAAGAAGCATTGAATTGTTCAACGTTTCATTTAAATATCCTTAATGATTACAAAATGAAATTTCTGGAAAGCACTTACCCCAACACTCAAAATACATACTTTGAAATCACAATAAAGTAGGTTAAAAATTTACAATAGAGTTTAAGTAAATGTGTTTTCCAGTGTTTCACCCATAGCGACTGCTGCGGAGGATGTTGCATGAAGAACGTGTGTGTGAAGTGTAAGTGAAATCAAGTATCCACATTGCACAATGTACAGCTGTAAGTACAATTTTGCCTCCTCGGGGCTTGAGGATAATTTGGGGAGTAAAAGAAGAACTGGTTACAGTAATACAAAAGAAAAAGTAAATGTTACGCAAAGTTTCACAAGAAAAAAGTAAAGCATAACGTCAGAGCAAAGAGTATGAAAAATATACTAAAAGTTTCCATTGGTTTTATTGTTATCTTTTACGGCAATCGTTTCACACTCTGATAAAAAAGAAATGACATAGTTTAGGCTTCATTCTAGTAATAATAACTGACACCAATAACTGTGAACATTGACTTACTACATCAGTACATGAAGATGTTATCACTACAAGACAACAATATTTAATAAAATCCCCAATAATAATAGTGAATAAAAGTTATTGTATTTTAATATGTAATATCTAAATTCAAACTGGTACATCTCTAGCATAATTGACAGCTGCACACCCAATCATACTAGTTAGTTAGACCTTCATTCACTATGTTCACCTTAGTGCAGTTTGAATTACATTTAGACAAAGATTGTCAGTTCACAGAATAGGAAAATTCTCTGATAATACAGAAATAAATTTCAGAATGCAAAAATATATACACCACAGAAAAATATCTGGTGGGGGTTTGGGTATATAAATAAATTAAACAAAAATGCCAATGAATATCTCATTGCTTCACCCTTCGTCACATGCATTTTTAAAACCAAAATCCAAATTGCGGTTCTATTCCACGGCTTTGATTTCATTTAACTTAACATCGGGAAGCTAGGAAAACACTACCAGTAATTCATAAGTGAAAAGCCAAACGATTACTTGAGAGAAGACAGAGGATAAACAGAGAGAAATCTATTAGTATTGAGAGAAAATTAAATTTCCTGAAAAATGAGAAATCATGTATAAATCTGAGACTTAAATTTTTTCAGTTGATGCACACAATTTGTCGAAAAAAATTTGAGTTACAAATGGCAGACTAGGATTTTGGTGTTTTTGATTATCTGGTTATAGGGACATAAGATTTACACAGTGATTATTAAATAAGTTTGACCAGAAAACAATAGTGAGCCTAAATCGTGATGCTTGCTCTGAGAGTTTATTCATCATTGGTTGCAGCCACTCGCAACTGTCTGCTGAGCGTGGACGACTGTGAGATCTTCTACTGTCCTCCGGGAATGAGCTGCTCCCTGTTCCAGATGCCAGGATGTCCCGGCTGCCCCATCATACCCTACTGCACTAGCTGGCCAGCAGCGTGAATTCATACAACGGTTTAATGTACCATTAATGTTTTAAACATTACACACTTAGTGATTTTGTTAGATTCTCACAACCTCATTATCTCTCCAAAAACATCCACTAATTAAGAACTACAGGGGTTTATAAAAAAAATTTGCAGAAAATCTCAAACATTTTTGCTAAATTTGACAATCAAAATACTGTTTTAATAAAATTAAGTTTTTTTGGATTGAAAACAAAAATCTATTATCTAATGAATTTCTCCCACTATACAATAATATGAATCAAAAGTATTGTTTTCGTCAAAATTTTCAAATTTGAGTTGTTGATGGATTTATTCATTTTGGTGACCCCTGAGTCCAAAAAAGTTTTAAGAATGATGTTTGGCTGGGTGTCTGGATATTAACTGTCAAGAGAAGTCCCCAATGTACAGATTTTGATGAAATTTGGCATGTAGGTCTGAATCCACTACAATTCCAGGCATTTTAAAAAATTTCTGAATTTTGATTTTTAAGGGCAGTTTTCCCCAAAACCCAAAAAAGTAAAAATTTCTAAAAACAACTCTGAAGATTTTGATGAAAAGTTTTAGAAATATTAAAATTAATGCTAAATAAAATGACAACACCCACATCTCCGAGGAAATTCAAAAGTTATAAAGCTTAAAGAATTTTAAAAATCGGTTTTATTTTTAAAAAAATGTCAACTTTAAATGAATTTTATTGCTCAAAAAACAAAATAATGCAGCATTTTTAATTATTGTTGTACGTCAAGTGGTTATGGAGAAAATTCAATTTTTCCATTTAGCGTACGTTGATAAAAATCACAGACGAGCGTACAGTCAAACTCGTGCTGCTCACCTGGTGGCAATCCAAGTGAGCCATCAAGACATTAATGTTTGGAGGCTTTTAACACCTTTTTATATTGCTGGGAGAGAGTGTGCGTCAGATATCTGATACCTTTTATTTAAAACTTTCATGTATCAGCCCTATTATTTTTTTGATACGGCAGCTTAAGTTTTATTAAAATTCTGTTAGAAATACTTTAAAGATAATGTGAATCAGCATTCTGATTTTGTTTAAATCCGGACATGCTATTCTTCACAATGGTCCGGATACACGAGATAGTACATGAAACATAACTTATATTTTTTCTGCTCGATTGGATTTGTTCACTTTAATGGAACTAGAATGAGTTACTTTGTTTGCTACTAGGATAGATAAATCTTGAAATCTCTTGAATTTTTTTTTTTTAATCTCATTAAACAAGACGAGATTGTTATCTACTCAAGATTTTTCAAGACGAGAAATACTCTGTGAATAACGTTGAAATGATAGGAATCGCTAGGCCTATTTTACTAGCAATTTAATACTGAAATACATGATTTTGAAGCAAAGTGAAGTTTTTTCCCTATTCATACGTTTAAATCTCAAATTTTTATGTACTTAAAAGTTTGTTTTTTTAGTGTTTATTAATAGTTTTTGTCTATGTTTATAGTTATGATTATGGCTGTCATTTAGGCCCTACTATAATTTTTGTTTCGTCTTTGTATTATTGAGAAGTATTGTTAAGCGTGACTAGTGTGAGACATATTTAACTCAATATAGCAAACAAGGTACAAAAAAGACAAGGCTGAAATTGTAATGTAATACTTACTTAACTAATAAGACTGGTATTTCAGTCTGGTATATTTTGCAATTTCAATGTGCTATCCTTACTCTTATCACCATATCTTAGGCTTTGTTAAGATTTATTTATAATTGTACTTGTTTTTAATATCTGACATAAATCAGGATTTAACAATGTTACAAAATCAGATTAAAATCTCGAACGCAAATTTCCCCTTACGTACGAGAAGGGAAATCCCATCTCGATCTCTTCTTAAAATTTTATGAGGATTAAAAAATCCCATCTCGTCTCGTCTCGAACTAAAAATCCAATCTCGTCTATTCATATCTGTACATTGAGAATGTTAATAGCCCTAAAATGTGTGCAATATATTTTATTTATTCTGTGAATTTGCTAAATGCCAAACCTAAATGTTACGTTATGTTTTGTCTAAAACTTTGAAAAAAAAATTATCAGGATGCACTGTCATTATGTTCAGAATAGGGGATAACAAATAAAAAAAAACTCTTTTATATAAATAATATTTATTCAATATAAATGATAAACTGACAAGACTAGATAAAGCCACTGTCTACATTACATTTAACAGAAGACACCAAAACTATGTTACATTTAATGAAACTTAGTCAATTATAATATTTACTATTTAGGAACACGACAAACTCACACTGCACCCGTCCGTTGCCTACAAGAAAATGTAGAATGTAAAATAGAAACAATTCTCCTACAGACTCACACATTCATCATTAGGAGTATGCAGTGGGTACCGGCCACCTTCTATTTTGATCCCCAAAAGACTAATGTTAAATTTAAAACATACACAGCCTTTAATATTGGCTGAAAAAGATTCTTCATTGTGTCTTTTTTAGGAAATTTTATTACCTAGGACACTGTAAAATAAAAATCACGATTATATAGCGATTTATGAGATTAAACTACTGGAAAAACTCGTCCAGTTTTGAACACAAAAATGGACTTAGGGACAATACTTCGTTATCAAACAATCAATGATATAAAAAAAAACTTTTGATTTCACAGGGTCCTAGGTATTAAAATTTCCTTTAAAATTACATAAAGGAAATTTTTAAAACTAAAATTAAAGTCGTAGCGGATGTTAGAAATTTAACATTAGTCTTATGGAAATAAAAATAGAAGAAGGCAGGTACTGCACTCTTAAATTATTTGTGTATGAAATAAGGGGAAAAACCAACATGGCTCAATGTGATGAGTCTACTTGTGATTAAATCAGAAAATATTTCAGATAAAAATTAACGATAAGGTCAAGTTTTTTTTTATCTTTTCAGTAATTATTATACATGTTTTTATTGTTTGAAGGCAAAATAGTAAATTACTACAATTTTTTTTTCTTGTTCAATGTAATTTAGTATTAAAGACATTTCTAATGTCTAATTAACATGATTTTCTAAAATAGTTTGGCCACAGTAGAATACATTAACCCTAATTTACATACATTTACTGATGTAATACATTTTGTCATAGGTACAACACTACCTACGATAAAATATTTATTTCGTGATCATACGTTTGAATCTGGCGTTGGAAAAAAACTTTGTGTAAACCATTTAGTGAACAGTAGTTTTCTATTTTAAATAATTTCAAAATTCAAAATAACAATCCCTGTTTAAAAAAACATTTATCATTTTCCAATGTGTGAGTCAACAAACATTTGCCTCCGGAATATCGGTTGAAACATCGCCTTTTCACCAAGGAACGACACAACATAACAAGATAATCATCTGAAATGCGGAAACAAGCGAGAATACAAAGGAACCATAACTGTTGACAGCACCGAGTCCCGTTCCTCAAAACCGACCCTCCTCCACTCACACTCGCATACAAGCCTAAACGCAGCACACCAACCAATAGATATAAATGTATCTATCGTGTCTAATCAAGCGGCAAACAGATGTGGCATGTACAGTTATGTACGTATATACACAAACAGATTATTGTAGGTATGTACAGGCAGTAAGTGAGACATCACAGCGGCCAAAGTGTTTCTTCGGCAGTGACGATGCCGGCCACAGAGCCAGCTCGCATTGCTTCCCGATGGAGAAAATAAAAAAAAACTGAGATTGAAACAAGCAAATCATGGGCTTGCTGTCCATGAGAGAAGACCACTGATTCTGATGTAAATTCAATCTACTGAGAGGTCTTCATTTTTCTGAGAGAACAAGCAATGGTTACCGATAATTGAGATCGACAAGATAAAACTGAACTGTCTATAGTAGGATTAACGAAAATGGTCCGATGAGGGGCCTTACCTTGTTGCCAAATTTATTCTGAACACATTTTTATACTGTATTACACAAGGTAAACATAACCACAAATGACAACATTGCAGGGCGAGAGGGGGTGGGGGGATACATCTGTTAAAATTTCCATCAGACTATTTTCGTGTATCTTACTATAATATTTTCTCATAATATTTAAAGCACTAATTAATCCTCGATGTACTATGAGTTATGATAATGATATTTTCTTGTATACCTAATGTGCTAATTTGTGACGCAATTACTCCAATTTTAGAAAATTATATAAGACTGATTCATGTATACTAGTGATCGCCTCCTGGTTGAAATTTGAAATTCAACCAATATTGTTTCAGTTGATCTGGATTTCTGGATCTAATTTGTTAAAACAATATGTTATTAATCAAACATCTGTTCTTCCTGATTTGCTAGCATTTGTTATTTCAACAGCTGTAATGAAGGTATAACATCTTTAATATGCTAATATATGTTAGAAGCAGGTTATATGCTGCAGCATGCTGTTTATATGCATTTATGCTGTTTTAAGTTTGAGGCACCTAGGGAGAAAACTACATATGTTTTATGTATTCAATTATGGGTTTTATTCCTTTAATGGCTAAAATTGAATTGACAAAGGCTGAGCGGTTAAACTGACACGGGTACACATAAGTGAAATTAATTAAAAAAATTATTGTTATAGGATGTAAAAAGTGTGAAAAAATTATTTAGCAATTGAAAAAAATAAGCAGCACATCTAGGGTCAATTAGTACAAAAATTTTCAAATTTGATGATCGAGGAGCAATGTAGGCCTTCTGTCGAGGACTTTAAGTTCAAGAAACACTTTGCACAACTCGACGCTAGTTGACTAGTCTAAGCAGGACTTGGTAAACGGAGACGATATGTCTGTACAAGTTGCTCCCAAACCGACAAACGAAACCTACGAGTAATTGACACTTACATAAAATTGTACTCTAATAAATCACAAACCATACTTACACAAAATACTAAAGAGATCTGCAACTCCTAAAACAAGTCTTAATATCAGTCTGGAAGCTTCACATAAACTCTGATACTTCAAATTAATATATTGAATAACATTCAGTGGCTTAAAAATAAGACATTTTTACTTTGTAAATAAAATAACAACAATTAAATTAAATATACGAATATATGCTAATACTAATACATGAAAATGACTAGAGAAAAAGAGATCTTGCATTTTAAAATGCACATCACCACGATTACTAATAATCTTATATAGGCTTTGAATTAAATAATCTGTTTTTTTTTTATTTATTCTGCAGACCGCTAACCTTCATTTATCTATATTCAAGGCAATCTTGCATTTCAACTTAGATCGACCCCAAATTATTTTACACAAGTTTTGTTTCCTTCTATTGACAGAGGAATTTTCACAGTTTAAATAAATAAGTAAATCACAGCTCAGGTTGGAAAATCAACGAGATTTTGCAGCTGAAATGTTAAAACTTTTACTAAAGAAACGTTTTTTGAGTGTAAACTATTTTATTACACAATGAATAACTATCATCTCTTGATAATGATTTCTATATCCACAACATTACATGACAAACTCAAGTTCCGCTAATACCAGTGTGATACTAAGGTATTAAGGCACGATGTTCTACGCGATTCTCAAATAAGTCGGCGGCCTGCAGACGTATGTACACTCTGGAACTAGGAATGAGTAAGGCAAACATCATATTTGGAGTCAAGGTACATTGCTCTCTAACCTAACACAACGTCAGACAAATCATTGATCTAATCAAAATTGAGCTCCAACACAAGACAAGACACTAGGCTTTAGTTCATAGTAAATCAAATAAAAATCGTACTAAATACAACTAAGGGCTCATTGATACAGATATCAATACACTGTCAGTTTTGTTTATTTACTACAATCGATTATCTACAGGGTAAATTGTAAAACTAAATCGAAATTGTAAATTGTACTATAGTACATACAATTTATAACCAATAAGTGTGCTTTATCGGTTAATATTGATTATCACTTTTTTATGATTTGCGCTCAAACATCTCAACTATATTTTAATAGGAGCAAATTGTATTTTATCTAATAGTCTCAAGAGGTTTAACATAAAAACGAGTTTCAAATTGAATTCTTTAGGAATCATACATTGATTCATCTATCAAAATTTTCTTAAAGACTAGCTCTTCTTAAACTTGGAAAGAATACCTTTAGAAGTTGAAAGTGAAGAAATTTCTTACTTTGATTCCAAATAAAACCTAGTTGAGGTGTTAAGACATTTAAAACTTAAAGTAATGACTTGTCTAATGTAAAAGCGATGTGACTTGAGGTGAGGTGAGGAGTTTTGTGATGAATTCATGTTGTGCGTAAATCTGTACCTGTATGTGATGATGATAGACAACAACAATCTTAGGTAGCGAACCCCAGCAGGCAAATGATTCTTCTTAGTAGGCATAAATCAATTTGAGTGGACCATTGTGATAAAAAGCAATACACACTTTGAGACGACTTGGGAATCAAAATTTCTTCCAAAATATCTGTCAAACTAGAAATTTGTTGCAAAATGAGCTCATAATAGGGATGGACGGGTCCCGAAATTTCGGGAAAATTTTCGGGAAATTTTCGTCCCGATCATCGGGCGGGATTTTTTTATACTCGGGAATTTATCGGGACGGGAACTGCCGAACGACGGTCGGCGATCGCGGCCGACGATCTCGCTAACGAGGACGGCGATTGCGGCCGACGATCTCGCAAACGAGGACGGCGATTGCGGCCGACGATCTCGCTAACGAGGACGGCGATCGCGGCCGACGATCTCGCTAACGAGGACGGCGATCGCGGCCGACGATCTCGCTAACGAGGACGGCGATCGCGGCCGACGATCTCGCTAACGAGGACGGCGATCGCGGCCGACAATCTCACTAACGAGAAAAACACGACTTAGCTATGGCTTATATTAATTAGATTTTAGGGTTTATAGCTTTAAATTTACATTGTTATAATTTTTTTCATTATACACTCCATAATTTTTTTCTGATGTAGCAAAAAATAGTTCAATGTATTCATTTAAATAACAATAAAAGTAAAATGTCTAATAGTTTATTATTTCTTAGTTCAATTTTGTTATTTATATTCTTCAAGGAAGAAACTGTCTCAAAATCAAATAATAAAAAAAATAAAAAAAAAATGGCAAAATATTTCTTAGGTTTATAAATGGCATTGGCTTGTTGGAACAACTTCTTTTCTGAGTGTTAATATTCATTCTAATTCAAATTTGTGTTTTTTTGTTCTTTTTTTATCTGAGTAGGCCTTATTTATTGTAATATAGTATTGTTTTATTTACAATTTTTCCAATTGTTTCAATCTCTCTTTTTTTTTTGTACCGGTACCGTACATAATGTTTATTTTCATTCTTCGTACCAAACGAATATTAAACATTATTATTAAACAAAACTTGTATTAAATAAGACATGGGCAACATTTTTCCTTTATGTGTGTTTAGTGATTCGACTTAAATTTATTTGGTGACAATAAAATTTATACTTTCCCATGATCTTATTGCATCCTTAAAATATCAAAACTATATATTTGAATTTTTTCAACAAAAGGACATTCATTGTAACTTAAACAAAAACAAGTGGAACAAGTTGGAAGGAGAACTAGTTGATATTTAACATTAATTTGTCTGTATACGACACTCAGATAAAAATCAAAATGAATATTTCCCGATATCCGATAGCGTCGAGAAGAGCAATCCCGTCCCGATCCGTCCCGAAATTGGATGGGAAATAAAAATTCCCGTCCCGTCCCGAACTAAAAATCCATTCCCGTCTATCCCTAGCTCATAATTAAATTAAATTAACTAAACAAAGTTTATAAAGTCAAAAACAGCTAACTCACATTGAAATTGAATAGTGAATAGGACAGAAACATTTAGAAAAAGAACAAATTTTTACAATGTGCTGTATTGGTTTTTTTCCCAGAGTATTTTTATAAAAACATCATTCTATTTCAAGATGAGCTACCTGAATTTCGTATTTTTTACTATGTAAATTGGCTTTCCATGTAATCCCTAATAATTAATAATAAAATAACTTATTTCTCAGGTGATTACAAAATTCTAAAATTATAACGCTTTGATGAATGAACTGAATATTGTTCCTTTAAGCAAAATGATACTTGTCCGTTATGGGCACCACAAATTTTAAATGTTGTATAGAAAACTAGGTTGGGTCAGGTTAATATAGATGTCAATCTTGATTCTGTTATTTTTTTTATCGCTTGTTTGACAAGAATGCGTATGATGTAAGGATAGCAAGGTCATTCACGGTCAAGATATCCTTGCCAGTCTTTCTCTTATGCTACTAGAAGATGTGTGGTGTCCGTGATTAATTAGCTTGCGTTGTATACTATATGTTTATATATTTTATTTTTAACGAAGATATCAGAACCATTATATTAACTTATCTATATTAACCTAACACAACCAAACCACACTGACACTGAAGCCTTCTCCAACTCTGTTGTAAAAACTGTGAAATTCGATAATGAACTAAATACCTGAAATTCGAGCAAAAATGTTAACAAAGGTTACCTAACGGTAATACAGGGTGTCTACTGCCAAATAGATACAAAAATCAGTGACTTTTGGGGGTGAAATATGTTAAAAATTAGTGACTTTTACGTGGTCTATTTAGGAGATTTTGGGGCGAAATTTATCAAGTCGCATAAATTTTGCTCACAATCGCATTATTTTCTTAATCCATACAAAAAATCTGTAACTTTTTTTTCATTTTAAGGAAAAGTAAGTGACTTTTTGGTGACTTCCGTAACCACTAACTAAAGTCCGTGACTTTTGGTGACTTCAGTGACCAGTAGACACCCTGTAATATATCATAGGTATTTTTTTACCACATAACCTTTAAATGATAGGTGGTGCCAATAAACGACATGTTCCAAGCAAAATATTGCCAAATTCTTAATTGGAAATTAATTTCTAGATGCTATGACTAGTTTAAAAAACTCTTCTAGGCCTTCAAGAAAAATTTTGTTATGTTGAAAGATCCCAGTTTACGACGCTGGGGTCCGCTACAGATCGCACGGCTTGTCTAGCGGGGTCAGTGATGGTACTGCTTGCTGCTGCACGGCTGGACGTCGTCTACCGGCCAGGAGGGGGGGCGGGGCGAGGGGTGGGAGGGGGAGGGGGGCACCGCTCCTGGACGCTCCTGCAGCGTCATGGTGCTAGGGTCCTCGTCCACGGGACTGTACTGGCCGCCGTCGCACCGCGTCAGCATAGACAGCACTAGCGCCTCCAGCGCGCACACGTAGCCCAAGCACTGCAATGGACAACACATGGTGTAGGCCTATACTTTATTTTTTTGGGAAACAAATCCTGGGTTTTATAAGCTTTCTCTGAAATTCACCTGGTGTTCACGCGTTCTTGTGACTTTCCTTTTTGACACAGTTTAAGGCTAACATCAACAACATAGTTCTAAAGAGTACTTGTAACAAAATTTGTAAAAAAGGTAAACTTTGGTAACTAAGGCAAACTATATGGTCGAGAGATAACCTGTATGGTGTAAAATAAGTCAGTTATATCAAGGTTGTCACACATCTATAGTTACTTTAGGGTTAGTTATTAATGTAACAGGACAAGTTATAAGGCATAAAAATTACTTATAATTTATAACATTTTTGGTATGCCTTAATCTGTGAAAGAAAATTTAAGGAGTAAAATTGGAAAACCAAACGAAATATGAAAACTGAAAGGTCCTAATCAAGACATGGTTGGGGTACAAAACCTGGATTTGTTGAGTGGTGTGTTTTTACTTACGGTGGTGATGAACAGCTGATCGCGCGTCCACTTTGGCACCCACGGGTAGGTTTCTGAGTAGGCGTGGAGCAGATGTAGCACGAGGGATGAGCTGATCAGATACAACAGGCTCACGCTCACGTAGAAGAATGCGTTCTGAAACACCCATTAGAGTTCCTTCAGGAAAGTTCTCTTTCAAAACTACGGTTCATTAACCCATTTATGCCCAAATTATTTCTTGTGAATTGAGTAGGGGCGCGCACCGCTCAAAACCCAAATTCTCATGTCTGGGCTGCCAGTCGTGATAGCTGGGTTGGCTAAGGTGTAGGCATCCCTGGCCAGGATGTCTACGCCGGCGTGGGTTCGAATCCGCACATGACCAAACCTGACCTGGTGGTGTAACTCTTAAAGGGTTAGCCGATCTGTCGCAACATTGGGTGGAGGTCCCACGTTAAATTAACGGTGGCAGGCTTGCGTGGAAGTTGAAGGGATCGGTTGATTCTTTGAGAGTTGCACCTTGGTCAACACTGATTTTGCTACTTTTTACTTCTGTTTACTGTGTGTGTGCCACTACGGCCTTGAAATATGAAAGATAACCATATTTTCACTCCAAAATGCCAATTTTAATAATGAAAAACCTAAAACTCCATGGACTTTCATAAATTAAAATACTGCCCCGACAAATGTCGACAGTGGTCACAAATGGGTTAAAGATTTATCCTCATCACTGTGATAATGCTCTACAGTAGCAAGTGGGTTATCCAAACAGCCAGTTATCTGAACCCTGAACGACTTACTTGCAACTTCTTTTATTAAAGTCTATAGATTATTTGGTAGTTTTTTGTTAAAAACAGTTAATGAAGTCTTTCTAGTCATAAATGGTAAATACTTTTTGTGTTTGATTATCCAAACAATTTGATTATGCAAACCACCCCCATAGGGGTGGATGAGTGCTTAAGTTTCGAGTAGTGAGTACTTAAGTTTAGAGTATAAATGAGCCCTGTCTTGGTTACTATTTTTTGCACATCCCGGCGGGCGACCAGGTGTTTCCAGCAGTCAAAGTCATAACCTCGCCATTGTGCCCATCCCACTTTGCTTTTGTTCTGACTCATACCTCCCTGACCACGATCACAACGCCAAATAATTAATGGAGAAATTTCTGTGTTTCATTCTTTTTTTCATTGAACAATAAGAAAAAAATATTGATTCTAAAAGAATTTTAACGTATAAGATTGATAAATTATGGTATTGTTGTCTTAACTGAGAAAATAAATAAAACTGAAATTAACTTTTTGTGGCCCCAATTAATAAGCCACCCAGTTTACCAGCCCCTGGATAATCGGGAGTTGACTCTAATTGTTATACTACAAATTACTTAGTTATTTGAATCCTTTTATTTTACTTTCATTTAACTAAATAGTTATATCGCCAGTATTTAGAGTACTTTTTAAGGGACCGCGCCAAGGTTTGACGGCGACGAAGTCAGACGGCGTCAAATCCTACCACTTTTTTCGTCAGGTTTTGTCGGGTATGTCAGGCGTCAAGCCTCGACTGTTTTTAAAAATGTCATGGCTTGTCGCCTCACGCACCCGTCAAAACCTGACGGATTTAAAAACGTCCTATTTTGACGCCCGACGTACCCGACAAAACCTGACGGATTTAAAATGTCCTGACTTGACGCCTGACGCACCCGTCAAAACCTGACGATTCTCTCTTTATGAACCTGACTGTACAGTTTAACTTGTCTGTCCTCTTAGGCCACGCCCCTACTATACCAAACCTCCATTATTATTTATGACAACTCACACACCCGTCAAATAAGGAACCATTCCTCTCACCTCCCGTTTACTCCCAATATTTTAAATTGCTGTCTTCCTAGGCCACTATCCCCACACCTAATTTGTTATTTGTTTATGCCACAGTATAAATAAATGTGTATAATTATAAATATATAAATGTTATGCAATCGTGTTCCGGCGGAGCAGTTCTTCAGTATGATGAAGTTAGTTGTTGTATCGTATAATATCATTTAGTTAAAATAACATTTGATTGTTAATAAAATTGGGAAAATCAGGAAGATGAGGAAATTTTGCTTTTGACGGCAAATAAAATTCTGTCTTTCACCGAACATTCATTTTGAAAGGGGTACGGGTGATTACAGTGTAAATAACCAAAAAATTACATATTCAAAATGTGGTTCAACAAATGTTACCAGAGTGCAGCACCTACTTGCCCGGCAAGTGAGCGAACGAGGACCGTCTTGAAAAATAACAATGCATAGATTTTTAACTCGGCATCTCACCGGATGTCACTGCAAAGAAATCATAGGGTGATGTTTTGTAAAAATAATACAGTCTTATATTATTTTGACTACTTAATTTTATCTTTATTAAATAAATTTCTAAAACCCAAGACCTCATCGCATAACTAAAAACTGGAGCCATTACTCTGAAACATCGAATGTTAAAATTAGCCAGGTATTGATAGAGCTGTGTTCACAAAAAAACTGCTTCACGTAAATAAGGACTTGCTTAATTAATTAATAGTATTTGAAATTTAGTAACACCGTAATATAAGCCTGACAAAGCAGCACGGACTGGTTGAGCGGTTCTTACAACAGTGGCTACCTTCTTTTGTCCATAATCCACAAACTCCAAAAGGCCAACCATTGGACAGACGGCCGGGCAATAGGCCACGTGAAGTCCGTAATTTATGAGGGGTGGTACAGTCTTTTCTAACATTGAAAACGTCGCGAGTTGTCGCCTCACGTACCCGTCAAAACAGGACGAATTAAAATCGTCAGAGTTTGACGCCTGACGCACCCGTCAAAACCTGACTAATTTAAATCGTCCTGATTTGTCGCCCCCCAACTTTTTATTCGTCAGACTTTGACGTCCCGTGACTTTTGAAAGTGTCAGGGTTCGTCGCCGTCAGACTTTGATGGCGTCCCCTTTTTAATAACTGATAAATTATTATTTTTATTATATTATCGTTTATTAATTAAGTTACGCCTATTGGCTTAAATGGAAAAAAAACCACTGCTTATACTGGAGCACATGTTTTGTGATTTGAGATTGAGTCAGCTTTTCTTTGATTTGATTTTTAACTTCATAACGCCAATGTTAAATGTTTTTGAACTTCAATTGAAGATTTTAGCGAAATAAGACTAATTTTAACAAATTTTTAACCCAGAACTAAGTTATTTGCAAAGTAAAGAAACATACAAACTCAACAACTTGAAACAAATAATAGATAAGTAACATTTACACCTAACAGTTTTACAGGTCAGACATATCACAATAATAAAAAAATCAATTACAGAATAGAAAACTTTAGATTTTAATCACTTGCTCATCCTTCAGGCCAATGTCATGGTGATGGGTATCCCTTAGGCTGTTACCTAACACATTTTTTTCATGAATATAGATTTGACAATAGTAAACAGATGTTTCAACAGATTTAAATGATTCATTTTCTGCTTGTTAAGAATGCTAGTTAAGCCTTGATTTAAGCATGAACGTGAATAGAATTGTGAGTTTAAAATGTACCTTCTACACAAGTGCTGTGATTGTGTAGGTCTCAATTAGACTTTAAGGCAAACAAGATGTGTCCCATACCAAAACTCGCCTTATCCATTTTTTTTTTTTTTTTTTTTTTTTTTTCAGAAATTCAGTTGCAGTACCACTAGATTCTAGGGATGGACGGGAATGGATTTTTAGTTCGGGACGGGACGGGAATTTTTATTTCCCATCCAATTTCGGGTCGGGATCGGGACGGGATTGCTCTTCTCAACGCTATCGGGAAATATTCGTTTTGACTTTTATCTGAGTGTTGTATAAAGACAAATTAATGTTAAATATCAACTAGTTCTCCTTCCAACTTGTTCCACTTGTTTTTGTATAAGTTACAATGAATGTCCTTTTGTTGAAAAAATTAAAATATATATTTTTGATATTTGCAGGATGCAATAAGATCATGGGGAAGTATAAATTTTATTTTAATTAAATAAATTATAGTTGAATCACTAAACACACATAAAGGAACAATTTTGCCCATGTCTTATTTAATACAAGTTTTGTTTAATGAAATATTAAACGTTTGGTACGAAGAATAAAAATAAACATTATGTGCGGTACTGGTACGTAAAAAATTGATTAAAACAATTGGAAAAATTGTAAAGAAAACAATACTATATTACAGTAAATAAGGCCTGCTCAGATAAAAAAAGAACAAAAATCACAAATTGAAATTAGAAAATCACAAATTAACACTCAGAAAAGAAGTTGTTCAACAAGCCAATGCCATTTATAACGCTAAGAAATATTTTACCAATTTCTTTTTTATATTCATTGATTTTACTGAGACAGTTTCTTACTTGAAGAATATAAATAAGAAAATTTAACTGAGAAATTATAAACTATTATGCTTTTATTGTTATTTACATGAATTCATTTAACTATTTTTTGCTACTTCAGAAAAAAAATTAACGAGTGTTTGATGGAAAAAATTATAAAAATGTAAATTTAAACCCTAAAATCTAATAAATATAAGCTATAGCTAAGCCGTGTTTTCCTCATTAGCGAGATTGTCGGCCGCGATCGCCGTCCTCGTTAGCGAGATCGTCGCCCGCGATAGCCGTCCTCGTTAGCGAGATCGTAGGCCGCGACAGCCGTCTTCGTTAGAGAGATCGTCGGCCGCGAACGCCGTTCTCGTTAGCGAGATCGTCGGCCGCGATCGCCGTCCTCGTTAGCGAGATCGTAGGCCGCGACAGTCGTAATCGTTAGAGAGAGATCGTCGGCCGCGATCGCCGTCCTCGTTAGCGAGATCTCGGCCGCGATCGCCGTTCTCGTTAGCGAGATCGTCGGCCGCTGTTCGGCAGTTCCCGTCCCGATAAATTCCCGAGTATAAAAAAATCCCGCCCGATGATCGGGACGAAAATTTCCCGAAAATTTTCCCGAAATTTCGGGACCCGACCATCCCTACTAGATTCGTTGGATTAATGCCTATATGACTGTGATAAACATATTGTGCTAAAACTAGTCTTTTCCTGTGAAAATGAGTAAAAAAAATCCAGTGTCGTAACAAAACTAGCCCTTTCCACTAGCACTTGTCATTCCAATACTGTTCTTATTAGAGGTGTGCGGATAGTGAAATTTGACTTCGGATCGGATTCGGATCGGATAGTCTAGTTTCGGATCAGATTCGGATCGGATAGTAGGGGGTTTGGATCGGATTTTATTCGGATTCGGATACTCGCGCGGACAGAGTGAACTGTTATATTACTCAGAATTAAAATACAAATTAATTAACAGTAAAATTTTAGCACTTTATTCCTAGGAATGCATGAAAAATGTTAATTTTATTTATTTTTGTTTAATATAGAAATGTAGGCATATATTGATTTTTTGTTAAGTATTTGTTCAAAACTAGAATTATAATTTACATTTTGGACAAATACTTTACAATGATGAATAAAGAATTTTAGTGTGTTTTTAATGTGCATGTTTGATGTTGTCCTTGAGTTATTATGTTAAATATGATACCATTTCATATTTGTATGATTTTGTGTATTATAGGCCTATTATAATATATTTTGGCCTATATAATATAGTTTAATATATTCTACTAACTACAGTAGGTCTCATCCAAAATAAATTCACTACAAGGCTATCAGTATCAAACTAAGTTTCAACATAAGGTAGGCCTATTGTTTAGCTCTAAAGTCGGTCAATCAATAGGCTACATTTGTAACTATTTGTTTAAAGTGAGAAAATCTTTTTCGATATTTTTTTACAAATTTGCTTATATAACCTAGATAAAATTTTCTCTCTCAGAATTAGGCCATTTTCAGGCTCATTTTTTGTTTGAATACATTGATAGTAATATTTTGAGTAATAACTTGGAGTTATGACCAAATAAGGTCTATTTCATTCATTAGGCCTAGGCTATATGCAAGTTTTGATATCTTTGAGTCACTGTGATGACATTACTGCTCAACAGTAAGTTTAGCCTAGGCCTACACCTTCATGTAGGCTACAGCCTTGTTTGATGTTTAAAAGTAGATTGCTAAGTTTTTTTTGGTCCAAGATGGCCGTTAAATTCAGTAATAGATCAATTAAGTGTTCATAACTTTTCAAATTTTTAAAGTATTTCTGAAGTGTCGTGTTTTTAAAGTGTAGTGACATAACCTCTAAATGACAGTGAGTGTTTGTAACTTAAGAATTTCAAAAGAAATAGTTTTTACTTACAGTTCATCATGATTCATTTTATCATTTGACAGTTGATTTTGCAAAAATCTTCATGTTTAAACTTTAAACTTTATAAAAGGCGCCAATTTTACACTAATTAAACTTTTTTCGTGACGGCTGCTGTCGAAGTAAACTGACTTTTCATTGTTTTTTTCTGTTGAGTTGATCTACAGTGTTGCCAATCTCATCAAACTTAGACAGAACCTTTTTTGGCAGCCTTCCAACCACTGCCTTTTGAATCTCATATACAGGCGTCTCAAGCACTATAACAAAGCTTATCTGTCATCAGTTAAGAGTTGCAATTAATATAAGGCAGTACAATGTATGCGACACGGCTTCGATCCAAAACAAAAGAGGCAATAATGCAAAAATGCCTCTCTTGTGATATTCCAAATAGAGAAAATACCAATCTTTGTGGGATCGATAATGTACTTCAAATAGTAAATGAAGACAAAGAAAATTGTCCAAACAAAGAGAATTCCACTCTAAAAGTTAAAATATTACAACTGGAGGGAGTAATTCAGGACTTAAAGGACGAAAATTATCAACTGTATTTAAGACAGGAAGAACTACACAGGGTTATTGATGATTTAGACAAACAACGAAAAAAGGAGTCTCAACAGTTTGAAGCAAACCGCAAGTTTTATGAAGAGAATGACTTTGAACGTATTAAAGTTATTAACAGTCTTGAAGATAAACTAATGAAGTTAGAAAAAGAGATGTCGACATTGAGGACTAGTAGACAAGAACCCAAAGTTTTGGATGAATGCCAATTTTTGCAAGATGATGCCATGCAGAGCGCACCTGTAAGCGAATTCGAAAAGATGGCGAGAAATTTTAACTCCCTAGCAAATGACCATAAATTGTTGGAGACAAGAGTGGTTTTGCTTGAATCAAGGTTAGATGTAAGCAAATCAAATGTTTCCGATAGCCAGGTAATTGAGTCTTGTACGTTTAATGATGACAGGTCCTTCTGCCCATCAAAACTTCCACCAATGAATGCTATGATCAGGGAGTCCAATCAGTCTTTAGAAGAATTTTTCTCTAAAAATATCGAGAAATACAAGCAGCTTTCTCAAGTTACGAACAGTTGTTTCTCGCTTGAATCAAAAGAAGAAGATCAGCTTATGGATTCTCCTTCGTTATCCACTTTAAATCTTTCCAACAAAGACATAGAAGATGTAAATATTACTTCAGTTTCAGTCGAATTACCGGCACCTAAAATAAACCAAACACAGAGAATTTTTTTAGGGACAATGTTTGCAAAAAAAGGGAGATGGAAGAGCATACCACAAGGAAAGCGCGATGTAATAACATCTCAACGAGTAAAAAATCGCTTGTAGTGTTCCACCAAAATGTCGACAGATTAAGCAATAAAATTGAACGCCTAAATCACCTTCTTTCAAGCTTGAAGCCACACATTGTAGTCATTACTGAGCATGGAATGAATAATGAACAACTCACCAATACTAGACTTGTAGACTATGAACTGATCTCGTCTTTCTGCCGAGAAAACACTATCAAGGGGGGAGTGGCAATTTTCAAACAAAGGGAATTAGGAAATGATGTAAACCCCTTGAAAGTGGAGTCTTTCAGTATTCCTTTGGTGTGTGAGGTGGCAGCAGTCACAGTCCAGATTGCAAAAAAGAATCTATTGTACATACTTGGTGTCTACAGACCCCCATCTCTACAAAACGAGCGCTTGGAGGAGGCATTGCAAGTTCTCTTCCAGATTCTGGATAGGTTTCCGTCAAACAACTGCACCAAACTTATTGTGGGTGACATTAACATCGACCCTACTAAACAACCCCTAATGAATACCAAACTGATGGAACTCCTACAGTCTTTTCACATAAGAAGAATTCCTCTTCCTCCCACGAGAATTTCAAAGGAGACCGAGTCTTCAATCGACATGGTCTGTATAGACACCGACAAGGCTCAAATAATTGATGTTGATGTTTTGCACTCAGGAATATCTGACCATACCGGCCAAATCAGCCAGTTGAAAATCAATGCAGAGAAAAAGACACAAGTTATCTCTTACAAACGTTGCTTGAAAGATGATAACCTCAAGTATCTAAAGTCCCAGCTTGCGAATGCAACCTGGACAGATGTTTATGACTGTACCGATGTTGATATAGCTTATGACCGTTTCCTTTCAACCATAATGATCGCCCTGAATGAGTCATGTCCTTTCACCAAATCAAGGGCGAGAGGAAAATCTAATCATTTTTGTGACAATGAAGCTGTTATGTTGAGAAATAATTTTCTAAAAGCAGAAGAAAAGTTTCTTATGACAGGAAAAAAGGAAGACAAGGACATATCTGTAAACTTGAAAAAAGCCTATGACTTGAGATTGAGGAACTTGAGAAAAGAAAGAAGCGCAAAGCACATTGACGAAGCTTGCAATAAGACCAAAGCCATATGGGACACCATCAACATGGAAAGGAGACACAAGTTCTCGTCAAATGAAGGGATTAAATGCATTCAAGTGGGTGAAAAAAGTGTTGAAGACCCATCTTTGATTGCTGAAATCTTCAATCAACACTTTGCTTCTATAGCTGACAAGACTTTAGCACTCAATTCTGAAGATTCAACTAATAAATCTCAATCCACTAATGATATTCTTCCTACAGTTGATTCTCCACTGTTGAATCTTGATCTTACATCGACTCAAGAAATACAAAGCATCATCGAAGGCATGAAATCTAAATCCTTTGCTGGCCTGGACGAAATATCTTCAAAAATTGTGAAACTTTGGCGTGAAGAACTAACTGGACCAATCGTGCATATAACTAACCTCTCATTGTTGAACTGTGTTGTCCTAAACAAGATGAAATCGTCTAAAATAGTCCCACTGCATAAAAACGGAGCCAAAGAGGTCATTGACAACTACAGACCCATCTCCCTCATCTCGACTTTTTTGAAGATCATTGAAAAAGTAGTCTTAAAGCGGATTTTTTCTCATCTGTCTACCAACAACCTTCTGACTGAAGCTCAGCATGGATTTCTGCCAAAAAAGTCAACACAATCTGCTCTTGCCGACCTTGTTGAAAACATTATTGATGATCTAGAGGAAGGAAAAAATACCATCGGGATATTCCTAGACCTAAGCAAGGCTTTTGATTGTCTTGGTCACGATCTCATCATTCAAAAGCTCAACCTTTTGGGGTTCCAAGGTCGTGCATTGCAGTGGTTCAAAAACTACCTCAATGGGCGAACTCAACTAGTGGAAATTAAACAAGTCATGAACGGAAAAGAAATATCTGCCAAATCAAGCTCCCTGCCCGTTACTAGAGGGGTTCCTCAAGGATCTGTCCTCGGGCCGGTCATTTTCATCCTTTTCACAAATGATTTCCCACAATTCACTCATCCTTACACTCGTACAGTTATGTACGCCGATGACTCTGTCCTTCTGACAACAAACAAATCTGTGGAGGAATTAGAGATAAATACCTATATAGCTCTTGGACTTGCCTCAGATTACTGCAAACAAAACGATTTAGTTTTAAATGAAAGCAAAACAAAGCAAATGATTTTTGGGAAGAATAAGGATGTGATCTCTGAAATACCTCATCTACAGACTGTTGATTCAACTAAACATTTAGGGATTTTCATTGATGACTCCTTGTCTTGGCAAGTACATGTGGACTCACTCTGCAGCAAACTTAGTAGTGCCCTGTTTGCATTACGAAGGATCAGAGCAACTAGCACACCCGAGGCACTTACAACTGCATACCATGCTCTTTTTGATAGCAAGCTGAGGTATGGAATCACAATCTGGGGCGGTTCTTCGCTGAGTCACCTCAAAAGAGTCTTGGTGCTACAAAAAAAGGCTATCAGGATTATGACCGGTATCGGGTGGCATGACAGTTGTAGGGATCACTTCAGGCACTTGAATCTCCTCACAGTTGTGAATGTCTACATCCTTGAGGTTGTTGCCTTGGCTGCATCCCGCAAGCTGATTAGAAATCAAGACCTCCACTGCCATCGTACAAGGAATGCCAGTAACTTCAACTTGCCTGCTCACCACAGAACATTATTTGCAAAGAAGCCTACCTATGCCGGTGCCAAGTTCTTCAATGCCCTGCCACAAGAATTAAAGAGAGCAAGTATTAAGAATCTAAAGCATCAACTTGCAAGATGGCTCATTGAAAGACCATTCTATACAATAGATGAATTTCTTGACTGGAAAAACTTTCAATCCTAAAAATTACTTTTGAGTGTTAAATGGACTTGGACACTTCAAACACTGAGCATGTAATTTTTTGTTTGTGACACTCTTTCAAGTCTTGATGACTTTGAAATAAAGAATTTCTCTCTCTCTCTCTAAGCTTACTTAGGTTCAATAATGCAGTCACATGTAGGTTTAATACTTTTAACAATTTAGATTTTAAACTTACATCCCAATTTGTTTTAGGCCTATTACAATGAGCTTAGTTAAAATAAAAACTTTCCTATCTCAAAGAATTTATGAAGTGGAAGCTAGTCACAAGTCTCAATTTCAGTAATAATAAAACTACATTATTTTATTTTTCTATAAAGAACATTTTATTATGTCTTAGTTACCCTACCCTTAGGCCTACCTTTAGAACCAGCTTGCACAATTAGCATTCCGCCTGTTCTTGGTTTTTCACAAAAGATTTCCGAATCAAACACTTTTTCCTTCTTGGCTCCATAACTGAGTACTTAGTTAACAACTAGCCTATCCGATTCTAGAAAATTAAGTTGATCACATTAAAAGTTCGTAACTTCAATTCAAATTTTATCTCGTACGCTGTCGGCTGTAGCAGTATTCCCAGACTTCAAAACATCGTACCACACGATAATAAATTATTATTGCACGCCACAAAAATGTCGTGTCTATCAATGTAATTAGTGATTGATGTTGGGAATTATTTGATTTTGTAACATTTTAGGCACGCAAAATCAATCATTTTCCAAAACTATCATTAATTATCTTGAAAAATTACGACAAATCTTTGGTAGGAAAATCAGTGTGACGTCGGAGAATGAGTACAATTATTATCGTGTACTTGGAAACACTGTCGTCTACTGCGCAGGACAACAGACTCAAATAACCACAGACTAAAAATCGTGACACTCGCTCAATTCTGGTGTTCCCCATACCAAATTCCAAATCGGTGGCTGTGGAGTGCTAGCGAGGGTTCACTAGCGCTCGTTGTGGTTGGAATCGGAACCTAACTCTACAGCCAATCACGACCACTGTTAGAATGGGTTGTTTACTCCATCCGCTTGAGTCGCTAATTATCAGATTTGTTTTGACAACCATTGCCTTGAGTGCGCTATATCTTGGGGACACCCTAATGCCTGGAGTGTCAATACTAGTGTTGACTGACTGTCTTCAATTTTCAAGTTTTCGAGAGAGATATTTATTCATTGGGTCGTGTTTCAATCCAACATTGTATTCATACCTAGAACGAACGCGATCGTCAGTATGATTCCAAGTGTAGTTTTTGGGGGATTTAAAGGTTTTTATGCTCATATACACTATCTATCCGAAAAAATCGGATATTTTTCGGATCCTATCCGACGCCTGTTGTACATTCGGATCGGATCGGATATCCGAATCCGATCCAGTTTTCCGGATATCCGCACACCTCTAGTTCTTATCCAACTGGCTTTCACAGCCCAGCTTTGAGGTCATGTGACTCCCTAACCGCAGCCATTGTTTTTCAGTTTTGGGCAAAGCAAAACACTGGTTTTATCCAACATGTGTTGTTGCAATTTAAACTTGCCTGTAGTAGGATTCACGAAAATAGTGCGATGAGAGTCGATACATTGTTGCCAAACTTATTCTGAAACACATTTTTATACCGTATTACACATGGTAAAGATAACCACAAATTGCAGGGCAAGAGGGGATGAGGGGGGACACAGCTGTTAAAATTTCCATCGGACTATTTTCGTGCATCCTACTTATCTATTCATTTCATGTCAAAACTTGCCTTGTACATTTTTTAATCGCAAATAATTTAATTAGTATAAAATGCACATTATATAAAAAAACTTGGATGATTTTTTAAATTATTTGAAATAATTTCATTAAAAAGTCTCAAGACGTTAATTTACAAGTTTTTCATGTTTCTTGAAAAATTTGTGACATTATAGAAGTCAAGTTTTGGCATGAGTCGCCTCACAAGCGATTAGGAGCGATTGGTTTACTAATATTGTGTCTCAATCTTATACCCCACCATGCTTACCTTGCTGAAAAATGCCAGACTGCTACGCTAGACTACCCTTGGGCAGGATTACAGAAAGTCACTATTACATAATATAACATTTTATGGCTTACCAGCTTTCCCCAGTTGAATGGAAATAAGTAGACGACATGTGATATGTCGAGGAATAAGAAGAGGCAGGTAACGAGGAGACTGAAGATGGTCACAAACATCATTAGTCGCAACCTTCCCATCAGCGGCAGCATGAAGAGGCCCACCTTCACCGTGCCCGAGGAACACAGGCAGGCTAGGCAAGCGACGGACGACACCTGCGAAAACAAGAGCAACATTGTAAAGCACTTGATGATTAACCTTAGACTGAGGAATCCAGTTAAATTAAAACTAAAAAATACATCACATGATCTTCTGATAATTTCTCATGCTGTGTAACTAACATATTCGGATTCAAAACAAGTACAGTTAAAAAAAAAGTCATTGAAATTATTGCAGTAGTGTAAGTTTACTAAACCCTGTTTGATTCCACCCTTGAAACCCCTTTGTTCTTATCCAACAACATTTCTCAACTACACATAGTTCAAAAGGTCTTACGGGTTAAAGGTCCCTACAAAAGTTTTAAACTAAAGTTATAAGATATTTCAGGGACAATGATTTCCTAAAAAAAATGATTGAGTACAAATTTTAAAGCATAAAACACTCAATAAAAGCACAGAAGCTTCTGGTGCATGAACCTATTATACACAATTTGGTTGACTTTTGGAATTCTTCAACTGAAAAACTGACAAGACAAGAAGTTGTTACAGTGATAAATAAACTCAAATCGTTAATTTCCATGAATGTGTATTGATAACTTTTGAAAGACATTAATACCAGTACCTAATTTTGTTACCTTTTGTATCTTTGATTGATTTGAAAAGGATCTCACCTATTTTTAGTGTGTTTTGTACTTACCACGAGCAGCAGCCGTATGATGCCAGTGCCACTGCGTAGGTGAGTCTCATCACAGTACAGCACGACTCCACTGAAGATGGAGTGGGTCGGCGATGAGCCTGGCAGGTGCTGCTTGTAGTTGGCATGGGAGTCCCACGACCTGACTGTACCCACATCCCCCGGCGTCTCCCCTCCACCGCCACCAAGCACTCCTCCTGACAACACATCTTGTGTTACTTGTTGTTTACTTGACTCCACTGAAGATGGAGTGGGTCGGCGATGAGCCCGGCAGGTGCTGCTTGTAGTTGGCATGGGAGTCCCATGACCTGACTGTACCCACATCCCCCGGCGTCTCCCCTCCACCGCCACCAAGCACTCCTCCTGACAACATATGTTGTGTTAATGGTTGTTTACTTGACTCCACTGAAGATGGAGTGGGTCGGCGATGAGCCCGGCAGGTGCTGCTTGTAGTTTGGGAGTCCCACGACCTGACTGTACCCACATCCCCCGGCGTCTCCCCTCCACCACCACCAAGCACTCCTCCTGACAACATTTATGTTATGTTATTGTAGCTCTAATCACTCGTTTGAGATCTTACATAATATTTGATTGCACAACTAATCCAAATACAACTTAAAATTATCCAATAACAACGAAATAACTATTGCCAAATAAGAAAACTTGTTCAAAAGTTTTAAAACATACATTGGACCGCCGTCGTTAAGCTGAAACACCCATAATCTACTTACTGGCAATTGGGAGTCAACTGTATAAAATCGTTGATTATAGACTACAGATTTTAACATATGTATAAAGGGTCTGGAAGTAGTAGCAATCTAACAATCTGTCTGGTACTTCAATACTCATTTCTAACTATCTTTTTGGTCACTAATCCCCACCTCCCCCTACCTTCATTGATTAAAAAAATACCAGGTAGCAGAGAGGTAAAGAGAGAGGCTAATGGTGTTACCTGTCTGCGACCCTGCAATCTCAAAGTCTTGAAGGTCCTCCGGGCGATAGCTCGCCGGCTCCAGTTCCCGTAGCTCCTCCAGTAGGACTGATATTTCGTCAGCAGCGTACAAATCAGACACTGAATGAAGGTAGTGGCTACAGTCCGCCTGCATCACACCAGCGCCATCTCCCTATATCTGTTAACAACCGCAACCACTGCTGAGCACACCACATGGTTAACCTGTTCTGACACATTTGTAGGTATATTTTGTTACATAAACAAGGATGGAGGAGAAATGGCTAGACCAAACCAAGACTAACAACACCAACACCAAGAGAAACAAGATGGCTAGACGGTTAGACCAAGTGGTTTTCAAATTTTAGCTAGAGAGAACAAACATTTTGTGGGTAGCTGGTAGTTGATCAAACTAATGTTTTAAGAGAACTAGAAGTGCAACTTCAATCTTTTAAGACTCTACAGACTTGTGTTATATATAGACTACCCAGTAAGTTATGTTTCAAACTAAAAAAGTATAGGCCCTATACACTTAATAAAAGCTACAGTAGCAAAGAGGTTATTTCTATTAGAGTATATTTGGACCTTCCCAGTTCTGTAGACTTTTCAATCTGATAAAGAAGGATTAAATTTGATTACCTAAACATTTTTTTTTAATTTATAGAGTTGAATGTTTAAAAAAATCTAAGCAGCAGATAACATTGTTGCAAAAACACTTCCTGTGAGACAGACAATGATAAGGCCCACAAAGCATAATTTACATAACATTAGTAATCCAACTATTAGCTTAATGTACCCGGACAACATATTTTATACTATTGTTTAGAACACAAACACCATTATAGGTCTTTCCACATAACTTGACAAATTAACACGTTGGGTGCGTGTGCTAGGCATCCCTACCACCCTCCTATTGTTGTTATGGCCTCGGTGTGGTTTCAGCACTCGAGCTAGGTTCCCTAATTTTTGCCGCACCTGGGGAAGTAGGGTGAGTGCACCAGTGAATGACCACCCCCCAGTGAATGACCGTTTCGTATAAAAAACAGTATATTAAGCTTTACCTTTTGTCTAGTCTATCATACACGGTCTTAAAAGTATCTACGGATTCTGATTTGGATCCTCCCTGTCACTGGTTCAAAAAGAAAGTGTCAAACATCTATTTGTAACACAAACAAAATTAAGTGTTCCACCCAGTTCATCTTAGAGCTTCCCCACTATAGCGTATCGTACAAACAAGGTTAGCTGTATTCTTCATTGTTCTTTGATTGTTGATTGGAACTGCAATATAATAAACGTAATTAACAGTAAACATGTTAAGGTGCAGTTCTGTACTCATTTTAACACCAAAATCATAACCAACAATTTAATTATACAGTCGGTCATTCACTGGATCACAACTATTGGTATAACCAGTGAATGACCATTTCGGTCATTCACTAGATTTTGATCAATTTTCTTTAAACGTTTTGGAAACAATGTTTTCTGGCAGATTAAGTGCTAGAAAGCACTAAAAAAAACATCAGAAATCATGTGGGTACAATAAACCGAAGTTTGACCGGGGCTTAATGTTTACGGAAATTTACTACAAGAACAGTGGTCATTCACTAGAATCTCTATTTTAACGATCTGGAAATGGTTAGTGTTGTTAATATACAGGGTTCCAGCTTCGACTCTGTGAGAATCTTAACAGCTTATTGGTGGCGAGGAGGGAGAGTGGTGTTAATACAATTTTAAAATGCGATGTAACATGTATTTTCTGTCTGTCGGTCTGTATGCATTTTATTTTATATAAATCTCATTGTCTCAAAAAACGATTATAGATAAGTAAATAATAAAATTTTGTAGGTAAGATCAACATTTGGTTTAAATTTCATTTTTGTTTAACTTTCAGTTCCAAAATGGTGGTACTTTAAACGATTTTCAATGTTAAATTTTTTAGAGCCTATACAATATTTTGTTTATTTGCAAGAAATACAAAATTTACGCAATTATTGTGTATATTTTTTGTGTGGTGGCTTTTGTCTCAATTGACCTATTTTTAACGGTCATTCACTGGTACATTCATTCGAAATATTTGGTATTCTGATACCAATGAATGACCGGTCATTCACTGGGGAAACACCGGTCATTAACTGGTGGATAGGCGGTCATTCACTGGTGCAATGATTTATGTATGATAAATTGTATTTTTCAATACTCTGTTTTAACATAATGCATTAAGTTTTACCATTAGGAACTACAGAAGAATACGGGCAAGACATTTAAACTATTCCCTACACTGTAGCGTAAAAACCTGTTTTACCATGTAAGATTCAAGTGGAAACTCAACCTTAAACGGTCATTCACTGGTGCATTTACCCTATGTTAGTGTATGCACGTGTTCGTTTTAGTCTCCAGCATTTTTATTTGTCTTATAAGGTCATAGTGTAATAGTGTTTTTAGCGATGTATCTACATCTTCCTGGACCTATTCATAGTGATTATCGCCCAGATACACTTTAGACAATTTAGACAATGTACTCTACATGTACTCTACTACCAACAAAGACCCAGAAAACCAAGGGGTGGCTTTGGATGACGTCACCTACGACACAGACGAATCAGAGGTCGACGACCCCAACTATTGCACCAACCCTCAATATTTTAGCTATAAATGTTTCATTAGCTTCTTTCCTTGTTTTTTTAGCTTAGGTTTAGTGAAATATAGCTAAATACATCACTTGCCAACGTCAAAAGTGTGGTTTGAAGGAAAAAGGAACTCGAGTGAATGCAGAAGACTGTCCCTGGGTGCGCATGGTAGGGATCCCTACCACCATTTAAAAATGGCCACTGAGACGTTATTTTGGCCTCCAATGACTTTTAGCCAATGAATTTTAGCTTGATATTTTTATCATAAAGGTATGTGAAAGAAAAAAATAAATATTAAGCATTTTTAACACTATATAGTACTTTTTTTAGCAGCCAACGTGTTAATTTACACTACTATACAGTTAAAAAATTGAAGTCCGGTTTTTTGTCACATACCTCCCCCCCCCTCATCTGTCCCCGTTGTTTTGGGCCATTCATCAACTTATGTGGCAAACCTTATAATGGTCATATATTGTAAAGAAATTTGTATAGGTCATGCAGAATGATTAGTAGGATGTTCGTTCATAGGTGGTAAACTATTTAAGTGCCCGGTCAAAATGTATTGTATTTAAGGTGGCCATCATTTGAGATACTTCCCATCAAAGACACCTACTAATAAAGTTGGTGATTTACCTAAATAATTTGATGGTATTTAAATTCAGTTATGACAAACTGACCTAATTAAGTGTTCAAGCTTAATTTATATAGGTAGGCTATTAACATGCAAAAATTTTCATTACTCATACACAACGTAAAATTGCTTTTCATTATTTAATCATTTCAATTAAAATATAATTTACAAGGTTATTATTGGGTGGTATTTAAATATTGTAAAAATAAGTTAATGAATGGGCCAAAGGTAAAAACTTAACCATTCACTTTACATTCTACAATTTTAATGTACCGTAGGGGATGGACATTTATAAAATGAGCCTTCTAAGGCAAAAAATAGATCGTTTGTTGGGCTAACATTGCATAAATGAATTTTTATTACCAGCATTAATGTAAATCTATTGTGGAATATGAAACCAATCCTAAGTTAGGCCTACTTCAACTATAAATAACGTTTACAACAAGATGCACTTGCAATAAGAAATTTATCTTTCAATTTATTCATGCACATAATTCTCACACCAGGGAGTATTTTACATGGTTCACACTTTTGTTTGAATGATTTTCCCTGGCCTACCCAGAAAAGGGGTGATTTCTCCTATCCATCATATCACATAAAATGCCCATTTTGCATGGAAAAATAGTGAAAAACATTTTTATTTATTAAACAACATTCTCAAGTTTTTTCAACACTTTCCTTTCCAAATTCTTTTATATAACTTAACCTAACTTAAATGATTATATAAGTTTTCAATCAAGTGAAACTAAATCTAGGCGTATTTAAAAAATTCATAAAAATTTTAATTTCTTGTTCATTGCACTAAAAGTTAGCCTACTTATTGATATAAATTTTGATTTAGGCCTACCCACATATTCCCTAAGCCTATTTTAAATTTTGACTTCATTAGGAGGCCTTTAGCTTTCATAAACTTTTCTCATGATTTTTTGCTGGTTTTTCCTGTTTTTCTAAAAAGTATGAACCATGTTTTAGGAATACACCTACTGCAACTAATTCATACCATCCATACATGCATAAGGTACCACACACTAAATTCAACAGACATCTGGCTAGATATAAACTGAAATAAACTAAACTAAATATAATAACCGGAGATAATTTGTTTATTTATTTTACTCTCTCCTTGAACCATAGTAGCCTATATAAAGTATTGTTTTCTCAAAATTTTTAAATTTGAGTTGTTGGTGGATTTATCAATTTTGGGGACCCCCGAGTCCCAAAAAGTGGTTTTCAGAGTGATATATCTGTGCGTGTATGTGTGTGTATGGATGTTAACAGAGCTAGAGAAGGCCCCAATGGACTGATTTTGATAAAATTTGGAATGTAGGTCCAAACCTACCATAATTGCAAGCCATTTTTCATTTTTAATTTAGGTAAAGCAATAAAAACTCTAGAAAACGTGAAAAATCAATATTGTTCAAAAACGGCTCTACATTAAGAGGCGGTTTGAGAGCTTGCGTTTAGCTTAATCCCGTAAATACCGGTTATAACCGATTTTGCGCGTCAGCTAAAAAATCGGGTTCGGGAGCTCCCGGGTTTACGCGTGCCGCAGCGTAAAGATAACTGCAAGCTAAATATGGGAGGGATAAACTGCGAACTATTTGGGTTCGAGAGACACGGTTTAGGTAATCATAAAAGATCATTTTATGATCACTATGATTTTATGATTTTTATGATGGTATTTTTTATGACCGGCGTAAAAGATCATTTTTGTGGGTTTGAGAGTCCGAGTTGTAGCGCAAATAAGATAAACTCGGGTATGAAAGGAGCGATTTTGGGCGGCAACTTTTAACTTTATTATTACGTATGTCATGCTTTCTATTATCACTGAATTGATAATAATTCTATATTTAAGTTAACCGTGACATTCTAAAACATATTTACCTATGTCGAAAAATCTTGTTTTTATTTCGTCTTTATTTTTGTCTGTGATTTACGTTTAATACTATAGCTAACTATGACAAAATATTATTGCCAACAAAGTAGATAATATTTTGGGCTTTTTTCTTTACCTTTGTGTTGATAACTCGGAAATTCTTGGCGTTTGATGGCAGGCCAAACAATTGGAGTGAAGCTACGGAGATAATAACTCCCACAAATGAATATTTTTGATTGGGTAATAATAACATATTTATTTTAAACATTACTTTCTAAAACATACAAACAGTCATAAATTTATATTTTTACTTTTATTTCATATTTATTTTTGTCCATGATTACGTTTAATACTACTACAGGCTAATCAAGCTTACTGTACAATGAAAAAAAAAAAAAAAAAAAAAACCGAATTCCAACAAATGGTATTCCGAATTTAAAGTTATTGCACATAGGCCTACGGTAAAGTAATATGGTAAACGATAAATGCTATTTAATTTTTGGCGGATTTGTCCAGTTTAGTGATTGAATTTATGAAAAACTTGTTGCAAATTAATTAAGAATGATTAATTTCGACAGTTCATAAAACAACAACAAACAAGAACAACAAGAACAATATTCATAGAGTTTAAAGTTACAAAACAACGAATTATCTATAAACCTGTGAAAATAAAAATAGGGTTTGTAGGTAGGCACACGTATAGATAACTTGGAATAACTTGGCCCTTGATGGCCATTACAGGTCAAACAATTGGAGTGGAGTGACGGACAAAACTTTATAAAGTTAAAAAATTGAATTATTTTGAAATCGTATTGCGGAACTTCCACAAATGAACATTCTTCAAGACTCAAGTTGTCCTGATTTTGATTTTGATTTGATTTTCCTGTACTCAATTCCCAAAAATCTTAATGCCAGAAAAGTAGGTATAATATTTTGATGTCGATTATTTTTTAGGTCTGTTATCCGTTGAATAAAATTATATATGGAAGGGGAAATGAAATAAATGTGGGTTGAATTCGGATTATACAGAATATCCTAATTCAATAAACTTCCAAAAAATCATCACAAATGTTATCCTCCACTGAATCACAAGCACTTCCTAAATGCAAGACAATGTTTTGCTTTGACAGGTGCGGGAAGCCGCCACAACAACTACATGTGTACAAGGGAGAGACGGCCTTGTACACAGCCGGGCGCCGGGGTCCCGGCTGGCCGTTGCCAAACTTCCGGCACAGATTCCCTGCCCTTCAACCGTCAGCCAGAGTTGCGCGCGAACAAGGATAAACTCAAGCAGAAGAAGTTACGCGCGAGCTCTCGAACCCAGTTTTTAACTCCTGACTACGTTAACCCGTGCTTAGAGATATTCCCGGACTACCTAGGCGCGAGCTCTCAAACCGCCTCTAACAATTTTGATTACAATTTTGAGGTAACATTAAAATCCTAAATAAAATGACACCACCCAAATCTCCAAGAAAACTTGTGTTCAATAACTTAGCTATAGAATAATAGACTGATACACATGTGCGTGAGCTTTTAAAACGCTCTGTATCAAGTCTATACATAACTAATGGGGCTATAAGTGTTGAACGATTACGGAGAAAATCCAAAAAAAAAAATTCCCCCATGTTATTCTAAGGAAATCAACAAAACCTTCTATCTTGTTTATTTCTGTTAATATTTGGTATGTACATCCAATAGGAAGGGTTTAACTTATACATTTGCCTACAATACTCAGAATGCGGTAAACCTACGTACTCGCCCCCATGGGGTTTATGGGCAAAATGAAAAGTAAACCATAGCTTACAGCAACTTTAAAACACAGTATGTTGTTAAGTCACAAACGAGCGTAGAGTCAAACTCGTGCTGCTCAGCTGGTAGGTATTCGACTGAACCATTAAGACATTAATGTTAAGAGGCTTTTAACACTTTTTTTTGTAATTTAGGGAGAAAGTAAGGTAAACAAGCCAAATGCCGTGATGTACACAAATTTTCACCAATAATAAGAAAACCGACAGTCAAAGGCATCCATTTTTATGTTTAAAATAAAATTTGATGTTTAGAAAATAATTTTGAACGTCTTTGTCTTTAACCGCATCATTAGAAATTGGCATGTTCTGGGATAGGCGTTTGGCTTAAGATCGTTACGAATTCAAACTACCATAAAGGTAAATGGAACAAGCTTTAATTAAAAATATTTCCAATTAACGAAAATGAATTTGATATTGATAATGCATACTGTAATCGTATGGTTAAATTAAAGTTTGTTGGTGTTTTTATAAAAGCACAAATAATTTAGTTTATTTAAAAGGCGTCACATACTTTAGCTGTGAAAGAATACAGTTTTATAAAGTCCATGATTAAATCACGGACTTTGGAAAGACGTATGTATTGACTTTTAATTTGGACTGAATAATGTTTCTTTTAAAAAGAAATATATTTAAAGTTGGAAATAAACATTCTAAAATTATTGACTAAAGTCCGTAGGCCTATCCAGATAAATTTCATCTGGTTGGCAAAGATTATAATAAATAAATAAATAAATAAATAAAAATTTTATTGTCATTAAACCATTACAGTAATAGACAAAGTCAAGACTACAAACTAAACTTAGCCTACTATATACATTTTGAGCACATATTTACATTACAGAACATTTACACAACGATACAACAACAGATCAATATTACAAAAGTTCACAGCATTCAAAATATTCAGAAACAGAGTAGAAGGGATTTTTGGCCAGTAAATTGTACAATTTGCTTTTAAATAAACTTAAAGGCAGATCAGTGAGTTCTGGTGGTAATTTATTAAACATCTTTAAACCTAATACTTCATAACTATTCATTGACTTGGACAATCTATGAAATGGTACATTTATTTTACTACTTTGTCTGGTGTTGTATTTATGGATATCTTTTTTCAATTCATAACATGCTAAATTGGTTTTTTTATGAAGCAATACAGTATATATATAAAGATTAATTACAGTTAGACAGCCTAATTTAATAAATAACGGTTTACAGTGGTCTAGTTTATGTGAGTTTGTCATTACCCTAACTACTTTTTTTTGTAAAATAAGGATACGTTGTACGTGAGTACTGTTCCCCCAAAGTAATATGCCATAAGAAATTATACTTTGGAAGAACGCAAAGTAAGCAAATCTTACATATTTATCTGGCACACAGTCTTTCAATTTTCTTAAAAGGTAAATAACCCTGGACAATTTTGTGGAAATAAAATTTACATGCGGTTCCCAAGTTAATTTCATATCTATATATAAACCTAAGAATTTAACACTTTCTAGATTATTTTGGGCGGGTAAATCTCTAAGACTAAAATACATTTGTTGTGTTTTAGAGTCATTTAATAAAAAACCATTTGCTCTGAACCAAACTGAAGACTGTGACAGAGTTTCTTGAGTTAAACCTTCAAGCTCATTGAAGTCAGTGCTAGAATTTAGAAAAGTTGTGTCATCTGCATACAATATTGTTTGGGTATTTAAGAACGTTGGTAAATCATTAATCATTAAAATGAACAACAATTGTCCTAACACTGAACCCTGTGGTACACCAAAATTAAGTTTAATCGTATCAGACTTATTGTTACCTATACATACAATTTGCTGGCGGTTCATTAGAAATGACCTTAGTAGTGACAGACCTTTGTCGGTTACTCCATAATAAGTCAACTTATCTAAGAGTACACCATGGTCTACACAATCGAAGGCTTTACTCAAGTCACAGAATGTTGCCCCGATAAAGCCCTTGTTTTCAAATGTGAGCATAACTTTTTTAACTAGTGAATCCATGGCATCAACAGTAGATTTACCCTTAGTAAAGCCAAACTGTTCTTTACAAATTATGTCATTCTGGTTTAAGTATGTGCAAAACTGTGAGTAAATAATAGTTTCAATGATCTTGGAGATTACAGGAGTCAGAGAGATTGGTCTGTAGTTAGCAGAACAAGTTTTGTCTCCTTTTTATATATCGGGACAACTCTTGACAGTTTTAGTGCATCTGGAAATACACCATCACTGAGACATCTGTTTATCATAAAAACTAATGGGACCACAATACAATCAATCACCTTTTTAATGATATTACTAGATAGACCATAAATATCTACACTATCTGAAGATTTCATTTTTTTAACAGTTTCTAAAACTATATCCGGGGTTATTTCATTAAAACTAAAGCTAGCGGGATACGGGTTTCCAATTTGAGAATTTAGTAATTCAAGTGGAGTTACCGCAGGCTTGATCATACTATCACAAATTTCTTGAACTGATTCTACACAGAACTTATTATAATCATCAGGAGAAATTGTTACTTCCTCTTTCTTGCCATTTTTAGCCACAGAATTTATTACTTGCCAAGCCTTTTTACACTTATTTTTTGCTTTGTCAATACTTTCCAAGTTACTAAGTTTTTTTGCTTCATTAATGGCAATTTTATAATCCTTTCTCAACTTAGTATACAAAGACTTAAAGTGATTGGTTTTATGCTCCCTGTATAAATCTCGATATAACAAAACTTTATTTTTCATGTTGGCCAATTCAGGTGTATACCATTCACCTCTTTTTACTTTTTTAATTCTATTTTTAGAAGCCAAAGGATTAACTTTACAGACTCTTTTTGGGACATTTATTTCAAACATTTTGAGAAAAACAAACAAAAATTTTTCAAACATCACATCAACCGAACAGTATTGAAGACTATTGGTGAAATTTAACCACTCAAAATATTGTAGATCTAATCTAAAATTCATAATGTTCATTGTGGTTATTGGTCTGGTAGTAACTATTTTGTTGGTGTTATTGTATGATTTTTCATGATTTCCCACCTTAGAATCATCTAGGCCTAGGTCTAGATAGGTAATCAGAGAGTCGTGATCGGAAAAGGGGAATGCAATCACTTTAGAGGAAACACGGTCTCTATCAACATTAGTGAAAACATTGTCCAAGCATGCTAAATTTCTAGTTGGCTTTTCATTAACATAAATAAAATTGAATTGCCTAAGCACATTTTTAAGTTCATTAACACTTTGCTTATCTTGTGTTACATCAAATTCTGAATTGACATCACCTCCTATCACAATTTGGTATTTTTTCCACTTAGGTTTACAAAAAAAAGTTAATAAGTCATCAAACCTCTCAAGAAAGACATAAGGATTACCATCTGGAGACCTATATAATACAACTACTATTAAGCGTATTTTTTCTAAAATTACAGCTGTTACTTCAAAATCAAACTCAACAAAAAGGAAGTCAAGTTCTAGCTGCATACTATTAACTTCAAAATATCTATTTACATATATTGCTACCCCTCCATGAATGTGCTGCTCCCTACAAAAACAATTAACTAAACAGTAATCATCCATCACTTCAAATTGAATTTCATCCTTTTTATTCCAATGCTCATTCAAACATAAGACGTCCAACAAATTTTCAGATGCAAATTCATTAACAATAAGGTTCTTCTTTTTTAATCCCTGAATATTAAGGTAGCCTATCTTGACATTATTATTATTACTAGGCCTATTACAAGACTGAGAGCAATGGTGTACATTCCGGAATAGAAAATTACAAGGTTTTTGTGCTTCCTTGTCAGCTATGTTTGTATCGTTAGTTTCTTTTTGGGGATTTGGACTGAAGTTGGATCTGTCCTTTATCCTAAAAAACCCAGCTCAATAGGAACCTTTGAACTGACTAAGCCTAAATTTTCTGTTTCATTTACAATTTCTAAGATTTTGTTGGTGACATACATTTTGCCTAGTCCATTCAGGTGTAGGCCTTTTTTTGCATGTAACCTTTTACCTATCTTGCTTATATCTAAGAATTTCACATTTTTGAAATATTTACATACAGTTTCCATCTCTTCATTCGCCTTCAGGACTTCCTTGTTTACGCTGGACCATGATGGTAGATCATGTCGATGAGGCACCGAAACTACGATCACATTCTTGCTGCGTAGATCATCAATCCGCTTCCGCAGAGCACGTATTAGGTCTTTCTTTTCATTTCGGGCGACGTCGTTCTTTCCAGCAAACAAAACGGTGTAGTCCTCATGGCTGTCTGAGTGGCAGGAGTCTGTAGCTTCATTAAACTTGGCATTGGGCTTTACAACTCCAAACACCTCATGATTACTATTCTCTCGTATCATTCTTGAAATGTGTCTACCTTGACTATCAGCATATATAGAGATTTTCTTTGGCATGGTGCAGGGTGGTGGTTTCAGTGTTAATTTTTTCGGCCTAGGCCTATCATGTCTTACCTTAGGAGTAGTGTTTTGGCAAGTATTTTCTTCATCTTCATATGAGCCTAGAACTTCAAATCTGTTATTTAACTGCAGATTGACAGAACTCTTGGAGGTAGTAGCTAAATTCTGCTTTCTTGGTTTATAAGGAACACTTTCCCAGCCTCTACGGTTTGAAGGCCTATCTAAGCCTAAGTTTGGGGGGTCTGAGGAAGTCCGGACTTGTTGTGAATTTAAGTAGTATTCATTAAGTTTGGGTCATTCCATATCAAATCAACCATTGGTCTGGAACTTGATATCTCAGAATTCAATGAAATTTTTTTTACAAGTAAAACTATTTGAAAATATAAAAAATACCAAATTTTAAGTTTTTTTGACTTTTTGTTTATGAGTTATAAATTTTTAAAAATTGAAAAATCGGCAGACTTTTGGCGTGTTTGGAAACCTTTAATAACTCTCACTCCAAGACCATTCAACCTAGAGAGTTCAAACTTTCACCATTCTCTTTAGAATTGTAAGAGCTTTAATTTGATGTGTCACTTGACTATATTAGCTAAGTAATTAAATTTTTCAAAAATCCAAAAAAAGTTTTTTTGGAAAATCTCAAAATCGAAAATTTTATTTTTTTGGGAAAAAATATATGTTTTTTGTACTTCTTATTAGAGTGCATGTACCAAATTTCATTATGGTACTCCTATGGGATCACATTAAAAAAAAATATTTACTAAAGTTTGTTTAACCACTTAACACGTATAATGCATGTAAGTTAATGTAACCACAGACTATAGATAAGCGACATAACATAATAAACATAATGAGTTTAAGTAAAGTAAAATTTATTTAAAAAAATACATTTTTTTATAGAAAGATTTTTACTATATATTACAGTAAAATGAGTACACAATAATAATATTCACAGTAATAATGATACCATATTCATTTTACTGAACAGTTAATAAATCGGGATCATATTTAAAAACATTAAAAATACCAAAATAGTTCAACCACTAAACTCACAATATGCACTCTAAGTAAACATTTAAATTACAATAAATAAATAATGCTAATAGTTTTAAAAAACTTTTATACATAAAATATAACTACACCTTTTCCACTTGTTTCAGAAACAATCATGTAGATTTCAGACAAGATCATTTGTATTTTAGAATTAATTGTTATATGTATTTCAGAAAACTAATTATGAAATTCAGATTATTGATTTTCATTTCAGACATTGCCAATTGAATTTAATATTAATAAATTATAATTGAGAAATAGTAAATTGTATTTCAGAAAACAAACTATTAAATTCAGATAAGTCATTTTCATTTCAGATAATTTCAATTGAATTTCATATAAATGAATGTTATTTGAGAAATAGTAAATTGTATTTCAGAAATAATAAATTATCCTTCAGATGAACATAGTTAATTTTATTTCCTAAACAACAAACACAGTTAAGAAAACAACCACCACATAAATTGATTACCATATGTTTTTAATTTAAAAAGAACCGTTCTCATTTGACACTTAAAAGTCAACAATGAAAATACTTCCAAATTACATGTTTCCGAAGTATATACAATAACTTCTTAAAATTAAATAACTCTTTCAGAAATACAACTCATATTTTCCAAAATATATATGCAGTATTAATCCTACCACGCCAACTGGTAGATTATCTGCGGATGAGATGACTAAAGCTTCTCAAATTTTATCGAAAAAGAAGCAAGCACTGTACTCGTAAAATAATCACATCCTGGTTTCAAGACAATGGCTTGTGATTAATAAACTCAATGATAATGTTTTTGATTGTAAATAAATTGAACTTTGTAATCAAACAATCTTGGATATATAGCCTAATTTTGTAAATATTTTATAAATAAATAATAATTATTTTCAAGTGATTAAACAAAAAAAACTCTACCAAGAACAAGACAAAGAATTTAAAAAATTTAATAACAAGAAGTAGAAACTAAATGACTTTATGAATCATTTGACGGTAAGTTTGTATGCTGCTCGGTAAAATTAATTCTGTAACACTGTTACTTTATTACTGTGAATATTATTATTGTATACTCATTTTACTGTAATATATAGTAAAGATCTTTCTATAAATGTAATTTTTTTAATAAATTTTACTTTACTTAAACTCATTATGTTTATTATGTTATGTCGCTTATCTATAGTCTGTGGTTACATTAACTTACATGCATTATACGTGTTAAGTGGTTAAACAAACTTTAGTAAATATATTTTTTAAATGTGATCCCATAGGAGTACCATAATGAAATTTGGTACATGCACTCTAATAAGAAGTGCAAAAAACATATATTTTTTCCCAAAAAAATAAAATTTTCGATTTTGAGATTTTTCAAAAAAACTTTTTTTGGGTTTTTGAAAAAATTAATTACTTAGCTAATATAGTCAAGTGACACATCAAATTAAAGCTCTTACAATTCTAAAGAGAATGGTGAAAGTTTGAACTCTCTAGGTTGAATGGTCTTGGAGTGAGAGCTATTTAAAGGTTTCCAAACACGCCAAAAATCTGCCGATTTTTCAATTTTTAAAAATGTATAACTCATAAACGAAAAGTCAAAAAAAAATCTAAAACTTGGTATTTTTCATTACTCTGAGGTATAGAACAAAATTGCCAAATATTACCCATTTTGAAACACCTAAGGTCTAAAATTATTTTTTTATTGGTTGATTTGGCATGGAATGACCCGTTTAATTTCTAATAGTTTCTTTTCACCAATCAATTGTTCATTTACCTTAGCTAGTTCACACAAGTCTTGATTTAGTTGCGATATTACAGCATCCTTACTCGCGATAATGGAGGCATTCTCTTCATCCTTCTGTACAATGATGCAAGTATGGCAAAACCACTTTTCTTCGTCTTCTAACACAGCTATGTCTATTTGAGCACACTTTGCATGTATCCAGAAACTACATTTATCACATTTTATACCTCTGAGAACCCTTTTACTACACAATTTACATGAAGAATTTCGAATTTCAACGGAGCTACCATCAAACACGTCTACACTACCAGGCGCCATCTTGAAGTTCCTCAAGTAGACTGTCATTAACTTATGTTACAAAATTGTTGTGCTTTTTGTGGAGTTTAGCCTACCAGAAGTGGAAGAATACAGCTTTCCTTACTCCATGAAACCACGGATTTTGTCAATGACGTGTTGACCTTGTATTTGGGCTGTTTTGAACGATGTTTATTTTTATCAAGAAATATTCTTTAGTCTGAAAAACTTACATTTTAAACATTCCAAAAACATCTGCTAAAAACAGTTTTTAGGTAAACTTAAATCAATTCTAACCAGTTGGTAAAGTATATTTATATCGCCATTAAGTTCGTCCTCTATGGATGAAATGTTTGCGACATGATGAGAGTGGTGAAATCAGCAGACAGCTGTCTTTTGTTTAGTTGTATTTTAAGGTTAGAAATGACTTCCTATTTCTTAATTAATATTACGATATTTTTCAGTAATTTTTTGGACACCACCTTGTTGCCTCTGAAACTAGGAGTCACGGATTTTGGCAGCACAAACACGGACATTGGTCACTTGAATCAGTTATCTTAGAATGGCAAAATAATGCCATTATTTAAGGCAATAGTAAAATTCATTTCAGGTAATGTTACGAACAAAAACCATGGATTTGTTCAGAATTTAATAACAAAAACATTAGTTGTATGATAAAAATTTGTTAAGCATTATTTATTTCATTCATGTACAGAAAAAGAGATGGGCTTCCCTTAAGGTCGCAGTATTTCCAGGATGGTTTACCTTATGTGTCAGTTATCTGATAACTTTTTTTACAAATAGAAAATTAAGTTCAATTCACAATCTTAAAGTAGGCCTAGACTACAGAGGTACATTAATGGTTAACTTAGATTTAAAAAGCTAAGATTGTCTTAAAATGGTTGCAGATATTTTGTTTAGAAATTTTTAATTCTGTTCACTGACTTATCAAGCCCAACGAACAACGTAATAACATAAGTTACCTTAAGTTAAACAAAGAATGATAAAAAAGGGTCTTATCATTAGGCCTGTTTCATTAGTTCCTGTTTTTGGTTATGTCAAAACAGTAGGACTAACATATAAGTTAAACATTTTATAATAGGCCATAAGTCTACTGATACCATACTGTATCTCTAAAGTAATCGGTGAATATCATAGGCCTACACAATCTTAATAAACCTCCAGTGTGCAGTGTTATACCCTTCGCTCGCAATTTTTTAAACTTTTGCAGGAGACATGGTTTTATATACCATACTCAGGCTACTGATTTAAATTATAGGTAGGGTTTAGATACATACATACATCTCTTAAGAACCAATCAGAAGATTTCCACTAGGGCCTTTGGAGAAGGCCTACCACTAAGTTTTACCAACCAAACAACAATTTTAGTAAATAGTTCTTAAAAATAAAATTAATCGTAGAGGTTCTAAGTTTTATAGGTACATAGCCTAAGTTAGGCCAACAGGGAAAACATACAAGGTTAACCACATGATTTTTTAGACATTGGAAGAAAGCGAGGATATCTAGTTACAGTCATAGGCCTGACTATATTAGACCTCATTCAGGCTGAACTGGAATAAGTTTAAATCAATTCTGTATAGGCTGCATAGGACTGTCATTAAAAAATCAATTAGAACGCTAAGAAGGGCTAGGGTTAAACAAGGTCAGCAAAAATAGTTGACCTCGAAATAGGCCTCCGATCTGAAAATGTTTATGGTCAAGGGGCACCCAACACTTAAGACCAGCGGGTAATTTAACTTAGAAATTCTATCTTGGAAGTAGGGCCTACATTCTTCTTAGGTAGGCCTAATATTAATGTAATTGTAAAATATACATACTGTAGGTAGTGTAAGTTACCTATGTGAATGAAAATTCTAATTTTATTTCTATGATTACATTCTCATGTCTTCCAAACTGTTTCTTTCCTTTTTGTCAGTAGGCTAGACACAAAACCTGTTGCATTATGCTTCACAGAAAATATGGTAGAAATACCTAGGTTGTATGAGTTAACTTAGATAATAATTATGCAAATATGAAAGACAAATTTGCTCACATAAAAAATACTACCAAATTTAAAGATCATGGTAAAATTCAACCCAATCTAAATCGAAAAGAAAACATCAGTTGCCGATTAGACGCTTTAAATTGTTGTTATAACTAAAATAGAATGTGTCACATTTTTTCAACATGTTTATCTAAACTAAAACAAAATATTCTCTATAACACTTACGTGCATTAATAATAAAATAAAATCACAAACTGCAGGACAAATGTTTTACACATTTCCTATTAAATTAAAATGTACCTTCGACATTACACCCGAGATATACCGTAAATGACATTCGGCGTCCATGATGGATATAATTTTCACCCCTCCTCTGGCTTCTCTGATTTTGATGGAAAGAAGAAGAAGTCAATAGCTGCAGACTTCACTAGAATAGATACCCTCAAGGTTAACGTGATATACTATATAAAAATAAGTAACCTTAGTCCTTGGAGTAGCTCCATTACTTTAGTGCCACCGGACACCGGCCGGCCAATAGCAAATAATGCTGAGCTTGCACAATAAAGCAATAATTTGGGATCCACATTCGCTTCAAAATATTTCTACAATAGAAATCGTTCAAAATAAATTCCTCAGATATCTGTATTTCAAAAAGTTTGACGTTTATTGCAATAGAGATTTTCCAAAAAATACTTTAAGATCCTTATTTTCATTTGATTCACTTTTAACAAGAAGGAGTAAGTCAAATATTTTATTTGTACGCAAGGTTTTTATATGGTTTAGTAGACAGTCCATTTTCACCATAGATATATACTAAATACCTGGATCGGTAACTCCGTGTTGAGAAAACGAGCCGTTACCCCCACCACTAGCCAGTATTCGTGGTCAGTGTTGCCATCCCTGTGCGAGTAATTTTGTACTGTAATTTAAATAAATAAATAAATTCATTAATTAAATAAACTACAGTAATACTGTATTTTTTTGTCTTTCACCAATGAAATGATCAATTTCAGCCTTTGGAAAATGCACTAATATATCCAAAAGCTGCACAGTACAGAACCATCTTGTCATCATCATAATTATAATTGAACATTTAAAAGAATGTAAACAAACAAGAATGCGGCTGACGCACTGACAACACATGTCAGCTGATATTCGGCGCGGCGCGGCGCGGCGGCGGCGCAGCGGCGGTAATACTGGCTAGTGGTGGGGGAAGTCGGCTCGTTTTTAGCGCTATTCCGCCATTTTAGGCCGGATTTCACCAAACTTTGTTAACCGAGGTTTAGCTTAACCGTCCGTTAACACTAACTGACGGTTAAACAATTCTTAACTGTCGGTTATCCAAATGTAGGCCTGTTCAAGGAATCTAAAATAAATAAAGAGAAGGTAGGGGTCAAGACACGCAACGCCCTCTATGCACCAGGTGTTCTTTTGCACCTGTGGCGTCATCATTAGCATTAACAGTATTAGTAAATGGTGATGTCATAGGTGCAAAAGAACACCTGGTTCATAGAGGGCGCTGCATGTCTTGATCCCTACCTTGTCTTTATTTATTTTAGATTCCTTGGGCCTGTTGACCGGCAGAATGCGCTGTTTAAAAACACACATAAAACAAGATTACAATATCCTTCCTTTATCAGAGAAACAAAAATCATATGATTCTAGTTTGATAATTTATAAACCACTTGGGATTTCTTTTTATAAGCATACTAGTGCAACAGCTGCATATGTAGTGTGTAATATTACAATTTTAATAAGAAATATAAACATAACCTTCGAAGTATTTTGATTTGCCATTGACGATTCAATAGCAAGTTTGATTATCTATATCGTGCCTTTCTATATATTTCTGTATTTTTTAACTGTTTTATGCTATATAAAATATCATTTCATATATTTTCAAGCTTTATATCCTAATTTGTTTTCCTATTTATGAGCATGCAAGAATCTGAATGTAAGAAAAGGAAGAGGGACGACCCCTACACGCCGCAACTGATTTGAATTGGTTTTGAATGAATGTAAATTCCCTGTCCTCATGATGTTTCCCCTCGAGAGCATCATATACTCATGTATAGTTCGATAATCCTTGGAGCAAGGGAATAACTCGACATATAATAGTGAAATTAGGGCTAATGCTCTCTAACAATTTGAACTACTCATAGTACAGCTGTTGCGGACCACTCACTCTTTCCACGCCTGGGCCGATCCGACCTCTGCGACGTTTGAATTTAAATTTGAATTGAAGTAATTGACTGCAAAAAGAAGCAGCAAGTCTGATTGAGACCCAAACCCATTTTGCGAAAAATTGCTCTTGGGACCAGGTATCTTACAAGCAGAAAGATGCCGGTCCTCAAAGAGAGTAAAGCCGTTGGGTTGCCCTTGCAAAAACAAGGATCAACACCCTCCAAGTATTCACGGAACATGCAAAAAGAAGCACAACATCACAAAGAGAACCTTCCTTCTAAAAGAGAAGCAAGATGAAGAAAAATTATAACAATAGGTATATAAAAATTAAGAGGAAAACTTTGTAACAGAAAATCTAAAAGAGCAGCTAAGAAAACCAGGGATGGTTTAATTTAATTTATCAAATTGAACCAAATATTGTTTATTTAATAGGCCTACTATTTAATATATTGGTTTTTAATTTTTTATGATTATATTGATTATATTAATTATATGATTATATTAAGAGTACATAGTTTTGTTCACAAGTTTTAATTACAAATTTCCTTGAAAACGAAATCATTGCATTTTTCGTCATCTTCCTGTTTGGCAATTTCATTACAGCGTGAGGATGATTCTCACGCCCATTCTTCATATTCGGGATTGACAAATACATAATATGAAATTAGGTTTGAACCACAAACAGTAATAATATTTAACGTAATTATTATTGGGATACTGGTTCCGAAGAATGAAACTGTACAAAAATAGTATACAGGGCCCCTAATATAGGGTTGGATTACGATATATGTTGACCACATATCGTAAGCCATAATTCCTACAAACACTGTAGGCCTACTTACGAACAAGGAAGAACATAGGCTACCAGAAGTTACGTCGGTATGGTGGAAGATCACGGGTGCTCTTGCCGCGAAACTAGAGGAAAGGCAAACTCTACACATATTCTTTATACCGGATTTCGGGTTCTAATCTTTGATTCGTTGTAAAGGTTTTCGGCTGGTGTTACATAGATATCCAGAGGAGTCATAAGGTATTTTTTGCATACGTAGCCTGAAACACCAATTAGTACAGCATCACCTTAACTTCCAGCCTCGAATAATACTTTATTGCGACAATTGTTAAAATTTGTGAGTCAAGGGTACTCCCTGGACATCTACAGAAAATGTCAGTAATTTCTAGTGCTGAATTACACATAGGCCTTAACCTGGACATTTAAAGGAAATGAATTCTTCCTATTTCTAAAAATCACGCCATTTTCGGTATCCAAAAATAATATTAGTTATTATTTTGATGTTTGAAATTTTTACTTTTGCATAATCGACTACTGTATACGCTCTCTCGTACAAGAACCGCACGCACTACGATGAATACGTGATGCACAATGCTCTTTTCAAATAAATTTCTTATTTTCAAGCAAATATTACTTAAAATAAAATCCTTTTTATGGTTAGTAAAGCGCAATTTGTTGTCAATAGAACCTTGTTTATTAATAAATATTTAGCTCAATTTGTTTTATAAAAACTAAAAAAAATCAAATAAACAGTAGCGGACGCGGTTTTTTGCCAAAAATGTAATTGAAACAACACATAGGAATAGATGTGGGCCTAACCCAACGTTAAAATTGTTAACTGGCCAAATTTGGCCAGTTAAAACCCAGATAGCACACATGCTTAAAGTAAAGCTTTACAATTCCATTCCCCTAAAAAGGCCAGTGACATAGGCCTGTTAGAAACCTTTATCATGGCTGGTAGAACTTACCTTACATTTTACGGCTATTTAAAGGAGCCCATAATGGCTGTTAGAAAACCTATACATGGATGCTAGTCTGTCGCTTAAATCGTAAGGCTAGGAAAACGGGGAATAATGCTTAATCGGTGGTGTCCGGCGTCCGGCTGCGCGCGCACTACCTCCCACAATGCAACAGGTTTCGTCTTCGTCTCTGCTCTACTTTCTTTCTCCGTTCCGCCATTGCCGTTCGCCCGCCATTGCCGGTATATGAAGTCAAGCTTTTAAGTAAATTCGTTTGAAGAATCGTGTGTGCTTGAGTTATTGTGTATTTACTAAGTTGATATATTTTGAGTTGAGATAGTTTATTTATTGTTAATTAAATTTATTGTATTAAAGTAAGTTAGTGTGTTTATAGTGCTTACAGTGCTTACAGTGCTTCCTCTTCGTCCCGTTGACCCAGTAGTGTAGGGCATGGGATATGTCAGGACAGAATTATAAATTCTGCTTACTTAATTCTATTCTATCTTTCATTGAGACAGGATTTACTTTAGGTCTTACATAATTCATCCACCTCATACACAGATTTTTCGATCAAAAACTTTTCAAGTTGGTTCTTAAATGTACTTAGGCTATTACAGTTGGTAATATGTGATGGAAGAGAATCTAATATTTTGTTTCCAACATAAAAAGGTTGCTTTTCAAACATTTTTGTATTGTGGAAAATTGCAAAACGGTTCTTAAATCTAGTATTATGTGAATGATCACGGACAATTGGATGTCCGTAGACCTTAGCATACAGAACAACTTCAAAAATGTAAAGACTGGGAAGTGTCAATATTTTGAGTCTTTTGAACGCCTCTCTGCAGTGATCACTAGCCTTGAGGCCAGCAATGAGTCTCACCGCCCTCTTTTGCAAAACAAAAAGACGATTGACCGACGTTTTGTTGGCCATCCCCCAGAGTATAACAGAGTACCTGAGGTGGGTCTCAATGAGGCCATGGTAAACTAGCATGGAAAGACTCTTGATCCCTAATTTTGCAAAATTTCTGAGAATGAAAATTGAGGAAGAAATCTTTGAATGAATTTTGTCGATTTGATGCTCCCATGTCAGATTACAATCCAATCTGACACCAAGGAAGTCAACCACCTCCGCGTGACTCAAATCGTTATCGCCTATAAAGAGGTTTGGATGAAAAGTTTGACTGAAGTTTGTACTCTGGACTGTTTGGATTTGCATGAAGTTAGTTTTGTTTGGGTTGACTGAAAGTTTGTTTTCCTGAAAAAATTGGGCAACATTGTTGATTTTGATGTTTGCGTCGATTTCGGCTGTTTGTCTGTCCATGTGACTGACCAGAATGGTTGTGTCATCCGCAAACATGAAAAGATCATTGTTAGGGACAACACCATCCAAGTCATTCACATAGATCAGGAAAAGTAGGGTCCCAAGAATTGATCCTTGAGGCACCCCAAATTTAACTGGTGATTTTTCTGAACGAAAGATTTCATTGTTTGAGATGATTTCCGTTACCTGGGAACGATTTCCCAAGTAAGAACGTAGCCAATCATAAATTTTTCCGGAGATTCCCGTGTTTTGAATTTTCCTGAGAAGAATTTCAATGTCGACGCAGTCAAATGCTTTTGACAGATCAGCAAAACATGCAATTGCACATTCGCCCCTGTCCACAGCACGTATGCATTCGGAGACAAACTCAACCAAAGCGAGCTTGGTTGATTTTCCTTTGCGGAAACCGAACTGTTTTGAAGAAAAGAGATTGTTTGATTCCATATATGCCATGATCTGGTCATATACAACTTTTTCAAAAAATTTTGAGATTGAAGGAAGCAGAGAAATTGGACGAAAATTGTTCATGTCTTTGTGATCTCCTTTTTTGAAGAGTGGCTTGATTTTTGAGGTTTTGAATCTTTCTGGAAAAACACCTTTTCTCAATGACAGGTTGATCAAATGCATGAGAGGGACAGCAAGTTCGTCTACACAGTTTTTCAAGATTTTCATTGACACCCCATCAATACCAAATGAACTTTTTGACTTAAAATGTTTGAAAAGCTTTACAATGTCATTTAAATTAACAGGAGTGAAGTCATTGAGAATACTGTCAGTAACTATTGTACCTGCATTAAAAGTGTGAGTTAAGTTAGGTTGAACCGTTCTGGTTGCAACTGAAGCAAAAAATTCGTTGAATTTATTACTAACTGAAACAGGATCAGAGATCTCCAGACCATCCACCCTGATGGGACAGTGAGACCCTACACTTTTGGAGGACGGCCTGTTCTCATTGATGATTTTCCATGATTCCTTTGAAATGCAATCAGATTGCCGCAATCTGTTTTCAAGTTCAATTTTTTTGTGTTGTTTGACGACATTCCTAAACGCCTTTTTGGTGTTTCTATAATGTTGTTCATTTTCCGGAGTTCTGTGTTCAGAAAAATTTTTGAAGGACTCAACCATGTTGCTTTTTGCAGAAACCACCTCCTGACTAAAAACCTTTTTCTGGCTAAGTTTCGTTGATTTTTTGTGCTTGAGTTTGGAAGTGGACAAAGGAAAAGAGGCGTCGAAGTGGTACGAAATGGTATCCATGACGTGATTTACAGCATGGTCCAGATCATCGCCACCCAACGCCTCCCTCCAGTCCTCCATCCTTAAACGAGCCTTGAACTCCTGGATATTTGAGTGAGATATTTTTCTGGACTGAATTCTTTTCTTGAGAGTGTTGGAAAAAGTTTTGAAGATACCTACAACTGCATGATGGTCGGAAATATGCGTGAATAAAACAGAAGAACTTATGGGATAACTAGAGAAAATGTTGTCAATGCAGGTGGCAGATGTCGCTGTGACTCTTGTTGGATCGTTAATTGTTGGTTTTAAATTGAAGGCTTTCATTTCATCCAAGAAAATTTTGCTCCTCCTATCAGACTTGAGCAGATCAATGTTGAAGTCACCTCCAACAATCAAGTTGTCTGAGATGCATACTAGCCTACTTAGATATTCATCTAACATTTCGTTGAAAAAATCAATGTTACTTGAAATGGGACTTCTATAAATGCAGAATATGATGAAGATTTCATTTTCGACTGTGAATTGCAGTTCAGTTGCTTCGAAAAACAACTCGAACTTATCTTCAGTGGTAATAGGCCTACTGCCTGATAGACTCACCTGAACTTTCGGTAAGTGTTAAATCAATAACTTATTACTTTTTTGTTTAGACTATGTATTATCATGTTTCCTTGTAGGATTAATCTAATTTTAGTCTGTAAGGAAATGGGAAACTGTACAAAAATGTATACATTCAGAAACAACTAGCATTACAAAAGTGTAGGTTATTTGTAAGTTATTATTTTCTTTGTCAGCATTGACAAAGAAAGATATGGTTGGCCTACCAGAAGCCTAAATGTACCAATAATGGGCTTGGTTAAAGTGATTTAAATTGGAACAGTCCTGGGTAATATTTAAATATAAAAAAGTAAAAACACCGTCGCTGCCGACCTGCATACTTGACAAATTTCCTGGCGAATTTTTATTCTATGCTTTCCCATACAGTAACTTAATGTCCTTGGGGGTGAGTTGGCCTATGCTGTATGGGTTTTATAAGCAATTATAAGCTAAGCTAAATCTACTTCGTAAATGTAAGTAACATACCTATCAAATTTTAGGGCCTATCTGTTATTTTTCAGATTAACACCATGGGGGTGAGTACATAGGTATGCCGCTAGCCTACATGGTTTTTCTAAGCAAATACGAGTTACGTATACCGTTCTAGAGAAAGTAGGCGACATAACTTAACATATTTTATCAAGTTAGGTTAGCCCTAAGTTATGTCAATAAATACCGGTAAGCTAGATAGGGATTGTAGACTGGTTGATTTCCCATACCAATGGAATATTTTTTTATTTTTTTCATACCCATTTAACCCAAGTCAGTCTAGGCCTACCTAATTGTTAGTATTTTTAAGCTCCTTTAAATGGTTTGAGCAAGTGTTCAATTTTTAAAATGAAGGCAAAAAAAAGAATGAAAATTAAAAATGCTCACTTGATTAGGTAGGCTACGGTAATTTTACCTCCTGATCCCAAAAGATAGTTAGTTGCCAGCCATTTATTGTTTTTCTAGCTTCAAGATAGGCTACCTAAAGACAATAGGCTTTTTTATTGTTTCAAGATTATGATGGTTGTAATATTGGTGATGTTAGGTTAATGAGGCCTAAGTTTAGAAAGCGGTAAAGTAGGCTCTGTGACTGGGACCGAGTAGTTGCCACTGAGTTTGTTTTTAACATTACAAGGATGTGGCATACGAAAAGTCTCCCACACTAACTTAGTATGTGCCAACACATTCGATGACAGCCTCAGAAAGCTTGAGTTTTGTGTCGCACATATCATAGGTGGGTAAAACCAGACCACAGATTAACTCATGCGTTTTTTTAGATTTGTGAAGTCAGCGTTAAGTCTTAGGATCCGTCACCGGGACTGATAAGTTAGTTGCCACTGAGTGTGTTTTTAACATTACAAGGATGTGGTAATGTTAACTTTTTTTCGATGATTCTACTAAAAGTTTTTCATACTGGTATGTGCCAAGACACATTCTATGACAGCCCCTACAAAGCTTGAGTTTTGTGTCGCATTTGTCTCAGTTTTAAAATTCAGGCTACTGATGGATTTAAGGCCTTCTTCTGAAAATAATTTATTAATACTTTTTAAAATGAACAAGAAGAGATTTAACTTAATTCCCCTTAATCGTGACTTGAAATTGTTGACATGTGGTAGGTATTTGAAAAATAATGAAGTGTTACAAAAATTGCAATAGGTCTATATATATTTTTTATGAAACATATTTAACATATGAACATATTACATATGAACATATTTAACTCATAATATAGTACTTATGATAAGGAGGTAAAACTAAGCAAGAAAACATCAAAATCATCTCATTCAATTTATTTTGGCTAATATAAGACTTACTTAAGGTAACTTAAGTTAAGTTATGAAGTACCGTACCCAACAATATTGGAGGAGCAAATGTTTTTGTTTTTTTTTACAGGCTATTTAGCCTATTTTCACCTTTCCCCTTCATAGTTTCAAAGTACAGTACTATCAAAATTAGGTTGTGTTATGACTGTTGATTAAAGAACAAATTGGAAAAATATGAATTAGACCTTAGCTAAATTACTATATTTTTATGAATTTTGCATGCATGAATAGGCCCAAGATTTTCTATTCAAATTAAAACTTCAATTCTATCACCGGTGCTGAAACTTATAGTAGGCCTACTTAAGTTTTTAGTCCTAAGGCATAAAAAAGTTGCTTGCTGCAGGAAAGTTTGTTAACTTATTTGTTGGTTAGAGAAACTTCGTCAGCCTAGTGGAAGTCGTAGATAGCTTTAATAGCCTACTTGAGTTTTTTATGCCCTACTTCATTTTTTTGTGCCATTAGTATTTTTACTGGAAACAAAAAGTAATAGGTAATACTGACATGTATTAATACTTTAAGCATGTATTAATACCCTAGGCCTGCAGGTGTTCTATTTCTCTCTTTTTTTATAAGTTAACTATTGTTAGGTTTGTAATTTACCTGTTTTTGTTAGGAAAAATGTCTCGAAGAAAATTGTACATGGATTTGTCTCGAGATGGGAAATATAAAAGAATGAGGAGTTTGCCAATTAAGCTTTCGGCCGATGAGGTTGGCTACGAAGCTGATGATCAACAAGACATTGGAGGGGGGGGGGAGATGATGTTGTTGATGAAATTGATAGGCCTAACCAAATTTGTCCTAATCCTAACAATTTGCATTGTCCTCCTGATCTTTTGTCAGATGACCCAAGCTATTGTTTTTTTGATTATTCCAGTGGGGATGATGAAGATGACAATAATGTTTCCAAGACTCTAAATGACTCGAGTTTCCTTCAGGAAACACTTAAAAACTGGGCATTGCGTTTTAACATAAGTCATGTTGCTTTGACTGCTCTCCTATGTATTCTTCAGGTCCATAGTTGTTTTTCAAAAATACCCTCAGATGCTAGGACTTTGTTGAAAACTCCACGGGATGTGGCACTTATACCTGTAGTGCCAGGAATGTATGGCCATATTGGTTTGGGTAACTGTCTAAGGCAGATGTGGAATTCAATCAAACATCTAAGCCATATTGACCTTTTAATTAATATTGATGGGTTGCCACTTTTTAAAAGCAGCAGTAATGAACTATGGCCTATTCTTGGCTCAATTATGAATGTTCCTAGTTTGAAGTCTGTTGTTTTTCCGATTGGAGTGTATTGTGGTAGGGGTAAACCTTCATCTTGTTCCTCATTTTTGAGACCCTTTGTTAATGAGGTCACAAATTTAATTGGTGAAGGATTAGTTGAAGGTGGCAAAAAATTGTCTATTACTTTGAAGGGGTTTATTTGTGACAGCCCAGCCAAGTCCTTCATCTTGAACACCAAAGGTCATACTGGGTACAATTCTTGTACGAAGTGCTTCCAGCGAGGTGTATGGAATAAGTATCGAATGACCTTCCCTGAAAATGATGCACCAAAACGCACACATGAGAGTTTTGTTTTGAACCAAGACCAAGATTTTCATTGTGGAGATACTCCTCTTTCCTTTATTCCTAGTATAGATTTTGTTCAATCCTTCCCATTGGACTATATGCATTTAGTGTTCTTGGTGTGGTGCGTACATTAATGTATCTTTGGATAAATGGCCCCCTTCCTTTAAAATTTTCTTCTACTTTAATTTCTTCAATTTCTGAAGAATTGTTAAACTTGAGAAACTCAATCCCTGTTGAATTCAGTCGAAAGCCACGTTCCCTTAAGGAAATTAAAAGGTGGAAAGCTACAGAGTTCCGCCAGTTTCTTTTATATACTGGCCCCATTGTTTTAAGAAAAGCATTAAAGGGTATATATAAACCCATTTATGAACATTTTCTAAGTCTATCTATCTCCATCACCATTCTTACTAGTTCAAGCCACAGCTCAGATTATAACTATGAATATGCTCATTCTCTTCTTTTACATTTTGTTGATTCTACCAAAACTCTCTATGGCCCACAATTCATAACCCACAACTTTCATGGTTTGACTCATTTAACAGATTGTGTAAGACACTTTGGAAATTTAGATTCATTCAGTGCTTTCCCATTTGAAAATTTCTTACAGTTTTTCAAAAAAATAGTTCGTAAGGGTGACAAACCTCTAGAACAAGTCCTAAAGAGATGTGGAGAAATCATGTCATCAAATTTCTTTTTAATTTCAACAACTAGTTCAGAATCTCCAGCAGTTTCAAAACCCCACTTCTCAGGGCCATCCCTTCCCAGTTCAGATGTGTCTAAGCAATATTCTTCGCTAAAGTTTTCTACGTTTGAACTTAGAAACTCACACCCAAATTCTTGTTGTTTTTTAAAGAATGGAAATGTTGTTGTTGTTCAGAATATTACTTTCTCAACTGAAACACAGGAATTAGTAATTATTTACAAAAAATTTCTAAACAAATCAAATTTTTACACCGAAAATTTCATTCAAAGTTCAGCCCTCAATGTTCATTTAGTATCAAAATTGTCTGATTCACTAAAAGAAATATCTGTCACCGAAATAGCTGGGAAAATGATTTTACTTCCTTATAAAGATTGTTATGTGGCTTTCCCGATGTCACATCTCTAATGGCAACCCCAGCCTCCACAACCCCCCCCCCCCCCCCCCACCCACAATCACCTATAATCTTCACTTCACCGACTTTTTCTTCAATGTTTCTTGGTATGTTTTTATTTTTCATGTGGAGATATTATATGTTACATTTTTACATTAGGCTATATTTAATTTTATCAGGGGATCCACTAACAGGAAAACGAGGAATCATATTTGAATTTCTTATCGCCCTGAAAATAATCAAGTAATTGTTGGTAAGTTTTGTGAAAATCATCCCATGTCCTCATATTTTTAGCCGCATTTCAAGCACACAGCAAGCTGCATTTAGATTTTCGTATTTAATTCAAAACCATTATACCAATTTGTGGTACATTTTCCTTTTTAAGTGTTTTAAAAAATTTTAAAACACTTTAAATTCATTTTTTTTTTTTAATTTTCTACGCATATACTACTTAAAATTCTGGTACAGGACATCCTCAAAATCCATTATAAATCCTCTTAAGTATGTGGGAATCGCTCAGAGAATTTTAGTTTTCAGGTCAGTAGACACCCTTTTTATGTTATGATCAACATAAAAAATGTCACTATCGGTGGTTTAATTGATCTCTCTACGATATACTGATTTTTTTTTACAAATTGTACTTCTAATGCAATGCAATAGCCATATTAAAAGGTTTCAGTTATTAAATCTTTTCCTATAAGACTGTTTTTGTAAGTTTTAAAACTAAATATTTTTGTAAAGGAGGAGAGGAACTTAACTTAAAATTGTATGTAAAATAAGCTTAGGGCCTATTTAGGTTTTTTTTAATTTGATTATTTTTTTTTTAGATCATGAGTTATGCAGTTGTAACTTTCCCCGATGAGGGTGATGCTCCGGGTGTCATCCCAACAAATTGGATACAAGAAAATTGTGAAAATTGTTGGTATCCAACCGTTTCATCCGATTTCACCAGAAATAAAATGGTTGCCTCAAGAAAAGAACCCAAAGATGACTGGAAAGAATTCAGAATACGAATATTGAAGACATATGGTAAGTTAAAGGAAAGATACAGTAAATTCATGATTGTCCGCGGTAATGACTGGGTGAAGATCCCGGATAACCTCAAACCATGATTAAGGCAAAAAAAGTTTAATAAATTGTTGTAAAACGAAGTATGATAAAAATATGTTTGTTCCAATATATGTCAGAGGCAAGTGGTGTATTATTAAATGCACTGTTAAACTTTTAACAAAAAACATTTTTACTGTGAAAAATAATAATTACGCATATTTATAATTTTATAACTAAGTTATTACATTGATGAATATAACAGTAAGTAAATCAGGAGGGAGTTGACAGTAGGCCTATGTCTTATTTTAAACGCTTTTCAAATACCTCTTGGATAATCTGTTGTCAAAACTTTGTATTAATTGTTAAATTAGATGTTGATGTTAAAAATAAGTAAAAAAATCCCTTCTATTCTACATCATATAAATAATAATAGTCTATTTCTCATTCTGTTCAATATTTACATTAGTTATAAATTATTTATTTTTTAAGGTTGCTTAAATTTAACCCACTATTTTACTCATAATTAACTATTGATTCACTATTTATAAATTTGATTAATCTAACACAATAACAGGCCTTACTTAACTAACTTAAAAAGTCATAATTCAACGTAATTGTATTAGTGATAATAGTATATGTAAATATTAGGCCTATTATGATTATTTTAGGATAAAATTGTTAGAAAAATAAACAGTTATGAAATTTAGTGAACAAAATCTTGTTTGAGAAATCTTTTTTTTATGTTAATTATTTTTTTTTTAATACAAAATTTTATCCTATAGATCACCCATTGTTTACAGTAATTTTTAAGAGCGTCTGGATTTGGACTGAGTCAAATTCAAAATTCCTCGATCTGAGATATAACAATAATAATAAAATAAAAACATATGATGATGACGATGCTGTCGGCTGTCATTGAGGATTTAACACTTGATGCATTGTCTTCCTTGGTTGAAGTACCAGCAGAATCACAAGGACTAATTTCATTGTTACACCGGTTTACTTATACTTGATGGTTTTCGTCTTTTTCACCAAGAAATCACCAGTAGTATTTGACAAAATTTACTAATTTTCGCTCTTGCTGACTTGTGTTTTTTAAACAATTTCCGGGTGTTTCATCGAGGAATGTGTTAGGGCCAACATGATTTTTTGACGTATCTTTTCCGAACAAGACATGCAAACAATCCGTTCATTTGAAAACATCCTATTTAGGCTTACTTTTATAATTTTAATAGTTGTACAAAAAAATTCATCTCTGATGGCGATGAGCAAATGATAAAGAGAGAACAATATCGTTTGTCGGTTAGGCAGTCCAGAGTGCGGAGGGCTGTGAACGGTGCATTGCACCGGTAGGGTGAAGGATTAAGTGCGCGCCATGACAGCGCTGAGCGCTCACTGTCGTGGCGTCTGCTAGCCAGCTGGGCAAGACGAGATTTAATTTAAAAAATGCTTGTTTTCAGTACCGTAAATAAAATCTAATGCTTTCTAAACAGACGTTTAAAAATGGCGGATTTTCCATAGGCATTATATTTTTATAAGTTTTATGGTTGATTTATTTGGACTCTTGCTATTGTAGTGTTATTAAAATTGCGCTTGCCATAGAAGAAATTCTTTTTTATATACCATTCGTCTTGTTGAGGTTCTACTGAATTTCAAGTATTGTTATTCTTAAAGTATTCATTATTTTGTTAAAACTTATTTTATGCTACTTGTATAAATCATAGAATTATTGTGTCACAGTTACAATTTATTACTGTAAGCATGTGTTATAACTTAGCACTGAATGAGCTTTGTTAAAAAAAAATAAATTGGTAGGTACAAGAGGTTACAATACCTTATCGTCCGTGATCCAAATGTCGCTGCAGTGGCGACCGGTTTCCACTCTCAGAGAGGTGTCATTCTTAAGCCTGAAAACTGAAGTTTTCACTGTATTTCACAGTCTTTAGGCTTGAGAATGACAGCTCACTGAGTCTCAAAAAACCGATTGCCACTGCAGTGACTTATGGATTGCGCACGATAAATAAGATCATACCCAAAAACACAAAGTGTTGAAGGGTTGCCAAGTCCTAAAAATTTATGATATCAAAATTTGTTCCAAGTCAATGACATTGGTTTTAGAATAGCTACTCGACAGTTTGATTTCATTTTATAAAGCTTTGAAATCAATTTGTAAAACATTATTATTTTATTTCGAAACCGTACTTTGGTCAGCAGATGTATTGTATTTTTTCCTCTAATTTATTGAGCTGAATGTCCACACTGAACATTTCCCAATTCATCGTAATATCTCCATTGAAGAACAGTAATAAGTCTAGTTTGCTAATACAATACATCTGCTGCTGGCCAAGTACGGTTTCGAAATAAAATAATAATGTTTTACAAATTGATTTCAAAGCATTATAAAATGAAATCAAACTGTCGAGTAGCTATTCTAAAACCAATGTCATTGACTTGGAACAAATTTTGATATCATAAATTTTTAGGACTTGGCAACCCTTCAACACTTTGTGTTTTTGGGTATGATATAATTATTTTTTATCATATTTGGGCATTTGGGTTCTTAAAGTAAAATCTTTAAGTAGGAAAACAGATTTAATTAAAATCTTTAAAGTTAAACGGAACACTATGTTTGTATTCGTTTGTCTGGAATTTATACAGAGGAACACTGCTGTCGTTTATTGGGTAGTTTTTTTATCTATTTAGCTGCATTAAGAGATTAAAATACTAATTTATGGGTCCATGCTGAATACCCGTGATTCGTAAGGGAAGTGACAGGAGGTATTAATTTGAAGGTGTCTTTAATCTTGGTCATCCCCTTCGAATTCATCTTTACTATCGAAATATAAATCAAAGATTGTTAAATGCATAAGTTTGTGTCTTACTTCTTGATTCTAATTTCTGTTAATGTACCAAATTTTATTGCTTCATCGGCAGTGTTAAGAAAATGTACGGTACTTTTACTCCCTGAATAACTGCAAGTGTAATTTTCAGACTACATAGAACTATCTTTTAGTAAAGACAAACTGATTTCTACTACAGGTCTGCTCCATAGCCGTTTTGTGTTCTGTATGTGAAGCGTTAAAAAGGAATTTTAGCTATAAATATTTATAATATTGCACATTTGATTAAAAGAATGGATGAAGCAATTTTTGGGTCATCGTAATCGTATCCTACGGATACGATTTTTATCGTATCAGTGCCAAAATAGTAATCTGTTTTAAGGATTGGCCCCTGTTTAATATAAACATCAGTCAATCTCCAAACATTCAATTAAATTAGAATGAAAGCATATTAAAAATTAATTACTCCTTGCAGCAACGTCTGTACATTGAAATTTATGAAACGACAACATTTTCTAGTTCAAACATTTCCCTAGCAGAATTTTTCAGGGAGTACAATAAGAACGCTTACTATGCGTTTTCTGAATACTAGCAATAAAGCTTAGTACATCAACACTGCCCAAAAATAGCATTTTTATGAGGATATCAGTTTTCTGTCATAAGGGGGGCGGCCTACTGCGATTTTTTCCTGCCCAATAAATGAGTTGGTCGAAACCAAACATTCCAAGCGAAATAGGACATAGCTCGATGAGAAATTACGCCTTTTAATTTGATGAAGAATTGGCAAATATAACATAATTTCTTTTTTGACACATCAATCTTGAAGATCGGTTCAGCTGTCACTGAGAAGTTAACATAGCAACTAATGCACGTACTCATAGATGGAGGAGGATAATTAATCTTATTTAGCACCGTATAGTCACTTCTTCATTGGTTTGGATCAATATTTTATGTCTTCATGTATTTGTTTCTTTTATGCATTCCACAGTTTACAATACTTACAAAGACAAATTTCTCTTAAAACGGCGTTTTGGAGATAAAGTCTTCCTAGTTGGTTTAGTTTTGTGTGTTTTTACTGAGTTTGCTGTTAATTTTTGGGTTGTAACTTAACCAAAGAAAAATTACACTGTTGTAACAACAAAGTTACAACAGTGAGAATAATAACAGTTTTCCAGTTCTAAAGATAACAATATTTTATTTTTTAATACAGTTATACAGATAATTCAAATGAATTTATTGGCTTGGACGAAAGTCAATACAATTTTAAGTAAAACATTAATTTTTTTCTGTATAACACAATCTTAGTGCCAGCTGATCAAATCAATGAATATGATAGCAGATGTTTTGGCTTGGTTTATACAACGAATTATAAAATTATAATGTCAACTGTTTGCTTTGTTTACCTTTTGAATTTACGAAATGTAAACACAATGATTGAAGAAATCTCATATTTGTTTTATTTTGTGATATTTAAAGTGAATGAACTCGACCTTTGTACACAAAGGTTTGTACTACGTACAAATACGAAGATTCCTACAAAGTTTCGTGTAATTCCCATCAGTGATAAAGGCTGTAGCTTTGCTTAAAAATTTAAATAGTTTGTTATGCGTAGGAAACCACATTTCTGACATTTTTTAGGCTACTTTTGAACGCATATATTTTACTTCATTGAGGGTTTTTAAAGTAAGCTTGGTGATTTTTGGTGTTCATTGACCCAGTTAAACGGATAGAAAAAGAAAAATGGGTTAATTGAGTCCTTTTTGTGCCCTTTTGAGAAGTGAAAATTGGCTGTATTCTGCTTCGTGTCTATATAGGCACGCGTCGTCTGTTTGGTTGGGTGGGACTTGGCGACGTGACACGACCGTGCCACTGGATACTGTAACCTCTTGTAACAATTTTCAAAAGCAATCCAGAAGCAAATAACTAAAATGAAAAAATTAAATCGTTGTAGGTGAGATAATGTGCTGTAAAGCATTTGCAGGTAACATAATGTTGAATAACTTTCAACATCTTATTCTTACAGTGAATAATTTCAGTTTAATAATTACAGTGTTTTTTTTTGTTTTTTTTTCAGAGAGAAGAGGGAGGCGGAACGTGGGTGTTTCCACAGGGGTTTTTCTACCTCATCTGAGGACTTGTAACTCAACTTTATAACCTGTAGTAAAGTTTTTCTTTGTAAAAGCATTGTAGTTGATTTATTTTCATTTTCATCTATTCATCCAAAGATGTAATTAATTAACTAAACTAAAATAGGTAGCAGTTCCTTGTATTATAAGTGATACGAGTAATACGCCTAATCAATAGTGCTTTATAATTAATTCTACAAAATACTAGACAATTTTTTACTGGCAGCGTTCATGTTTTAAATATGTTTGTGTATCATTTGTTAAATGGCTTGTGTGAAATTATATCACTGCTTAGATGGAAAGTTAAGTGGAGAAAGATATACATTTTAAGTATCATTAGATTTTAATTTCACGAAGTTCAGAATAGGCAATAGAAGAGTGGAATCAAAATTTAACCTTTGACTGCACATTGATTAAAATGAGTATTATCGATAGACAAAATAATATGTCATTTACATTTAAAGCAATAAATTAAGATGAAGTTGCCTCTTTTGAAATAACTCTAGTTTTTATTTTATTTTTACATTATAAAACAACCATAGGCAATATATAATTGGGAAGAATATATGTTGTCTGTTCTTGGTAAGGAAAAAATAGTTTTAGAATAATAAATGAAACTTATAATATTGTTTAATATTGTACTAGGATAAATAGATATCATATTACGTAACTAGTACTCTTTGTTTAGACCTTTAACTCATTTTCAACATTTTTTTCTAAATAAAACTAAAGTCTGATTTAAATTAGAACAGTCCTCAGAACAATGGCATACAGAATAATATGATAAGTGTTTTAGTAACAAGCATATAGGCTTGTTGCCTGTGAATAACTTGTACCCAGTTATCAGTACTGGTTGATTAACTGTTTTATTGCTAGAAAAGGTCGTTTGAAAAATAATATAAGGTTGGTACTAGCTTTCTAGAGAAATGTGCGACTATTATGGTGATATAATATGTGATTAAATTGCTCGATACAAGAAGTACGTTACTGGCATTAATATTCCAATCTTAAAAATCAACAAAAAATGTTCAGTAATTTTTTTTTATCTTTGTTATTCTGCTATCCAACCTTAATTAGTGATTTTTATTTCTGTAACGAACTGTATTGAGTTCATTTTTGGCATAGAGTCCTTTCTGACGTAAATGTCCAATAATATTATTTTTTCCTATGTGGACTTTCCAAATGGCAGACATTTTGTAAACAGTAAATTATAACAAATTTTTAGAAAAGAGCTAAAAAGGTGTCAAATTTTGTTATTAATAAACAATGGTCAGGTTCACGTTCATCCACCACAACCGGGATGCGGTGGATTTTTTGCGGTTAGCACGTGAACGTCAACAATCAAAATCCCGGTGGGTTCTTAAGACGGCAGCAAGATGACGTCACCAGGATCCACCGGGATTTATCACGTGGCCATTGGGATTTGTCACGTGACTATCTAAATTCCGGTTGCGGTGGATGCGGTGAATGAACGTGAACCCGACCAATGATACCAATATAAAAATCTAATAACAAATGATGGAATAAAAGTGATTTGTTTTCTGAAAAAAATTGTTTTTGCTGCCTAACTATTGAACTTTATGACAATTTTATTTGTAAAATCTCGTTTACTCAATTATTTCTTGTTCAGTCTTTATGATATTGTTATAATTGTTAGATGATTAAATTTTCCAACTTTTTTGCGTTCTGTCAAAATTTGTTAAAAATTGTTGTTCAACAGTTTTCTAAAATTTTTTATAACCAATCGCTGTTGTTTAAAAAAATTCTGGATATTTATTTCAGAAAGTTCATGTCAAACATTAAATTGAAACAACATAATTCGTAGCAGAAATAAAAATTATCAGGTGTAAAATAAAACGGTGGATAGCGGCTTAATAAAGCCGAAATGAAAAACAAATTTACTGTACATTTTAAATTCATTTGTATAAGTAGAATTGAATATCAAAATCTCGTATTCTTTGACACTTGTATAGGCCTAATATATCAATTCTGTGTCAACCATTTTAAACATTTACTGCACCATTTTATTTTCTCCCCCTATACCGTAGTACGGTATATGGAAAAGTGTTGTTTTCATAAACATTTTTGAATTTGAGTTGTTGGTGGATTTGTCCGTTTTGGTGCCCCCTGAGTCCAAAAAAGTGGTTTTCAGAGTGTTGTCTGTGTGTGTGTCTGGATGTTAACAGAGCTAGAGAATACCCCAATGGTCCGATTTTGGTGAAATTTGGCAGGTATGTCCAAATCCACAATAGTTCTAGGGGTTTTTTTCATTTTTTAGAGTGGTTTATTATACATTTCAAATTAAGGCTATACTAACATTTTTGGAGAAAGCTTCTTGACAAGCCTGCATTTAAAGGTTTTTTGGGGCATTTTCACTAGAGCCTATATTTAACCTTCCTGAAAAGGCTCGCAACAACCATTGTCAAGTGTATAGTTCGACCCTTGTCAGCACCTTTTTTAAGCCTTGATATAGGGTTGCATCATTTTTTGAAAAAGCTTTTTGACAACCATCTACCCTTCCGTCATAGGGGTTTAAAAAGGCCTTTGGCAAGGGTAAATTGCTATCTGGGAAAAGGTTTAACTGAAGTTAAGAAAGTATTGTTGAGTGCATATATTTACATGGTAGTCTGGTGATATTTATCTTTATCATATGTTCTTTGTTTACAAAAATGTAAACTCCGGTTAGCACTCCAGTTAGCACTGAACAATCCTATACTATAATACGAGGAATGTCTGAAGGGATGTGTGTTCCACGATCTCGAAATCTAGCTGTCAGATTTTGCTTAAACTTTGCAATTAAAAGTGTATTGGCCCAAAAATAAGTTTAGAAAAGGCCTCCATCCCAGGAAAAATCGAATTTTGTCAGAATTTAAGTTTAAAAATCGTAATTTTTAACATTGGTCTTATGGGTTGCTATTTTGGTAACGAAATAACAACGAAAGGTATACAAAAATAAAGGAACATTAATATTAAGCAGTCTTTTTGAAACAGCTGTTAACTGTGAAGAGGTATAGTTGGTTGTTGGGGGAAATTTAATAGCTCTAATGACACTATATCAAAACTGAATTAAAACCAACGAGCAAGGCTCGGTTAACCTGGTACTTGTTACGTTAAACTGCGTTTGCTGTAGTGATGTGCGATACGACCGTGTATCGCGATACGGCGATACGATACGTATCGGAGCCATATATCGTATCGGCCGTATCGTATCGGTCCTGTGTATCGCGATACGCGTATCGTATCGGCCAAAATATCGCTTAAACGATAATATCGTATCATTTTAAACAAAGCCGTTAAAAATAGGTTTAGCCATTGACTTTATATGGTAATTTTCCATTATTGTAATGAAACAGAATCAAACGTTTTAGGTAAACACCATTAATGTTTAAAATAAGTACTCTAAATAAATTAAATTGTTGTTTTTGTCATGCTCATTCATATACTGGCCGTATCGTATCTGTCAAATCTTACTTGACAAACTTGTTTTATCTCCTTCAAGAGATGGTGCAGTTTAAGTTAGAAGATATGATGTTATGGAGTTCTGTTTATTTAATGGTCAAATAAGTGAAATGATGAAGCTAAATGAATTTTCTTCCCGATATCGTGGTTGCATGGTGAAAAAAACAATATCGCGGGAAAAAAGTATCGTTTTTCTATGTGCCGATATAAAATCAAATATCGTTTTTGGCGATACGATACGTATCGTTTTCAAAATATCGTATCGAAATATCGTATCGCCCCTCCCCGTATCGCGATACTCCGATACGATACGATACGTATCGCACATCACTAGTTTGCTGATTCTACCCAGTTAAAATATTTTAGCCAATATTTATCAAGGATTTACAGTAACCTTTATTTATGAATTAGATTTTTAAAATTTATGGTATCTATAATGAATGTATTTAAAATTAAAATGCATATTGCGGTACAAGTAGGCCTATACGACACATTATTATACCTTTTTGGGGGATATTCCTATAAAAAATTATAGGAATATGAACGTTTTTCAACAGAATCTTGTGCCTTTTAATGTATGGAATGTATGGAGAATAACTTTTCTACACTCAAGCCGACGATTCAGTAAGTGTAGTTTCGGTGTTTTTTGTTATTAACCATTAAATTTCAATATTACATGCAAATTATCTTTTGACTGTTAAGTTATTGCGGCATATCATTGTAGTCAAATGTAGGCCGTGGAAGCCTATTTATGGGACTGATAGGGTTGTTTCCAAAATAATGTGTTTAAATATGAGAAAAACATAGCAAGAATAAAAAACTTTATAAATACTATTGCAGTATAGGCCCTACTTACTACTCTGACAACGTTGTTCTAATTTGGCATGTAAAAATAAAGTTATGGGCTCGCTAAAAAAGAATCAATAATTGATTATTTTTCAAATTAGGTACAGTTTTAAAATAGTTTTCATTTAAATAGCCTGTACACACTTAAGATTTATCGTTAATTTTTAACACAAAACTACCGACCTATCTGAAGTACGAAAAATTCAAATTGATTTTCGATGGATTTGAAAATTGTTAATGCCGAACGCTTGGATAGCATAAACATTGTAATAAAATCAATATCGTCAGGATCAGTCAGTATCCATGTAGTCGGCGAACTACAAACTCATCGTCAACATTTTCTTCAAATGCAAAATTAATTGCTTTTCTTCTCGCGTTCGATCTTTGCATTGCATCATCAGCGTATTTATAGAAAATAAAGATGAGAATAAATTTTAAGCAAAATTAAGTCACATTTCAACTATCAACTTGGTGCTTGGTGTCTTTAGGTTTCACTTTCCATAAATCAGTTTAACCTTAAACAAAGTTGACTAAGCTTATTCTATTTCTAAATGACATTGTATTGTTGGTGAGGAGTATTTATTTGACTATTTAACGGTATTTTTTTGACTATTTGACTATTTAATTCCTGGTGATTGTTCCCAATAATAAAAAATAGTCAAAAGTTGACCATATTTTTAATTATTAATTATATATTTAATTTAAATAATAGGCTAGTGTTTAATAATAAAACTACAGTAGACATAAAAATAAGATAAACGTGTTTTGGCAAATCCCCCTTAAAAGCCTCGTCTATACGGGCGTTTTAGGCGCACCGGAAAAACGTTCGTCGACTGGATGCATTCATTGGATTCTAAAGGCCATGTCCATACGAGCCTTGGAGGAATTATACGAGCGACTTTGTTGCACGCATTTTTACATTTATTTAGAATTCCGTATTTCCTAATCGCGCGTTTGTCTAATATCGGAATGGCGCGTCTAAAACGCCTGTATAGACGGGCCTTAAGTTATAATATGATTCTTCAAATATAAACACAACAACAAAGTAACTACAAATTCCGCTTGTAGCAGCACCTACTAACCTTCGGTTAGTTGCTAACCGACGGTTAACAAAACTGCTAACTTTGAATTCGTCGGTTAGAGCTAACAACGTTGCTAACGGAGGTTTAAAGTTTGGTGAAATCCAGCCTTAGTTACCGATCCAGGTGTTGATACTTACTTACTTACTTGATACTTTGCTTCTTTCCCGTTGACTCGGCAGAGTTTTGGGAGCTTCAGAGGGCTTCATAAAAGAGAAGCCTAGGCCATTTTCCAGGAATTAGGCCAGGGGAGGAAAGATCAGGCAGTATGGAAACATGCCATGGAAATTCAAGGTAGTAGCATGGCTAAGTAAGCTATTTTGATTTAAATCTGAAGAACTCATCTAAGCTGTAGAAACTATTTTGAATGAGGAAAAGTTTTAGATCTCTCTTGAATTTGTTTACAGAGTCAATTTGTTTTACTACATTAGGTAGGGACTGGAAAATTTTTCTACCAATGTATTCAGGCTTTTTTTCATAAAGAGTTAGTCTATGCTGTTCTGAAAAAGTGTTCTTAAACCTAGTATTATAGCTATGGACTGTGTTAATATATTCTGGTAATCTAAATTTAACATAAACAGAAATTTCAAAAATGAAGAGACATGGAACCGTTAAAATTCCCAGGTTTTTGAAGTGTTCTCAAAATTCAAATTCAAATTCAAATTCAAATTCTTTATTTAGCCATTCAATCAGTTGACAATAGGCCATGTCATTAAAACTAACTAAAACTAAAGAAAGAAAAAAAATTACAATCAGATCAAATCCTCTTGATTAACAAAAGCAGTCCATCAAGGCAAATCAAGTTCATAGTCTATACAGTTCATCAAGTATACAGTACTATCAAGTTCATAGGTCTCTACAATGTTCTCTTTGATTTAATTGAAGAATTGTTCGCACAGCTCTTTTCTGCCATACAAAAATCTCCCTCAGATTTGAATGTTTAGTATATGTCTATGATTTTCACTGAGTCAGATAAAGTTGCATATCCCCCGAAACAATTTGAGGCCTTCTTTAGTTTTTTTTTGTACCACGCTGTAACACTGTTCAGTTTTATTTAAAACTTTGCGTTTTCTTAACATGTATATAGTGCAGAAATAGATATGTTTAATTTCAATATTAATTTGTTGATAAATCAATTAAATAGAGTATTTTTATGTTAGGTTTGTTTGTTATATGACTGTTTAGTTATAGCGAGGTGGTTGTAAGAAAATAGTTAGCTGTAAGAAAAATAGTAACCACATTGTTTTCACTATTATTTTTTTGTAAATACACTTTTTTTCTGTTTACTTTAAGCTCGTACATTAAATTTGCTTTTTTATCTATGCCAATTAATATATACTAGTATACGTGTTGCTTGAAATCAAGCAAATCTATACTTATTTAATACGCTAAGGGTTTTTTTGTCTTGAGAACTCCTCCTACAATTAATTTTCAACCGATTTTCAAGTTTTTGGTGTCATTGGATAGGGCTTGGTCTGTAGTTGTTTCCGCCAAAAATTTATGAGAATCGGACTGAAAATAAAGGCGCTATCCGCACCATTGAAATCTCAAATTTTCCCATTTAAATAACATTGTGATTGAATAAAGCATTTAAAACATATGTTAATAATCAGCTGTAAGTACGTGTAGTTTTGGTGATTAAAGAGATTCACAATATTGGATTGGTCGGATGTCATTGATTTAGAGCTAAAAGTAACTTTTGTATTGTATTAAATTAAATTGCTCGATTTCGAGCAACACGTATACTAGTTATTTTAAAACAATACAATATTATATTTAGCTCTAAATCAATTAAATCCGACCAATCCAATATTTTGAATATCTTTAATCACAAAAAACTAAGTACTCGTATTTTTACAGCTGATTAAAATAACAGATGTTTAAAGTGCTTTATTCAATCCCAATGTTATTTAAATGGGAAATTTTGATATTTCAATGGTGAATAGCGCCTTTATTTTCAGTCCGATTCTCATCAGTTTTGGGCCGAAACAACTACAGACCAAGACCTATCCAGCGACAACAAAAACTTGAAAATCGTTTGAAAATTGTGGGAGGAGTACTCAAGACAAAAAAAACCCTTACCGTATTAAGTAAGTGTAGACTAGAGATCGCCTCCTGATCGAAATTCGATCAAAATTTCAGTTGATCGAACCCAAGAGGTTAAAAAACATTATAACTGAAACATATGTTTTTGCTGTTTATTTATAAGTTTTTTTACAACAGCTGTCTAATGATTCAATCAATTATTCTTTCTCCATAAGATTAACATTGGAACTTTGAAAGCCTGTGGGGCGTAGCCCTGAAGTCCGATGTGAATTAGAATGTAATTCTGCTCATCCACAGGACTATACCTTTCTAACGGTATGCGCACATTTCTCCTACGATGCACACGAGCTGAGAAAAAAGGAGGAAACGAAACATGCTTGCCTATTAATATATAGATTTTTGCATTTATGTTATACATTGTACTTATATTTAATTCATTCTTAAAATAATTATGTTTTTTTCTTAATAGCTGTTTTGGGATTTCCTGTAGCTATTGTATGAAATTTTCTGAATAAATAAATAAATGAACTATAGTAAGATGCACGAAAATAGTCTGATGGATATTTTAACAGCTGTGTCCCCCCTCACCCCCTCTCGCCCTGCAATGTTGTCATTTTTGTTTTGTTTACCATGTGTAGTACTGTACAAAAATGTGCTTCAGAATAAATTTGGCAACAATGTTTCTAATGATTTATTACAATCTATCTATGTAAAACTTCATAATATGGTTAGTTGAGTCAAAATAAGCAAAAAGGTTCATATGAAGGTATATCCTAAAATGCATATTTACCTAAACTAGTATACTTGGTGCTCGAAATCAAGCAGTTTATTTAGACTCTGGTAAAAATGTTATTTTAGTTCTAAAAGTTCTAACTTAATTATGTCCGTCCAATTAAATATTGTGAATATCAGTACACAAAACTGCATTTATTTACAACTGTGCATTATATATGTTTTAAATATTCAACTCAATCCCAATGTTATTCTAAAGGAAAATGTTCAAATTTCAATGATATTTAGCATTTTAGCGAATATCCCATAGGGAATAAGCTATTACCGAAGGTCTCATGGTGAGACCTAATCCCGGAACCATGTTACTATTTTGTTTTTAGGTGCCCAGAGTGCAAAAATAATAGTCATTAATATATATATATATTTGTGTGTGTGAGTGTGTATGTATATGTCCCTAGACCCGAAAACTCTTGTAAAAATGGTTCGATCGACACCAAATTTGGTAGAGATGTGTAATCCTACGTTTATTTGGATGAGTTCGTAAACCAGACATATCAAAGTACCTGAAGGGGTAGTTTTGGGGGGTTTTGTACCACAAAAATTGGTTTTTTTGCATTTTTCATATGTAATTTTTAAAATTTTATTTTGACCATTGGATTTAGCTAAAACACACACAATTAAGTATTTTGAAGCTTTGCTCTATCTCCATTGGTTACCGAGATATTAAAAAGTCTAAAGACAGTACATTGTATTTTAGGGCTCCGATGTTAATCTTATGGAGAATAGGATGTGTTAATATTTCACTTATTAACCTAAATTTTTGGATGAAACTTGGTATTCAGCTTCATTTGGTTGAGAGTCATTCATTTATGGTAAAAAAATCTTGGATTTTGTGCTTATCATGGCAGCAAATTTGCATACTCTTTTCCCATGTTCATATGGAGAATAGGCAAACTCCTTTAGCAATGGACAGATATTGATGAAACTTAGTATATAGCTTCATGTGGTCGAAATAAATTTGTTATGCTAAAAACCTATTTTTAAAGTTCCCCATGGCAGCATACCTGCATACTATTTTCCTATATTTATCATAAAGTCGAATAGACATTTATTTCCCTATTTATGAGTATGTGATGATGTTTGGTTTACAGGTTTATGTGGTCAAAATTAATATTACTATTTGGAAATTTGCTGAGTACGCAGGTCTGCTGCGACGGGGGGTATTTATTTTTTTAGTCCGATTTTCACTAATTTTTGGCAGAAACAACTACAGACCGAGCCCTATCCAACGACACAAAAAACTTGAATATCGGTTGAAAATTGTAGGAGGAGTTCTCAACACAAAAAAAAAAAAAACACCTTAGCGTATTAAATAAGTACTAGGGCTCACCCATTGGTCGAAATTCGACCAAAAACTCAGTTAACTTGCGCATATTAGATTTTGTTCATAACTGTAACATCTGTTCTTCTTAATTGTCTAGCATTTGTTATCAGCTGTCTGATGATTTCATCAATTATCCTTCTCCCATATAAGATTAACATTGAAACTTTGATTGCCTGTATGGCGGAGCCCTGAGGGCCGATGTGAATTATAATGGGATTCTGCTCATCTATAGAATACTACCTTTCTAACAATATGTGCGGGGTTTTCCTGCGTTGCGCACAAGTTGAGAAAAAAGGAGGAAAAGAAACATGCTTGCCTATTAATATATAGATATCCGCCATTTTGTATTTTCACAAAACATTTTTCATCCCAGACATTTTCCAAACAATTGCTTTGAAACTCAACATGTAACTTAAGGTAATAAAGGTTCAATTTACAAAAAAATCAACTTGATACAAATTTAAATTTCAAAATGGCGGCCATTTAAACTTTTTAAACTTCAATTACAAAAAAAGTTGTCATGAAAACAAAGTTTTTGAACTGATAAAAAATATAGACAATTTAATTCCCTATCCGAAGACACCAAAATTATTAAAATTCGGTTAATAAACAACGGAGATACATTATTTTTATCAGTATTAGGTTGCACTGTTATTGCCACCCCGCTTTGTTGGATACCATTGTTTTAGTTCATCAGCACAACAATGGTGGCAGGTCCACTCTTGGGTGGTCCTGTATATATACAAGGTGTCCTTAACACGTTCGCTGCGCCTTGGCCTTGACGGTATGGCACCCCAGGTGCTGAATTTACTTTTTACTATTTTTACTTTCTTTTATGTGTAAAAAAGCTAAATATAACGAAAAAAAATAATTTTCACGTAAAAAAATTGAAAAAATGGCCGCCGCCATTTTCGTACCCGATCGGGTACGGCCGCACCCTGCATAATCGGGGCATACGAAAAATCGTATAGGCGGCCGAATTACTGCACTAAAAGTCAATATAAAACCATAAAAACGCATGAAAACAAATAAAAAAATAAATAAATAAATAAATAAATAAATATATATATATATATATATATATATATATGTATATGTATGGAAAAAAAGTAATGTACATGTATCAATATATTTATTATAACAATTTTAGAAGTAAATAGTTACATATATATATAACTATATATACAACACACACACTCGACACAGTGAAGGGTTGCACAATGACTGTCACTAACACCGTGAAAATGGCGGGAACTCGAAACTGACTAAACACAAAATAGACAGGTCCTACCGCACCACGCGACAACGTGCGATAGAAGTATACAAGCAACACTGACAGAGATACGGAGATAAACGAAAGGCATTGCCGAGCGTACCCGATCGGGTACGGCCGCACCCGAGGGGCGCCAAGCGCCGTACCCGATCGGGTACGGCAGCATGCGACGTGTTAAAGTCCGTCACTAAACTACATAATAGGGTTAGTTGAGCCAAAATAAGCAAAAAAGTTCATATGGAAGTATATATCCTAAAATGCATATTTACCTAGATATCCGCCATTTTGTATTTTTCACACAACATTTTTTATCTCCTACGTTTTTCAACCAATTGCTTTGAAACTCGACATGTAACTTAGGATAGTAAAGGTTCAATTTACAAATATATATATATATATATATATATATATATATATATATATATATATATATATATTTTTTTTTTTTTTTTACCCTATATCTCAAGAACGGCTGAACTGATTTGGTTGAAAACTGGTGGGGAGGTAGCTTAGAACCTGGAATAATACCTAGGATACTTTTTATCAAGATTATTCCATTCTTCTTGAAGATAACGTGGGGCTCTGCCCCACACATCTTCAAAGTTACCAAGTTATTCTTATGGAAGCAACATTTTTACTAGGATACTTGGTTCTCCGCTCAGTAGTAGGCGTTCGGTGTCACTGTCGTCATTTATGTGGCCAGTGGCCAACATAGCCACCTCTGGTATCCGGAGGCAGGAAAAAAAGCGTTGGTTTGGGCTACAGAACTCAGCAAACTCACTCAAGTTAGAGAAACTGTGTTCAATCAAAAGAGGTTTTAATTCACCTTAAAAATTTATTTACTTTAACTTCATATTTGATGTGAGTAGTAGGCAAAAGCTGAACAATTTTAAAACCAGAATATTTAGGCGATTTTTCAATGACAGGTTGTGTAGAGTTGCAAATTTATTTTTAAATCTGCGGTGTTGTAGCTATGAGTGTTGTTAGTGTATGCTGTTGTGTGGGTTTTTATGTAGGTTGCAACATCATAGATGTATAAGCATGGGGTGAGCAACCCCAAAATCTAACTAAATGGTCTCTGCAATGTGAGTTGAGGGGGAGACTCAACATACTCTCAGCGCTTTTTTCTGCCACACAAAAATTTGTTTATCGTCTATTGTCTATAACGTACTCTTCACGTAATACAACACCAAATATATACCTCACGAGTGTTTTGGCTCTCCTGAAAAGTTGGCGTTTTGTCACTGATGTGGTGTTGTTTCTTAAGCGACAATATTATCTTCTTCCAGTTAATCTCTTGGCAAAGCACAAGTAAATTCAGCTAATAACCCATAAGCAGAAATATGGTGGAAAAATCTGAGTCCTATAATTTCAGTCAGTTTTAACAATAATACTTTATTTACAGATTATTCAACAATTACAATACTAATATTATATTTACACTTTATACAATAAACAATCAATACAGTTAACATCTTGGGTTGCAATTAAATTTCTATTTTCTCAGTGTGCTTTCAAACACTACTTTCATCCTTCAACAGGTGTTATAGGTAGTTCTTGCAGATAATCAGCCTCTATATCTTCCGTCAAACACTGGTTCTGCCCTCAGTTCCCCATCTTCCGTGTAGTCCAGATTAGCACCCTGTTCGGTGGTTACGTTTGCCAAAACAGAGAGCAACTTGTCTCGGAAATCACTGATGGTCTGGAACTGTTTGGGGTCTCTGGGTGATCCCTCATTCTCCACCAGGTATTCCAGGACGTTCCAAACCACCTGCCGCAGGTGTAACAACTGTTCACCTTCCCTGAGACCGACCGCACACCAAATAGATTAGGTAAATGTCATTAGATCCCTCATTTAGATAGTTCTTGTAATTGAATAATGGGTGCCTTGACTGTTTGCATGTAAACATACATACATAGACAAACACAAGGTAATCAATAAATAAGTTAAGTACGTGTTGTCCATAACATTCTTTCTTAAATTACATAAAAACTACATGAGTTAGCAAAGCTTATGTTATGTCCTTATGACTTTTTTTAGAAAATTTAATTTTAAATCCATTGATGAAAAGATTATGGAAATCAGTTGATAAATAAGAAAGATAGAGTGATTTTACTGAGGCTAGTCATGGTTGTACGGCTTCCCCTCGGACTAAGTATAACTGGACCGAGCCCTGCCATGCAAAACTGAACCAAAAAACGTGGAAGTCTGGAGCCAGACGGGTGGCAAAAGGATCCGATGTCGCGGGACCCGAGCGAACAACATCCAAACAGCGCTTCATGTAACCTGACATTTAAGCCATTCAGAATGAAAATAAAAAGGTTAAATTTATATTAAAATTTTCATCATGAAATTGTGAATCTAATGGTATGTATTTAAACTTTAAATAGTCTGCTACTAATTTTAATTATTAGTTAAACTAAAATTCGTTTTAGTTCGTCTTAATTAGTGACACGACAAAAGTAGTATGCGAGAAAGTTTTTTATTTTTGGGTCAGGTAAAAAGTGTCCGCGGAGAAGTTGTAGACGACATTCTAAATAATTTTTTTTATCTCAAATAATCTTTTCTAACGTTAGCCATTTCCGCTACAGATAATTTTTTATTTCAGTGGATTCGGCGCGAGCGCTGATTCTTGAAAACCTGCGAGCCCGACGCGCGAACCATACAACAGACACAATACCGTGATATAAATAAATCCTATCGTGTTATAAAAGTATATAAAAAAATCAGTCAGTATTTAGGACACTGTGAAGAGAGAACGTAGTTGCTGTTATGTTTCTGATCAGTTTTTAGTTATGGCTATATAGTTTTTTAGCTATGGTAAAATCTTGTGCATATAATTGCACTAACCAAGCTGACGGACAGAACAAAGATCTGTCATTTTTCAGATGAGCTATTATATAATTTTAGTTCTAAACAACATCGTAATATTTTTAAATATATTTTAAAGAAAAAGTTTCACATTACATATGTGGATTTATTACCAGGAAATTGCAATCAAGATTGTCATGTCAACATTGTTTAATGTAGTTTTGTTAAGAGATTATAATAAAAACGAAAGGTACGTTGACTTTGTAAATGTGGTTACTCTTATTAAAAGTAAGTAAAGATGTCTTTGCTCATTGTCAAAGCTTTTTTAACAATTGTGACCAAAAGCAAATATCTATGAATTTATAACATTGCTTGCATGCAATGAACTGGGGACAAGGGTTTTTTTTTTCAAAATATCCATCAGTCGAGGAATGTGGGGTTGACCCTCATTGTATAAAATTAATTAAGATGATAAGTTTTATGTTTTTGAAAATTTGTCTCCATGATTTGGCTAAGACAGCAACTGCCGCAGAAAATGTATCTCCAGGAACTAGACAAAATTAAAAAAAGTTATTTGATTAAGTCATATTTAACAGGGATTGTAAATAAACAGTAGGAGTGTGTACAGTTTTTTATCCTACCACCCATTTATCTCTTCAAACACCAATTTGTAGCATCCTGAAATATGTTACTTCTTGTTTTATAAAAACTGCACCGTAATATCAGCTCATATCATAACAAAGAGATGCGAGATACTCGCGCTTCCGTGAAATCCTACGCTCTAGAAAATAATTTGTACAACGATATCTGCTAGTCTCACGAAGAAATGCTTGAGATAAAAAATAAAATTCAGAATCTTAGCTACAATACTCCCGCTGAGAGTTTTTATTTGGCCAAAAAATAAAAAACTTTCCTGCTTCTTACTTTTTTCATATCGTTACTGAATTGAATTAAAAGTAAGTTTGATTAAACTATGTATTATTATTATTTACCAAACCTTTTCTTAATGTATTAAATACTGTAAGAATCACCATTTCAAGCAGAAAATTTTAATATAAAGTTAACGTATTTATGTAATGGTTTAGTAGGTAAAAATACAGGTTTTTTGAAGCGCTGTTTTGGTTTCCGTCGCTCGGCTCCGCTGCTTTTTGCCACCCAATGGTCCTGAGACGTCCACGATTTTCGCCCATTGAATGAGCGGTCCAGTTATACTTAGTCCGAGGGCTTCCCCAGGAGCAGTTTTGGTTTGAGATCCTTTATTGTGCTGAAGTTACGGCTGCGCTTTTCACGCGGCAACCCGCTCAGATGCGTGACTATTTTTTTTAAAATCGCTCTATCTTGCTTATTTATTAATCAATTTTTATAATCTTTACATCCTTGGATTTTAAATGAAACGAGTTGTTGCCAGTCGATACTCGACGAATACAGCTCCAGTCAGAGCGTTCTAAAAACAAAACTAAATAAATTAAAATGACAGAAGAGAGACAGGTTGTTTTTATGAAGACAGCTGTTTGTCTTCACGAAATGAATCATACGTTATAGGTAAACTTACTAAATTTTGTCTTATATTTAAAATACATAGAAACTTTAAAGTCCAATGGGGCGAAGCATATTGAACTAAGGGCGACAAAAATTATTCCATGACGTCTACAGAAAATTCCCTTTAATTTGACACTTCAATCATCAAAATCGGTTCATAAATAAAAGAGTTTTGCTGCTCACAAGAAATTTCTTATGGAATTAGTAAGATAGATGTTCTAAAAAGTACATCAGGACATAGATTTTGCTACCTCATGTAGTTTTTATGCAATTTAAGGTTAAAGATTTTAAATAGCCGCCATTAAAAAAAATATGAGCTGTGAAAAATTTATTATTTTTCTTCAATTATACTTTTGCCACAAAAAGTAATCAGCAAAAAGTTTTAACTTATTACAACAAACCGTTCTTAAATTAAAAATTATTCTTTAAAAAATACAAAATGGCGGCTGTACGGTTAACTATGGAGTTTTGGAAATTTTAAATATGATATTTTGGCTTGTATTTATGTCAGGATAAATACCTCAAGAGGTTGGTATAGAGTTCAGGGTCACCCTGTATATATATTCCACAGAACAACCAATGAATTATATTTTAAAATCCCTCTCCCTGGTAAGTTGCCTACCCAATATCTTAATTCTAGAGCTGCCCCGGGGTAGAGGTGAAAAACAAGCTTTTTCCTTGAGGTGACAATCAATGATTCACAGCTTGTATTCCAAGAACAATAGTTATATTTTCCTACATCTGTCCAAGAAAGCAATAGTTTTCACACTTGATACACATCGTAAAACAGTTATTTTCCTTATTCATTTTACTTTATGCACTCTTAATTTACTTTGCGCACTCCAGTGTTGCAACTTCAGAACACGAAATATTATTAAAAAGTATGCATTAGCCAGCAGGGTAATGTTGTTTAAGCAGGAATGAGGTTGGTAACACTGGATATAAACATGTAACCGATCGCCTTTGTTGGCGTTTTTGATCGGTAATTGACATAAAAATAACCTACAAACCAGCTTATTTAGGATGACACTGTAAGTGCACAAAATAACAAATATGACAGTGATTTTAGCGACTTATTTAGCAAAAAGACTGATAAGCTTGTAGAGACTACTAAAACAGTGATGTTAAATCTCCAAACAGGAAAATCCAAGGAAAAATACAAAAAAGGTATGAACTATTTACTGTTTGGTGCAATAGCAAAAAAAAAAAAAAAATATTTATACTGTACATAATAAGTATTTTGCAGACGTAGGAAAATTTAATATGCAACTTGTGTGCAAAGTGGCCTTACTGCACCAAGAGAAATTATTCAACTTAAACATTTCTCTGGTGTGCAGCAAACTGACACTTTACACACTTGCATAAATATCTATTACCGGTTAGTTGTTGGTTACACTTTTTTTGAATGATGTAATGCAAAAAAGGTCAGAATACAATAGGGGGCTTCTTTTTGTGATGTCGCTTAAAAAAAATCTGTTGGGAACTTAGTTTTGACTGAATCACTGGTCCCACTATAAATACAATAAGACAATAATTTCAACAAATTCTACCCCAGTTCAATCTCTAGGGTTTTAAGCTCAAATAATTCAAGTAAACAAGACTTACTTTGTTCTGACAACAATGTTGATAGGTTTAGGGCCTTCGATTGAAATAACAGATTTATCTTCCTCCAAACCATCCATCTGTAAAAATAAATAAATGAGTGGCTAAAAAACAAGACCCAATTTTCAAAGGAGAGGTCAGCTATTACTTAGTTACAAGACTAATTAATCTATCAATCTGTTAGACTATTGAATGTATCAAGACTGAGGAAATCCATTTTATTTGTTGATCACAGTTAATCATTGAACTCAAACTCAAACTCGTTTATTCGTTCATTGAATTACATTTTGAACACGTCATATTGACCATTTCATCCACTGAACACACTTCATCCAGTGAAACCATTTTAAATAAAGATCATGTGCCACCGCCCATAATGAAATTCAGGTAGGTTCAACCCCACCTTATCCACGAAGGGACACATCCGTTCGCAGTTTCGTTTAAATACGCTGGGCCAGTTAGGCCAGGTTTTGTTTATATATTTATTCACATATTATAGTTGTCGTCCGGCCGTCGATGAGGAAGGACTGTTATCAGTGAGCTGCTTATCTGCCAGTCCAGGCCGCGACCTGTTTAGTTAGTCTCGTGTGCCTTTTCTATGTTAGTTTTTATTATTTAGTACCGTAATTAGTTTAATCTTGAACCTATCGTCATCCTAACGTTGTACAGTAGAGTCCCGATAATCCGAACTTCGGTAATCCGAAAGTCCGCGTAATCCGAAACCGATGTTGGTCCGTTTTTTTTTTTTTTTTTTTTTTTTTTTTTTTTTTTTTTGAAAGATATTTCGGGGGATAAAAATAAAATAAGAAACAGTATAACCGTGAATAAAGTGTATTAGGGCATGTAAAAGTTGCAGTGAGCAAAACAAAACAATGCTACCCTATAGAATGGAAAACTAAAGAACATGAAATAAGTGTACAGTGTTACATCATATATAGTACAAAACAAAAAAAATACAGTAAAAATTACACAGTATACTTCATTTTAAAGATAAACAATGTATACAATACGGCAGTTCTGAACTTTATATTGGTTTAAAAAAGTCTGTTACACTTTTTTGCCGAAGATTTGACGACCTCTCTTTTGAAGCATAACTACGCCAGCGCCTCAGAAACAACGTATCCGCTGGGGTAGAGACGGCTTGTTGCTCTACGTAGCGTAGCGCTAGATCAAAGGCAGCCGCCGCGTCCGAGTGGGATACTCTCTGCTCGCTGTCGTCGTCTGTTTCATCGCCTTCAGATTCGTCTGAGATAGTGGCCTGTTGTTTCAAAACCTTTTCAACGATCTGCTGATCGTTTAAAATTTCATGGTCATTGTCGTCAGCTTGTAACCACTCATTCACGTCATTTGAATTTACGTCTTCACAGCCGGGAATGTTCTGTAAGAGCTCCTGCACCTGCACAACATTGTTTCTTTCTGCTTGTTGATTTGGGTTTTCTTGAAAAGATAAAGTAGGCCAAATTTTACTCCAGGATTTTCTCAACAGCTGTTCACTTGTAGAATCCCACGCTTCTGCTACCCAATAAATTACGTCTTTAACATTGACCATCTTCAGCTTTTGAATCAATGAAAGCGTTTCGTCTTCATCTTCCAGGATTCGTCTCAATAACTTCTTCCGGTACAAGAGCTTCACATGCTGAAGTACATGTTGATCCATTGGCTGGATCAACGGGGTCACGTTCGGTGGAAGAAATATGGCCTTTATATCGCCACAAACTAATTCGTCGTCTGGAGGATGTGAAGTCGCATTGTCGAGAAAGAGTAAAGCTCGGACCGGTAAGTCATTTTCCTTGCAAAATCGAGTGACTTGGGGAACAAAGTGATCGTCAAACCATCCCTTAAATAGTGCTGAGGTCATCCAAGCATTTTTGGAGTTTTTGTAGGTGACAGGCAAGGCATTTACATTTAGGTTTTTAAATGCCCTTGGTTTTGCAGCTTTGCCGATAACCATGAGAGGGAGTTTATGATTCCCTGCAGCATTACTGCACGCCAAAACTGTCAATCTCTCCTTGCTGATTTTCAAACCAGGTGCACTTGTTTCGTCTTTAGAAGCCAGACTTTTTTTTGGCAATGCCTTAAAGTTGAGGCCTGTTTCGTCAGCATTATATATTTGCTGCGGTGAATAGTTTCCTGCAGCAATCAGGTCAGCAAATGTGTATTTGAAACATAATCGGTTGCAGCAGCCTCATTAGATGATAGCCGTTCCCCAGTAATGGCTAACTGTCTTATGCCGTGACGCTTCTTAAAACGATCAAGCCAGCCAGTGCTAGCAGAAAAAGACTTGTCTCCGTTCAATAATTGATTTAATTGTAGAGCCTTTTCTTTGATCAAGGGTCCACTAATCGGGGTACCTTTTTCTCTCTCTTGAGAAAACCAAATAAAGAGTGCAATGTCAAGGTTTTCCAGTGGCGTGGTTTTCGCCGTATGACGGGATTCAGTACACTTACTTGTTGAAGCAATACAAAACTGTTCGATTTTTAGCCTATTTTTCTTCCAGTCGGTGATCGTAGAATTCCCCACTCCAAACTCAACAGCCAATTTTGACGCACTTTCACCATTGTCTAATCGTTTTAACACTTCAAGTTTGTCTTGTAGTGTAACCGAAGTATGTTTCCGTTTCGAAGTCATTTCACTGCATTCACAACTCAAAAGCTGACGCTACAAAGTTATAAACGTTTCTGAACACCAGCTTTGTTTACGTTACCGTATACAGTAATTTTCTGAACACCAGGATTGCCAACTAAAAGAACAAAATTGTATTAAAACTTATGCAGTTTATCATAAAAAAAACAAGCGACCCAGTAAATGCTGTCACCTATCGGGGAAAGCCGAAACTGCTAGCCATGTCATCTGACGAAACAAAGTGTGACCCTGTACGTGCTGCTACCTATTGGAAGAAGCCAAAACTGCTAGCACCGTCGCGTGACGAAACAAAGTGTAACCCTGTACGTGCTGCTACCTATTGGAAAATCTGAAACTGGTAGCACTGTCGTGTTATGACAGTTCGTTGTACCGCGTCAACGTATTCTGTAGCGTCCGAGCGGCCATGCGAGATAGACGTAGTAGGCCAATGGGCCAACTTAAACGTTGTATTTCACCAATACGTGTATTTTGGTAAACATTTCGCTTAATCCGAAATATTCGGTAATCCGAAATGGGTCCGGTCCCAAGCATTTCGGATTATCGGGACTCTACTGTAGTATGTCGTCCAAGTGCGGAAAATGCGAATATAATATTGCGCAGAGTGATCTATCTGTCAAGTGCGTGGAGTGTAAAACGCATTTTCATCCTGCCTGCACACAGTTTGGTTCGATTCAGAACTTTACGAAGTCAAAATATAAAAAGTGGAAGTGTGAGAACTGTGCCTTGGAATCGGGTTCTTCCGCTTCACATCTATCCAACGTAAGTTCAACTATGGATAAAAGTACCATGATTGAGTTGCTGAACGAATTTAAAGCGGACATTAAATCACATACCGATTCCTTAGTGGGAAGTGTTAACTCCAAATTGGAGAATTTAGCAGAAGAATTCCATACATTCAATAATAAAATTGACGTTTTGGAACAGGACCAACAAGCCCTACAGGAACGCTGTAACAAGTTAGACCAGGCTAACAGCGAGCTCGCCGCGGAGGTTCGTGCGCTCAGGCAGCGACTTGACGACGCGGACCAACACTCCCGCTGCGCCAACATAGAGGTGCTGGGCGTACCTTTGACCACGGGGGAAAACATCTACATAATCATGCAACATATTGCTGATGCCATCGGTGTCCCCTTCAGGAGAGAGGACGTATCCATTGCCCATCGATTGCGCCAATACTCCGCCAAACATACTTTCCCACCGATTATTGCACAGTTCGTATCTCGCACCACAAAGGAGGTATGGCTAGCAGCTGCACGGAAAAGGAGGAATCTAAAATCTTCAGACATCAACGCCCGTCTGGTCCCCAGCGACGTGTACATCAACGAACATCTGACCGCTAACAACAAGGCTCTCCTGGGACGTGCGAGGAAGCTGCAGCGCGAGGGGAAGCTCCACTTCGCTGGCTACTCAAACGGGAAAATTCTCATCAAACCCAAAGAGCGGGATGCTGCCCTGAGGATCATCTCACAGGAGGACTTGGACAAGTTCGACGTTTAATCTGTTCACTATAGGTATTTTATTTGATAATTTTTAAGTCATTTTATTGTTTATTAATATTTGTTTTCCTCATGGAAATATATACTTTTTATTATTATCAGTTGGTACATAATGTTTTATTTGCAGTTAAAAATTAATTTTCTCTTGAATACTAATTTCATATAAGTTATATTACAAATATAATAAATAAATATACAATAGTGTCATTTCTAAGTTTTGCTAAAAAGTTCCTTTTAACTCTTATAACATATTTTACTCCCAGTTCATTATTTTTTTTACTGAAGAGACTTTTTTTAAATAATGATCCTACATTATAAATGGTCATCTAGTTTCCTAATTTAGTGCGAATAAGATCTTTTTTCCGTTTTATGTAAGTTCAGTTTTAATAGGCCTACATTTCGATCAGCAAAGGCCTTGATAACATTTACACATAGGTAAATGTCATTATTTTATAGTCTGTATATAACCGAAGGGACCACATTCACTGCATTATTACTGACAAGTATTTTTATGTAAAATTAGTTATATTTTATTTATACCATGTGTAATCAATAACTACATTTTTCTCTCAAATTTCTGACTGTTATTATGAATAAAATAAAACAAAATAGAACATTTTTAGTCTCAAACATTATTTTGTCATTATTATTATTATTACTCACTCATTCATAATTTAATTCATAACAATAATTTCAGTCATTTATTAATATTATTTTCTTTAATTGTAACTATTTTATTTTTATTTTATTAGACTACTATATTCTATTTATTTTCGTAAATTCATTCAAGTTTATTCACATATTTCAAGTCATTATTATAATTCTTTTTTCTCAATAACATTTGGCACATATGTTTTTATATCTGGGCTGGCAGTGGGCACTGAGGCAGGCGTAATGCACATTGATGACATCGATAGTGATGATCAATTGAAGGACAGTTTAAATTGTTTTGAGTTAAGCTCAGATTCTCAATATGCACAATTTTACAAATGGAATGTGGGCAACAGTAGAATAAATATTTTCCATTCTAATATTAGAAGTATTAATAAGTATCTTGATGAGATGTTAACATATTTAAATAGTTTTATTGCGGATATCGATATAATTGTATTTAAAGAATGCTGGCTGTCTGGAGGGGAGGGGGTCGCGGCCTTGGAGGGCTTTGACCTTTTCCACACAATGACTTACAGAAACCAAAATGACGGTGTCACAGTTTTTGTAAACAAACATTTTTCAGCTACTGCTACTGAGCTTATCGTTGGGGACGTTTACGGCTTAACTCTGCACTTACAATTTTCGAATAAAACCTTTGACTTATTTGCTGTATATAGAACGTTTGACAGCGACGTAGACATTTTTTTAGATTACCTGGAAGTTTTGCTTGGTAGAATAAATAAAGATCATGTGTGTGTTTTTCTCGGTGATATTAATGTCGACTTACTCAAAAATGACATGTTAACTGACCGATACTTGAACTGTTTGATCGGGGCGGGCTTCACTCAATGTATCGACAAACCGACTAGAGTGACTCACCACACCTCATCTTGTCTGGATCACATTTTCATCAAGTATATGGATTTAGAAAATGTTGAATCTGCAGTGATCCAGACCACCGTTACCGACCATTACAGCACTGGCCTTACTATTACATGTCCGACCCCGCACCGACACCCCGACCCGCCGCCACGCACTTACTTGGACCACGCGCTACTCACTCACTTACTCACACAGTCCAACTGGGATCCTATCACCGCATGCCATGATGATGTTAACTTTTGTTCTGAACATTTTTGTAGGATTTTTTCTAATTCCGTTTTAGCCGCTAAAAAAACAGTCGCAAATTACAATTCTCGTTTCAAGAAAATAAAACCATGGATTACATCAGAGTTAATCAAATTGATTAGAGTCAGAGATAAGCTTAGCAAACAAGTAAAAAAATCAACCCTTCAACCAGGAGCTAGTTATTCGCTATCACGACTTAAAAAATAATTTGAGTAATTCTCTTAAAGTTACAAAAAGAAATTACTTTAGAAACAAACTAAACGAAACCAATAACAATCCCAAAAAATTTTGGGGTTTAATTAATGAGATTTCTGGTAGAGTTTGTAAAAAAGAGCCCTTTCCAATCGACAAATTTATTCCTGACGGCCGTTTAACCCCAGATAATTGTAAACAAGTTGCTGACGAGTTTAATATTTTTTTTTCTTCTGTTGGGGTTAACTTGGCTAGAGCAATAGATTCCAGCGGTGACCCAATTGTGGACGACAATGACTTCACACATGACAGCACATTCACTCTTAAAACTGTCACGGAATCTGAACTAAAACGCTACGTTTACAGACTGCGCGGCGGGTCGGCGCCTGGTTGTGATGGCGTCTCGGCCGAAGTCCTTAAAGCCAACTTCTACTTAATTAGCAAACCATTGTTACATATTATCAATCTGAGTATTTCCACTGGCACTTTCCCTGACTGTTTCAAACTAGCAAAAGTATTTCCTCTCTTTAAGTCCAATGATATCTCCAATATGAACAACTACAGACCGATTTCTATTTTGAGTGTTTTCCCTAAGATTATTGAGAAGATAGTCAAAGACCAATTAGTTACCTATTTACAAACGAATAGTATTTTAAGCGAGCGTCAGTACGGGTTTCGCTTGGACAAAACAATTTCAGACCCACTTTTCGACATCAATAAAGACTTAAATTCTGCCATTTCAAGTAACGAGCGCTCAATTTTAATTTTCTTAGATCTTAAGAAAGCCTTTGATTCAGTAGATCGATCCAAATTATTTTCTAAATTAGAGGCCGTTGGTGTTAGAGGTGGTGCCCTCGGGTGGTTTAAAAGTTATTTGTCCAATAGATTTCAGTTTGTTTCAATTTTTAATTCACACAGTGACGTTCAGCCTGTTGATTACGGTGTGGTCCAGGGCAGCACACTTGGGCCTGTCTTATTTTTAATTTACATAAATAACATAACAAAACTAGACATTTTTGGTAAACTTTTTCTATTTGCTGACGATAGTTTAATTTTTGTTAAGGGTGAGACATGGCCCGAGGTTCGTGACAAAGCCTTGCATGACCTCATGGTTACGAGACTGTGGCTTAATCAAAATATTCTGTCTTTGAACACTTCCAAAACTAAGTTCATGCCAATTTCCCTCAGTAGTATTTCAGATTACAACTTGCAAGATCTTATCATCCACACCTGCGGGGACTACCTCAGCACTAACTGCACTTGTGAAGCAATAGAGAAGGTTGAGTCCTATAAATATCTAGGAATATTCTTTGATTACCGTCTTAAATGGTCTTGTCACGTACAATTTCTCAATAAAAAATTAAGGAAATACATTTTTGCTTTTAGACAGATGAATCAAATTCTCAGTGAAAGGGAAATGAAAATGGCTTATTTTGCATTTGTTCAATCTCTTTTAATTTTTGGGGTTATAGTCTGGGGCGGATGCTTTAAAAGTATTTTGGAGCCTTTAAATATCACTCAAAAATCTATTCTAAAAATTGGATTTGGGAAACCAAAGCGATACCCGTCTGATGCATTATTTCTAGACCTATCTATTTTAACCATTAGACAACTTTTTATTAAAAGCGTTTTAACCCATATCTATAAAAATTTCAATAGTATTTTTCAAGGAATTTCCCACAATCATAATACAAGATTTTCAGTTAGAGTCGGAATATCATCACTGCAAATATGTAAAACATTTTCTACCACAAATTCCTTTTACATAGCCCATGTTTTATACCGTAACATTTGCAATTATTTTCAAGATCATGATTTTTTCAACTCTACATCAATAAACATTTTTAAACGACGTGTTAAAGATTGGCTACTCAGTTTGAATATGGACGAGGCCGAGCGCATTATCGCATCAGATTATAGACGTTCCTGACTACCCACTTTGACTGTCACGGCACTGCACTTTGGACTTCCGCCCTCCGGCCCGTCACCGCCTCCCACCTCTAAGGGCACCACGTCACTGTGATTAATTCTCTGTTGCTTATCATTATCCTAAGTTTATTTTATTTTTTTTCTCTCTTTAATATTAGTTGTCTCTTTTCATTATTCATCCAGTCATCCTTCATTTTGTTTTTCTTCAATTAATTGTTTTATCCTACCATATTCCATATATATATTAACTTCACCGTGACGCAACCAAAGCCGACGCACAGGCTCCAGTGCCCATGTCGGCTTATTCCTTTGGACTTATTGTATATATTTTTTTGGTCACAAGCATTGTTTATTATTTCTCTGTTTTGTGTATACTTACTTTTATGATTGTATTATTTTCTTAATGTTTTATTATCTGGATTGTCATGACCTTATTTTTATGGAATAAAGAATTTCATTCATTCATTCATTCATTTTTGGAATACCCACTGATCAGTGCCCTCAACAAAATACATAGTGGATTTCTTCATTCACACAGGTGGTTTAATTTTGACAAGGGATAGAACGGTTGTTAAAGTCGGAATTGATGACAAATGTCAGTTTTCGGGATATCGGTTTCTTTTTTACTAGCAAACGGTAAAAATAGAAATTTATTATAAAGGGAGGACATCCATGGTTTCAGGAAGATAACCATACTACTGTATGAGACAGGAACACCGGTCGATAAGAACTCTTTTTTTGGCATCTGGCCACCGAGGGTCACTTATTATATCATTTATGTCCTTACCAACCGAGGGTCACTTATTATATCATTTATGTCCTTACCAATTCCTTAATTCATTATTTTTCCTGTGATATAATTGTCGTACAAAGACAAATTAATATGGCTAATTTTTTTGTCTGATTTTCATGAATTGAACACAACTTCATTCAAAGTTGGACGACCTAAGGTTCAAATAAATGAAATAATGTATGGTAATTCATTTGTTAATCAATTGAACTTGAAAATACATCTCATTTACTTTTTTATTAGGCTAGTACTTATTTTCTTTTATTGTACAATGTTAAATTATAGAAATAAAATTATTATTGTACTATATCAAGAGTTAAAACTGAAAGTAATTATTTGAACAAAATGTTATACTTTTACATATGATTGCTGGTGATGTAATTAAAAAATATATATACATGGAATTAAATAACTCTTCCTTAAATCAGAGTATTTTTTATTTTATTTTTTAGAGTGTTTCTAAACTTTTTTGGTTGAATTTATTTAACCAAAATATTTTTCTTAGAAATTATCTAATCAATTCCTACAAAAATAATTCTCAAAACTTCTTAACTTCAATTAATGGCAATTTTTTACTGAAATGGTGTGATTACTTTTTCCAGTTTCAGATAGTAGGATAAACATTTCATATTTATGTATTTACCAGCAATGATGAGTTAGACTATTTAAAAAGAATAAATTTGTAACAGGGTTCAGCCCAATTTTAGATGGTATCTTGAGTTGTTTTATGTTTAATACAAAAAATTAACCAAAAAACCAACCAATGCCAGTAAAAAACCGAACGGAAACCAAATTCAACAAATCTCGAATACAGTTTGAAGGAAATATCCCGCCTTTTTTCCTACATAATGAATACACTTTCAAACAAACTCACAGTTTTCAACGTGACAACACCAGGCAGAAACAGTACGACGGTGAGGGGGGAGAGGAGCGAGGACTCGTGCACGATGACCGCCCGCCGCTCTGTCGACGAGAGGCTCTTGAAGTAGGTGAGGAACGGCGTCGGCAGCTCCTTGAACTTGGAGTTGACACTCTCACTGCTGATGATGGCTGGGATACCGTCCCTGCAACAGAGACAGGGGTCAGACTTTAAGGGGTTTCAAGTGAATTTAAATTTCCTATTTCCTTGACCCTTTTTGAAAAACTTTTAATTTCTGCCCAGTAAAAACATTTTATTAGTATCAAGTATTAGTTAAATTTCAGTAAAATATTAATCAATTCCTACAAAAATTACAAAAATAAAAATAAATTATGAGAACTGTTGTTTTTCTCTTAATTTTGCATATTCGTCACGATAAGTGTTAGCAAATGACACTAACAAGAAACGCTTCATCTTTAAGTTTCCTAACTTCCTAGCTTCTTCTCTTGCTGATACTGTAAATTGGTTTAGTTCAAACAGTTCGTATATTAATGAAAGTAAAACATGTAATTTGAAAATTTCTTTTAGGGACATAGACTTAGAAAATTGTTCACCTGTTAAGTTGCTTGGTATAAATATCGATAGTAGGCTTTCTTGGAAAGACCACATTCATAATGTCTGCAAACAATTATCCAGAGTAATTTATCTTTTGGCTAACTTGAAAAAAACATGTATCAGATAAGTATTTAAAGATGTCATACTTTGCCTTTTTTGAAAGTTTGTTAAGATATGGCCTGATTCTATGGGGTAATGGTGTTGGAATTGAACAGGTCCTTATAGTACAAAAAAAAGCAATCCGAATTTTATCAGGTGCAGGTACCTTAGATCATTGTAAACCTCTGTTTATGAAAATTGGCATTTTGACAGTGATTAATTTGTATATGAAGTTTTGATTGTGATAAAGAGAAATTTAAACTCATTGCTCAAGAGAAATGAGATTCTTCAACATAACACTAGAAATAAATGTAAATTAGAAATTCCAAAAAATAGGTTAAGTATGTCCAATAAATATTATAGGTCATTGGGTATAAAATTGTTCAATAAACTGCCTTTGGAATTTCAACTAGTTAATGACAATGTTTTTGATGTTAAATTATACAATTGGCTGCAAAGTAGACCTTTTTACAATATAGATGAATTTTTAAATATAGACATAAGAGGCTGTGAGTTTGGATTGTAGTGTTGTCAATTTTTATTGTTTATGTTATATTTTATCATTGTTATTTTTTATCATTGTTATATTTTATAATTTTTATAGTTTATTTTTGTTTTTGTAAACTGTTGTCAACTGTTTTTAGAGTACCTACTTAAAAATGTCTTTCCATTTAAAATTGAAATGTTGTGACTCAGTAGCAGATGTTGCTGTAAATCCAGCCTAACTTAATGACAAAGTCCATTGTAATTATTGTTAATTACCGAAAGACTAATAAACATATTCTTATTCTTATTCTAACAATTTTGAAAATTTACCTGACCAGACTAAATTCCAAACGCTGACCTAAAAAACCTAATTAAACATTTAGTAAATCTATCACAAATATCAAAAGTTTTATTCTTTTTTTCAATGCTTTCCATTCACATTAGATTGGTTTTATAAGCATTTTTTTGTGTATTTTATTATGTTTTACACATGTAGACTAGACCACAATACTGGACACCCAAAAAATAGTAGAAAAATTGTTCCCAACAATTTCCTGGGTAGTTTCTGATCACCTTCTTTGCCTTGTTCAACAGTGTTTAGGTACTTTTGCCTCAGCCATTTGCAGCTGTAATTTGGATTACTGATAGGAAATACAATCGTGAGATGGTTGGTCTTGAAACATCTCCTAGAAGTTTGAATGACATTCTCTGAAATATAACCCATAACCTAGCCTAAGCCTGAGCCTAACCTTGTCCTGACCCCATCAGGTAAGAGGGAAAAGGTCCCAGGACAACTTTTAAACTGGTTTATACTAGTTGTGAAGTTGACATTGGGTACAGCAAAGGAAGTTGTCATAACACTGTGGTAAGTCTTTTGGCTGTCCACTATGACAATTTCCCTTCCTTCATAATTCGTTCATGTTCAAGACAGTGGAGGGTCAATGCGAACTGCATGTAAACCCCTAGCTGGAACATATGTTTATGACAGCAGGGGGTGAGGAATGCAACGGGCATAGAAACCCCTGACTGGAACATGAGTAGACAGTCCCTTGTCTCACGCTTTCTCTTCCTTCAATATCCCATCCTTCCGGGGGCTTGCGCAAAATGTCCATTAGAGGCAGACGTGCTCAACGGTTCGGCCGGGGTCTCCTTATCCACGAATAACAACAAGAGGGCTCAACTCCGCCTCGGTGGATTACTGAGCGCCGAGGGACGTAAGATGTAAGATGCAAATTCAATATTCTAATTTGTCACTGTACAGAGTCGGAATCACTGTTGACACTTACAAAGTCCGAATGATGAGTCCTCTCTTGCGAATGGACGGTGAGGACAGCAACAGCTTTCCCAGTCCTGTCAGCAGTACGCTCTTGAGGAACTCATCGTAGGCAGAGAACTCATTGCAAGGAGCAGACATGTGCTTGACGTCCATTTCTTGGGGGAGGAGTTTTGCAGCTACCAACATTTCTGCGTGCAACGACCTCAATTCTGAAAAAAATTCAAAGTTTATTTCTGAGTAAAGTCACATTTTAGTATTTAATATAACAACAACTCACACTATGTTAAAAAAAAATTATTTGTGGAGCCTTGGCCCTATAATCACTCAAGCCTAAACTCTCAATTATTTGGATTCACATATCCTCGACCCTTGGTAAACCAGACTAATAACCAATACATTTATTAATTTAAAATAGTACTTAGCCATAGACCCGTATGTGATTTGCGTGCACACAAACTTTAAGACGTTTGAATTGTCATCTACATTCTCAAAATACAAGGTGTTAACAAGAGTGACGATGATTTAGTTTATCAATAATTTTTTTTATACGGTTCTTAATAGAGTACTTGATTTAATGTTTAAAAATTATAATAAGGCAGTATCTTTGATTCATGTTTTTGCCATCTGGACTGATGATGACTATAAATAATAATGGTAGGGATGGACGGGTCCCGAAATTTTGGGAAAATTTTCGGGAAATTTTCGTCCCGATCATCGGGCGGGATTTTTTTATACTCGGGAATTTATCGGGACGGGAACTGCCGAACGACGGTCGGCGATCGCGGCCGACGATCTCGCTAACGAGGACGGCGATTGCGGCCGACGATCTCGCTAACGAGGACGGCGATTGCGGCCGACGATCTCGCTAACGAGGACGGCGATTGCGGCCGACGATCTCGCAAACGAGGACGGCGATTGCGGCCGACGATCTCGCTAACGAGGACGGCGATCGCGGCCGACAATCTCGCTAACGAGGACGGCGATCGCGGCCGACGATCTCGCTAACGAGGACGGCGATCGCGGCCGACAATCTCACTAACGAGAAAAACACGGCTTAGCTATGGCTTATATTAATTAGATTTTAGGGTTTATAGCTTTAAATTTACATTGTTATAATTTTTTTCATTATACACTCCATAATTTTTTTCTGATGTAGCAAAAAATAGTTCAATGTATTCATTTAAATAACAATAAAAGTAAAATGTCTAATAGTTTATTATTTCTTAGTTCAATTTTGTTATTTATATTCTTCAAGGAAGAAACTGTCTCAAAATCAAATAATAAAAAAAAAAATGGCAAAATATTTCTTAGGTTTATAAATGGCATTGGCTTGTTGGAACAACTTCTTTTCTGAGTGTTAATATTCATTCTAATTCAAATTTGTGTTTTTTTGTTCTTTTTTTATCTGAGTAGGCCTTATTTATTGTAATATAGTATTGTTTTATTTACAATTTTTCCAATTGTTTCAATCTCTCTTTTTTTTTGTACCGGTACCGTACATAATGTTTATTTTCATTCTTCGTACCAAACGTTTAATATTTCATTAAACAAAACTTGTATTAAATAAGACATGGGCAACATTTTTCCTTTATGTGTGTTTAGTGATTCGACTTAAATTTATTTGGTTACAATAAAATTTATACTTTCCCATGATCTTATTGCATCCTTAAAATATCAAAACTATATATTTGAATTTTTTCAACAAAAGGACATTCATTGTAACTTAAACAAAAACAAGTGGAACAAGTTGGAAGGAGAACTAGTTGATATTTAACATTAATTTGTCTGTATACGACACTCAGATAAAAATCAAAATGAATATTTCCCGATAGCGTCGAGAAGAGCAATCCCGTCCCGATCCCGTCCTGAAATTGGATGGGAAATAAAAATTCCCGTCCCGTCCCGTCCCGAACTAAAAATCCATTCCCGTCCATCCCTAAATAATGGGTTCCAATAAATTTTTGTCTTCAATCCAAACAATGTATGAATGTATGCTTATTTGGAAGTATGAATTACAGACAAAAAGTTATTGTGACCTATTATTATTTATTGTATCTTTAACAATAGATTTGTTTAATAATGTGTTTTGCCGGTAAAAATATAATACTAAATTACGCTCAATAAGTTAAATACTCATTGTGGAGTGTTAATAAGTTTTTAAAAACTCTTGTATTACTACTAATACAAGTAGGAGTGTGTGAATAGTGGTCTTTCTGACTGAGCCGAGCCGGTAATAAAATATTCGAGTTTTGAGACGAGCAGAGCCCAGACAGCAAAAAAATATTTTAAAAATAACTTATTCGGTAATCATACCAGATTTTTCTGCCCAAAAGGCCATTTTTTGGCCATTTAAAATGAAAAAGTAAAAAAAGTAAAACATGAAATAAACAAGTTTAAATTAGGGGTCTGAGGATTTCCGATCGGGTAAATTATAAATTTATTATTTTTTATCCACCAAACTACAATGGAATGAGTAAACAGCTCTTCCAGTTGACTGTTCAAGGAACCCCCTAATGAACTTTGATTTGGAAAAAACTAAAAGTGTCTATTGTTGTGCTGGGATAGGGGAGGAGGGTCGCAGCTGCGCTGCACGAGGGGGGAGGGAGGATCACTTGGTATTATTTATTCAAGATAAAAGCATGTAGAATAGGTAATCCAATTACAATTATAAACCGATTGTATAAAGTAAATGGCTCCTTTTTTGTCTAACTATGTACTAATTGGAAGTAAAGTCAACCAAAGTTTTAGGCAACCCATTGTTAAACATTTAAGCTTTACCCGGCAGGCTAATACATTTATAACTTTGTCAAATAAAACTTATGTCACTCCATCAAACTTTTCTTGAAATGCATTTAGAGTAAAGCCGCGTTTACACTGGAGTTGCAGACACGTGTTGGCAACAAAAAGTTGCCGATTTTTGTTGCGTGGATGAAAACGGCTCTAATTTTGTCTGCAACATTTCAAGTTGCAGACAGATTTGGGGTGTTGGCAACTAAAATTTTGTTTTCCACTGAGAGTCGGTAAAGATCAAAGGATTGCAACAAATGTTGGCAACAAGTGTTGTCGACAAAAGTTGCAGTGACAAATTACGGTGCAACAAAAGTTGCCGACATCCCCTTAGCCCCCCGCTCCACCTGCCAGTACCACGTGACTGTCCTGGCACTGGTGATGCCGCATTCAGTATCGCTCACTATAGTGTAGTAAAATTAGTCGGGAAAAATGAAATAATTTTTGGAAAGCCAATTTCTTTTGAAATGTGTTCTATGGCATCCCCTGACCTTCCTCTGAAAAGTCTACAGAAATCCCATATGGTGATCATGCATAAAAATGAGGTGGGTTGGCCCATAATGAGTTACATAAAAATTTGATAATAAGCATACTAAATTTAAATACATTCCCGAAAGCGTTTGTTTGTACGCCGTGTGAAAGTGTCACTTAAGTTGTTATTGTGTGTGTATTGAAACTGTCCCTATTTGTAGTTAATATGGATTGGTCAAGGGATCAAATTGTATCATTAATTGAGCTATATCAAGAAAGGCCCGTTCTGTGGAACCCAACGTTGCCTGAATACAAAGTCAAAATACCCCTGTCGCAGAAGACCTGCTTACTCAGCAAATTTCCAAATTAGTAATATTAATTTTGTTCAGATGAACCTGTAAGCAAAATTTCATTACGTGCTCATTAATAGGGAAATAAATGTCTATTCTCCTTATGATGTAGGGAAAGAGTATGCAGGTATGCTGCCATGGGGAACACAAAAACTAGATTTTTAGCATTAAAAAAATTTGGACCATATGATGCCATATACTAAGTTTCATCAATGTATGTCCATAAATAAAATAGTTTGCCTATTCAAAAAAAATAGTTTGCCTATTCAAAAAGGGTGACAGAGGAAATGTTGATAACTATCGCCCCATCGCCTTGTTGCCTACGTTCTCCAAAGTCCTTGAAAAACTAGTTTACGATAAGCTTGTGTCTTTCCTTGCGAAATACGATTTAATAGTTCCCTATCAATTTGGATTCAGAACCAATTTGTCCACTATTGATGCCTTGGTGGATTTCACCTCCAAAGTAATTTCTAGCCTTGAAAATGGTGGTCCCGCAGTTGGTTTATTCTGCGATTTGTCGAAAGCTTTGGACCGCGTTGACCATTCTATTCTTTGTGATAAACTGGAGTCTTTCGGCATTCATGGTGTTCCTCTTCTCTGGTTTAGGTCATATCTGGTTGGTCGGAAACAATATGTGCAGGCTGACACTGATTCATTTTCTGATTTATCTGAAATTAAGTTTGGTGTCCCTCAGGGGTCAATTCTTGGGCCCTTGCTATTCATTCTTTATATTAATGACGTTGGAGCTCATGTTCAATCACCTTCCCTGACACTCTACGCTGACGACACCACAATGTTGTTTACTGGCTCTCCCGAAAATATCCAAGATGACATTGCTCTTTCAGTATCTGAGTTTGAGAATTGGCTGTTGCGTAATAACTTGCTTCTGAATCAGGACAAGACCAACTATGTCCAATTTCTTACTAGAAATAAGCGTGCTCAGGATTTAAGTTTCCCACAATCTTCTATAAAAGAGGTTTCCAATATCAAGTTTCTTGGAGTGAGGATGGATTCCCAATTAACATGGAACCCCCACATTTCTGATATTTGTAAGAAGCTTAGTAGGGTAAACTTTGCTTTGAGGACATTGTTTCCATTGCTGGAGCGTGAGGATCTGTTGGCAGTGTACCACGGTTGTTTTCAATCAATTATGTCATACGGGATTGAAGTTTGGGGTGGTTCTGCTCATACCAATAAGGCATTTTTGGAACAAAAAAGGGCAGTTCGTTTCTGGCTAAAACGTAGTGAAAAGAAATGTCGATTCTTTGATGTTGTGGCGTGTTCGTATCTGAGGTCGTGGAGAAGGGCGATGCGATCGTCCTCGTCAACCGGGATGCCATTGGGTACTGGATTGCCGGGGCCTATGTAGTGGTGTCCCGGTAGAATCATGACTGAGTGTTGGTAGTACTGGTGGTGATGTGGTAGTGCGTCATTACATTGACGTCACAGTGTGGCACATGCGCAACATGTGATGGGGCTTGGGATGGGTGGGGAAGCTCCATACTGCTTACTTGCCGGGCCTTCGGCCACCTACAGGCATGCCTGCCGTGAACCGCCCGTAGCGCCAGACTGAGGAGGGGGTCGAGCGAACTTACGTAGCTACGTAAATTTTCTTCTAAATTTCTGGACTTTCGCCATCCCACTCCTGTAGAGGGGTTTTCAGACAACTTAACATTCTGACCCTTTCCTCACTGTACATTCTCAAAGTAACCTTATTGGTAAAACAAAATCTTAGTTCCCTCCAAACTGTAGGGGAAAATCATCGGTACCCCACCCGACATGGTGCTAATCTCCTCCCTGCATAAATTCACCTATCCTTATCTGAAAGAGAGGCGCTTCATTCCGGCATAAAATTTTACAATAATCTCCCCAGTGATTTGAGAGGTTGCAAAAGTTTTGTTACATTTAAAAATAAGACTAAACAATTTCTTATAAATAAAGAGCTTTACACTGTTAATGAATTCCTGTCTGCTTGAATAAATATTTTTAATTTTGTATTGTATGATCCATTTTAGTTTATTTATTCATTTGTAAATAATTTTGTATACATAAATTTTGTAAAATTGACGACTGAGATATTTATTTATTTATTCAGAACATTTTATACAATAGCTACAGGAAATCCCAAAACAGCTATTAAGAAAAAACATAATTATTTTAAGAATGAATTAAATATAAGTAAGTACAATGTGTAACATAAATGCAAAAATATATATTAATTGGCATAAATAAAATAACAAATTTTATGTACGAGCTTAAAGTAAACAGAAAAAATTGTATTTATAAAAAAATAATAGTGAAAACAATGTGGTTACTAATTTTCTTACAACTAACTATAACTAAACAATCATATAACAAACAAACCTAACATAAAAATACTCTATTCAATTGACTAATCAACAAATTAAGATTGAAATTAAACATATCTATTTCTGCACTATACATGTTAAGAAAACGCAAAGTTTTAAATAAAGAAAAATTATAAAACTGAACAGTGTTACAGCGTGGTACAAAAAAAACTAAAGAAGGCCTCAAATTGTTCCGGGGGATATGCAACTTTATCTGTCTAAGTAAAAATGGACTGTCTACTAAACCATGTAAAACCTTGTGTAAAAATAAAATATTTGACTTACTCCTTCTTGTTACAAGTGAATCAAATGAAAATAAGGATCTTAAAGTATTTGTTGGAAAATCTCTATTGCAATAAACGTCAAACTTTTTGAAATACAGATATCTAAGAAATTTATTTTGAACAATTTCTATTGTAGAAATATCTTGAAGCGAATGTGGATCCCAAATTATTGCACAGTATTCTAACCGACTTCTAACATACGAATAAAATAATTTAACCATGGTATTAATGGAAGAAAACATCTTTGTGTTTCGGATTACAAATCCAAGCATTCGGTAAGAACTACTAATAATTGTGTTTAAATGAATGTCAAACTTAAAAGATGAATCAAATACTACTCCTAGATCTTTAATATGAGTCAAGGTTTGAAGCTTCAATCCATTAATTTCATAACCAAAAGGAGGTAATTCTTTTTTCCTTGAATATGAGACGACAAAACATTTATTTATATTAAGAAGTAATCTATTATTTGAACACCATAAGGCAAGACAATCGAGTGAAGACTGTAGTAAAGATATATCATTTTCATCATTAATTATCCTGTACAACTTAAGATCATCTGCATACAAAAGACATTTGGAATTTGTAATTAATTCAGGCAAATCATTAATAAAAATAAGGAAAAGTAAAGGTCCAAGATTTGAACCTTGAGGAACTCCAGATGGGCTTAAGTACGAATTTGAATTCATGTTGTTTATGGTTACAAATTGGGAGCGATTCCTCAAATAGGATGCAATAAAACAGACAAATTCCTGAGACAATTCAAACAACAGTAACTTTTTTAAGAGAATAGAATGGTTAACTTTATCAAAAGCCTTGGAAAAATCCGTATAAACTACATCTACCCGTCCACCAATGTCCAATTCGGATGAAATGTCAAAAGAAAATTCCATTAGATTAGTAATAGTTGATCTATGAGGAAGAAAACCATGTTGTTGCTGAGATATTTTAGACTTGACATTAGAATATATATATTTGTAAAGAAGGGATTCAAAAACTTTGGCAAAACAGTTTAACAAAGAAATAGGACGATAATTTTCAACCTGCTCAACTTTGCCGGATTTAAAAATTGGAACCACTTTAGCCTCTTTCCATTTTTGAGGAAAGACACAAGTATATAGCGATAGATTAAACAAATAACAAAGTGGTTTGGCCAAAACCTCATTACAACCTTTAACAATATAACAAAGAATGTTATCGGGACCAGAAGACTTTTTGGATTTTAATTTTTTGATAGCACCCAGGACCTCAGGTACAGTAAAGAAAACATTGTGGTTGGTTTTGTTAGTAATATCAATAATAGGACCTCTATCACCTATAAAATCAGTTGTGAAGACAGATTTAAAAAAATCAGCAAATGCATCAGGCAAATTATCAATTAATATGTCGCAGCCATTATGTTTCATGTCCAAATTACTGAAATCAAAAGAAGATGTACGTTTAGATTTTATGTAGGTCCAAAACTGCTTAGAATCCACATTTATACTATTTTCAATATTTTTTATGTACTCTTTGTGGGCTGAATTTATTTTCTCTTTGATATTTTTCCTAAGATCTTTAAATAAATTATCATGAAATTTTGAAAATTTCCTTTTTCTAGATACTTTATTTTTTAGTTTTATTGAATTTATTATATCCTTTGTAAACCAACAAGGGTATTTACTTTTAAAAACAACACTTTTTTTAGGTACACACTGATCGAAAATAGAAAATACTAACCTATAAAACTCCCTTACTGCTGTATCTGCATCATTCATTCTATATAACTAGGGGGCCCGTGCAGCGCTATGCGCTGCATTTATTAGAGTAGGTACCGGGTGATCAAACATTGCTCAAGCATGGTAATAAACCGAGTTACTTTGGAAATAAAAAATTAAATTATAGTGAAAATCAGATAACACCATATTGGTGTTTCATCAATCGATCTTCATCACTACTTAAATTCCCCAACTTCCCATTGTGATAGTGTTGAGATTACGTTGTTGTTCTTATGCCGGTATCTCTTTAGGCCTCTGTCTAAACACTCTTATAAAATTTAGAATAAATTCACAGATTCTAGATCTAGATACTTCAGCAAACATAAAACATAAATGACAACAGAATAAAAATCAACATTTCATTACAGCTCATCCCCGTTGAGTTATGCAGCACTCACTGCGGCTGTTTTTGTAGTACCGTTTGAGGTAGTTGTCGACATAGTGAATGAGTCCGCATCACTATTCATAAAGAACTAAATCCTCTTTAACTTAATTTTCCATGGCATTAAAAAATTTAAATAAATAAATCACAAAAATTAAGACAATATACATCTTTGTAGGTTTGGTCCACTTTGATTTTATGAGGCGATATTTATATTTTGGTTAACAATTTTCTTTACACAAACCATTTTTGTAATAAGATTGTTATTTATAATGGAGGTAAACATTATTAAATTTTATCTCTTTTTAAACTGGTGTTAAATATGTGTAGCATTTTGCATTGAATTTTGTTATAGTATCATAGTTAACAAACAGGTTATTAAACCGATAACCTATCCCTTTTTGTATAGTTCACAACAATTTGAAAACCCATGCACACAAATTTAGTGTTTTATTTTAATATTTTTTTAGTTTCGTTATTGTTTCAATACCAAACGGACAACCTAAATAATACCCATGTCAAAAATCTCAATTTACAAACTTGCTTTCGTACAGAGAAATTAATTCGTCTAGGATTTAAGTTACTTAACCTATTTTTGTGCCCAAATACACATAAATAAAAAGTTCAACTAAAATCTACCCGCTACATTTTCAGAAAAAATTCAAACATCACAAAGAAGACACTCCTCATATTAAAGTATGAAATTTATTATGTTGATATTACAGTACAATTTGTATACTATTGATAGTTCAATTTCTTCTATTTAGCTTTTAACATGTGTTTTCTGTTTTACTATCAACAGCTGTTTTATTTAGCAATTCAATATAAATTGTTCCCCATGTTAATCTTATGGACAAAAAATGAACTTTGAATGCTTACCGTGAGCTTCAGAATTAAAATATCAAAATTCTAAAACCTTATTGCAAAACTACGAACTGAGACCATTCTTTTGACACCTCAAACTTTAAAATTGGTCCAGAAATAAGGGAGGAGTAGTGTTAACAAAAAAAGGGCATCACGTATTATATATATATAGATATATCCCAGTCACAATCTCTCAATTTAATATACATTTGTTCAAAATTGGCTTGCTTAAAACAATAATATGGATTATTGACAATAGTTTTATTGTTAAATTTATTATTTTGTAAATGTTGATAATTTAAGGTAATAAGCAATGAAGGATGATAATCATCTATAGGCAGTAGAGGAGAATCGCACCCACTGACTGAAATGGACGATAAATTACTTAAAACTAAATCCAGAGTGGTGTTATTACAATTAAGAACATTATTACACAGTGATAGATTATACAAAGACATAAAATTACACAAATTTTTAACAATCGGACCGGACTCCAACATATTATAATGTATTCCATTAATTTCAGGTAAGTTAAAGTCTCCTAATATCAACAAGTTTTTAAGCATGAATTTATTTTCGAAACTATCAAAGGAAGCAAAGTAATCGTAATACAAACTAGATGGACTTTTCGGTGGAAAATAAATGATGTTTACATAAACAGCTGTTTCTGAGCGAGGCATGCGCACACGCAGCCACACGGACTCCAAGTTGCGGGCAATCAGCTGATCACCGACAGCTACAGTCAGCTGGCTGACTTGCAGCCGCCGGTGAACAGCCAACAATACCCCCCCTCCCCACTCCTTTCCACTACGCTCTCTGTCTCTGTCTCTCCGAACAACAATATAACGTTCATCAAACAATTCATTGCTAGTAATGCTATCAATTAACCATGTTTCAGTTAATGCAATAATGTCAAACTGGTCATTTAATACAGACTCGTAAAGAGCATGGGTTTTGGTACGCAAACCCCTTACATTCTGATAGTAAATTGTTAAAACTCCATCCATATTATGAATAACAGATAAAAATAAATAATCTTATACAAACTAAACATTTCATTTATATCACAGGTGATAAAAAATAAATAGGCCTACATTGGTAAAATAAATAAATTAATAAATATTAGTTTTTGGATAGGGCTAAATGCCTAGGTCGTTGGATTATTGTAAGGGACAGGATAAGCAGGCTTACCTTAGAAAGTGAAGGCATCCTTTTATAGCACACATAATAGACACACAACTAAACAAAAACTTGAATGTTTCAAGGCCACTGGCCTCTTTGTCAACATGAAGATGAGTCCTCATCTTCATGTTGACGGACTCATCTTCACGGACTCATCTTCATGTTGACAAAGAGGCCAGTGGCCTTGAAACATTCAAGTTTTTGTTTAGTTGTGTATCTATTATGTGTGCTATAAAAGGATGCCTTCACTTTCTAAGGTAAGCCTGCTTATCCTGTCCCTTACAATAATCCAACGAAATTAATAAATATGTCATACACCAAGTATTTGGAAACATTACTGTTTTACCGATATGAAACATAATCCATAAAGCCTAAACTTATCCATTATTACTATTGACAGCAGATTCTCGTTGTATAAGTGCATGCAAGTCATCATCATCTTTTAACACAACTACTCTAGACCTATTATCATCAGTTTTTTTAACCTTAATTCTACCGACTCTGTCCTCCCACACAAATTTATAATTGAAGTCAGATCTCAACTTACGTGCCTTGGCAAGCAATACATGTCTGGCCGGGGTCAAAGACGGGTTGATGTAGATCACTTTTTTTTAGATATGCAATATTGTTAATTGTATCTATTCAGAAAATAAATGACTATGACTATGACTATGACTATTCTTCTATGATTAACATGGGAAAAGAATATGCAGGTTTGCCGCCATGATAAGTACTAAAACCAAGATTTTTTTAACATAAATGGTTGAATCTAACCAAGTGAAGCTAAATACCAAGTTTCATCGAAAAATATTGGTTAATAAGTGAAATATTAACACATCTTTACTCTCCATAAGATTAACATTGGAGCCCCATTATGCAATGTACTGCTTTTATACTTTTTAATATCACGGTAGCTACTAACTTTCCTCAGGATCGAACAGGCAACCTTTGGATTCAAAGGCGAGCACTGCAACCACTCAGCTACCCAGCCAGTTAACAGTTTATTCCTTATTGGAAATTCGCTAAAAAAATATTGCTTGGAGTGAAAAGCTGAATCATTCAACTTCAACAAAGCAGTGATGAACTTGACTGACTGGACGAGTGTTGTCTTTCTGTTGCCGATAAAAGTTGCAGTGGAACAAGTGACAATGTATTTTGTATGCAACAAATTGTCAGCAACAAAAGTCGACAACAAAATGTTGCAGATAAAAAATTGCAGACAAATGTCTGCAACTCCGGTGTAAACACGGCTTATGACAAAACAAAATTACTAATAGTCACTGATTAGAGCAATAATCAAACACTGAACTAGAAACGCAACCCCACTTGCTTTGGATTATATTTTTAGCACATCCCTTCACCCGGAAAGTAAACAGCAGCCAAGGTTGGTACCCCCTCCCGCTCCAACTGCGTTGTAGACCGCGTCCCGCCCCGCACCCAAAGCCATCACTGTGACTCAAACCACCCTGACATTGTGTACGACAAACGCCACTCAATAATTAACGTGTAAATTTCCGTGTTTCTCTGTTTGTTTTTTTGCATGAATAAATCAAACAACTGTTAGTACAGAGATTTTTTTACAGCATTTTTTGGGTGGGAATGTTACTTCTAAAACCATTTTCAGCTCAACCACTTGAATAGTTTTGCATAACCTCGAGCCGAGCCGAATAGAGCTACTATTCGACCACTCGAGTACTCGCACACCCCTTAAGTATCATAATGATTTGCTGATTAAAAAAAAATGATGACAAGTAACCACCTGTGATTCCAATGTATTTTTTCAAAACCAGATGGCTGTCCACCAAATAGACTGGGCATAGCTCCCTGTTTATGTGTTGTTGTACTCACGCCTGGTCCGGTCCATACTCCGGTAGACAACGCCCCGCTCCTGGCAGAAGTCCCGCCCTTGGAACGAGTCCTCACAGTCCACCTGGTCCCACTGATGGTACAGTCTGGCCAGCGCGATGTGGTCGCTGCTCGGACTGTACTGCTGCTTCATCTGCCTCATGGTGCGCTTCAGCCCCAGCGAGTTCTCAAACAGAGAGTAGTCGGCCGACAACACGGTCACGATGGACAGTACAGGCTCCACGCACCTAGACAATCCTTACTGTAGCTAGGTTACTAATTTATCACCAGTTTTAAATCCAAGTGGCAGGTAGATTCATAAATTTATTTTTAAACAATCTTCATTGCTTCCAGTGTCTAGGACTTACATATTAAAAAAAAAGAAATTTAACTGAATAAGTAGGGCGGACATACGTATTTTGACTCACATTTTTACCTGGATTTTTTTTCTTCAACCTGGGAGTCACTAAACTGAAAATAGGAATCGTGTAGGAATCAACAAATCAAGAACAAAAACTCTCATCCACATTTAATTATGAGTTACACCAACCAAGACAAAGGTTGAAAAAATCACAACATATCATGTAACATTAGGTGAATGTTTTTGTTGCTGCCAGGTAGTTTATAGAGTTCGCCAAAGGATAAATTTGACTGACTTTGCTAGCTTGGTTATACACAAATTATTTTCATCATATGACATGATTTGACTCTGAGGAGTTATAGGCCTAGCCTAAGAATAGGCTGAGATTAAACTTAATTTATGTATAATCTGTAATTATTTCCCATGTCATTCTTAATTATGCCTATGGCTCTTTTGGTATTGTTGAAGGTTCAATTAACTTTCGTTTATCTCGCAGAATTCTATAAAATTTTCTTGACTTTAAACCAGTTTTCTAAGACTTGGCATTGTTTTGCATGATTGCTGTTGACCTACTTGAACAGACAAGCGTGCACGAGAGCCTTGGAGAGGTAGGGGTCGAGGGGCAGCTTGTATATCCGCTGGCCCAGGGGTGTCAGGTTCTCGTCCTCGTCCAAAGCCCCCATCTCCTGCAGTACCCTGACCGCCTGCGCCACCGACTCGGTCCGCGGTGGCTCCGGCAGACAAGACAGGAACTCACTGATGTTTTCGTCCTTGGTGTGCATCTGCGGACAAGCGACCACACAGACATCATAACAAGAGGTAAAACACAGTAACATTTTGCAAAGTTTGAGATTGGGTATTTTACAACAGTGGGGAATCAGCTTCTCAACACACCATCAAATGTTGTACAACTTTTTTACAATATCCAGGCCTAATGTCAGGAAAACGTTTTGAGCCATTTGATTAAATATTGAGAGGCTGTTTTAATTTCATGCTTCTCGTTTCTCTGCTATCGAGAATTTCATAGCTTCGCAAACCATGGTCAAACAGGAAGCACTTCATTTTTGGAATGATTAAATTTAGTATGAAGGCCACAGACTAGTGCCCAGGTTAATAACATCCATTTCAATGACACCTTAAGTCAGGCTGGTCAGTAAAAAATGATATGTAAAAAATTATTTTTGTTGCACCAACAGTGTAACTATAATTCCAAAGCGCTTTTATTAGATCTTGACTGTTGACAGACATTTCATCAACAGTTGATGAATCTACTCAGAATCATGAACAAATATGATCTCAAACTGCTTCACCTCAACTGCTAACTAGCTGTATTATAATGTAGTATTTCGTTTCAGTGAAAAACCACAAGGAAGTTTAGTAATGAGACCAAAACACGTGATTGGTAAAGGCCAAAAACCGTAATTTTGGCTTAGTATTATAATGTCAGTCTTTATATTTTAGACTGGATTTCAGAGTCTGTTATGTGAGAGTACACTCTACATTATAAAAAATAAGTGATATTTAATATCTCAGGATGGCAACAATCCAAAGAAAACAACGAATCTATACTTATTTAGTACGTTAGGGCTTTGTTTGTTAAGAAAACTCCTACAATTCCCAACTGATTTTTAAGTTTTTGTTGTCGTTGGATTAGGCTTGGTTTGTAATTGTTTCCGCCTAAAATTGATGAGAATCGGACTTAAAATAAGGGCGCTAACCACAAATCTATACTTATTTAATACGCTAAGGGTTTTTTTGTCTTGAGAACTCCTCCTACAATTTTCAACCGATTTTCAAGTTTTTGGTGTCGTTGGATAGGGCTTGGTCTGTAGTTGTTTCCGCCAAAAACTGATGGGAAGCGGACTGAAAATAAAAGCACTATCCAACATTGAAATCTCAAAATTTCCCATTAAAATAACATTGGGATTGAATAAAGCATTTTAAACATCTGTTAATAATCAGCTGTAAATATGTGTAGTTATTGGTGATTGCATATATTCACATTATTGGGTTGGTCGAATGTCATTGATTAAGAGCTAAAGTATAACATTTGTACTGTATTAAAATAAACTGCTCGATTTCGAGCAAGACGTATACTAGTTAATTTTAAAAGGGCAAAAGGGTCTAGCGCGGCCGCATCACTCGGCAGGGGCAAAGACCATTGTAATCTGCGGCTCCAACCGTGCCTCTTCCAAGTGATGCGGCCGCGCTAGAAGCATTTGCCACTGCTTCGCAGAGATGCCTCTTGAGTATGTAATAGGCCCAAGAAACCTCCTCTTTGGTCGACACGGGAGGTTGTGTGGCTATGTAAGCCGATCACATTTGTGTTTCGCGGATGAGTTTTGTAGGGCCTTTCTTTGTCAAGCGATGAAATATATATTTCGATTGTGCCGAATATATAAAAAACTCTGAAAACTACGGTTATCGTCTGCAGTGCCATTCGGCTCCTGACGCAAAATTGAAAGGAATTTTTTAAGCTAAAGGAGATGCTAGTGTCAAATAGTACATCAGCATCATCTCTATGCTTTCCAGTTAATGGTCATTACTATCCAGCTGCTGTTCTATATTAGTTCTGCACTGGCACATATTAAAATAAAAATATAGTCTGCCTGAATTTTTATTGACTTACTCTATAAGTTTGTTTTGTCAAGTGGTGAATGTTTATTTTAGTGCTAGGTTAATCAGTGTTTATGTTTATCTTGATCTTTTAAATTTGTAAAGATTATTATAACACTCAAATTAGTGGTAGGAGATGGCATCTCAATTATGGATGTGCGGAACAAGTTTGGATGTTATTTAACAAGGCATCATGACAATTTTCAGCTGCCCATCCACAGGCTTACTTCCTTAGAAAGAATGCCCCAGTATTTTGGGAAAAAATTGTACAACAAATTACCAAGTACTTTGAAATCAATTGAAAATATTAAAAAGTTTAAGAGAGAAGTGTCGAAACTGTTAATAAGTAAATCATATTACAGCACTGATGATTATCTAAATGATATTTTTGATTAATTTGTAAGTGACAAATATATTTAGTTTTAAGTTCATCTTATTTATTATTATTATTATGACAATTTCACCTGTTTCTCTAGCATTGCTGGTTTATGTAAACGTTATGTGAAAATAAACTATTGACTATTGACTATTGAACAATACTAGTTGTTTTTATTCCAAAATCACCTCATTTACAGGTGTTTGAGCATTTATATTTTTATGTTATTCGTTAGTCTAAGTATAAATGATTTTATTTAAAAAAAAAAAAATATTTTCAAACAATTATCACAAAGTGAATTTTACCTACAGGTAGGCCTATTATAGGCGATGTTGATTGTATCGGTATCGAGAATCGAGAATAGATTTTTCAGGTATCAGTATAGAGAATCGATAAATTTTGGAATCAACACATCCCTAATCAAAATAAATTGCTCAATTTCAAGCAACATGTACACTAGTGGATGACTAAACACAACTTGGAACACAGATTGAGCTATTTAACTTTACATAATGAATGAAAACAGAATTAAGTGATAAGATTGTCATGAGCTACCGTACTAAGAAATGGAAAAAATAATTCCTGGCCAAGGAGTTACCTTGACGTCGAGGATGGACCGAGTGAGGGGTATCCGGTTGATCTCAGGCGTGGGGAACGGCTCGAGGCTGTCGTATCTCTCCTGGGTGAACAGATGGTAGCTCTCGCCGGGACGGACGCGGCCCGCACGGCCCCTCCGCTGCTGCACGTTGGCCTGGCTCGCCCACTGGTTGTCCAGGCACACAAGTCCTGTCTTGAGGTCCATCCTGAAGGAACGTCACCAATGTACTCAAATAAATCTTAGGTACCTTTTGGAATGAAAGCCAACAAAAGTCCCTCAGCTTCCAGATGTGGAAATGTGTGATGAAGCCAAATTCTTAGGCATGACACAAGACAAGAACTTAACCAGGACTCCGAACATAGATATTCTCTGCAAAAACTCAGCCGTAGCCTCTTTGCAATAAAACGAATTAAGGAAGCAACAGATGATTAACTTTGATTTGACAGCCTACGTTCGAGTCTCACGTCAGACATGGGCTAGTGGTTTGGGATGGAACCTCAAACTCTAACATGCAAAGGGTCCTCAGACTACCAAAGAGAGCAATATTAATGCTATTACCCCTGCAAAGACTCAACAGTTAGTTGTAGACCTTCAAAACACTGAAAATAATAACTGTTGTTTCCCTCTAGATCATGGAAGCTGTGATGCATACAGTAAATGAGGACTTCCCAAGGAGAAATGGAGTTCACGTTCAACATCGGGAACACAACTGTCCAACCTGCCTAATCATCGTATGACTCAGAAAAAAATTTTAACATTGGTAGAAGACTTCAAAACTTCCTGGTACTCTGTGATGAGTACAGACCTTCAGCAAAAGTATCTGTTACTCAATGACAGAAATTTTTGTTACAGGTGTTTAGGTACAAGATACCTATGAATCATCAACAAATACCAGTTACAGATACAAGGCATATTATTTTATAAGTACCGTTTTGAAATAAAAAAAAACTAATTATTAGAGATTTTTTTTTAATTTTTTTTTTTACATGAAAGCCTGTACTTTAATCTACTTTTATAGCCTACATGATTTCCACAATTATTAGGGCCCTTGTCATATCGTGCAATTAGCTTTACGATTCCATCGTCATATAGTTCTGCCGCCTGCCATGAGAAACACTTCAATACAGCCGTTATGACATTGTGTCATTATTGTGAAGCACACCGCTTTGGTCTTTCTTCAAATGAACATGTGATATGATCGAATTGTTCCCAACCAAATTATCTGATCAAATCCTGGGTTCGATAAGTCACATGTGGACGGGACAGACATTATCGTGAAGCAACATGAAGTCATTAATAGACTCATTAATAGATTCACATTTGTGCGGCCACCTTCAAATGACCTAACCCATTTTGATACCATTCCATCACTCATAATGTTTTCTCCGTACACTCCACAGATCTCTTGATCAATATCGATCGATTTTAGGCCTTTAGCCTACAGAAAACGGATAGCAGACCGTACTACAGTCGGCAGGACTCTCTATGTTTAAAGGCCTCTTAAACATGTGAAAAAAACCGAAAACAGCGGCGAAAATAACGTAATAGCTTCCATGTGTTGCCGACAGTTGTAAGTACACAGCGCACATGTGTAAAACGCCGACCGGAACGATGCAGTGGTGGGGTTCAAAAATTTTACTTACTTTAAAAATGCGTCTCGTACTTAAGGCAGGTACAAGTACTCGTACCAACGATTAAACAGTAGGAGGGATTCCAAAACTGAAAGGATACTTCTCCTTCCAAGCACGAATCAGTCCAATCAAGTCTTGAATGGATACCAAACATAACCACATATAAAATTGGTGTTGATAGCACTATGAAAGTCAAATATGTGAGAGGTTTTAATCCACTGTCTATTATTATATTATTTTAAGAAAGGTATGACAAATTTTACAGTTTTTTAAGCATTTGTTTAGGTTTTCATAGTCCCTTCATTACTTATTTTCTTCTCCCTTCTATCAACAAGTCTACTTAAATTCACAAATGAAATTCCCCACTTTTGTCCTAACTTTTCCAGGCAACTTATCTGGGAATTCCTAACCATAAGAGCTACTTCACAACCCATAGTTTTGTTAAATTCTCCAAAATAAATTTTAAAGTTTGATAAAATACTGTAAAAATTTCGTGTTATGAGTTTTTTCTACTTTTTCATTTCTTTCCTCGTCCTTAAAAAATTCCCAATTTTTTCCTGGCTTCCCGATTTTCTTGAATTATAGACACTCTGATTAATGTAAAAAAGGAGATTAGAGTTTGCCAAAGAGCATTTATAGCTCAGGCTTACATCCAAAAACACACCATACATTATAACATTAATGATTAAATTTCACTATCAGCATTATGCTATCAGACGGTGAGTTATCTCTACCATTAGCATAAATGAACTTTTAAGTGAGTTTACTTATTATTTTACAGAGTCAGAAAAATTGTATTCTTTTTTTCTGGGATACATCCTTAAGGGAGAAATTATTGGTTTTGTTGGCATTTATTTCAGATTACCGAGCAAGTGGAAAACTTTCAAAGCTCTCCAACTTCCTAATATTGGTTTCAATGTCATAGTATCATTCAAATAGACAGCGCTGACCAATTCATATTTATAAAGTAAAACCCCCTCCAACGTTTACTATGAGCATAAATAAAACAAAAATGTTCAAGGTATTACTACTTCACTTTCATTTAATATTCAAACTTAAAAAAAAATGTAACTCATCTTAGACAAAAGTTGAGGCGAGGTTTGTGTCATTTTTTTTAACTTGTTATGAACATGAAAGTATTAAAAACTCTTAACCGTAGAGTACATTACAACTCACCTTTCTTCCTTCACGGCACCAGAGTCCACGACATATACAACATCATCGATGGTGAGGCTGGTTTCGGCAATGTTGGTGGACAGAATGACTTTCCGATACCCAGCGGCAGGCTCATCAAAAATCAGCTTTTGATCTTCATTACTCAGTTTTGAATGTGCAGGAACCACTATAAACTTATTGGAGTTGGGGAGATCCGATATTTTCTCCTTGACGGTTTTGATCTCCAGCCAGCCGGGCAGGAAGACTAGGATCGCTCCCGGTGGTTTGTTCTCATCAATCCACCTGATCATTCCGAGTACTGCCTCTATGTTGACCACTGGTCGATCTTCTTCCTCTTCAAACTTAGCTCCTCTACGTTGCAAAATTGTTTTCAATTCATTCTATAAGGGTAAAACATAAATGATTAGGGACACCAACAAATCAAGAATGAAATTGTCTACTACAAAGGTAGAGTACTGTAACAAAACCAAGGAAATAATTTAAAATAGGTTAAAAATGATAAATACCTCAAACACATCTTTGACGAATACTAAATAGGTACGTGTGTACATGTTACAAGACTAAATGAATGCCTCAAGTTCAAGACACCTGTTCTCTTAGCTCTGTTACTGTTGAAGTAATATATACTTTCACCTAAAAACCCCTTTTTTGTATTTACCGGGTTGGGGGTTTTTTTACAAATACTTTATCAAAGTTACCTGTTTTACTTTCCACATACCGCATTTAAATTTCATTTTCTTATGTAGTAATTCAAGCTGACCTAAGAGTGTCGCATAATGGAAAAAAATGAACAACGCATGATTACAGTAAAATAATCAAGCTTAACAAACAACAAAACTCACATCCAAAAACCGATGTTCTACAGGATACGTGAATCCCGGTATGGTGATACTTGGACAATCATCGAAGTATTTGGTGAACAGTTCAGCGTTTATCGTGGCACTCATGATGATAACCTTGAGTGCAGGGTTCTGCTCCTGCGCTCGTTTCAACAACAGTAAGAGGAAGTCGACCGGAGTGTCACGTTCATGGGCTTCATCTACAATAACATGCGTCACACCTGACAAACCTGCAAAGCAGAAGAAAAGTCACATTTAAAGAGTTAAATTGGAAAAGATTCTGAAAAATTTTAGATGACAATTAACATGACTTTTGCTTTACCAAATATAATTAAATGTTTAAAATATTGAGAATTATGATCTGAAAGGGGCATTGTATTGCCTATTAAAGTGTTAGAATTATTTCTATATTTATTTGTGGATCCGGTAATTGTATTATTTAATGTCTGGTATTAAACATACCATGATTTTTTTTTTCTAAAGAGGTTTTTGGACCTCTTTGGCTTTAATTTGTACCGTACACATAGACTATTGATCTGTGCGTGGATCTTATTAGACAAAGTAAGGGACTGAGCCGCTACAGTACAGGGTAAAAGTCACTGGCAGAACGCGGATTCGAACCCACGACATCGCTGCCATGGTCCCGAAGTCCGGCGCGCTAACCACTACGCCACCGACTCACCCAAAATAATAATCATAATTCCCCAACCACACAAAAAATAGTTTTACAGAATTTATTTGCAATATTCACCCTGCTTTTTAAACAAACCCACAATTTTCTCGCAGAGGACTCATATTTTCCTGACAAGTTGTTGTAAAACATATTCAAATTAAAAACTAAAGTAAATATATTGAGTGAATTACCTGAATCACTGACCATTTTTTGAACAAGCATTCCCGTTGAGCAAAACAAGATGTATCCATCTCTGTACTTGGGATGCTTCGCGTAGAGACGAACATGGTACCCTACGACGTCCCCCACCTAAGATTATACAATTAAAAAGATAATAGTTCACTTGTTTAGATTTAGTACTAATCTTCTTATATAATAAAAGAGTGCATTTAAGGATCTAGAGAGAAAAATACTGAACTTTTTGGTGTCAATGGGTTTCTTATGCTCCCTATTTTTTTGGAAAAATATGCAATTGCTCAGAAAGTTCCTTATAACGCCATAAAATGAAAATTAGGGATTAAGATGAAAATTAAGATTTAGAGCCCTCATACCTGATATATGAGTAAAAATTAATAAGTACAAAATTAATCTTAAAAGTAAGATAAATTAAGTTACTTTGCGACATCACAGAGAGTAAAATTTTTAAGTTTAAAAAATTCTGAGGTATGAGAGACCTAAGATAACTATTCAACTAAACACTTGCCAAGTTTAAAGAAAATCGGTTGAAAAACGGCGTCAGAAACAGGGGAATAAAATACCATGTTTTGCCTAAAAGTCGTATGGTTAACATTGCCGACTGAGCAACAATGGGCTACTAGCCCAAAGGTGAAGATGCCTCTTAAGTGCCTGTTCAAAGGTGAAAGTAACAATGGATATCACTGCGTTTACCGGTTCGCTGCGCTCGTGGGCCACCCGCTCGGCCAGTGAGATGGCGCTGATGCGTCGGGGCTGCGTCACCACGACATTGCAGTCAGTGGCGGCGTGCGCGGCCGCAAACGTCTCCATGATGTACTGCGGCACCTGGGTACTCTTGCCGCAACCAGGCTGCCCCTTGATCACTACCACGCTGTTGTTCTCCACCAGCGAGATGATCTCTTCCCTGCGGCAAACGTCAGCAACATCAAACATACCATTATCAGTTTACGAAGGTCTCCAACATGCATGAAGTACAATGAACTGTTTGTAGAACAACATTAAGAGGCGGTCGGAGTCAAGTAAAATTCCACCTTTTAGTTTGGACTGTGCCCACCAGGCCACTCAGTAATAGTTTTTCAAAGATACTTCCTTACAGACAAACCGGTCGTGCTTTCAAGCTTGGCTGAGAGGATCAATATCCCCTCATGACTTACAACACCTTGAATGACAAGTTTTTGGCCTGAAAACGGCGGCTCAGCCATCATCGCCTCCTCGGTCACTAGCTAACGTACAGAAAAGTTTTGAGTAAATCTAGTCAGTTATAGGTTAACACCTCTATATTGGTACAAATCTAAATTTAAAATTATTCAACACCAATATACTTTTTGTTTAATAATATTATTTTATAATTGTTTAAATAATATACCAATATACAATACCATATAAAAATAAAAAACAAAAAGTATATTCGTGTTGAATAATTTTAAATCTAGTCAGTTATGTCGTGGAAGAACGGTTGGTAATTGATTGCACCATTACACAGCTGCATACTAGCAAATGTAGCACCACTTGTAACACCATTACTAAACTTCTGCTTTAGAAGATATTATCAGTTTTCCTGTAAAATCCGAGAGATGATCCACCAAGAGTTAGAAGAAATTGTCAAATATAAGCAAGTGTCAACATGTCGATAAAAATAAATGCACTACTGAAAAATGCCACAAACTACACTTTAATTGAATAATGGGCATCAAAAAAGGGAAACAATACAACTTTTTATGAAACATTTTAGAATGCATAATCATCCAAGGTAATGGGCATTCTGAGACTTTGTGAGTCTCAGAAGCTACTACATTTTAAAACTTTCTAAAAAATATTTAAATGCAAGTTTTATTACTTTTTATTTATGATTACATTATTCATATGAGGTCTGCTTTCACAGCTTTGTACTCTGTTTTGTAGGATCTGCAATTTGATGTACATATCAACCGATGAATACATTTAAGATTTTTTGACTATTAGTAACTTCTTATTTTGATATATTTTACAACAAACCAGCATTTCCAACTCATAGCATCGCGGCTTTTCATTTCTTACCTAAATTTATGGATCGGCAGGGCAGAGCTGAATTTTTCTCTTACGTCTTTAAACCTCTCGTATCTTCTGTACAACTCGTTGTCTCTCCTATCAGCTACGTGGGGAAACAATTTCTTCTCATGTCGGATAGGGAGCGTGTCTGGCTAGAAAAAGGCTTGTTATTGTGATATTCAGTTGCAAGGAGCTATTTCAGCCAAATACCAAAATGATGTGGACTCAGAAGATTGGACTAAGAGGCCATTCTACTTTTTTGTTGTTACAATTTTATTTTAACTGTTTTGTACAAGTTTTGACCCCACACTCGTTTGAACACCTGTTTATTTTTACTTTCTCCCCCTATACCATAATACATGGAGGAAGTATTGTTTTCGTCAAAATTTTTGAATTTGAGTTGTTTGTGGATTTATCCATTTTGGTGCCTCCTGAGTCCAAAAAAGTGGTTTTCAGAGTGATGTCTGTGTGTGTGTGTGTGTGTGTGTGTGTGTGTGTGTGTGTTCGTGTGTCTGGATGTAAACAGAGCTAGAGAATGCCCCCATGGTCCGATTTTGGTGAAATTTGGTATGTAGCTCCAAACTCACAATAATTCCAGGCGTTTTTTTTTTCATTTTTTTGAATTTTTGATTTTTAAGGGTTGTTTACCCCCAAAAACCCTCAAAAATCGTCAAAAATCAAAATTTCTCAAAAACGGCTCTAACGATTTTGATTAAAATTTTAGGGTTTATTAAGCTTAAAATGGTGAATAAAATAACACCACCCGCATCTCCGAGAAAATGCGCGTTCAAAAGTTATGAAGTAAAAAGTGTTTCAAAAATCAATTTTTTGGATTTTCAAAATAGCTGTTGTCTCGAAATAAATTTTACTTATCACCATTAAATCAAGTTCAGAAAACTAAATAATCCAGTATTTTAAATTATTGCTCTACGTAAAGTGGTTGCGGAGAAAATTCAATTTTTCTTTAGCGGTAAACGCAGTACGTTGTTAAAAGTCACAGACGCGCGTAGGGTCAAACGAGCGCTGCTCAGCTGGTCATCCGACTGAGTCATCAAGACATTAATATTTGAAGCTTTTAACACATTTTTACTTTCTCCCCCTATACCATAGTATATAGAGAAAGTATTGTTTTCGTCAAAATTTTCGAATTTGAGTTGTTTGTGGATTTATCCATTTTGGTGTCCCCTGAGTCCAAAAAAGTGGTTTTCAGAGTGATGTCTGTGTGTATGTGTGTGTGTGTGTGTGTGTGTGTGTGTGTGTGTGTGTGTGTGTGTGTGTGTGTGTGTGTCTGTGTCCGTGTGTGTGTGTGTCCGTGTGTCTGGATGTAAACAGAGCTAGAGAATGCCCCAATGGTCCGATTTTGGTGAAATTTGGTATGTAGGTCCAAACTCACGATAATTCCAGGCGTTTTTTCATTTTTTTGAATTTTTAATTTTTAAGGCTATTTTACCCCCAAAAACCCTCAAAAATCATGAAAAATTAGAATTTCTCAAAAACGGCTCTAACGATTTTGATTAAAGTTTTGTGGTTTATTAAGCTTAAAATGGTGAATAAAATGACACCACCTGCATCTCCGAGAAAATGCGCGTTCAAAAGTTATGGAGTAAAAAGTGATTCAAAAATCAATTTTTTGAATTTTCAAAATAGCTGTTACCTCGAAATAAATTTTACTTATCACCATTAAATCAAGCTCAAAAAACTAAATAATCCAGTATTTTGAATTATTTCTCTACGTCAAGTGGTTGCGGAGAAAATTCAATTTTTCTTTAGCGGTAAACGCAGTACGTTGTTAAAAGTCACAGACGCGCGTGGGGTCAAACGAGCGCTGCTCAGCTGGTAGCTATCCGACTGAGTCATCAAGACATTAATGTTTGGAGCTTTTAACACCTTTTTTTATATTGTTGGGAGAAATGTGTCAGTTAACTGATACCGTTTATTTACCAGTGTGATATGACAATCAAAATTTTGTTCCATTCTGAGTGCCTAAAACTATTACGGTTTTATTATTTACATGATATGGCAAACTTTTAATTTGGCCTAAAACCAAGGTTTACAGAATTTGAAACCTTGAAGATAGCCCACAGTAAACGTTAGCTTATAGAATAATTATAATAGCTCTCTTTAAAAATTGAATGTACACAAAACGGCTTATGATTTTATTCCTAATTGCCCTATTCTAAAAAAAATTCGGATTAAAAAAATATGTTTTAAATGAATCTGAATATAGGCCCTAATCAATATTTAAATGGGAAGAATGGTGTGTCCTACCAGATTATCTAAAAGAGCATGGCAACATAAATAGAAAATTATTAAAGAATTTAGTTTTTTTTTTTTTTATGTTTTCCCCATGAACCTAATATTTTTTCTGAAATAATTTGATTAAATTTTGGGAACAGAAGGTTACAAGGATAACCATTGTTCAACAAGTGTTTATTTTTATTTTTTGTGTTAATATATTTAGCACTTTTCCTTTCAATTTTATTTCTTATAAAATAAATTAAATAATAACTTCTTTTTCATCCGAAATTATTACATAATTTTTACCGGTATAGTTCTACATAATTTAAGAAGTACAAACATTTTAAATTAATTTGTATAAAAAACTTTAACAATACACCATCACTTCAAATTAATATCTAAAATATAAAAAGAGATTTTTAGCTTTGGTGTTACTTATAAGAATCAATTACATTTTACTGCTATAATAAGAAACGGAAATGTGCCATACCAATATCAGAATCAAGCTCATCATCTTCAGTGAACGAGTGGGTATCTGTCAGGTTAGCAATTACTGGCACTTCTCTAGTAGATAACTGGTCAACTTTCACCACATTCTGAAAAGACAAGAAATTAGATTTAGTAACATTCTGCATTTAACTAACCACACAGCGTCTAGCAACAATAGTCATGCGACATACGACAAGAGACATGCAAAAGACATTCATGTCTCACTCGGTTTCATTAGACACGATACATGTTTGAGACACGATGTCTAAGATACCAGTATGCAACCCAATTTAAACACTACCATTTAGTAAACGAGAATCAGTATTTGCTCACCTCGTAGTAGGTGTTGATGATCTCCTCCATACTGGCCAAACTCTCCGCACTCAGCCGGATCTCTGCGACTGGTGTGTTCTGCGCAGCTCGCCTATTCTTCTGGACCATCAGTTTCACCTCGCCTTTGCGATTTATTTTGCCGAGAGACTAGAAATAACAAAAAACACAAGAAGTTTTCAATGTATCAATCAATAGATAAAGGCGTAAACAATAAGAAAATGTAAACCGGCTTGCATTTGTTGGTGATGATGATGATGATGATGCATATGTCTAGAGAGTTTAAAAGAATGTACAGGCTCAGCCAATGTACATGGGGAGGAGAAAGTGCAAATATGCTCAAGGCCTAGAAGCTTAACTCACACATGTCAGTGGGATTTTACACATCAAGCTGAAAAATTTAATTGTTTATCAGCTACTCTGAACTTAGCAGCACAATCCCTTGGGCAGGTTCATGGATATTGCTAAACAAATGCTTACCAAGAACCCAGCCTGGCCCAAGGATTACCACACGCTGTACGCTAAGGTCGATGATATCTTATATGAGAGCAAGGACATCTACACTGGAGTGCAGGACCACTGTCGTGCAGTACTGGGCTATTCGTCATTTGCAGGTCAACACGCCCGACTTGGATAACAATTCGTGATTTATAACCATTATTTGTCGCTAAGGCTTATTGCCCACATTGTTTTAAATATTTTTTGAAAATAAAGATCAATCTGTTCTTATCAAAGTGTTATCAAGTAGTCGGAACATGCAAGTTCAGGAGTAGAGTGGAAATCAGTTAAAAACTGAAGAGATTTCCTTAACTCCCGAAATGTAGTGTAGTTTGAAACGCTGAAAGCAGTAGGTAAACTGCATTTGAATTCCAAAACAATCAATCCATCACCAAGAATTTGAAAGACACAACATTCTACTTGAGAAGGCGTGAATAATAAATTGTACTGTGTATGCACCTGTAGCCACTGCAACGCAAGCAGCGACGCACGATTGCTGGCCTCGCCCTTGGATGGCGCACGGACGGTGAAGGTGTTGTCCGCCGGCCATGCAACGCGGACGACGCACTGCCAGCATGCGGGTGCCTGGCTCACCTGCTCGTACGAAAACTCCACCTGCGACACAACAATCAAACGTTGAGTGTAAACATTAAAAATACTGCATGAAACTCGCTGTCATGAGGGAGAAATCAGCAAATTCAGTAAACAATTTCAAGTACAATTATTGCTGATAATTTCAGTGGTTACAGTTGATATTTAAAATTCAAGTAGTGTATTCTTAATTCATTAAATATATATGACATGAAATTTCACAGTGTCATTACAACATATATTTGCAACTATAAGTGGGGTCCTATAAACCGAACTGTATCTGGGTTTGTGAAATGTCCGGGATGATTCCATAGCACTTAGCTCCTTGAAACCCAGTGCGCTTTATTGTTCTGGCAAGCTATCCGTGTTATCCAGAATTCTGGGTTATCAAAGTCCAGGATTTTAGGACTCTGCTGAATTGTAAATCTAAGACTCTTTACAAATATTTCAAAATTTAATAAATGAAATGGTTTTCTAGTAATGGTTTTCACTTAAACTTTGAAGAAAAATCACACTTAAAATTAAAAAAAATCTATGGGGGTAGAATGTATTCTTCTGTAGATTGAGCAAATAAGTAAAATTGTTAGGGGCTTTTACCTCTAGGATACAAATGATGACCAAATTAAGAGGGCATTATTGTGACTACTATTAGAGTAGACTTCCATAAAATTTGGCCTGGTGCGGACCATAGGATTGATGGGTTTGGGAAATAGCTTGCTTAACGGAAAAGGTATTAAAACAAAAATGAACTTGTTTTTCAGACATAAAATAATTTTTAACCCTTACGAGCAAAACAGTTGACAAATATTAAGAAGTTCTTGGGCCAAACACGGCATTTGGTGTCTGTTAAGGCTGTCCACAGCTCTAACTGATCATGCCGACTCAAAGGGATTTTCCATTCCACTGGGGGAAGCCGAGCTACAGTTTCCACACTGCTGGGATATTTATTGACGAGTTTGATGGCCTTTCCTGTGTATTGCTGGGTTATAATCTCTTACCTTGTGTTGGTCGCCCATTTGTGATGAGATGACAGCATATGCATTGTGTAAGTTGTGTTTGGGGAACGGAAATATTGGCTGAAGTACATCTGAAAAACCAATTATCTCTACTAAATTAAATGCTTTTCATGTAGGCCTATGACAAAATAAATTGAATGAAGTGTTTAAAAAACTTACATGATCTATTTTAATGAAACAGAATAAAGTTTTAATAAATACAAAAAAAGATACAGAAAATTGATGTGCGTGGAGGAAAAAATTACTAGAAACATGATAAAATGAGTACAATTTTACTGTCAACATTTCATCTAAGCATGTTTTCAAGTAAAATATTTTCCACAACAAATTATTAGTAGGGGAGAGTGCTGCACTTTCATACTAGAGTACTTCTGTCAAATTTTCTGCTTGGTTTGGAAACCAAACACTGGAAACAAATTTTATTTCTGAAAGTCGTGTTGGATCATCAAGCGTGCTGGATTGTAGAAAGCCAGATTAGAGGAAGTTTACTGTACTTTTCATTTATTCAACATTGCCTATACTTACTCATTGCCACTTGATTTATGGATAATTCTTTCCTTGACTTCCTCAAAAAGTATCAATAGTGTTGCTGCACATGGAAGAAAACTATTGAATAATATCTGATTTTTAACAGATGAGACTACTTTTTTATACTACAAAAAATTGAGTTAAGTGGTAGTATTTTTAGATGCAGCAGTATACAGATGTAGATGCAACTGATACTGTTGTAACTAGAGTATACGATTGCAAGGACCTTTCAAAAGATGTGTACAAATTACATAACCTCAAAAATAGCAAAAGGGGCAGTTTTATACATTGGGATATACTTATATTTGAGTGGTAAGAAACGTGACCGCCAACGTTTAATTGGTATTTTTGTGGTAACACATGGCTTTTTAAGTGGTAAACAAAAAAAGGGCCACCCATGGTTCAAAAACTTTGTAACTTACAAATAAAGTTGGTGAAACATAAAATCTCTATTTCTATGCATTTTCCCTATGAAACTTCCCCACAGGCTGTATGAAGCTACCCCAGCACGGGGTGGTTTCATACAAATTGCATGCTTTCATTACAAATGTAAATACTAAAAGTAGTAATTGGTATGTACAAAATATATACACACAATTAAATTGCTTGGTTGTTATGTGACAATATTTTCAGTTAATTTTAACAAAAGGTAAAAAATAAAAAAAATTGTTAAAGTCTGAAATTGAGTTTTTGTATGAAAGTGCCCCCTGTCCCCTAATGTGTTTAGACCACTACCAGAATACTAACCTTTTATTTTCCCAAATTGTTCATCTAATTTTCGCAGTTCATCGACCAAGGCCATACTGATCTTTGGTGCTTTGGTTTTCTTTGCCTTTGGAGGAGATGGCTGCCGCTTCTGTTCTTTATCTGGCCCTGGGTATGAGTTGACAACTGAATTGGCTTTGACCCCATCTTCTAAAACAAAGATTGCAAAACCTGTATTTCAACATAGGTTTGCTAGTTCCGAAATAGTTTTAAACCTCTCACTAACCCGGACCATTTGTGGGGTATGAATTTATTGGAAAATCAGGGAAAAGCGTTTTAATTTGACTGGCCTTACAATAAGTTATAAAATAACTTAGCAGGAAAAAATTGACTTAGACTAAATCCTGACGAGACCAAATCGATGATATTGGGAAGTTCACTACTGCTTAGCACAGTGGATATGATGAACAATGTACCGAGAGTTATTGTGAATGGGACACTTTTGGAATATCTTGACAAAGTGAAAAGTCTTGGTTTTACTATTTCCAACACACTCAAATGGACTGATGTAGAGGTGAATTCATGTAGAAAAGTGTTTGCCGCTGTCCACAAGCTAGATGCAGTATGACTTTTCCCATTCCACATCAAATTAATACTTACCAAATCTCTTGTATTCCCACACTTCAATTACTGTAATACGTAATGAATGACATGACTGTGGCTTTGGCTACAAAACTGCAAAAAACTCAAAATTATTGTATTCGGTTTTCATACAATCTTAAACATGATGACCACGTCACCTCTTTTTACATTCACTTATCTTTTTTAAAATTATCAGTCATCAGATAGTTGAGTACAATCACCATCACTAATTCTGCAATCATGCTTGGGATTCCACGTTATCTTGTGACCAACTTTGAATTTTTGAGCAAAAGCGGTGCAGGAAACACTCGCTTTGGCATTAACGCTACGCACTCCTCGTCACAAAACAACCAATTTAAACTGATCTTTTATAATCACAGCTTGTCGTCTCTTGAACTTGCCTTGCTCAATTATATCAATTAAATCCTGTACCTGACTGGCAGTAACGCTGAAGGAGTATTATACCTGATGAGTGTGGCGGGATGGCATGCTCTAGGCCTAGGTGTATAGTAATGTTTGAATGTGGAGTATGAATGTGACCAATGAAAACAAATATTATTATAGTTGTGTTGTTATTTGCTACATTTTTTCAATAATTTGTATATTATGTTTTTAAGTAATGTTTATTAAGTAAAGAGGTTAACTGTAAGAAAGGGAAAGGACCATAAGGTCCTTATGTTCGATTCAATAAAAATAAGTATTTTCATTCATTTAACATTGCCTGTAATTACTGAATATCAGTTGAAAATAGTTTGATTTATTAAAGGCTATCTATTTTTTTACTTACATATCCTATAGACCTAATTAATTTTATTATACAAATCTTCATGATTGTGCACTGTTCTAAACTTAGAATATGTTTAGTTAAATGTAACGTCTTAAAAACTACTAGTTTCTTAAAACTAAAATAAAATAAAATTAAATTTAAAAAACTCACTTTTAGGAAAACGTTTTTTGTTCTGAGATGAAACCGATGAGATTAACATAAAAAGCACTTGGGCTATCACTATCACTCGTAAAACATCCATTACGGATCGCATTAACAATATTATCAATACTGACAGTCTTAACGACAACCATTACTGTCTAGTGTATTGTACTTTATCAATAGCAAAATTAGAATTACACTCTATAACTCCTATTACAATAAAAGACAAAAATAGTCTGAAAAATAATTACAAACCAATTGTTACTTTTTGACACTTCTATACTGTGTGTTGTTTCTAATGTGTTTTAAAATTCAATGCATCAATTAATAAATATGATGATGATAATGACTAGGGCTTTTCATTGTTGTGTGTTTAGAATTCCATTTGCTCGGTTACTATGATAATTTATTTTTCTGTACTTTATGTTCTCCGGTGTTTTATGTTGGAACATAAAAAAAATATCTCATTTGCACTGTAACAAGATTGAGCCACAATATTTCCATATTAGATTGTCTAAATAATTTTGATGAATAATTCTTTACTTCAGTAATTTTGTGGAGAATTATTCCTTTAAATGCACACTTAAGCATAAAAAATATATCAGTTGGCACTACTTTTGTAAAAATGATTTTAGCGAATTTCCCAATCAGGAATATGTATTACGCTAGTAGTCATGGTAAGACCTAAGCCCGAGACCATGATACTTTTTCACTTTGAGGTCAATAATTCATAGAATGGAGAAGTTAGGGGACTACAATTTCACTTGTAAACAAAAGTCAATAATTATCTCCTGCTAGCTTCCATTTTTGTATTTTGAATAGTTTTTCCTTTCATTATGTTGTAATTTTTTATGCCAATACCATTCTCAATGATTATGTAAATAAATAAAGAACTTTGTCTATTGTCTCACAAAGCCCATATGTCGGCAAACCTATATACTCATCCGTATGGGATTTATGCGGAAAATAAAAAGAATACCATAACTTGAAAAAATTTTTTATGTACGTTCACTAGGTAGGGTTTAACTTATATTTACTTACAAAACCTTCATGGCAGAAAACCTACATACACACTCCCATGGTTTTATGGGGAAGTAGAAAATATACCAAAAGTCCCAATAGAAATTCGCTGAGGACGCAGGTTTGCTGCATGGGGGGTATATTTTAAAATACTTCATTGTCACTCTTAATATTTTATCGTCAGTCTTTACATTATTTGAAAAAAGAGAGTCTCAATGTATTCAAGCTACCGTACTGTACCGTTGTGCAAATAAATTTATTACAAGTTTATTTTCCGATTGACTATTTATTTACTACAATTTATTAAGGGTTTTATAGTAATCATTCTCAACTTATCAAGGTGATGCATACGAGTATTCACCTATTAATAATAATAATTACATATCCATGGGGATACACGAACAAGAAAGTGTTAACATGCTACAAGTGTAAATTTTAAAGATACATACCATGTGACGACAGCCTCAGCTGATTGCTAGTATCACTCACGCTGCCAAGCCACCGGACTTGGAAATCTTTCAAATCTAAATCCAAAGAAAATTTATCTTTTAATACAAAAGACATTTTGAAATGTTCTCATACGGTACTCTAATATGAGTAAACGTATGTATGCACACTGATATAAAAAACGGCTTTAATGACTTTCTCAAAACTGACAAAAAAAACTGCAGTTTTTAATATACTGATAAAAAAGTATATTATATACACAGATCTCCATGATAGGGAATACCTTATTTTGTTCTAAAATGAATTCTGAAAATTGGAACATTAGTCTTAGGGAGTTAAAAATCAAACAAAGGAAATGCTTATCAACTCAACTGTCAAAGTAAAAACCAAATGCTCCAGTATAAACATTTGGTTTTACATTGTGAAGCCAGTTACTGAATTACTGAATGACATTACAATAGGCTACTGAATGTACGAGGGTCGTCCAGAAAGTAAAGAACGATTGCGCACTGCGCGCGGCGCCGATCCCCTACCACCGCGAAACGCGCCGCAAACTCCTCCCTTCCCCTCAGTGTGAGCCGAGTCTCGTTGCTGTGCGGTCGTGCTGTTTGTTTTCGGAGCGTTTTAAAATGGCGGTGCCAATAGAAAATCCCGCCAAATGTGAAGTGCGGGGTGTCATTCGGTTTCTGAATGCCCAACACGTTAGGCCTATTGCAATTTATAGGCAAATAAAGAATGTCTATGGTGACAATGCAATGAACGAGTCATCCGTGAGGAAGTGGTGCATCATGTTCAACCAAAGAAGAACCAGCGTTCATGATGAAGATCGGAGTGGGAGGCTGTCACTTGTCTCGGAGGAACTGAAAGGCAGAGTCGAAGAAAAGATTCAAGAAAACCGACGGTTCACTTTGAGCACACTTCATGAACATTTTCCACAGATTTCACGGTCGCTCTTGCATGAAATCGTAACAGAAAATCTTGGTTACAAGAAAATGTGTGCTCGTTGGGTGCCAAAGACTTTGACCGATGCCCATAAGGCGAAACGCATGGGGGCAGCCCTTGAATTTTTGACCGCATACGATAAAGATGGTGACAGATTTCTCGACCGAATTGTTACCAGAGATGAAACTTGGGTTTCTTACAAGACGCCAGAAAGCAAGTGCCAGTCAATGGAGTGGCATCACAGCAACTCGCCCTCAAAACCAAAGAAGGAAAAACCAAATTTGAATACCCGGAAAGTCATGGCAACGGTTTTTTGGGACCGGAAGGGCTTAATCCACGTCAAATTCATGCCGAGAGGGGAAACAATAAACTCGGAAGCGTACTGCGAAACGCTGCAACGACTTCGTCGCGCCATCCAGAATAAACGACGTGGAATGCTGTCTGCAAAAGTGTTTTTGATTCATGACAATGCCCGGCCTCATGCATCAGCATGGACACAGCATGAACTTCAGCGCCTAAAGTGGGATATCTTTGGTCACCCTCCTATAGCCCGGACCTGGCACCGAGTGATTTTCACTTATTCCCCAAACTGAAGTTTTTGGGTGGAAAGGTGTTTGCAACCGACGAGGAACTTCAGCACGCCGTGACAGCCTGGCTCAAATTGTTGGCGGCAGACGAGTACAAGGTCGGCATTGATAAACTGGTCCCACGATACAACAAGTGTCTTGACAAATATGGCGACTATGTAGAAAAGTAGAGTAAGGTCCTATGTCTTTGTAAATAAAGTTTTATTATGATATCTCTTGTTTTTATTTAACCATGCAAAAACGTTCTTTACTTTCTTGACGACCCTCGTACAATGTAAAGATTACTCTTTTAAGTTTGATCACACAGTATGTGTCAAATTCACTATCTCTCGCCTAGGATAAGAACTCAAAATAAAAAAGGATCAAATATTGTACAGTTAACAAAACTTCAATTTAATTCTAAAAACAACATTACTTCCATTTAAAAACATTCATAACAAAAACATGCTTTCCTTCTTAGCAACCACCAAACAATAACATACATTTTAATAACATGTGTTACAAAAACTATTTCAATTAAAGTAATCAGCTGTTTACAGTTCAGAGTAAGATTTGTGTTCTTGACATTCTCCCACCAAGTTAACCAGGTATGGTTAACTTCATCACTATTGAACAAATCTGGCGGGATTTTCCCTGATCTTCCACATCTTGTTTTATTTTTAGGAAGGCACTCAAAACTGCTCACAATAGTTTGATATTTTCCCTAATACTAGATTCTTCGTTATATACAAATTCGTGAGATGGCCACTCCTCTTGTGATTTCTTTAGCCAATCTGGTCCCTTCCACCATGACGACTGTACAAGATGTTTTGCAGTGCATCCCCTAGAAGGTAAGTCAGCGGGATTAAGAGCCCCATTGACATGATTCCATTGTTCTGGCTTAGTCGCTTTCTTTATTACTGTTACTCGATTTCTAACAAATGGGGCCCACTGTTCAATTAAATTAGCACCCTTTTCCAGGCAGTCATTCAAAGAAGGGTTCTTTGACTCATGGGCAGAGGCATCAAATACTGGACGTTACCTTTGTTGTACCTTGTTCCTTAATTACTGGCCTGTGTGGTAAAAAATGCTTAATTTCATTTAACTCAACTGTAGGAACCTCTTCAATTATAGACTCACCTTCCCATTCATCAAAGACTTGTTGGTACTTGGAGTATACCCCATCCCTTTCTAACTTCTTGATAGTGGATTCCTATCTTTTTCCTGCTAAAGACTGGTTGGATGGTAAGGGCGGATGGTACTCTTTCCATGGAAGTTTTACCTCATACCTCCCCTCTGAATCTACCTTAAGAGTATCCAAGAAAAACTTATCAATCCCTTTTTGGGCATCCAATTTACTCTTGACATCAGTAGGGTCCGAAATACCAATCAAATCTAATTTCCAGAGATCAGAACTATTTAAGCTGTCAACAAACATTGAAGTGACTACCATAGCTTTACTCAATTTTGGTTCAGAGTTTGGTATTTTACCCATCAGTGTCCATCCCAAATTAGTTTCAACAGCAGTTAAACCAGAAGCAAGAATTTTCAAATTACCGGTAAAGATTTTCCCCACAACATCAGCCCCAATAAGGATTTCTATTGGACCAGAACAGTCCTGAAACTGATTTGGCAGGAGACCAAATTTATTCAGTTCCTTCGGTAAACCTTCCCTAACATGAGGTAGATCATCACAAATGTTTTCCTGGTCTAATACATCAAAATTGCACAAGTAATTACCATCAATACTTGACAGATAGAGCTTGTATTTATCATGTTTACAGATACCTGACCTTTTACCTCCAAACAAAGCATGCACGATGTTTTCTTCCTCAAATGGAGAATACCTCATCTCTTGGGCTGTTTCTTTCAGAAGGTAGGAGCGCTGCGATCCCGTGTCCAACACTGCTCTGGCGACCTTTTCCACTCCATTTCCTCGTATCTTGACCATTAAAGTAGGAAGAAGCACGCTGTCAGATGTAACATTAGCTAAAACATTATCTTGGTTAGGAATATTAGCAAGTTTTGAAGGTAAAACATGTTCCGGTTTACGCCTCTTGAAGTCAGGACATAATAAAAGCTGATGTCGTTTGTCACACACAATACACTTCTGTCTGTACTTACAGAATTTAGCTACATGATCAGCTTTCATACAAATCAGACAACATTTTTTACTTTTAACTATGTCTAACCTGTCTGAGTATGACATGTCTCTAGCCTTGTAACAATTTGGACTACTGTGTCGAGTGTCGTTACAAAATATACAAACAGATTGTTTTTTGTCGCTCAATGACAACAACCCTGTGGCACTAGGAGTAGAGACCTTAACTTTAGGAAGTTTACTAGAACTAACCCCCTTTTCAGACTTTTTATCCTTAGTAGGTTCCCCAAAACCGGACATAGCAACTGAAATTCTCTCTTCATTTTGTACCTCGCTTTTCATAAAAGCCATAAACCTCTCAAGCCTGATTTCAGCGGAAGGTGTGTCCCTATCAGTGTAACTCCTTTGCCAAACTCTTAAAAAATCTTCCGACATACATGATTCCAATAAAGGACAAAGAATGGAGGCACACTTTCCCTTGGTTACACCTAAAACTTCAAGTGCCTTTAAACGACACTCAAGTTTGTCATACATCTCTGCCAGGGAACATAATTTATTTGTAGGAAGAGTCAAACTAAGCAAATCTCTAATATAAATTTCGATCAAAACATCTTCCCTACCAAAACGTTCCTTTAAAGCATTGATTGCCAAAGGATAGTTTTCCTCTGTTGGTGGAAAACATTCTAGAACACTCCAAGCACGAGAGTTTTTGACAATAGCTTGATCTAAATAATAAAATTTATCTACAGCAGGAATACTATTGTCATCATGAATCCTTTGATATTGGTTCCAAAAAGGCAACCATTCTCTTAAATCTCCCGAGAATTTACGTAACTCTACTTTAGGCAAACGTAAGTTGTAACTCTTTTGACCGGTAACAGATACATTAGAAACTGATTTTTGATCTGCTGAGGATTCATTAAGTTTATCTAACAGACGTACCTTGATGAGTTTAAACTTACTCCTGTAGTCAAAGCATGACTCAGATTCCTTCGCCAGATCCTCTTCTGTTACATCCTGGTCACCTAGCATGTGTTCCACGAGTTCCTCATCTAGACTGAAAATTGTTTGTATGCAGTCCTCTAAAACCTTAAAGCATCCTTGAGCTTCCTCTAACTTTCCACCTTCTAAATATTCTTCTAGAAGACCGCGTTGTTTTGTAAATTGTCTTCTGTACAATGACCTCTTTTTCTTTGCCTTATCCATTGAAAATTTCCAAGAAATTGACTAATTTACTATGCCCACGTTGTAGCGCCAAATATCAAATTTCACTATCTCTCGCCTAGGATAAGAACTCAAAATAAAAAAGGATCAAATATTGTACAGTTAACAAAACTTCAATTTAATTCTAAAAACAACATTACTTCCATTTAAAAACATTCATAACAAAAACATGCTTTCCTTCTTAGCAACCACCAAACAATAACATACATTTTAATAACATGTGTTACAAAAACTATTTCAATTAAAGTAATCAGCTGTTTACAGTTCAGAGTAAGATTTGTGTTCTTGACAGTATGCTTAATCATATTGAGAATCGTTGTTGCATTTGCTTGAATAATATACAGAATGACATGTACAAACCGGGCGAAAATGAAATACCGGTAGTTATTGTGCTTTAAGAGTGTCCATTGGAGTTCAAATGGATACATTGCCAGTTGTTATGTAGTTACCCATAGAACACTTTTTTCCAAAAAAAGTAAATTTTATTATCACACCATTTAAAGCAGATTTTACTTTAAAACTTAACTAAACGTCACGGTCGAAATGATACCATTCCTAGCTGAAACACTTTGATATGTTCATTCATTCATAACAACAAACAGTAAAAAATCAAAAGCCAAACGATCCTTCAATAATATTGAAAACATCCAAACATCGCCATAGGGATAACTCCTGCAATCTGTAGCCAAGACAAGAAGGGAAGCTTAAGCTTATGTTTAGGGTGTTTTCTTACCTAAAACATTACTTTCAAAAATAAAACTTACCTTTTAAAACTTACTTTTAAAACTTACCTTTAATTACAACATCAGTATTTTTAAGCCTTCTTACAATGTATATTCTTCGTAAACTGAATAATCTAGTAAAAACTGACATTCTAGCCGTTTATTAGTTAATCAAGAACACCAAAGTTAAATTAAGTTACCACTTCAATCTAGCTTTAACACATTCAATGCTAAGTACCGGAGTAAATGTACTATACCTAGTTCAATTTTGCATTTTCAAACACCTCTATAACAATAAATGTTTAAAAATCTGAAACAGAAAGAAAAAACTTTTAGAGTAAATTTATTTTATATATAGATATAGATATATTATATATAGATATATAGATATAATATAGATATATTAAAAAAAGACCAATGAAAAATATGTAGAATACTTCCAAAAAAACACTGTTTGAAAATTAAATAATGTCAAGGAAAAACTTAAAAACAAAGTAAAAAATGCTCATTTGTTTAATTACAATGTTCAAATAATAACGGAAGTCGTAGTTAATCAGCTGTGTGCGGGCCAAAATGGGGATGATCGCGGTTCACGGAGGAGTGCAACAACAAATGAGCGGGAATTTGGCTTAACATTAGCATGTCAATTCCCTCATCAGCACGTGTGCCGATCGTGTGTGTACTGTGCACTTTAGTTTTACATAGTGAACTTTGAATTTAGTCTTCATAAAGCTTTGTGTCGTCTGTTTACTTGACATAGACGATATATGAATGCTTAGTTAGGTAGGTAAAACAAAACAAAAACAGTGAAAATATATTTTAATTATGCCTGCTCCTGCATCAACAGCTTAATTTTAACATTTATATGACTAGCCAAGATGAAGACCAGCCATTTTCTTCTTGTAATTTTTTCTTGTGGTCAAAGCCGTCTGAGCGGAAGAACTGAAGTATAGGCTTACGATGTAAATTCACAGGAGAGACGGAACGACATAAAAATATCTGAGTTTATTTTTTTATGAACCAACTAACCTATACGTTACTCTGATTTGATACGAGTAAGGTATATTTCTAACTGTGTACGTATGCACACAGATCTCAAAAACGGCTGTTAACGATTTTCCAAAAATCTGAAAATAACTTAGGCATTTAGTTCTGAGATAAAAAAATATATTATTTCAGGTCTCAGTGTCAGGAAAAATCTTATTTCGTAATAGTCTTTAAATTAAATTATAACACTTTTAACATCTGCCTTTAAACAAAGAAATAATGAAAACAGCTGAATCAACTGTCAAAGTACAGACCGTGAGTTCGAGTATAAACATGATGCGGTTTTGAATGGTAGCCAGTTACTGGTAAATTATAGTACTGAATGCTACTATGATAAATACAATTTACATTGTTTTAAATCGCACTTTATATTGGTGATTATGAACAAATGAAATTTAGGTGAAAGGATAAAACAACTTTGCAATTTGTGGGATTGTAATTGATTTTAAAACAAAGAGTTAAAAATTAATTAAATCAGATGGTAACCATAGAAATATAATCCACGTGTTACGGATTCAACATGTGGTTAAACAAATATATATTAAAGTGCAGCTTATGTAGGCCTTCTAACAGTCTAAAAGGCAAGGAGCGGAGGGAACAAGCTCGTCTTGAATAGAAACAAGCATGTTTGCACTTGGCATTTTAGGGCACTATGAAGGATTATTTAGGTTTCCTGATTAAATGCTCGGTCCCCAGGCATTTATTATAGACTGAGGAAGAGTGGAAATTATATGCTGATATCGAGTAATATAGTTAGGCTACTATGGTATTTATTGTGTTGCAAAATAATCAGTTTTAGGCATTGTTATATTGTTAGCATTGACATTTAGCGACTTCGTATGTTTTTTTTTTTTTTTTAAGTTAGCAAGCTTCCCTAAAAATAATAATGTAGGTCATATAATGATTAATGCTGTATTTTCTTCAATGCTAATAAATTATTATTGTAATTATATACGTAGGCTCATATTTAAATATTAAAACGTCAAAAATCACGCTTTAACATTATCTTATGGCCTATTAACAATTGTGTTAAAATGAAAGTTTGATAGTTACACGAAACTCAAACCCCCCCAAAATTTTTTCTGGCTACGGCTTTGTATATATATATATATATATATATATATATATATATATATATATATATACAAAGCCGTAGCCAGAATATATATATATATATATATATATATATATATATATATATCGTCGCTTAAGAAACAACACCGCCTAAGTGACATTTTTGGCAAAAATTGAGATTTTTGTATCTTTATGGAAAATATGCATTTTACACGTCCTTGCGACGTAGTTTAGTGAAACACCGCCTATATCACTGGCTAAAAAAACACCGCCAATTTACACCTCCACCAGTTCTGTTCTAGCATGGTAGTGAACAAGAGACGGATGTCAGCTCTATGAGAAAATATTATAAGAAATAAAAAAAGAATTCATTTTGATTTAGAGTTATTACTTAGGGAATGGTTTTTTATAATTTCTGATTTGTTTTATTTTGTTAAACACTTGACACTATTCTTGTACCATGTACAATTTGTGAATAAAGAATTTATGAATATGAATGAATATGAATATGTCATTCTGCATAAGATGAAACTTATTTACCGTTTTCATTGATTTCCATTTATTTTTAAAAGATCATAGATAGTGTTGGTTATGGTCTTGGTGATAAAACAAACATTTAAAGAGTCAAATTAATTTGCTTTAAGTGTTTATTAGAGGTAGGCGGAGTTATATTGTACTCTTCATGTAATACAACACCGCCTATATCCTTCACGAGTTTTTTGGCTCTCCTGAAAAGTTTGCATTTTGTCACTTAGACGGTGTTGTTTCTTAAGCGACGATATATAGATAGGGTGATATATAGGGAGCCTATAGGGTGATGTGGCTAAAAAAAAAACAAAAAAAAAAAAAAAAAAAAAAACAATAAGATTGGTTTTTTTTAGAGATGTGCCAAAAAGAACAGAACAGTTATATTAGAACAGGTATCCGTTTGGAACAGTTTTGTACCGGAACAGTAGCCTGTGGAACAGTGAGTGAGCCTGTTCCAAATGTTCCGTTCAACCCCGAGTTCACCGCCTGTAGCACGCGTCCGAGCACTACACTATTTTCTCTCACTCGCATTTGCTTGAAACAGATATGAGTGCGGAGTTACACACGTTCTCCCAAGCTAGTTATTTGCTAGGTTTGCCGTGTCTTTGAATGTGCGTTCCTGTAGACTGTAGTCATTGTAATCACGCCCAATTTTAGTTTACTTTTGTAGGATGATATTTCATTATAACTTAATTAGAACATTAAAAGTATTTGGTTGTTGTTATTATTAATATATAAATTAACTTTAACATATCTTTATTTAAATTAATTAAAATGTAATTTTAGAATACGTTACATGTTCATAAAAAATGTATATAAAAATTTATTGGGTGGAGTGAAAATATTTCAATTAATGGTGTAAATACCTGATTAATGGTAATCCTTTTTTGTTGCGACAGCAACTAGTTTCGACTCATGTCATCGGAGTCATCATCGGGCTTGAACAAAGATGTGAATAAATCTCTTCATGTGAAGGTCGTCAAATTGATAAAAAGTTAATAAATAAACACGGGCACATTACGGAATACATAACACGACGGACACAACACAAACGGGATTGCGTAGTTGTTACCATAACTGTTTTTCGTATGTCTGTGTTTGTGTTGTGTCCGTCGTGTTATTTATTCCGTAATGTGTCCGTGTTTATTTATTAACTTTTTATCAATTTGACGACCTTCACATGAAGAGATTTATTCACATCTTTGTTCAAGCCCGATGATGACTCCGATGAGATGAGTCGAAACTAGTTGCTGTCGCAACAAAAAAGGATTACCATTAATCAGGTATTTACACCATTAATTGTATTCATTGGTAATCCGGAGGCTAACATTCCATCATGAAAATATTTCAGCAGGAACAGCGAAGTTGTTTGGTATTTATCGAGTATTTTAATCTGCAATTGCTATTGTAAACTGTTCTGTAACATGAAAGGGACGCAACAGTATCATGGGAATCGCCAGACTCGCAGAACAGTACTAAGGCTTATTGCGGATCAGGCTGTTCCAAACTGTTCCGCCGGAACAGGTATATGAGACTAGTGTCTGCGCGGAACAGTTCCATGCGGAACTGTTCCACAAAGTAGGCTAGTATAGCACATTTCTCTAGTTTTAACACTTAAACCTAAATAAAAGTTATTACTAGGCCAGGCCTAGCTCAATTTAATTTGAAATTTATCAGACTTTACCTATTGCTTATTAATGTTAAAACTACACTATTTTTCAAGAGGTTTAAGGGAACTCCTGAGGTTTTCAAAACCTACCACCCAAAACATAGTGTAGTTTAAACACTAAAAGAGATTAGGTAAAGTTCTATAAATTTCAAAATCATAAATCTGTCACCATTATGAATTTTATTACTATTATTTATTTATAAATTTATATTTATTCACGAGTACCGGTAATCATTTTTACATAACTTATTACAATTGTTGGCAGATGGTGTAGACTATAAGGCGGACCATAGTACTGATATGAATAATGCACTAATTAAATAGCCTATGTACCTAATAACATTTTACATGCAGTTATAACAACTTTATAACAATTAGTGCAAAATTATTTGATACTGTTACGAAATGAATAAAGGTTACAGAATACAACACTACAGTAACTACTTTGTAGCAAGCTGAATATGAAGGACTATAAATACAATAATAATAATAGTGCATGCAAACAAAACCCACAATAATTTATGATACCGGTCAAAAATACAACCCTACAGTAATTTCCAAATTTTTAAGAGCCACATTTTACCACAATTTCTTACACCTGAGCACTAACCTACGCCGATGCGACTGTGAAAACATCTGATCATCGTGTCAAACTTGCGACTCTTATAATAATAAAAAAAATCAAATAATAAAAAAATCATATTTGAGATGATTGTTTGGCGTACAAAGATTTTTAGTGAGTGGCCAGTCTTCATGAAAGTATATTGTATTTGGTTTTTCGCGGGTTGGTTCCCATGCGGCACTGCATGCTACTTGCAGCGGCAAACGCGCTGTGCCACTCCAGTCTGTCAAGTCCCATTCTGGTTGCTTAGTCTTATCAATTTCAGTGTTTACTCACCATAGCAATTCTGAACGTGAAAAAATGAATAGACCTATAGAGTAAATAATTTTATCTCACAAAAAGCGACATGTCATCACCATTTGACGTCAAATGTAAATTAATGTACTGTATATTTTTAATGAGGGTATGAATAGGGTAGGAGGGGGAGCGGCAAATGTAACCTCTGCCTTGATGGCAAAGTGCTAGCGCCGGCTCTGGTTACAGTATATAAATTTTCATGACTAAATTATTATTTTTGGTCTTTGGGCACCTCAAAACAAAAAAGTAACATGGCCCTGGCTTAGTTCTTACCATGAGACCTACGGTAACAGCTTCCTCCCTATGGAAAATTCGCTAAAACCACGTGAGTATTAATTTACCCCCTTCAAACCACATAGTAAAACGAAATATCAAAGAAATTCCTTGAAGATGGAGACAAACTTATAAGAAGTAGCCTATCACTAAAGAAATATTACAACTACTGTACTAAGTGATACCCCAAATGGGATTTTATACTCTGATTGGAAGTATAAGGGACTGGGAATAATGAGGATTGCATGGGAAGCATACTAATTTAAATCACTATGCATTTTAGAAAACTCTAAGGTAATTCCAAATTTCTATGGAAATGATAAAGATTTATCATGTTAAAAGAAATAAATGATAAAGCCTAATTTTGAAAAATTAAGCATAGAGATTGCAGAATTTGAAAACCTAGAGTAGGGTGACCAAACGTCCCGGAAAACCGGGATTGTCCCGGTTTTTTTTATAAGGTCATTTGATGTCCCAAAAAATTGTATCGGGACGCCCTAAAGTCCTGGAATTTTGTTTTTAAAGGAATTTTTAAAATATTGAGACTAAAATATGGGCTAATTCAAATTTTGACGAATGGATCAGAATAGAAATTGACTTCCTGGAAGCAACCCTCCAGAATTTTTATAGGTAATTATAAATGTGACTGTGTGCAATTTTATAAATAACATAGGCCTACATTTCAAATAACAAACACATAATCAGGAATACCGAAAGCAGTGACAAATATCTTTTTTCGAAAGGCCGATCATTACCACCCACAACCATAGTGCTGAGTAAAATATGTACATTTGAACTTTATTCTTTAGGTATTTTTTTACCAGAAATACCAAAAATATAATAGTCAAAATTATGTTGTCATTATATTATCAGTAATTCCCTCAGGGGCAGTGGGCTTTCCACTGTACGGGTGTTTCTTGGCGACCCCGGGGTACCTGAGCCAAGCTGTGAGACCCTCCTCACAGTTCTTCCCGAGCTAGGGCCTTTCTTCTCATCTTTCAGGTCTTAGCTCACCGTCTTTATTCTTTCCTGAGCTAACCTTGCTCACCTTCTTGTTTTCGACCCCGAATCAAGGGTGTCTTTCCACCTTCTTTCGACCGGCGCACGCTGGGGGGTCCTGGGAGTGTCCCTGTTGTGTTGCAGGGACTGATGTGTGCCTCGCACTGCCGATGGTCTCCTCCAGTGTGTCGTCAGAAGCCAGCCGCTTCGGACCTTAGTCAGGAAGTGCGGCATGGATGCAGAGATCGGACTCTGCATTGCCACGGTGCGACCCCCAGCACGTCCGGCACATTTTGTGTATCGGTGCTGGGCAAACGGAGGTTTCGGGCCCCAGAGTCCTGGGGTAGGGGTGTCTTATCTCCTACGGGGGGTAGACCTCCGAGGGTGTACCCGCTCCCGGCCAATGAAGGGCCGCCTCTTGCCGCACGATGCGCTGGTGAAACAAAAGTATGGATTTTCAAAACCAAAACACGAAATTAAAGGAGAATGAGCAGGCCGCCTTTAAGCGCAGCTCAAAACTGCAGAGGTCTCCGACCTCGAAGACTGGGACGCCGACGGGGGGAATTAAAGCCTCCCCTCCGCCGATCCCGTTCAAGGCTGCTGGTGTCGCCGGATCGTCGGCCGTAACCGGAAAGGAGAAGGATGAGGTTAAGCTGGGTATGGGGGTGACTGAGCCGGTAACACCTCTAGCCGGGATGCAAGGAATTCCTCCCAGGAAGAGTCCTCTTCGTCCGGCATTCGAGATGCAAATGCTTCGGCAGCAGCAGGACGATGCCAACGAGGAGGAAGACTCATGTCTGAAGAAAATGAACGATCTTTTGAAGGAGATGGCCAAGGCTCTCCTTATTCAGAAGAACGTCAACAAGGCGATTAAGGACGGAATTCCAAAACTCGAGGATTTCCTTGGCGAAATCGAGGAATGCCGGAAGATCAGGCTGAAGGCAGTGAAGCAGGAGCGCGACGTTATGAACCGAGTTATGTCTGCTTCGCCTCAAGCTCATCTGGCTGAGTCCCAGACTCAAGCCAGAAAGCGAAAGAAGAGGCAGAGCGGTTCTTCGCCGGAAAGCCCTGAGCTTGTTGAGGTGGACTCAGTGCCGAGACCGGTTTTTGTCACTGCGGCATCGCAGACATCTCCTGTCCAGGCTACTCAATCCGCCCCGGGCGCTGTCGCGATTCCAGCGGCTACTCCTGCAGAGGTTCCTGCTCCGGCGGCTAATCCTGCCTTGGCAGCAAACTCTGCCTCAACACCTTTGGGGGGCTGGAAGACGCGCCTGTCCAAGAAAGAAAGGAGGAGGCAGAAGCAAGTGGAGGCAGCTTCGAAAAGTGCGTCGAGGGTGGAGCGGACGCAAGTCTCAAACCCGGTGGGGGAGGCCTCTGGCAAGTCTGTCAGAAAGCCTAAACAACCCAGGCCTAAGAAGCCCAGGACGGAGGCAATCTTGATCAAGCCCTTAGGGGGGCGATCTTTTGCTGATGTTCTGGGTCAGATTAGATCGCAGGCCAAACCGGAAGAGACCGACACCGTTATCAAGTCTATTCGGCGAACCCAGAACGGGGATGTCCTCCTCGAACTGGGGAAGTCGAGTGACAAGATCGGTTTTGCCGCTTCCCTCAAGACTGCACTTGGGGACAAAGGCTCCATCAAGGCCCTAGAACCGAAATGTTCGGTCGAGATTCGGGACCTTGATGCCCTCTCCACCGAAGATGAGGTGACCCGTGCGATCCAGGTGGCACTCCCGGAGATACCGGCTGATGGAGTGAGGGTATGGCTGACAAAGCCTAACCGAAGTCAACTCAGGATGGCTGTTGCTGAGATGGGCGAAAAGCACGCCAATAAGCTGCTTAGCCTTCAGCACCTCAGAGTCGGTTGGGTCAGTTGCAGGCTCAAACGGAGGGTGGTAGTTTCGAGATGCTTCCGCTGTCTCGGTTTCGGCCACTCCTCCCGAAACTGTAACGGGCCCGACAGGAGTGCCAACTGCTTCCAGTGTGGAGGCCAGGGCCACAAACGCAAGGAATGTTCCTCGAGCCCATCCTGCTTCCTCTGCAAGGATTCAGGCTCCAGTGCCCTCGGTCACTTACCCGGGTCTGGTCAGTGCGGTGCCTTCAGAGCCGCACTTGAACAGGCAAAAGGCAGCGGCCGGTAATTCGCATCCTCCAGGCCAATCTTCATAGATCCTGGGGAGCTGATAACCTTCTAGATCAGCTCGCCCGAGAACTTGGTGCTGACGCGCTCCTTATCAGCGAACAGTATCGGGACAGAGACCCAAACATTTGGATCTCCGACAGCCTCGGTACTGCTGCATTTTGGGCGCGTAATACACAGGATGTCTTGGTGCGGAGTCACGGGCGCGGCCGAGGATTCGTCTGGGTTCGGTGTAGGGACGTGACTATCTTCAGTTGCTACCTCACACCCAACGAGGCCGTCCAGGACTTTCGCGACAAGATAGATAGCCTAGAGGAGTGCGTTCTCGGCACCACCGGGCATGTCGTCGTTGGTGGCGATTTCAACGCCAGGGCCGTCGAGTGGGGAATGCCCTCTACCAGCTCCCGGGGGAAATACATCCTGGATTTCATCGCCAGGGCCGGTCTTGTCGTCCTCAACCAGGGCGACACAAATACTTTTCGGCGCCCCGGGCAGAGAGGCACGATCCCTGACGTCACCTTTGCGTCTGAGTCGCTCCTTCCGAGGATCTCTGGCTGGAGGGTTGTCGAGGACTACACGGGTAGCGACCACCAATACATCGTGTTTGACCTGCATGATCAGGCAAATCGTCGAGTTTCCGCATCTCGGGAAGGGCCACGCCGGTGGAACACCAACAAACTGGACGTGGTCAAGTTCACCGAAGTCATCTCTCGGGGAGCGCAGGGGAATCCTGGTGAGGCTGGAGCCGAGGCACTAGTAACATCCACGATGGAACTTATCGTCTCGGCCTGCGACCAGTCTATGCCGCGAAGGAAACCCCGACGCGACAAACAACCCGTTTACTGGTGGACTGAAGAGATTGCGGAACTCAGAAGAACATGTTTAAGAACTAGACGAGCCGCCACTAGAGCGAGAATTCCCGCAGACAGAGTTCGTAAGTCGGAGGCCTATAAAGCTGCGAGAAAATCTCTCCGCCAGGCAATCAACAGGAGCAAGGCGAATAGCTGGAGGAGACTTCGTGACGACGTTGATTCCGACCCGTGGGGCCTGGGTTACAAACTTGTAACACAGAAACTCGGCGCCCGCTCTCCACCTTCCATCATGGAGGGCGCCACCATGGGGAGGATCGTCGCTGCGTTGTTTCCTGAACATCCACAGCGACCGCCGGTTGACTTCGGACGGGTAGAGGACGTTCCACTTTTCACTTTCGAGGAGCTGGAAACCTCCGTTCTCTCCCTGAAGAGCAACAAGGCTCCTGGCCCGGATGGGATTCCCAGTGAGGCTTTAAAGAAAGTATTTTTAATCAACGCTGACTTGTTGTTGAGAATGTACAATGCCTGTTTGGTAGAAGGGGTGTTTCCGGCTCCCTGGAAAACAGCCAGGCTTGTACTGATCAGCAAGGGCAAAGGTGATCCCGAGCTGCCGTCGTCCCACAGGCCTCTCTGCATGTTGGACACGGCTGGGAAGCTGTTCGAGAAGCTGATCCGTTCCCGCCTGACTTCTGCCGTGGAAGCTGCCGGGGACTTATGCCCCCGTCAGTACGGCTTCAGAAAGGGACGGTCAACGATCGACGCTGTCACCGAAGTTCAGAGAGCTGTGGAGAGAGCCGAGAGCCACAACCATTTCTCCCGCCGAGTAGTGCTTCTTGTTACGCTTGATGTCAAGAATGCCTTCAACTCGGCGAGGTGGGTCGATATGTTGGATGCGCTTCGCAACACCTTTCGTATTCCTGCATATCTGTTGCGGCTCGTCGAGGATTATCTACGCTCTCGAAGCCTGATTTATGACACGAGGGACGGAACGCGGACGATGGAAGTCACTTCTGGTGCCGCACAAGGTTCAATACTCGGCCCGGATCTCTGGAACGTTGCCTATGACAGCCTCCTGAGGTCCGAGATGCCTGAGGAAACCACTTTGGTTGGGTACGCCGATGACGTCGCAGCTCTCATTGCTGCACGCAACGTTGAGCTGGCCCAACTGAAGTTGAACCGAGTTATGCGGGTGGTCAACAACTGGATGTCCGATCACGGTCTCTCACTTGCTCTCAGTAAGACGGAGATCGTGATTCTTACGAAGAAGAGGATCGACACCGTCGTCCCGTTTCGAGTGGGAAGGGAGGTGGTCACATCAACTCGTGCCGCCAAATACCTCGGGGTTATGGTGGACACCAAGTTAAGCTGGAGGGATCAGATCTTCCGTACGGCGGACAAGGCCGCTAAGGTAGTGACTTACCTTAGTAGGCTGATGGCCAATGTCGGGGGTCCCCGATCCAGCAGAAGACGTCTGTTGATGTCCGCGGTCCAGTCCGTGCTTCTTTACGGGGCAGAGGTGTGGGCAGGCGCTCTAGATAAGGAGTGCTACAGGTTGCGACTCGCCCGGGTTCAGCGTCAAGCTGCGCTCCGGGTGTGTTCCGCCTACCGGACAGTGTCCGAGCCTGCCGTCCTGGTGGTCGCCGGAGTCATCCCTGTCAAGCTCTTGGCAGGGGAGAGGAAAGCGATTTATCAGAGACAAGGCGAGATCGGCAAGGACACGGCAAGAACAGAAGAGCGCTCCCGAACCTACCAGCAGTGGCAACACAGCTGGGAGCACGACACCCGAGGACGATGGACTGCGCGACTTATCAAGCAGGTCCAACCATGGGTGGAACGGCGGCATGGGGAGGTGGACTACTACCTGACCCAATTTTTGACAGGTCACGGCTATTTTCGGTCGTACCTGAACCGTATGGGAAAGACCGGTTCAACGGACTGCATTTATTGCCCGGGTGTTCCCGACGATGCGGAACACACATTCTTCCGCTGTCCCCATTGGGAAGGGCCCCGCCTGGAGGCCACACAAATCTTTGGTGCATTTTCGGTGGACTCGGTCTGCCAAAAGATTTTGGAGGATGAGGGCAACTGGGATTGTTTGTCACAGTTCGTCCGGGGCATCCTCCTGGAAAAGAAAACCGATCTGGACCGTGAAGTGGCCCAGATCCCTTGATCGAGCGGCTGGATAAGGAGCGAGCCCCACGGGCGTAAGCCAAATTTAGTCCTAGCCTGACGTAATGTGACAAACAATTCCAGGTTAGATTCCTAAAGAGTAGAGGAGGTTTTTTAGTGGGTAAACTCGTTTTTAGGGGAGCCCCACACTACAGGCTGGCCACCTGTGTGCGTAATGCATTTTTCCGCCTCTCCCTCAAAAAAAAAAAAAAAAAAAAAAAAAAAAAATATTATCAGTAATAGTAATATTTATTACTATTCAATGACAAGTTAAATTTTGAACAGTGCAACATTAACTTAGAGTACTAAGTTAGGGGTTTAGGTTTAGAAAATTCATGAAACTTTGCTTCTTTGCTTTTGTTTAAATCTTATTAATTAACTGCAATTAAAAAGATAATCAATCCGTTCTTATCAAGCCTAATTCTTATCCAGGGATCATTGGACCAGTTGGTTGGTATACGCGGGGGGGGGGGGGGGGGGGTATATATTCGGAGCTGTTCCGGTTTCCTCTGTGAACAATTTGGCCACCCTAATCTAGAGAAATATAAAATTAATAGCAAACATTTAGGAAAATTCCTGAAAGATAATTTGATGTGTGGCCCAACAATTCTGAAAAAAGGGAGAGGAGTAATTCTATATGAAGAAGTCCCCAATGCAAATTCATGTGGACTGTGCCTGGCAGAGGACCCAACACAAACCGTGGCAGGCATTGCGAATAGGCTGTGAATCCCTTGCTCATGTGTTGGGTTCCTGCAGACATAGTGAACTCCTAATAAATTAAAGCATAATGAAGTAAGAAGTATCATCGCCAAAGAGCTACATAGAAAGAAAAGTGGGAAGTTTTTGAAGAGGGAAACTGCATTTCGAACAGTGGGGGTACAAGTAGAATATATAGATATTCTAGCGATATTATCACATGCTATATACAGTAATGTATTTAAAGCTGTTTTTCAAGAGATAATTATATTTAAGCCTAGACCATTTAAAATTGTAGGTTTGCATCCTTAAATGAACATAGGTTTAACACCGGCCAATTCATTTTCCGGCCACATCCTAGTCCCGAGGTGGCCGGTTAAGAGGGAGTCTACTGTATATTAGTAGAAGATTTCTATCGATCAGTCAAGTGCCAGCTTAGGAGGAATTAGCTGTGTAGCAGGGGCAGGACTGTGGAGAAAATATAAACAAAATGTAATGTCCATTACATTACAGAAGTCTTTCTGCTAATTATATCGACGTCCGGACACCAACAATTTTTGAATTTTTTTTTTCAAAAAACGATGTAAAATTATGGTCCATCCAGTCTATTTAGGGGACCCGATGGGATTCCGGGGTATTGGGTGGGGAAATTTTAACGAACTAAAATGTAGTGGGAAATACATTTCCCTCTTTTGTGGGTAATTGACCTTTTTATAAAAACTATTCAATAATAGAGAAATTGTAAAAATTTTATTTATTACATTTTATATAATAATGTGTATTATTATATAATACTACCTAACCTAACCTAACCTAACATAACCTAACCTAACCTAATATAACATAACCTGATATGACATAACCTGACATGACATGATATGACGGACCTGACCTGACCTGAGCTGACCTGACATGACCTGACCTGACCTGACATGACCTGACCTGACCTGACCTCACCTGACATGACCTGACCTGACCTGACCTGACCTGACATGACCTGACCTGACCTGACCTGACCTGACCTCACCTCACCTCACCTAACCTAGGTTAGGCTGGGCTGGGCTGGGCTAGGTTAGGTTAGGTTATGTTGTATTATATAATAATACACATTATTATATAAAATGTAATAAATAAAAATTTTTACAATTTCCCTATTATTGAATAGTTTTTTTAAAAAAGGTCAATTACCCACAAAAGAGTGAAATGTATTTCCCACTACATTTTATTTTGTTAAAATTTCCCCACCCAATACCTCGGAATCCCATTGGGTCCCCTAGATAGACTGGATGGACCATATTTTTTGGATTAATGTCCTTAGGAATGTTTAAATTGACAAAATATTGGTATCATCGTGTTCAGGATAACATTCCGCACAATTTGAGTACCCACAACATAGGATTTGAAAAAAAATTAATTTCTCCACAAAAACGTCATTTTTTTAATTTTCCCGATTTTTCCGACAAAAATGTCAATCATTTTCGGAATAAGGGCGTAATTTTACATGGTTTTGTGAAAAAAAATTTCAAAAATCGTTTGTGTCCATACATCGATATAATTACCGGATTGTAGAGGCCTAGTGAATTTCTTTACTGCTCCTGCTGTCCTGCTAGTGATGGCAAATAAAATCGATTTTTGGGAAAAATCAATTTTTACCATTCGATACATCGATTTTTTGACATCAATTTTTTCAAGACGATATTTTTTGGAGATGGATTTTTCCTACTAAAAATATCGATTTAAAGATCAGTCGGGTAAAAGACAAAGAATTGCGGTTTTTACTCCTCTAAAACAGTATATTTTAAGATCCTAACCTTAGTTTGGCTTTAAATTTACAAAATGTTTTGCATTAGAGCCAAATATCAAGGTCAAATAACTTAAGGCCCGTTGTCCCTGAAGCGACTCTTGCGATAGTAGCGGAGCGATAGTCGCTAATCACGTCGTTGTCCCTGAAGCGATTTTTAAAGAGCGATTCTAGTGCATTGTTATGCTGAATTGCGAGTTTTAAATGTACCATGAGTTTGAAGCAGAAGTAAAACAAAAATTACCTTTCAGGTAAGGATGTCTATGACGAAGATGTCATGGAAATATTATTTGCTGCATGAATTGTTACTCATGACATATTGTTCAACTAGACAAGAAGGCTATTTTAATATATCTATACTTATTTAACACGCTGGCTAAAGGGATATATAAATATATATATATTTTTTTTTTTTAATGGACCTATAATTCTCAACCGAAGTTTTTGTGTCGTTGGATGGATAGGGTTTATCTGTACTTGGTTTCGCCAAAAATTGATGAGAATAAAAAATTGAGGGCAATATCTAAAATTAAAATGTGAAATTTTACCATTAGAATATTATTAGGCATAATGGGATTAAGTTGAGCATTCAAAATCTTTTAATGTACGGGTGTAAATATGTGTAGTTTTGGGTAAATTAATCACTATTGGATTGGTCGGAAAACTAAACGCAATAAATTTAACAATAACACGTCATAGTTTAAATTAAATTGCTCGATTTCAAGCAATAAGCACACTAGTTAATATAAAAGACGCCTTAGGAAGCTTTTCATCTTCATTGCAGTTCCGTATTCATTGAAGAAATTACGAATAACAACTAAAACACGTGAAAAATGACACCAATCGCTCCGAGACTGCGACTGAACCTGCCCCCAGACCGGACCCGCGATAGTCGCTGGCCGCGCCAGTCGCAGTCGCTTCAAGGACAACGGTCCCATTTGAAACAACGCTACCAGTGCCGGAGCGACTGTCGCTCAGCGACTATCGCTAGAGTCGCTTCAGGGACAAAGGGCCTTGGGTAGAGTTTCATATAGCGCCTACCTTTCTACCGAATGAAAATATCGATCGATACGATCGATATATCGCATCGGATCAATCAATGCGATTGATATATCGCATCGGATCGATCGATACGATTGATATATCGCATCGGGTCAAAATTTCTATATCTAATCTTATAGGTAACTATGTTTGTACATCAAAATTCACAATTTGGTATATTGTTGCTAAAAAGTACAATAGTTATAATGTTGATCAAAATCTTAACCTAAATCTCTCAAAAAACTTATTAGTCAATGTAAGTTATAACTTATAATGGATGATTTTTCTTTTTTAACATGAAAACTGAACACTAACAGTACTATATCTATTTTCATTTTCATCCCCTCACCAGTGCACCACACTGCTCACACATTTTCTTTGGTACGGTATGAGTTCATTATCTTGTAAATATCTATCACATTGCTCATTTCTATGACCCAACTATCTAGTGTAAACTTTCTATTAAAAATAGGTTCATAGAAAGTTCCCTGAAACTAATCAAAATAACTATTTAAACTATCCATACTGAATATGAAATCACCTAGTAAAATCTTGGTTTTGTTAGATAAACAAACAGTAATATTTAGTAAATAAATATAAAAAATTCTCAAAAAACATATGTTTAAAATATTTCATCCGATGCGATATATCGATATTTCATCCGATGTAGTATATCGATATTTTATCCGATGCGATATATCGATCGTATCGATCGATATTTTCATTCGGTAGAAAGGTAGGCGCTATATGAAACTCTACCCCGGGCCTTTAGTACGGTATTGGCTGTATATCGTATTGGTGCAAGGCCATTTCTAGTAGAGTTTACTAGAGAATAGAGATGGCCGTAATTGTTTCTATGACTATCGCTACACTCATTTCGCATCGGCCAAAATATCAGGTAAAGTATATGTATACTCTATCATACCTTTTTATACAAAACAGTTAAAAATAGGGTTCACCCTTTGATTTTGTTAAAATTTACTATTATTAAAATTTAATTGAAAGATAGAGACTTGGTTACCGAAGATTAGACTGTTACGGTTGTGTTCAAGATCGGCAACCAACGATAGTAAAATAATTTTTACTGTAAAATAAAATATTTTAATAGTCCTTGAATGACGTTAAAACAAATTCCCGACTCCAGTGACTTTATATGAATTTGTGTTTATCTAGCTTTCCAATAAATGTTCCAATTCTATAGCTTAAAACAAAAACTGTGTTTATTCCAGTCTAGCGATGTATAACTTACGCAATTTAGCTCCAAGCTCTTACAGCATTTGAAGTACGGTAATTTAAATAATTTTGTTTTAGTCTTCGATCTAATCTTCTCAATAAACAAATAACGGTTTATTTTCATAATTCTATTTTATTTCAAACGAAATAATGTAATGTATTCCTTACATGCGTAGAGGATATATAAGTTAATCATTGATTTTACCTACAAAATCAATGATATAGGCCTAATCAAAGGTGTGATCATTGACTACGAATACTGTCATAATAATATTCTAGTATTCATTACGGTAAATATTTGTTGGTTATATTTTTACTTCCTGGTATAACTTATAGTCAATTTAAAAGCGTCGATAAAAAAATCGATTTTCTTAAAACATCGATTTTTTGTCCACGATTTTTTATCGAAATCAATTTTACTCTTTCGATACATCAATATATCGAAAAATCGATTTTTCAAGAAATTTTGCCATCACTATGTCCTGCTCATCATAGGCTGACAACCTAACCTTAAATTATAACTGAGCTTAAATTGTTACATAGGCCTACTTCCTTCCATCTTGTATTTGATGCTCTGTGTGTTTTATGTGTGTGCCATATTCAATTGTAATTTAGTTATTATTGCATGTAATCGGCTTTGAAAGAAATATGTATTATGATATTTTGTATACCTACTTTAATGTAAACATAATTTGTAAATAGTTTGCGATAGCCATAGGCCTACTATGTAAGAATAAAAATAAATAGATAAATAAACCTTGTTGATGTAAGCGAAGGCTTCTTTCAAAGTGGCGGAAAAACTAAAGATTTGTTTCAAATCGATAATGATGCAAAGTTAATTAAGCTACATAATTACCAAAAGAAATTAGAAAAATTCTGATCAAGATCAGTTTGACTGAGACTGAATTACAGTAACGTAACAGTACCAGAAACCAGGGTTGCCAATTTGATCAGCAAGAATTACCCTCTCACCACTGCAAAATTACCCACTTTTACCCCGTAATTACCCTTTTTCACGTCAGCATGATTACCCCCTTCATTACCCTCTTTCTTTATGGATTTATGGATGGCCTTGCAAAATAAGAATAAAACAATCTTCAAAATTATATTATGATCTATTTAAAAGAAATCAATTAACTGACTAATAAAAATGCCAAATATAAAAAAAACTATATATTCACAGTATAGGCCTACTTATGTTCTTTTATCAATTTTTGGGTTTACATTATTAACAATTCAATATTTACAATGAGCATAACTGTACAGTTTTATTTACACTCTCTATTAGCTAACAAAAACAAATTTTATTTCCGTCCCGTTATTTCCAAACATCCTTCTTTAACATTTTTCTATTTGGTTCTAATGATTTGACTACCCCAAGTGCTTCATAATACTTTTTTTTAACCATCTACTGTAACAACGAACAAGTCAAGGAACACACTACCAGATCACTGATCAATAGGCCTACATCGTTTTAACAGGCACAAAAGGAAGCCTCGTCCTCGTCCGCACTAGCCGAACATTCGCGGCGAACACAAAAAATTAACAAACATTTCTAACGAACAATTTGTAACCATATGATTTACATTGGAAATAAATGTCAACAAACAAACAAATGTTCGGCAGGAGACTGTTAGGCTGGGTGAACATGTGTTATTCGGCCAATGCTGGCACGGCTTTAGTAGGCCTAAATTACGGTTGAATAGCTCTGTCAGTGTCATCTTCATGAAATTAACAAAAATAGACTGCATTCGCATAGGACAAACCGCGCGCAAACCAGCTAACACATTAAAACAAAACTCGAGTAATGTAAACAAGCAACTACGGTGTAGAGCAGTTTTCTCGTTGCCGCGAAAATCGAGAATCACTATATATTATATTAATATAGTGATTGCATTTCCCTTCTCTCACTGTACTCAAGACAGAGGTATTGTAGAATAACGATGTAGCATAGATTTTGCTGTAAGAAAACTATTATTTGAAATATATTTTTTAATTTTCACAATCTGAACCGCATCATTTAAAATCGTAATGAAAGATGCAAATTTTAAGCTAAAAGGAAAATGTTTGTCAATAACCCGCTTTTACCCGCTTTTTCTCCATTACCCCCTTCATTACCCGATAGCCTTTAAATTACCCGAAAACCGGGTAATTACCCGCTCATTGGCAACCCTGCCAGAAACAGTAACAGAGTACTTTTTTCCTGTTTTTTGCACAAAGCAGGCTTAGTTTAACTATGCAGCGTGATAGTTCAATTAATGGTTGCTGCCCTGGTGAATTTCACAGTGGCTATTAATTTTACCCAGCTTGACAGTTTGTATCTGGTCTGATTTGCATGTGTTTGGTTTGAATAGTTTATTAGTTTTGTTAGTTTTCCTTATTGAAAGAAGGAAACTCTAAGGTAGGGCAGATGGGAGATCTAGGTTTGGATTGGGAAAATCTTCTTAGCCAGGTCCCCATCAGGCTGAACCTAACCCGAAATTGGTGAGGCCACGCAAAGAAGAACCCAAGATCCAGGCAAAAACACATATGTATTGAATTTGATGCGTCTGTGGTGTTGTTTTTGTTCAAACATATCTGTCAATTTCTAAAAGAAATTGGTTAATTTTGTAGTATGTCTCAATGTTATTTGTTTTGAGTATTTGTTTTAGATCATTGTTGTAATGTGACAAAATGGGATCTAAGTGCTTTACTCTAGCGTAGGGTGACCATTTCATTCACGGAGGAAACCGGGGCAGCTCCGAAATGTATCCTTCCCCCCCTTCATCACGCCTCTTACACCGACCAACTGCTCCATTGTTTCGTGGATAAGAATTAGGCTAAATAATAACTGATTGATTCATAGTATATTGTTTTAATTATAAGTAATCAATCACATTCACTAAAAAGAAAATTTTCGTGAGTTTCCTAAACATAAATTGTTATAGTAGTATGTCTTTCTAAAATATTTTTCAAATTCCATTTGGATGAAATTGAAACATATTTTCAAATTAATCAGATTATCCGTTGGTTTACAAATCAAGGAATCGCTTGGGCTGTTTTTAAGTCCCCAAGGTCATCGCAATTCCTCCACCAGAAGCATAATAGTAGTCTTTCTAAAACATTTTTAAAATTCCATTTGGATGACCTTGAAACATGTTTTTAAGTCAATCAGCGTAACTGTTCGTTTACACATAAAAAATCGTTCGGGAAGTTTTTAAGTCCCCAAGGTCATCGCAATTCCTCCACCAAAAGCTTAAAAGTAGTCTTTCTAAAAAAATTTTAAAATTCCATTTTAATGACCTTGAATATATTTTCAAAAAAATCAGCGTATCCGTTGGTTTACATATAAAGGAATCGTTCGGGATGTTTCTAAGTCCCCAAGATCATCGAAATTCCTCAGCCAGAAGCATAATAGTAGTCTTTCTTAAACATTTTAAAAATTCCTTGTGGATGACCTTGAAACATATTTTAAAATTAATCAGCATATCTGATCGATTACATATGAAAAATTGTTAGGGATGTTTTTAAGTCCCCAAGGTGAACGCAATTCCTCCACCAGAAGCATAATAGTAGTATTTCTAATACATTTTTAAAATTCCATTTAAATGACCTTGAACTATATTTTCAAATCAATCTCCCCAAATTCACCGCAATTCCTCCACCAAAAGTATAATAGTAGTCTTTCTAAAATATTTTTAAAATTCCATTTTGATGACATTGAAACATATTTTCAAATTAATCTGCGTATTCATTGGTTTACATATCAAGAAATTGTTCGGGATGTTTCTAAGTCCTCAAGGTGATCGCAATTCCTCCACCAGAAGCATAATAGTAGTCTTTCTTAAAAATTTTTAAAATTCCATGTGGATGACCTTGAAACATATTTTCAAATTAATCAGCGTATCCGATCGTTTACATATGAAAAATTGTTAGGGATGTTTCTAAGTCCCCAAGGTCATCGCAATTCCTCCACCAGAAGCATAATAGTGGTGTTTCTAAAACATTTTTAAAATTCCATTTTGATGACCTTGAAACATATTTTCAAATTAATCTGCGTATTCATTGGTTTACATATCAAAAATTGTTCGGGAAGTTACCATGTCCCCAAGGTCATCGAGATTCCTCCACCAGAAGCATAATAGTAGTCTTTCAAAAAATTTTAAAATTCGATTTTAATGACCTTGAACATATTTTCAAATTAATCAACGTATCCGTTCGTTTACATATGAAAAATCGTTAGGGATGTTTCTAAGTCCCCAAAGTGAACGCAATTCATCCACCAGAACATAATAGTAGTCTTTCTCAAACATTTTTAATATTCCTTGTGGATGACCTTGAAACATATTTTCAAATTAATCAGCGTATCCGTTCGTTTTCATACAAAAAATCGTTAGGGATGTTTCTAAGTCCCCAAGGTCATCGCAATTCCTCCACCAGAAGCATAATAGTAGTATTTCTAAAATATTGTTAAAATTAGATTTGGATGACCTTGAAACATATTTTTAAATTAATCAGCGTATCCGTTGGTTTACATATCAAGGAATCATTCGGGATGTTTCCAAGTCCCCAAGGTTATCGCAATTCCTCAGCCAGAAGCATAATAGTAGTCTTTCTCAAAAATTTTTAAAATTCCTTTTGGATGACCTTGAAACATATTTTCAAATTAATCAGATAATCCGTTGGTTTACAAATCAAGGCATCGCTTGGGCTGTTTCGAAGTCCCCAAGGTCATCGCAACTCCTCCACCAGAATCATAATAGTAGTCATTCTAAATTATTTTTAAAATTCCATTTGGATGACCTTGAAACATATTTTCAAATTAATCAGATTATCCGTTTTTTTACAAATCAAGGAATCGCTTGGGCTGTTTCGAAGTCCCCAAGGCCATCGCAATTCCTCCACCAGAATCATAATAGTAGTCTTTCTAAAATATTTTTAAAATTCCATTTGGATGACCTTAAAACATATTTTCAAATTATTTTCCGTATCCTTTCTTTTACATATCAAAAATCGTCCGGGAAGTTTCTAAGTCCCCAAGGTCATCGCAATTCCTCCACCAGAAGCATAATAGTAGTCTTTCAAAAATATTGTTAAAATTCCATTTGGAGGACCTTGAAACATATTTTCAAATTATTCAGCGTATCCGTTGGTTTACATATCAAGGAATCGTTCGGGATGTTTCTAAGTCCAGAAGGTTATCGCAATTCCTCAGCCAGAAGCATAATAGTAGTGTTTCTCAAACATTTTTAAATTTCCATTTGGATGACCTTGAAACATATTTTTAAATTAATCAGCGTATCCGTTCGTTTACATATGAAAAATCGTTAGGGATGTTTCTAAGTAGCCCAGGTGAACGCAATTCCTCCACCAGAACATAATAGTAGTCTTTCTCAAACATTTTTCAAATTCCATTTGGATGACCTTGAAACATATTTTCAAATTAATCGGCGTATCCGTTCATTTTCATATAAAAAAATCGTTAGGGATGTTTCTACGTCCCCAAGGTCATCGAAATTCCTCCACCAGAAGCATAATAGTAGTCTTTCTAAAATATTTTTCAAATTCCATTTGGATGACCTTGAAACATATTTTCAAATTAATCAGATTATCCGTTGGTTTACAAATCATGGAATCGCTTGGGCTTTTTCTAAGTCCCCAAGGTCATCGAGATTCCTCCACCAGAAGCATAATAGTAGTCTTTCAAAAAATTTTAAAATTCGATTTTAATGACCTTGAACATATTTTTAAATTAATCAGCGTATCCGTTCGTTTACATATGAAAAATCGTTAGGGATATTTCTAAGTCCCCAAGGTGAACGCAATTCCTCCACCAAAACATAATAGTAGTCTTTCTTAAACATTTTAAAAATTCCTTGTGGATGACCTTGAAACATATTTTCAAATTAATCAGTGTATCCGTTTTTTTACATATAAAAATTAGTGAGGGATGTTTCTAAGTCCCCAAGGTCATCGCAATTCCTCCACCAGAAGCATAATAGTAGTCTTTCTAAAACATTTTTAAAATTCCATTTGGATGACCTTGAAACATGTTTTTAAGCCAATCAGCGTAACTGGTTGTTACACAAAAAAAATCATTCTTGAATTTTTTAAGTCCCCAAGGTCATCATCGCAATTCCTCAACCAGAAGCATAATAGTGGTGTTTCTAAAATATTTTTAAAATTCTATTTAGATGACCTTGACCCATATTTTCAAATTAATCAGCGTATCCGTTCGTTTACATATCGAAAATCGTTAGGGATGTTTTTAAGTCCCCAAGGTCATCGTAATTCCTCAACCAGAAGCATAAAAGTAGTCCTTCAAAAAAAATTTAAAATTCCATGTAAATTACCTTGAACATTTTTTCAAAGTAATCAGCGTACCCGTTGGTTTACATATAAAGGAATCGTTCGGGATGTTTCTAAGTCCCAAAGGTTATCGCAATTCCTCAGCCAGAAGCATAATAGTAGTCTTTCTAATACATTTTTAAAATTCCATTATAATGACCTTGAAACATATTTTTAAATCAATCAGCGTATCCGTTCGTTTACATACATTGTGACGACTCGTGCCGCCAGCACTCCATATAGTAGCAATTTTCGAGGCACTGGCCACAGCCCCGGTATCCGACAGCCTGTTTCCAGAACCTTCTCGAATCGGTCCGCGGGGCGAAAGATATTCCTACGTACGGTCGCTCTCGCCCCATTTTCGCCTTCATCTTATTTCTGGACCACATCGCTGCAACGCCATGCTCGGATAAGTAGTATTACTATAGTTGGGGGTTTCCGTAGGCTAGGGATGAGCCGGGGAATGATAATTAATTAATTAATCTCAAGTACAATTATTATGTAGCCAGTCAATTAAGGCTGTAACTTGTTCTGTAGAGGTAGTCTGGAACCTTAGCGCTCATGTCGTTTCACGACATGGGCCATCAGCCATAGGATGGGTTTTAGATTTCTAGATACAGTTCATTATTAGATATTCACCTTGCAATTAATTTAGTATAGATATATTATAATTAAAACACTCATCAAAATGGCTGATAGGGTTCTGGTCCTGTGCTTGGCTGCGATCAGTCTCCGGGTAGTACCCACATTAGGCCTATGTCCTTCAGATACGTTTCCTAGGTTCAGTCAATAAGTCATGTAGTTCCAGGAATCTCATTTCACGGCATAAACCTCAGTCCTCAACCATTTCCATAGTCACCCTTCAGTTAATCACCAACAACCTAGAGATGACTAGTCAGCCCATTCATGTTGTTGCTCGAGCTCAATAGTCCATCAATTCAGTTTGCCAATAGCTACTCACTAAGTTTTAGTTCAATACCACCATAGGTCCACAATCAGCTTTCCGAATACCCATTATCCATAGGTAACCACCATATTCCCGTCTCATATGGTAGCAGAGCGTGGTTCGATCCACGGACCTCTGGGTTATGGGCCCAGCACGCTTCCACTGCGCACTGCCACTGCTTGAAGTGGGGGGAATGTATGTTTACGCGAAGGGGAAACACCGCCTCGCCGCGAACTGTATCCGTGTGTTTTGCTTGTATTCGGCATTCGTGTTTGCCTTTTTGCGTTTCCGCTTTCAAGGAAATTTTCGTTATCCTAGAACCCATCCTATCCTCAAACCGCAAAATCATCAAATGTCTCATGGAACCAAACGAAAACCACCCACACTGGAGATCCTGCCCAACTCAACGTGGTGCTACGTGCAGCATTTCGACAGTTATCGGCCCCGGTTGGCTCTTGCTTGCGATTCCCAGATTTAAATGGCATTGACATTCCCGAACATTTCCTCATTGGATTTTTTTTCCTACTCCACAGTCACCACCTGACCCCACCGAGTCAGGATTGCCGCACTCGATCACCCCTTCAGGGTTTTACTTGAACCGTACCTTTACCGCGAATTTGTAATCTGCACAATCATCCATAGACCAAAGATAAAAGAGTAAAAAAAAATAAATAATAAAAAAAACATATGGAAGCAATATTTTAACGAAAGAAATGTATGAGAAAGCTAAGCTAAGATGGTGATGGACTCGATCCCAGCAACTGAAGGACCAGTGCTGTTGACACCTTCCCCACATATCGACACCGTTGTGAAGAGGCACTGAGGACATGGGACTTCAAGTGTCGTGTGGATGCCTGACCTCCAGCCCCTGAGACTCACCACATCATCGACCACGCATCGTCACCAGCCTTCCCAACCTGAGTCTGGAAGTCCGCAGCGCGGTAGCGGCCGACCACCTGCCAGGCACGCCCATAACCACCGGGCCCTTTCTGCCATCTACCTGCCTGCACTTGCTGCATGTGGTCCTGAGTCCTCCACTGCCCGGACCGGCATCCAACATCAACATCGGCCTCCCCTACAATGGGGCACCTTGTCATTGACTTATCAACACTTATCTCCGGCAAGAAAGTGCAACAAGTATGGGAAGAAATACAGGTCCATAAGTACAAGCATGAGAAAGTTAAAGGAAGGAAAAAAACAAAGACAAGGATGTGCGTGCAGATTATCGCCATTTCCATTCACTCGCCTTTGCAGATTTCCGGCATTTCAATCCACTCGCCTTTGTAGATTATCGGCAATCCTGGAAGCCTCTTCCAACCCCGGTCCCTACCTCTTTTAAGGGGGGGAGGAGTCCGGGCAATGTCAATGTCCAATTCCGCAACATTCAAAGGAGTTCGTCTCCATCCTTTTCGCTTCGAACGAGTTGGCACCACAGGGATCCCAGCGTGGATTACCACCCATCACCGAACGCGGGTTCCTGAGGGTCTCTCCCAAACACGTTCTAGGGCTCCGCCGCCCTTTCGACCCCGTGATCCACCGCCGGGTGATGAGATGGCGCGTCCCATCTTTTTTTTCAAATCAAAACAAAAGCAAGGATTCTAGGGAATCACACCTCCCGCACCTCCACCATTCCTGCCTTCACCCCACAAGTCGCGGTGCAAATTCTTTCCGCGAAGGGAGTTTGGCTGTGACGACTCGTGCCGCCAGCACTCCATATAGTAGCGATTTTCGAGGCACTGGCCACAGCCCCGGTATCCGACAGCCTGTTTCCAGAACCTTCTCGAATCGGTCCGCGGAGCGAAAGATATTCCTACGTACGGTCGCTCTCGCCCCATTTTCGCCTTCATCTTATTTCTGGACCACATCGCTGCAACGCCATGCTCGGATAAGTAGTATTACTATAGTTGGGGGTTTCCGTAGGCTAGGGATGAGCCGGGGAATGATAATTAATTAATTAATCTCAAGTACCTACAATTATTATGTAGCCAGTCAATTAAGGCTGTAACTTGTTCTGTAGAGGTAGTCTGGAACCTTAGCGCTCATGTCGTTTCACGACATGGGCCATCAGCCATAGGATGGGTTTTAGATTTCTAGATACAGTTCATTATTAGATATTCACCTTGCAATTAATTTAGTATAGATAGATTATAATTAAAACAATCATCAAAATGGCTGATAGGGTTCTGGTCCTGTGCTTGGCTGCGATCAGTCTCCGGGTAGTACCCACATTAGGCCTATGTCCTTCAGATACGTTTCCTAGGTTCAGTCAATAAGTCATGTAGTTCCAGGAATCTCATTTCACGGCATAAACCTCAGTCCTCAACCATTTCCATAGTCACCCTTCAGTTAATCACCAACAACCTAGAGATGACTAGTCAGCCCATTCATGTTGTTGCTCGATCTCAATAGTCCATCAATTCAGTTTGCCAATAGCTACTCACTAAGTTTTAGTTCAATGCCACCATAGGTCCACAATCAGCTTTCCGAATACCCATTATCCATAGGTAACCACCATATTCCCGTCTCAACATCAAAAATCGTTAGTGATGTTTATAAGTCCAAAGGTCATCGCAATTCCTCCACCAGAAGCATAATAGTAGTCTTTCTCAAACATTTTTCAAATTCCATTTGGCTGACCTTGAAACATATTTTCAAATTAATATCCGTATCCGTTCTTTTACATATCAAAAACGTTCGGGAAGTTTCCAAGTCGCCAAGGTCATCGCGATTCCTCCACCAGAAACATAATAGTAGTCTTTCAAAAAACTTTAAAATTCGATTTTAATGACCTTGAACATATTTTCAAATTAATCAGCGTATCCGATCGTTTACATATGAAAAAATGTTAGGGATGTTTCTAAGTCCCCAAGGTGAACGCAATTCCTCCACCTGAAGCATAATAGTAGTCTTTCTAATACATTTTTAAAATTCCATTTAAATGACCTTGAATTATTATTCCAATCAATCACTGTATCCGTTCGTTTTCAGATCAAGGAATCGTTCGGGAAGTTTCTTAGTCCCCAAATTCATCGCAATTCCTCCACCAAAAGTATAATAGTAGTCTTTTTAAAACATTTTTAAAATTCCATTAGGATGACCTTGAAACATATTTTTAAATCAATCAGCGTAACTGTTCGTTTACACATCAAAAAATCGTTCGAGAATTTTTTAAGTCCCCAAGGTCATCGCAATTCCTCCACCAAAAGCATAATAGTGGTGTTTCTAAAATATTTTTAAAATTCCATTTTGATGACCTTGAAACATATTTTCAAATTAATCTGCGTATTCATTGGTTTACATATCAAGAAATTGCTCGGGATATTTCTAAGTCCTCAAGGTGATCGCAATTCCTTCACCAGAAGCATAATAGTAGTCTTTCTTAAAACTTTTAAAATTCCATTTGGATGACATTGAAACATATTTTTAAATCAATCAGCGTATCCGTTCGTTTACTTACATCAAAAATCGTTAGTGATGTTTATAAGTCCCCAAGGTCATCGCAATTCCTCCACCAGAAGCATAATAGTAGTCTTTCTAAAACATTTTTCAAATTCCATTTGGATGACCTTGAAATATATTTTCAAATTAATATCCGTATCCGTTCTTTTACATATCAAAAATCGTTCGGGAAGTTTCCAAGTCCCCAAGGTCATCGCAATTCCTCCACCAGAAGCATAATAGTAGTCTTTCTAAAATATTGTTAAAATTAGATTTGGATGACCTTGAAACATATTTTTAAATTAATCAGCGTAGCCGTTGGTTTACATATCAAGGAATCGTTCGGGATGTTTCCAAGTCCCCAAGGTTATCGAAATTCCTCAGCCAGAAGCATAATAGTAGTCTTTCTCAAACATTTTTAAAATTCCTTGTGGATGACCTTGAAACATATTTTCAAATTAATCAGATTATCCGTTGGTTTACAAATCAAGGCATTTCTTGGGCTGTTTCGAAGTCCCCAAGGTCATCGCAATTCATCCACCAGAATCATAATAGTAGTCTTTCTAAATTATTTTTAAAATTCCATTTGGATGACCTTGAAACATATTTTCAAATTAATCAGATTATCCGTTTTTTTTTACAAATCAAGGAATCGCTTGGGCTGTTTCGAAGTTCCCAAGGCCAACGCAATTCCTACACCAGAATCATAATAGTAGTCTTTCTAAAATATTTTTAAAATTCCATTTGGATGACCTTGAAACATATTTTCAAATTATTTTCCGTATCCGTTCTTTTACATATAAAAAATCGTTTGGGAAGTTTCCAAGTCGCCAAGGTCATCGCGATTCCTCCACCAGAAACATAATAGTAGTCTTTCAAAAAATTTTAAAATACGATTTTAATGACCTTGAACATATTTTCAAATTAATCAGCGTATCCGATCGTTTACATATGAAAAATTGTTAGGATGTTTCTAAGTCCCCAAGGTGAACGCAATTCCTCCACCAGAAGCATAATAGTAGTCTTTCTAATACATTTTTAAAATTCCATTTAAATGACCTTGAATTATTATTCAAATCAATCACTGTATCCGTTCGTTTTCATATCAAGGAATCGTTCGTTAAGTTTCTTAGTCCCCAAATTCATCGCAATTCCTCCACCGAAAGTATAATAGTAGTCTTTTTAAAACATTTTCAAAATTCCATTAGGATGACCTTGAAACATATTTTTAAATCAATCAGCGTATCCGTTCGTTTACATACATCAAAAATCGTTAGTGATGTTTTTAAGTCCCCAAGGTCATCGCAATTCCTCCACCAGAAGCATAATAGTAGTCTTTCTCAAATATTTTTCAAATTCCATTTGGATGACCTTGAAACATATTTTCAAATTAATATCCGTATCCATTCTTTTACATATCAAAAATCGTTCGGGAAGTTTCCAAGTCGCCAAGGTCATCGCAATTCCTCCACCAGAAGCATAATAGTAGTCTTTCTAAAATATTGTTAAAATTAGATTTGGATGACCTTGAAACATATTTTTAAATTAATCAGCGTAGCCGTTGGTTTACATATCAAGGAATCGTTCGGGATGTTTCCAAGTCCCAAAGGTTATCGCAATTCCTCAGCCAGAAGCATAATAGTAGTCTTTCTCAAACATTTTAAAAATTCCTTGTGGATGGACTTGAAACATATTTTCAAATTAATCAGATTATCCGTTGGTTTACAAATCAAGGCATTTCTTGGGCTGTTTCGAAGTCCCCAAGGTCATCGCAATTCCTCCACCAGAAGCATAATAGTAATCTTTCAAAAATATTGTTAAAATTCCATTTTTAGGACCTTGAAACATATTTTCAAATTATTCAGCGTATCCGTTGGTTTACATATCAAGGAATCGTTCGGGATGTTTCTAAGTCCAGAAGGTTATCGCAATTCCTCAGCCATAAGCATAATAGTAGTCTTTCTCAAACATTTTTAAATTTCCATTTGGATGACCTTGCAACATATTTTCAAATTAATCAGCGTATCCGTTCGTTTACATATGAAAAATCGTTAGGGATGTTTCTAAGTAGCCCAGGTGAACGCAATTCCTCCACCAGAACATAATAGTACTCTTTCTTAAACATTTTAAAAATTCCTTGTTACTTTTTGTGGATGACCTTGAAACATATTTTCAAATTAATCAATGTATTCGTTCTTTTACATATAAAAAATAGTAAGGGATGTTTCTAAGTCCCCAAGGTCATCGCAATTCCTCCACCAGAAGCATAATAGTAGTCTTTCTAAAACATTTTTAAAATTCCATTTGGATGACCTTGAAACATGTTTTTAAGCCAATCAGCGTAACTGTTCGTTACACATAAAAAAATCATTCTTGAATTTTTTAAGTCCCCAAGGTCATCATCGCAATTCCTCGACCAGAAACATAATAGTGGTGTTTCTAAAATATTTTTAAAATTCTATTTAGATGACCTTGACACATATTTTCAAATTAATCAGCGTATCCGTTCGTTTACATATCGAAAAACGTTAGGGATGTTTCTAAGTCCCCAAGGTCATCGCAATTCCTCCACCAGAAGCATAATAGTAGTCTTTCAAAAATATTGTTAAAATTCCATTTGGATTGCCTTGAAACATATTTTCAAATTATTCAGCGTATCCGTTGGTTTACATATCAAGGAATCGTTCGGAATGTTTCTAAGTCCCCAAGGTCATCGCAATTCTTCCACCAGAAGCATAATAGTATCTTTCTAAATTATTTTAAAATTCCTTGTGGATGACCTTGAAACATATTTTCAAATTAATCAGCGTATTCGTTCGTTTACATATCAAAAATCGTTAGTGATGTTTCTAAGTCCCCAAGGTCATCGCAATTCTTCCACCAGAAGCATAATAGTAGTCTTTCTAAATTATTTTAAAATTCCTTGTGGATGACCTTGAAACATATTTTCAAATTAATCAGCGTATTCGTTCGTTTACATATCAAAAATCGTTAGTGATGTTTCTAAGTCCCCAAAGTCATCGCAATTATTCCACCAGAAGCATAATAGTATCTTTCTAAATTATTTTAAAATTCCTTGTGGATGACCTTGAAACATATTTTCAAATTAATCAGCGAATCCGTTCGTTTACATATCAAAAATCGTTAGTGATGTTTCTAAGTCCCCAAGGTCATCGCAATTCTTCCACCAGAAGCATAATAGTAGTCTTTCTAAATTATTTTAAAATTCCTTGTGGATGACCTTGAAACATATTTTCAAATTAATCAGCGTATCCGTTCGTTTACATATCAAAATTGTTAGTGATGTTTCTAAGTCCCCAACGTCATCACAATTCTTCCACTAGAAGCATAATAGTAGTCTTTCTAAATTATTTTAAAATTCCTTGTGGATGACCTTGAAACATATTTTCAAATTAATCAGCGTATCCGTTCGTTTACATATAAAAAATCGTTAGTGATGTTTCTTAGTCCCCAAGGTCATCGCAATTCTTCCACCAGAAGCATAATAGTATCTTTCTAAATTATTTTAAAATTTTTTGTGGATGACCTTGAAAAATATTTTCAAATTAATCAGCGTATCCGGTATCCGTTCGTTTACATATCAAAAATCGTTAGTGATGTTTCTTAGTCCCCAAGGTCATCGCAATTCTTCCACCAGAAGCATAATAGTAGTCTTTCTAAATTATTTTAAAATTCATTGTGGATGACCTCGAAACATATTTTCAAATTAATCAGCGTATCCGTTCGTTTACATATCGAAGAACGTTCGGGATGTTTCTAAGTCCCCAAGGTCATCGCAATTCTTCCACCAGAAGCATAATAGTAGTCTTTCTAAATTTTTTTAAAATTCCTTGTGGATGACCTTGAAACATATTTTCAAATTAATCAGGGTATCCGTTCGTTTACATATCGAAGAACGTTCGGGATGTTCTAAGTCCCCAAGGTCATCGCAATTCTTCCAACAGAAGCATAATAGTAGTCCTTCTAAATTATTTTAAAATTCCTTGTGGATGACCTTGAAACATATTTTCAAATTAATCAGCGTATCCGTTCGTTTACATATCAAAGATCGTTCGGGATGTTTCTAAGTGCCCATGGTCATTGCAATTCCTCAGTCAGAAGCATAATAATAGTCTTTCTCTAACATTTTTAAAATTCCTCGTGGATGAAATTGAAACATATTTTCGAATTAATCAGCGTATCCGTTCGTTTACATATAAAAAATCCTTAGTGATGTTTCTTAGTTCCCAAGGTCATCGCAATTCTTCCACCAGAAGCATAATAGTATCTTTCTAAATTATTTTAAAATTTTTTGTGGATGGCCTTGAAAAATATTTTCAAATTAATCAGCGTATCCGTTCGTTTACATATCAAAAATCGTTAGTGATGTTAGTGATGTTAGGAAGAAAAAGTCACGACACCCAGCAACCTAGTTTAAGTTTTACCATTCAACAGAGCATTTGACAAAGCATCAATTCTGAAAGCTCTTGTTTGGAGCGCAGCAGTAAAGATAGAATTGTGTCAAGGCTGATCCAATCACACTATCACAACTGGAATCTTTAGTGTAGTGGGGTTTGTTTCCTTAACCACTGACTTGGGAGTGCTAGTAGCTGATGACAATTTATCTTTCGTAGTTTCATGGTTCAATATAAAATTTAATGTTATGAACATTACGATCACGTTTGACAATGAACTTGTGAAGGCATTGGATGCATCGCGATTAGAACATACGTTCTGTTGTTTTAGTTGTCTGTATTTGCTCTTTGATGTTGGTAGTAGGTTATTTCTCAATTATACCTGTGATCGTATTTTAAATTGATATAAGCATTTTTATTATCTCTTAATTATTGATGTCTAAATGGACAGGAAAAAAGTTTTATTTTGAACTTGTCCACAAAAACTGAAAATGCTGTGCAGAATTCTCAGTATGCAAGCTGAAGCTAGGTTATTGTACTATCATTCTGGTTGCAAATGAAATAATATTTGTTAAAAGTCTAAATTTTTCACATGGTGCACCATGAGGGATGTTTGCCTGGTGAATTGTTTAGCCTATTGCAACTCTATTTTGTTAAAGCCTAGTTAAAAATAACATTGACACGTTCATATGGGCCTAGGCTTAATTCATTTTTATGTTGTTCATGACGAATTATAAATTTACTTTTTTTAAGTTAAAAAAATAGCCTAGTTGAATTATTGAATTATTTTTAATCAAGGCCAAAGCATTAATTTAAAATGTGGCCACAATAATTGTCTACCGGTTTGTCTTTTTGTTGACTGCACAAAAATCCAAATCCAAAAACAATCTGATCGGATTCCATTTTTATCCAATCCGAACTGATCCGAACGAATTTGATATGAAAAACATTTTCACTGTAATATTTTCCTCTAGAACACATATAATTTCTTTTGGAATGAAGAACTTTGATCTTTTTGTGACTTTAATTTTTACTCGATTTACTTCAGTACCATACACAATTGAAGAGTGGTTTAATAATCTTAAGTGTAAGTGTATTAGAAAAATATATTCAATGTGTGTATATAACTCATAGTGTAAGAATTAAGATATGAGATATGATGCTTCCACGGTCACTTGCTCAAATCAAAACACCTCTCATGCTAATAGCAAATATCAAATGCAATGATTGACAAACATAAGTAATTTTGAATCCGAGTCAATATTGTGTCAGATTTTACTACTCATTTCAGCTTCCAATAGTCATGTCATTTTTACAAAATGTGTTGATAGTCCTAATTCGACTGGCATCAGAGCATTAGAATTCTTTATGATACGTCATTTTCAGATCGTTCCCGGTCAACTACTGAGACAAGTTTGTCAGAAGTACAGCGAGTCGTACGACTTTGACTCAATCAGCAACCTACTGGGGATGGAGAAGACTTCGTTCAGCATGGAGACAGAAGAAAGTACCAGTGTCATCAGCTAGTGAGTGATAAACTCAGCTCACATTCGAGTTCTATTTATAATGGAGCCCTGCTAATCCGAACTTTAGTGAATTTTCAGAATAGGTGAAGTTAAAAAATAATGCATAACTCCTTTACTACCTCCTACCTCCATTTATTTGAACAGGGTGTAGAATCTTGATACACAATGGCGATCAGATCCGGAAAGTGCTCGCTAGCGATGATTTCACGTTAAATAAAGGAAAATACAATTGAAACATAGGTATAAAGTTTGCCAATGACAATCGGACCACAGAAAAGCATCTATAAAAGCGTTGGAATCGCATATAAAGATTATGTAATATCAAAAATTTCTTGTGATATTAACATGTTTTTAAGGAAAATCTGTATGTTTTTGATGATGTATGTTCGGTATATGCGAATTTTCAGTGGGTTCAGAATAGCGGGACTCAACTGTATATTCAATGCGTTGTCACAGACTTAGATAAAACCTAGTTCACACTTCCTGTAAAGTGAGAAAAGTCAGTTTGAAACACCTTCAACTTTATTAAATCAAGGGATGGAGCTAAGTGACTTAGCCAACACAAAGTTAATTTGTGCAAGAACAAAAACTCATCCAATTTTTGTCAGGCCTTCATTTTGATGCACAAGGGGGCAACTAATTGTCCTTCTCTAAAACTGTCTTGTTTCCTTTTTGTGTAATTTTTCTAATCATTTTAATTTTATTTGGATCTTGCAGCATCCTCAACATTGTCTGGCGATACCAAGTTTGGAAGGCTGCAGTCACAATTACCGACAATGTAAGTAAATCTTGTGTCACATTAATTAAAAACATTGTGTCACATTAATTAAAAGGGCTACTTAGAGAGTAAGGACAATTCCAACTTATGCTGCCAGGCGCACGCCTGTCGCGTACATAATGGCATGGTTGAGTTCGGCCTCAGCCGTGACAATGAGATTGTGTCTGCGCTGCCGGTTCTGTAATATTCAAATTTGAAATGTTTTGGCTGCAATTAAAAATTGGGGCACTTGGAAGGTGCTGTCGGTCATTTGTTTTTGTTCGAAAAATAAAATTAAAACAAATACAAATTCATTGGGAACTATGTGAAGCCTATGAGAACAACGTAATTACTAAAAATTCTGCCAGAAAGCAGTGCATTCGATTTTAAAATGGTGAAACAAACATTCATGATGAAGGGAAAAGGATGAACGTCCGATTTGTTCGTTGTGCCTGACGATCAGGTCAACCAAAAGATTTGTGAAAACCTCCCTTTCACAATAACTGAGCTTTCCAAATGTTTCCCACCAGTTTTACAGACTTTATTGTTTGTAATTGTTTCACAGAAAAGCTACCACATATTTCGTGCAAGACGGGTACCAAAAATACTTGCAAATCACCTTAAAAAAAACAGCAAATGGGGGCGGCTTTGACCTTTTTGGAGGCCTATCACAGTTAAGCACTACTGGTTTGAATCGTAATAGGAGACGAAACCACGGTGGAACTTGTGAATTGTGAGACAAAATTACAGGTCATGGAGTGGGGGCACACAAGTTCTAGAGTGCTAGTTACTTTTCAATAACCGTTACAGGTACTCTTCAGTACCCAGGTACAAATACTTGTTACAAGTACCCCGTCAATCTATGATGTTGCGCTGCGTCATGTCCGGGCTGTAGCGGCTAGAGGGTACTGCTGGGTAAATAAATATTATCTACCTACTTAAGTACCCAGATATTATCCTGGGTTAATTTTTCAGCATCCTCTACTCTCCATTTTTGTGTTGAGAAAAAGGTTAGTCAAATTAATAATGGAGTGACTAACTCAACTTAAACAAATGCTTAGAAAAAACAGTAAAATGTTTCAGGCCTTTATTAAAATAAAAATAGGTTTAAACCACTCACATGTTTGACTATTTAAGTCCTGTCAACATCAATTTGATATCTAGGTTAATTTTTGGATAGGGCTAAATGCCTAGGTAGTAAGTGTGGTTTAAATGAAAACAGTGGTAATAATAACAGTAACCTTTGATTTCAGGCCTTCCTCCACAGTTTATGGTACTTCTCGTTCTTGGTTCTTGGAAACTTCAACAACTTATTCTTCGCTGCTCACTTGCTGGATGTCGCGGTCGGTTTCAAGACTTTGCGTACAATCTTGCAGTCCGTAACCCACAACGGAAAACAGGTGGGATAACTCATAGCCACCTTTAACAGAAGGCCGCGGCATACGATGTGGCAACGTTGCAATGGTTGGACTGTGTTCTGTCCGCAGCCCGCACATATTCCATACTGTTTTTTAAACAAATCTTTTGCATTTTAAGGCTTTCATTAGTTCAAATGTAGAAAATAATGCAAAATAAAAGAATTTACATATATTTTTACAATCCAATAGCCCTGTACTAACTTAACTTCTACAACAGTCGACAATAATGATAATATTTGTTTGTTTGATTTTGTTATAAGTTATTTCATTACCCATTTTCGTGTTGTTATTTATAGGGATGTTGGACATAATAACAGGACTAATAATAACAGTTTATGGTATTTCCATGCAATTTGATTGCAGTGCTATACTTCAATCATCCATCACTGCTGATTTAGGCCTAGATAAATTTCAAAGAGTATATTCTTGGTTGGTCTCTCTTAAAATATGCTCTAAGGTTTGGAAACAAGAGCTTGTGTATTGTAAGTAATGTTTGCCAACCCAAAGGTTCACAGTTCAATTCTCAGAAAAGTTGTAGCTTTTAAAAAGGTTTGATATTATATTAAGTTGCCTTTTGTCATTGGGCTATTAATTAATGATGCTATCTAACAACAGGCTGACTTTAGATAGTAACATCACCATAGGATAGACAGTTTCCCTTCAAAACGTTATGAATTCCTCATGCGTAAATATAAAATAAGTGAAATAAAATGGCTGCAACCAAATCAGAAATGATCGTCAAACTACCTTTGTCCACATTGTTAAATTAAACATCAATACCATTAGTTTTGTTTTTACCACCAGTGGATTACAATCTTCGCAGATCTTTAAAACTAGTACACATCCACAAACGTACAAAAGAGCAGAATCGTTACAATTTAAATCTTTATCTTAAGATATCAAAAAGTAAAGGTAACTTTTACTACAGCTTTAATGTTTGCTTTTTATATTATGTCTTATAAAACGTATGTCGACAAATGAAGTCAAACTGCCACATTGTTGTGAATAGAAGCAAAGCTAACTTTATTATCAACTTGTTTTCAGCCTGAATTACTTATGTAACTGTATATTGTTGAAATCTAATGTCAAATTTAACTATTATTTATTATAGACGATAGATTTATATATTTAAAATCATAAATATCTTGTAACTGTATAATATTTCTAATATTATTTAATTAAGTGGCTCGTATCCTTTAGCTACGCAACGATTTTCGTCCTCAAAAAATTAAAAACTGCTCACATATATAGGCCTACTTCGGGTTTTACGGCATTATGAAATTACTAGTTTATCCTGGTGGTCAACAAGTTTGACAGTCATTTCACCTTATTCACATTATTAATCACAACAAGCATTATATTGACAAAATAAGACGATGTGATAGGTTCCGGGTTCTCAATTAAAGGAACATCCACTATTATTAAATAACTTGCTTGAGTGTATATTAAAGCTCAGTCAAATGTTTCTGACTTGTGTAAATCTCTGCTTAATTATGTGATTAAAAAATTCCAGTTTGGTCTTTTCTTTAACTCTGCCACATATGCTAAAAAGCCAAATGCTGAAATGCTGCTTAGATGACAAATTAATCATATGTTAAAATTTAACTACTTTAAGGGTTAAGTTAAATCGAATTACGATCTGTTATATACTATACAGTATAAATTATTGCTGATTTAGAACATGGGCGGAGTTTACCTCAGATTGCTGGGGGGGGGGGCCAGCTTGGGTCAGTGATAAAGGACAATTGATGCCAATAACCTATACATTCAGTTTGAAACACAGCCATCTTTAACTGAGCTGCGACGTTCGAAGTTCAAAGTAAACACTTATGGTGGATAGCACAGTCTGATAGCCTACAAGTATTTTTTTTATGTGAATACAGACATGACACTCGGTCAGTTTTTATGTAACCCGAATTGGGAACTGTATCACTAGCGCTCCCGTTGTCTATGACTCCCAATAAGTGATTACCTGTTTGAACTGTTTTAATGATTTATTAATTGAAGGATTGCCCATGTAGTAAATGCACAACATTTTTTATAAAAAAATCATGTACAGGGTGTCTTTAAAGTACGTCACCAAACTTCATAATATGGTTAATTGGGTCAAAATAATCAAAGTTATATCCTAAAATGCATATTTACTTAGATATCCGTCATATTGTTTTTCCACCTAATAACCAATGTCCATAAAAAATACATTTTTTTACTGTATGTATTTTTTTTAAATAGTGGTCATTTTCAAATTATAATCTACAAATATCTTACAACTGATTTAGGTTATAAAATTTTACAAAAGACAAAAAATCTCTAAAATTTAATCATGTTGCAAGGATCTGACAACACATAATGGAGTAGTTGAGATTTTTGTATTAAAATAACCATAATGCGCAATAAATATAATACAAGATCAATGTGTCTCGGCTAAAAATCACAATAATATCATGGGTACCTGGTCAGATAATTAGGCTAAATGTTAAAACTTTTTTACCCCATGTACATTTTTGTTAAAATTTACCGGTTTTAATATATTTGGGTTAAAAAATTAAAAATGTCCGCCATTATGAAAATATAGGAAAAAATAGACATTGGTGTTACTATAAAGGCCGGTTCCAAGAAGTTCCAACAACAATCCGTCATCGAAATAAAAATTATTAAGTGAGACAAACAAAATGGTGGGTATCTAGATTAATATATTTCAAGATGTATCTTTTTAATTTGAACTATTTTGACCCAATTAACCATATTATGAAGCTTGTTGACGTAGGCCCTAAAGATACCCTTATAGCAAAACCCGGTTTTACTATGAATGGAACAGCAAGTAAAACGAACTATTTGAATGGCGGAGGAATTGTCCTCCTCCAGCACCTTATCCTTGTACAGAAAGACAAGTAAGTCTCTGATGCGGAACTACAGGGCCCGCTGGTCTTTCAGGCCGAACACGTATCAATCGTGATTACGGTCATGGGTACAATGTATCGTGACACTGATGTTAAACTCTGCCGATCCGATAGTAGGCTACGGATGCATAAAAAGTCTAGTGACATAGAGATGTATAGAAAATGTACAATAAGTTTAATTGCAATCATGTTACCTAATTTTACATCTTTACTAATTCCAAATGTAAAGATACCGGTACACATAAAGCTATTTTTGAAATAAATTTTAAGCATCGTAGCGGGGCGCGGCGCCTACCCTACCTGAGTTTGACAGTCAGTTTTGCCAACTGTAGGGCCTAAGGTTATATTTCCCCTTAGCGATCTACGAAATATCCCTACTTAGTAGTTCGTGCACATACAAAAGTAAGTTAATTTTCGATGATCTATTATATAATTTACTTTTCAGTATGAACATAGGTTGAAAATGTAAATAGAAAATAGTGTGATTTTTTAGAGTAAGTTTAAGTGTGACTTCATGTGTTTTATTCCATAAACAAGTATGTATTCTCATTTCACATAAAATGTTGCATAGTTGTACCCACATACATGATGGTTAGGTTAGGTTAAGTTAGGTTGGTTTACGTTAGGTTTCCTAGTTAGTTTATGGTATGTTATAATAATATGTAATGTGTATAGTACTACCTAATATAAAATAATTTATTTTAAATAACAACCATTCATAACATTGTTAGTGCTTCATTTATGTAAGTTTCAGTGTGTTTTTATTTGTTTTCTAAGTTTTTTTTAATCTTTATTGAGTATTAATTTGTTGTATTCAATTGATATAAACACATTCATATTCTACAACAAATTCCGTCCGCGTAATTTGAGTACCCACATGATATACTTTAAAAATAGTTTGTTTTATAGCTTTTCCGGTCGAAACTTCGTTATCCGTCTCCACCGTTATTATCGATGTGGAAATTTCGATATTGTGATTGGAACTGAGTGATGAAAACAATCCAATCAACAACGATACTGAGAAAAGATACGGTATCATAATAATAATCTAACCTACTGTAACTGTGTAACCGTAAACCTCCGGCACTTTAATTGACAGCGATGTTTATAACAACAAAATCAATGGTGTTTGGAAACATTTAAAATGCATATTCCCTCAATACAATAGCAAAAAAAAAAAAACTTTTTGTTTTGATTTGTATTTGGCAGCATTTGTGTGACGCCATTTTAGATCTAACGAAGTCTGATTCTCCTCACAATTTGAATTTATATACAGCTACACAACAAACTTGGTTACTGTAGTTTATTTTGTGTTGTTCTTTGTTACAGGTTACATTATGGTAGCTACAATTTTTACTTGTTCTGTTGTTATTTTCAGTTACTTGTTTGAATATATAGGCCTACGGTATTTTTGTTTTATTGTCAAAGGGTTTATTTCATTATTAGAACGAGAAACTAAATCAGGAGATAAAATCGTAATCGTATCGTGTAATTGTATCATCGATATAATAGGTAGCAATATTATCGCAATATCAAAATTTCCACATCAATAATACCCCCCGTCGCAGCAGACCTGCGTACTCAGCGAATTTCCAAATTAGTAATATTAATTTTGACCAGCTAAACTTGTAAACAAAATTTCATCACGTGCTCATAAATAGGGAAATAAATGTCTATTCTCCTTAAGATAAATATAGGGAAAGAGTATGCAGGTATGCTGCCGTGGGGGACACTAAAAGTAGGTTTTTAGCACAGAAAAAATTTATTTCGACCATATAAAGACATATAGTAAGTTTCATCAATATCTGTCCATAAATAAAAGAGTTTGCCTATTCTCCATATGATTAACATGGGAAAAGAGTATGCAGGTTTGCTGCCATGATAAGTACAAAAACCAAGATTTTTTAACTTAAATGGATGAATCTCAACCAAATGAATCTAAATACCAAGTTTCATCCAAAAATATTGGTTAATAAGTGAAATATTAACACAACCTTATTCTCCATAAGATTAACATTGGAGCCCTAAAAGACAATGTACTGTCTTTAGACTTTGTAATATCTCGGTAACCAATGGAGATAGAGCAAAGAGCTTCAAAATACTAAATTGTGTGTTTTTTTTAGCTAAATCCAATGGTCAAAATAAAAATTTAAAATATTTGAAATTTACATATGAAAAATGCAAAAAACCTATTTTTGGGGTACAAAACCCCCCAAAACTACCCCTTCCGGTAGGTCGATATGTCTGGTTTTCGAACTCATCCGAATAAACGTAGGATTACACATCTCTACCAAATTTGGTGTCGATTGGACCATTTTTACGAGAGTTTATCGTGTCTAGGGACACATACATATATATATATATATATATATATATATATATATATATATATATATATATATATATATATAACATTTTTAATGACTATTATTTTTGGTCTCTGGGCACCTAAAAACGAAAAAGTAACATGGTCCCGGACTTAGGTCTTACCATGAGACCTACGGTAATAGCTTATTCCCTATGGGAAATTCGCTAATAACGGTGGAGACAGATAACAAAGTTTCGGCCTTTTCCGACACTTTTTCCGCATTTTCCGGCTTATTTAAAATCGGATCTAAATAATTTTTACATATTCGTGATCAGCTTAACATCCCGGTTAATTTGAATACCCACACCGATAAATTCAAGGTAAAAAGTCATTTCCGGTTTTTCCGATTTTCCGGGGTTTTCCGAGCTTTTCCGCGGAAAAAACTATCATTTTCAGAATTAGCGTGAAATTTCCGACATTTTGAAAAAAAAAATTCCATTTTCCGATGGCCGTAGCTAAACTCAATAATTAAAAAACTTTGAGCGTTAGTTGAAAAGATAGTTATTTAGCTCATAAATTTTGTTTTCTACATAAAAGTTTTGAAATTTGTGGGGGGGCCCGGCCCCCCCAGGCCTCCCCGAAACTCCGCCCATGATTTAGAATAGGTTTAGAGTTTTTAATTGAATTTCTCCTCTCAGTAATGGTAGGAACATTGGGCTTATACTTGGTTGAGAGATATTTGGTTGTATCTTTCACCAATTTTCACCCTGTAAATTAATTAAATGAAGCTGTTTTTTATTTGATTTGGAAGCTTACAGCAAAATGTAACCTATGTAAATGTGTTTTAGCTGGTTTTGACTGTGATGCTACTGACCATCATCGTGTACATATATACCGTGATAGCCCTCAACTTCTTCAGGAAATTCTACATCCAAGAAGAGGACGAAGAAGGGGACAAAAAATTTCATGACATGTTAACGGTAATTGTTTACCCAAAAATACTCTAAAACAGAGCTAATCAATTAATTAGATTTGTTTTCAGTATAGTTTTATAAATTCATAAATTTTAATCTCTGTTTTTTGTAAAACTTAATGTAATCCGGAGGATCAAGGGCCTGGGGTTGCTAATTTTTAGTAGTTGGAAATGAGACCAGCATGCATAAAGGTGAAGCTGAAGAGAATACATTAACACGTCACATCATATTATTATTTTACCTTATTTTATCCATCCTCTTTTTTCACTCTAAGTATTTTTGTATTCTGTGCCAGTGGCAGGGTCCAAACTCCGTTCTTGTTACTATCTAACATCGATCATTTCTTAGATAGCATCATTGATTAAGAGTCATCTTTACCTTTGGGCCAGTAGCCCATTTTTGCGCAGTTGGCAATGTTAACCATAGGGCTTTCAATGCAAAACATGGTATTTTATTCCCCTGTTTCGGACGCCGTTTTTCAACCGATTTTCTTTAAACTTGGTAAGTGTTTAGTTGAATAGTTATATTAGGCCCCTCATAGCTCAAAATTTTGAAAATTTTACAAATATTACTCTCTGGGACGTCGCAAAGTAACTCGATTTTCCTCAGTAATATTTGTTAAATTTTCAAAATTTTGAGGTATGAGAGTCCTAATATAACTATTCAAATAAACATGTACGAAGTTTAAAGAAAATCGGTTGAAAAATGGCATCTGAAACAGGGGAAAAAATACCATGTTTAGCATTAAAAGCCGTATGGTTAACATTGCCAACTGCGCAACAATGGGCTACTGGCCCAAAGGTGAAGATGACTCTTAATAGCCTAATGACAAATGAAAACTGGGACCAGAATCAAACCTTTAAAAAGCTATTAATTTTTCTTAGGTTCGAACCGGCAACTTTTGGATTTGAAGGCAAGCACTATAAAAAACCAGCCACCCACCCAGTTATGTGAGTTCAGTAGTCCAGCAGATTGTGTAAAGATTGTGCGTTTGTTAATGGAGATATAAAATTTGGAACACAAAGGCTTCAATTTAGATAGATTTAGATAGAAGACCATCTTAGATTTTCCATATATGGGGTTTCAAATAGGGATTTCATATTTATTTCATTCAATTTTTAAATTACATAATTTTGGGTTGCAAATTTTTCAAGAGTTTAAAAAAATCAACAATTTAGTATTTTCAAGGTTAAATTATCTTGAGTGGTTGCAGAGGAAATTCAATTAGAAAATCTAAATGTGATCTGATATATTGATATTTGATCCAATGTGATACATTGATAACTTATATATATATATTTTTTTTTCAAAGTTGTTGGTTACATCCAGACTGCTGCACAGTAGCGGGGCATCCAGCTACCCTTCTCTTCATTGTGGTAGTTAGTGCTTTCCTTTTTAAGCAAACTGAGCTTATGCTCTTAAAGTGGAAAGCCCACCAATGAATATTCTCAAATTTCACTTTTCCCCCAAAGGAATTACATTGCAAGCGTCAGCCGAAGTGTACATATAGGCGGTGGAGTTGGCAATAATTGAACTTGTAGTGGACATCTTGATTGTGAATCATAGTGCACAGTGCAGTCCTACCAACCTGGATTGAAAGACAGGTTCCTAAAAAATTTAAAATCTATTCAACACTTACTTCACTTGTCTTTACCCCAATCGCTACCTTTACCAGATAAAAACGGAAATTACTTTGTGCACAGCCCTTGTGAAAATGTTTGCCACCTCATGTTTGACAAGTCATTAGCTTCGCCTATCTCTCTTGAGCCACATTCTGCCATCACTGACCAGCCGTCCCTCGTGTGTTGCAGTGTTTCGTGTTCCACCTGTACAAGGGTGTGAGGGCCGGTGGAGGCATCGGTGACGAGATTGAACCCCCGGACGGTGACAATTACGAAGTCTACCGGATCATGTTTGACATCACATTCTTCTTCTTCGTCATTGTCATCCTGATGGCTATCATTCAGGGTAAGTTTGTGATCTGTGTTTAGAGTTTTGCATTTTGATTGATAACTATAATCAAAACTAGATGAAAAAACACAACAGTACAAATTTAGGGAATTAAAAATGTCATTTTTCTTTCATTCGTGATATTGTAAAGATATTGTAAACCCATTTTCAAGTATACATTTGCTGTCTTAAAATTGAAGAATATTTACTTGTTTTGTAATATTATATATACTACTATGGGTAATTTTTACACCCCTCCAAACTTTGGTGTTTACCAAAAAATCAAAGTTATAAAATATAAACACAGTGTGATCTTAGTAACTTATCACTCAGTTTGTTCCATTAAATGCAACCAATTTAGGATGAAAACAACAGAATTGCTTTGTTCATACATTTCTCCTACAGCAATGAAATATAACTTAACAGTCAATTGCACTTTATTGAATTTTTACAATTTGACCTATGCATACATTTTTTCACAACATATCCATACATGGATATTTCATAACGCTAAGATTTCCTAACCACTGAATTTTTGGCAGTGCGGAGCATTCCTTCAAAATGCAAACAGTACAAAATTATTCCACAGAGTATATGTTGCTCCATTTGACTGCATGTAAAGAGGCTAGTTTGGCTAGACCCTTTAAAAAAATTCCTTGACTAAGAAAAATAAGAAAAGCAGAATTAATTAGTTTCTCAATTTATCTTTGAAAGAAACATTACAACGCTCATGAAGTAATTTTTAATTGTAATATTTTTTTACAATTAGCAATTGGTGAATCTTACATAGTTTCACCCATCCCATTTTCTTGTTTTTACAACATTGCCAAGCACATTATATATCAACTTCCGCTAACACGTAGTGTTTACGTTATACTCGGTACTGTTCCAGGTTTGATCATCGATGCTTTCGGTGAGCTGAGAGACCAGCTGGAGAGTGTCAAGGAGGACATGGAGTCCAACTGCTTCATCTGCGGAATCGGTAAAGACTACTTTGATAAAGTTCCGCACGGGTTTGACACCCACGTTCAACAGGAGCACAATTTGGCCAACTACATGTGAGTAGCTTAATAATCTCCTCTATGTATACAGAACCGAATAAGTAGGGACATCCTTATGGGGAATTAAGAACGCCGCCCCCGAAACACAGATAGCACCACTGAGACGTAATTTTTATTCAAGGATCACGCTGACTGGTTGAATGGAAACAGATGAAATAATTTTGCAGACGTTTGTTATTGTTTTGATTTTTTGTAAACAAATACTCTCATTTTGACATTTAACAGGTCGAAACAGCGCTTCCTGTGACAATATGGAGCCGGGGCCAAAACTAAAATTTTTTAACATGGGATGTCCCTACTTATTCGGTTCTGCATACATTGTCAACTCTGTTGATGTTTGGTTCTTATTTATTGCAAGAATGACACTTTTGAAGTGTAATCATAGCTGGGATCTTTAAAAGATGCATAAATTGTAAGTAGAGCTTTTAATAAACGCTGGGTAAAAATTACACAATTCTATGTTTAACGGTTTTTGAATTCTGGTTCCTAGAAAAGGCAGCTATCGATGTGAGGATGTTGATGCATGCATCTCCGATGATGGCTGTAACACTGACCTGTCACATGTTCTCAGACAGCGCTGCAGCAGTTGATTTACGTATTTTATTGCTCAATATGTAAGAAATATATTCAAACGCCATTCACAGTGAAGATAACACTCCCAGTTAATCACTGGGCAAATTATCTGTGACTACAGAGCAACGGAAGGGTGCTGCCACCAATGACCTGATTTTGTCCCATTTAAAGCTGTCCAGAAGGCTTTAAATCCAAAAGGCTTGACTAATCGCTACCCATGGGAACTTTTGTGGATTAGTGGAAGTAAAAAGTTGAGCAATAAAACACCTGAGCTAACAGTGCGCTGAAACTCGTGGCATCCAAATGTATCAACTATGGTTGGCATGCTAAATTTTGCCAGATGTAAACTTATTAATTTTGGGATGAAACCACAGTAAAGACATCATTGGTTTTCGTGGCGCTCAAACATCAAGAATCAAGAATTTTTTTATTGTCGTTAAACACAAAATGCGCAATTGACAAAGTCACTAATCTATCTTCAATATAACAGCAACAAAAACAAAGACAATAACAATAACAGTTTCTTAATAATTAGTTGCAGATAAAATGACAAAAAAATAACAGATAACTATCATAAAATTCTTAAAGTACTAATATCACAGGCCAAAAATTCGTCTATAGTATAAAAAAACATTTTCTTATCACATGCAGCTTATTTAAGGCTCACAAGTAAAACAGTTCAATCTATCAAATGATTGCTAGCAGTGACTTCAGGGATACTTTCGTAAAGACGCTCAAGTTAAAGTTGGCATGTGAGTATTTTTATTTCGTATATTTGGCAACACGATTGTTTATCTCCGCATTTCTATTGTCCTTGGGTAAGTTTGATTAATCCAGTAAGCTTGCTCTAGAGTGAAAAAAAACTCCAGCAGAATTAGTCGTTGAAAGAAATCTTGTATAATCTAAAGTTGATCATTACAGTAGCGGCCACGAAATCAGGCGGGTGACTGAAAACGCGATGTTGTCACATGGAACCAAAATATGATAGAGATTGTCCAAAATTGCATACTTTGATGCATAAACTGGCAACACTGAGCATCCAGCGTTGCCTAGACCCCTAGATTTCTTGGCCTAGACCATATGTTGAATGTACATTCTATAAAAATGATCAATAACAGTGTCATTTAATAAAACAGATAGAAACGTTGACATAAATATAAAACATATGATTAATTTAATAACCACTGGAAATTTGGCAACGTTGCAAAATCATTCACCCGCCTGATTTCGTGGCCGCGACTATAGTTAACATGTTAAAATTCTAGATTATAAAAATACTTAATAAAATCACATCTCCGCTCTATGTGATCACATTTTTCATACTCAGCTTTGTCTCACCCAAAAGGATTTGTCACTTTCTAGTAGCTCAATTTTGAGACCTGAAATTAAGTAGCCTACAGTATACTACATATTGCTTTCCAGAAAGCATTCATTTGTCACTGCTTTTAGTTTCCCTCCTAGATTTTCAATAGAAATATCTGTATGCCCTGCAACCTCTTATACAACACATCACCCTAGCCCATTTTGTGTGTCGCAGGTTTTTCCTGATGCATCTGATCAACAAGCCGGACACAGAGTACACTGGACAGGAGACCTACGTTTGGAACATGTATCAACAACGGTGCTGGGACTTCTTCCCCGTCGGAGACTGCTTCCGCAAACAATATGAAGACGAGTTGGGCGGAAGCGGCGGCTAAACATTTCACTCTCATGTATCATTACGCCTTGTGACTTTCACCCCTGTATAAATGCGCCAACGTGAATTATTTGTAAATTTAATGAATTTATATTAAACTGTTTTTTAAAACTTTACCTACTGTTTCCTGATTTTTTCCACTTTTATGGTTAATAATGAAATAATACGAGAACACATTCACTGCAATGTAACTAAATAAATGCATTTTTTTATGTCTGGTAAATTATATCTGTCTCAAATGAGTAAAGAGTTACTGAGTTTCTACAAATTCGAATTAACTATTTCGAAAAATTGTTCACAAAACTGCAGGAGCATGAAGGTATAGGGACAGGATGGAAGTTTACATCAGTTGAAGGTTCAAATCAAGCCTGCAGTTTTGTGAACAATTTTTCCTCACATTCATAAATAATTTTATTTACTTCAGAAGCAAATAAAATTCTATCTAAATCACATCAGAGTGTGATTTTTGTCATAAAACCTCTCACTGAGGTTTCACCGACTGTGTTACTGAATTTTGCATACAAAACTAAACCAAAATTTATAAAATTTAATCCTGCCAATTCTTTTTTTAAAGTTTGTCCAATCAATAATTTTGCCTCAGTTAAGTTTCCAAAGGACATGGCCATCCCGGTCCTTCACCAACCTAAACCAACTACCCTGCCAAGCCTTAGCGATAGCCACTGAAACTGCTGGGTGCTTAGGCTATGAATGTATCCAATGAAAAGCATGTATTAATAATTATTGGCTTCTTTCCGCGGCCAAATCTCCTTCCACTTGGGTCTCACACGTGCTGAAGTGCAGCAGCGTTTCTTTGTTCACAGTGTCATTACACCGAATACTAAATATTGTTTTTCACCCTTAGTAGCCTATGCGAAACATATTAAGATTGTTTCAGCAACGTCCACTAGGACTGACCCTTAATGCGTAATTAATTTTTAATCAAAATTATGCCTGGTAGGGCCTATTAAAAGGGCAAAGAAAACTATATAAAAAATATTTAGTGTCTAATCTACGAACCAAATCTAATCAATGGAAAAAGAAAAAATCGGAGCAAGGGAGAGCAAACTCAAAACCATTAGGCTGTGAAACTACCAAATTCAGGTTAGGATGTAAGTTGTAAACATAAATTAAAAGAATTTAAATGTTTCATTTAATTCATTCAGTATTCATAATAAGCTCCTTGCTGTCAAAGAACATAATTGAGTAGGAATAAATTAGAATCACTCCTAGCTTGGAGCTTGATATCCCCATTGGAATAATTTGTCACATTTTAAAAATTAAAATAACTAAAAAAATATTACTCACCTATAGAGTCAATGTGATATAAGTCACGCCACATAAGTTGACGAATGGCCAAAAACAGCTGGGTTGGGCAAGGGGAGGAGAGGGGGTACTTTTCCAAAAAAACATAAATACATGCAATTTTTGCATGGTCTACGTTACATGCAATTTTTTATAGAACAGCTGATAATCCAATCATTTTAACTGAATAGTAGTGAAAATTCATTTGTCAAGTTACGTGGCGAGGATTATAGTAGAAAATTAGGAAACTGTAATGATACAAGATCTAAACCTAACATGCACATTAAAACCACTCGCACAAACAACGCTGTTTTTATTTGTTTGTTCGTTGATCTTTTGTTTTTGTGTTTGTGTAGTAAATGAATATTTTTGACGTAAGTAAGTATTGTGCTGTTCACATGGATCGACAGCTGATTTGCGCGACCCGCCGGCGAGAAACGGCAAAAAATATCTAGAATCTAGATGTTTTGTTCGTTCTCGTGAGGTTCCAGTGAGCTGGAAGAGCCCACTGCGGCTGTTATAGGGCTTTGCCCTCTTCAGCCTCGGATAGGGTTGTGGGATATGGTTTGGCACTACGGCAGGACTTTTTAGCGAATTTCCCATAGGGAATAAGCTATTACCGTAGGTCTCATGGTAAGACTTAAGCCCGGGACCATGTTACTTTTTTGTTTTTAGGTGCCCAGAGACAAAAAATAATAGTCGTTAAAATTTATTTATATATATATATATATATATATATATATACAGGGTGTCTTTAAAGTCCATCACCAAACTTCATAATATGACTAATTGGGTCAAAATAAGCAAAAAAGTTCCATGAAGGTATGTCCTAAAATGCATATTTACCCAGTTATCCGCCATTTTGTTTTTTCCACTTAATAATTTTTATTTCGGTGACGAATTGATCTATTAACTTCATATTTGGCATGGATCTTTATAATGCTAATGTCCATTTCCACATTAAAAATTATTTTATTCCAATGCATATTTTCAAAATAGCGGCCATTTTTAATTTTTAAACTCAAATGTCTCAAAAACGGTAAAATTTAAAAAAAATTTTACAAGACACAAAAAAGTTGAAAAATTAAATTATCTAAACAGTGATACCAAGTTTGTAAGGATCCGACAACAAATAACGGAGTTATTGAGATTTTTCTCTTAAAATAACCTAAATTGGCATTATTCATAGTGCAAAATCAGTGTTTTTCTACAGGAAAACCACCATAGCTCCGTTACAAACTTGGTATCACTGTTTAGATAATTTAATTTTTCAACTTTTTTGTGTCTAGTAAAATTTTTATAAAATTTACTGTTTTTAAGATATTTGAGTTTAAAAATTTAAAATGGCCGCCATTTTGAAAATATTGATCGGAAAAAAATAATATTTTTTCTAAAAATGAGCATTGGTGTGATTAAGGTATATGCCAAATATGAACACCATACAACAACCCGTTACGGAAATAAAATTTCTTAAGTGTAAAAAACAAAATGGCGGCTAGCGGCTTAACGAAGCATTTCCGGACATATGTTTATATGTTTTTTCTGTTTGTTTTAACCTGCTTCATAACCTGGAAAAGTTTGTAAAGGTGGAAGCTGGACACCCTGTATATATGTATATATTTATATATGTATGTGTCCCTAGGCACGATAACTCTCGTAAAAACGGTCCGATTGACACCAAATTTGGTAGAGATGTGTAATCCTACGTTTATTCGGATGAGTTCGTAAACCAGACATATCGACCCCCCGGAAGGGGTAGTTTTGGGGGGTTTTGTACCCCAAAAAAGGGTTTTTTGCATTTTTCATATGTAAATTTTAAAAATTTTAAATTTTTATTTTCACCATTGGATTTAGCTCAAAAAAACACACAATTTAGTATCTTGAAGCTTTGCTCTATCTCCATTGGTTACCGAGATATTCAAAAGTCTAAAGACAGTACATTGTATTTTGGTTCTCCAATGTTAATCTTATGGAGAATTTTGATGTGTTAATGTTTCACTCATTAACCAATATTTTTCGATGAAACTTGGAATTCAGCTTTATTTGGTTGAGATTCATCCATTTATGGTAAAAAAATCTTGGATTTTGTGCTTATCATGGCAGCAAACCTGCATACTCTTTTCCCATGTTAATCATATGGAGAATAGGCAAACTTCTTTAGCAATGGACAGATTGATGAAACTTAGTAAATGGCGTCATATGGTCAAAATAAATTTTTTTTATGATAAAAACCTAATTTTAGTGTTCTCCATGGCAGCATACCTGCATACTCTCCCTATATTTATCATAAGGAGAATAGACATTTATTTCCCTATTTATGAGCATGTGATTTTATTTAGTTTACAGTTTTATGTGGTCAAAATTAATATTACTGTACTAATTTGGAAATTCGCTGAGTACGCAGGTCCGCTGTGACGGGGGGTATATATGTATATATATATATATATATATATATATATATATATATATATATACAGGGTGTTCCGTAAGTAATCTGCCAAACTCTGGGAAATGATTATATGGGTCAAAATAAAGAGAAAATTAAGAATTACTTTTTTTCCAAAAACGCCTTGTTACCGAGATATCCGCCATTTTGTTTTTTCCACTTAATAATTTTTATTTTGGTGACTGGTTGATCTAGGAACTTCATATTTGGCATGGATCTTTATAATACTAGTGTCCATTTCCACAATAAAAATTATTTTTTCCCGATGCTTATTTTCAAAATGGCGGCCATTTAAAATTTTTAAACTCAAATATCTCAAAAACGGTAAATTTTATAAAAATATTACAAGAGACAAAAAAGTTGACAAATTCAATTATCTAAACAACAAAACCAAGTTTGTAAGGATCCGCCGACAAATAACAGAGTTATTGAGATTTGTCTCTTAAAATAACCTAAATTGGCATTAATCATAGTGCAAAATCAGTGTTTTTCTGCAGAAAACCACAATAACTCCGTTATTTGTTATCGGTTCCTTACAAACTTGGTATCACTGTTTAGATAATTTAATTTGTCAACTTTTTTGTGTCTTGTAATATTTTTATAAATTTAACCGTGTTTGAGATATTTGAGTTTAAAAATTTTTAATGGCCGCCATTTTGAAAATATGCATCGGAAAAAAAAAAAATTTTTATTGTGGAAATGGACATTAGTATTATAAAGATCCATGCCAAATATGAAGTTCCTAGATCAATCCGTCACCAAAATAAAAATTATTAAGTGGAAAAACCAAAATGGCGGATATCTCGGTGACGAGGCGTTTTTGGAAAAAAAGTAATTCTTAATTTTCTCTTTATTTTGAACCATATAATCATTTCACAGAGTTTGGCAGATTACTTACGAGACACCCTATATATATATATATATATATATATATATATATATATATATATATGTGTGTGCGTGTGTGTGTGTGTCCCTAGACACGATAACTCTCGTAAAAATGGTCCGATCGACACCAAATTTGGTAGAGATGTGTAATCCTACATTTATTCGGATAAGTTCGTAAACCAGACATATCGACCTACCGGAAGGGGTAGTTTTGGGGGGTTTTGTACCCAAAAATGGTTTTTTTTGCATTTTTCATATATAATTTTTTTTTAATTTTAAATTTATATTTTGACCATTGGATTTAGCTAAAAAAAACACACAATTTAGTATTTTGAAGCTTTGCTCTATCTCCATTGGTTAAAGAGATATTCAAAAGTCTAAAGACAGTACATTGTATTTTGGGGCTCCAATGTTAATCTTATGTAGGATAAAGATATGTTAATATTTCACTTGTTAACCAATATTTTTGGTTGAAACTTGGTATTCACCTTTATGAGATAAATCCATTTATGATAAAGAAATCCTAGTTTTTATGCTGATCATGGCAGCAAACCTGCGTACTCTTTTCCCGTGTTAATCATATAAAGAATAGGCAAACTCCTTTAGCAATGGAGAGATATTTAAGAAACGAAGTATAAGGCTTCATATGGTCGAAATATATTTATATTTTTAAGCTATAAACCTACTTTTATTGTTCCCCATGGCAGCATACCTGCATACTCTTTCCCTATATTTTTATCATAAGGAGAATAGACATTTATTTCCCTATTTATGGGCATGTGATGATATTTGGTTTACAGGTTTATCTGGCCAACATTAATATTACTAATTTGGAAATTCGCTGAGTACGCAGGTCTGCTGCGACGGGGGGTATTTTGTTTTAGCGAATTTCCCTGTAGGGAATACGCTATACGGTAGTAGCCATGGTAAGACCTAAGCCCGGGACCATGTTACTTTTTCATTTTGAGGTCCCCAGAAGCCAAAAACACTGTTCGTTCATTTTCATATATATGTATATATATATATATATGTATATATATATGTATGTATATATATATATATATATATATATATATATATATATATATATATATATATATATATATATATATATGTGTCCGTGGTACTGATAACTTTTGAAGGGGACCTCCGATTTTGATGAAATTTTGCATGAAGGTGTAAGACCAGGTCTATCTATTTTCATGAGTTCGCGAACCAGCGTGATCGGGTTATGGGAACGGGGTTTTATGGGGTTTCAAAGGGGTCAAAAATGGGTTTTCGGCATTTTTGGATTTTAATTTTGAAAATTCAACAATTTTAATTAAAACCATTTAAAAGAGCTTAAAAAAACAAACAATTTAGTATTTTGAATTTTTAACTTGGCTTTACAGGTTACGGAGGAAAGCCAAAAATAGGTTTTCCATGTTAATCTTATGGGAAATGAATAAAACCCATTATCTCGCACATTTATTGGAATAACTTGATAAAATTTGGTATGTACATTCACTTGGGAGGGTTTAACTGATATTTTCTTACAACACCCATATGGCGGCAAACCTAGGTACTCACCCCTATGGGGTTTATGGGGAAAATGAAAAGAACACCATAACTTGATAATATTTGGTATGTACATTCACTAAGTAGGGTTTAACTGATATTTGCTTACAACACCCATATGGCGGCAAACCTACATACTCACCCCCATGGGGTTTATGGGGAAAATTAAAAAGTGCCGAATATTGATACAGTTTGATAGTGGCTATTACATTTCCTAACAAAACTAACATTTTCTAACAACATACCATATCACCAAACCTACATACTCATTCCTATGGTGTTAATGGGGAAAATACAAAATCTCAAGATTCTTTGGAAATTCGCTGAGTACGCAGGTCTGCTGCGACGGGGGTATTTTCTTTCGTTGCCTGCTTTCGTGCCGGGGCGGGGGTGGGTGTAGCGGTTGACTCCGACATTACGGTAGGATTTTTTTTATTTCGGCGCCTACTTTTATGCCGGGTGGGGGAGGGGAGGAGTTCTGACACCACGGTAGGGCTTTTTTCTTTTTTCTTTCGGTGCCTACTTTCGCGCTAGAGGGGGATGGAGCCACTGCGTCCAGGACTTTGAGTAGCCAGAAGACTGCTTAACGAGATGCCTGGCGCAATGGGGGTAGGGTAGTGGTTTGTTACGGTCATTGTGGAGTTACGGTGTGGGTGTACGGTTTGTGGTTATTGAGGAGTTATGATGGCAGATCTAGGCTGGCAAGGTGGTGGATTGTAAGGGTTTGGCGGTCAGTGAAGTAGGGGTTGAAGTATGTTGTAGGATATCCGGGGAAAAATATAGGGAAAGAGTATGCAGGTATGCTGCCATGGGGAACAATAAAAGTAGGTTTATAGCTTAAAATACAATGTACACAGCCAGAGAGTGGCTGCGCGACTGGCTGCCTTCGTGTAATAACTCCCATAAAGCCGCATTTACACTATACAACTTGTTGTACAACTTTTGTTGTGCAACCAATTATACTAATTGGTTTGAACATGTTTAAGAATGCAATGAAATTTCTTAAACAAGTTGTACAACAAACGTGTTTAAAAACAAAAAAATCGTGTTTTGCAACAGGCTGCAGGTTTTCCGAGCCGTGTCGGAAAGATCAAAGGAAATTTGTGTTTCGTAAACTTTTGTTGTACAACATGTTTGATACCCTCTTATAACGTCAAACTTGTTGACCAAACATTATTTTTGCTGTTCTGTCATGTCAGTACGCTTCCTGCTGCCGCCTACAACACGTGCTTTTATTTGTAAGTAAAGTGTTTTTTAAGTTAGTGGAGTGGTTAGTGGACCGTTTGTGATGGAGTGGCACCAGGCAGACGTGTTTCAGGTCATCGAACAGTACAAGGAGAGAACGATGTGCACTTCTTCTCGATTCGTTCTTCTTTAAAAAGTATCAAGTACTCAAAGTCCGCACTTGTCATCCTTAAAAAGTTCTTGAAGCTACCATCAGTCCTCAATTCCCCTGCCAACAAATCTTGCTCATCCTGCTCTAAATCTTATAACATTTCACTGCCACTGTACTTACTCCTAGCTTGCTGCGAAGGACGTACGAAAAAGCGACGTTTTGCTCTTTTCCTTCTAGCACAGCAAATCATAACACATGTGGCAGCAGCCAACACCACATCATCGTCGCAAGCACTCATGGTGACTGTGGCCTTTTGTTAAACATGTTTAAGACTGAAGTTTAGCGCTTAAGATGAAATGTTTAACAACAAAAGTTTTATAAACACAAGGTCAAGTTTTAAAAACAAAAGTTGTATAAAACATGTTGCACAACAAAAGTTTATAGAACAAGTTGTATAGTGTAAATGCGGCTTAAGAACCTATGCCCGGTGGCGGGGTAAGCGACTGGCTGCCCAACTGGTTGCGCAACTTGGCTGCCTCGTCTAATAAGGGCCTTACAAGCCCGGCTATTTCGCTGTTGTCTTGTGTTCGGACTCTCAAAATACAGCCGGCAGCGGTCGAGGAGGGTGAGTCGGTGATTGGGTGTTTCGCCGACTTGTCCAAAGCCTTCGATTGCGTCGATATACCGCTGTTGATTACTAAACTTTCAAACATAGGGTTCAGAGGATCAGCCCTAGCTCTCTTAAGATCACACCTGACAGACAGACAGCAAATGACCAAAATTCAGCACAGATCAAAGAACAAAATCAAATCTTTTCAATCAAAATTAGAAACTGTCAAAGCAGAAGTTCCCCAAGGGTCGATAATTGGGCCAGTCCTCTTTCTTTTGTACATCAACGTCATCTCTGAAACAATCCCAACCCAAAATGTATTTCAGTTTGCCGACGACACCACAATTTTTACAAAAAACAAAAATCCTCAAGAATTGGAAACAATCTCATTTCAAATCACCAATCAGTTAACTCAATATTTCACAGAACACTCACTCAATTTAAATTCAACCAAAACCCATTTTCTTCACATTCAAACTCAGCAGAAAAAAAATTTAACAAATTTCGCCCCTCCTAATCTAATAATTGGCGAGGAAGAAATAAACCGAGTTGAGGCGGCTGAGTTTTTGGGAGTGAGATTGGACGAATGCATGACCTGGAATGAACATGTGGGTAAATTAGAGGGTAAATTAGCCAAAGGCCTATTTATTTTAAAACAAGTTAGTAAATTTGAAAATAATCACTTGGCTAGGACTGTTTATTTTTCACTTTTTGAAACACACATTAATTACTCAATAGTCCTATGGGGTTCCTCTAAAGGAAACCTCAACAAAATATTTTTGTGGCAAAAAAGCCATTAGAGCAATAGCCAAACTACCCCCTCAAGCTCACTGTCAGGATTTTTTCAAACAATTGAACATATTGACAGTACCTTGTCTTTTTATTTTTGAAAGCGTCATGCATGTAAAAAAGGAAAACAAACTTCCAGAGGAGAAAAATCACCACTACAACACCAGATTTAAATCAAACTATTCAGAATCTCGCAAACTTTTAATTTTTGAAAGAAAACCAGAATACTAAGGCAAGAAGCTCTTCCAAGCTCTGCCAAGTGATATTAAAAGCACTCAGAAAACTTCTGTCTTTAAAAGTAAATTTAAAAAATTTTTGATTCAGAATAGTTTTTATGACGTGGAAGGTTTTCTGGAGTACGGTAAAACCCCATAAAATATAAAAAAAATGTAAAAAAATGTAAAAATGTTATATAGGCTCACCACATGTAGTTCCAGTCTCCCTCCCCCCAAAACCTAGCCTAATGTTGTCCTAACCCCGTTAGGCAACAGTGACAAGCTCCACACCACTACGTGGACAACGGAGCGCCGCGGGGTGTGTGTATGTATGTATGTATGTAATGTAACAGATTTCCGGGAGTTTAGCCGTCCCGTGGGTCCATGACCTTTAGCGCTGTTTTGACACACTCTACCGAATTATAAGCTATACACGGTTGTCAAGGCGTTAATTTTTGTAACTATCAAATAACACCGTAATTTTAATCTGCTTCCAGGCCGGCGCTCCATGCGACCGCATGCCACTCGGACTTGATCTGCTCTTACTACCTGATCTGCGTTCCTCAACCCTTGTCAAATTTTCGTTGGGACAGAATGTTACCTCGTTAGCTAATTTAATCAACTGTAAAAAAGATTGGGACAAAATGTTACTGGTTTTCCAAGAAATTCGAGTTAGGACCAAATTTTACTGGGACAGAATGTTACCGAACCATTTTTGAATGTGGAATCTGTTAGGTAGGCAAGTGATTTTCCTTTTCATTGAAATTTACAAATAATGACACTTTATCAGAGCATGGCTTGTTATTCGGTGATAATTTAATAAAATATACCACGTTTTTTGTTTGAAAACTTTGTAAGAAAAAACTAATCTCGAAGGTTCGGTACTGGGTACTGGGTGATTATTATTATTATTCAAGAAATGTATACTTATTTAATGCACTAAGGGCTGTTTGTGTAGAGAACTCCTACAATTTTCAACCGATTTTCAAGTTTTTGGTGTCTTTGGATAGGGTTTAGTAGTTGTATCCGCCATAAACTGATGAGAATCGGACTGAAGATAAAGGCGCTATCCATTATTGAATTCTCAAAATTTCCCATTAAAATAACATTGGGATTGAATAAAGCATTTTAAACATCTGTTAATAATTAGCTGTAAATACGTTGCAGATATTCACAATTTGGATTGGTTGGATGTCACTGATTTAGAGCTGACATTTGTATTGTATTAAAATACGGTTTCGAGCAACACGTATACTAGTCTAAACACATCCTATTCTCTACAAGATTAACATTGGAGCCAGAAAATAAAATGTAGGGGCCTACTGTCTTAAGACTTTTTAATATCTTGGCAACTAATGGAGATAAAAAAAGGTTTTAATATACTAAATTGTTTTTTTAGCTGATTCCAGTAGTAAAAATAAACATTTAAAATTAAAAAATACATATAAACGCAGAATACCCATTTTTGGGGTACAAAACCCCCAAAACCACCCCTTACCATGAGACCTACGTAACTTCCTCCATATGAGAAATTCGCTAAAAGCGAGTAAAATTAGATTGCAGTTATTTTGGAAGCAGTCAAATAAATTTAACAGCTGATGCTTCTATAAAATTTTCGTTACTTACATAAAGAGGTTTTTCTTATCTTAGATTATTGAATTTACTGCATTTCAACTTACATTTTATAGATTTATAGACTTATAGACATCCTGAATGAATATATTTGGGATGTTAAACATAAAAAAACTCATTCTTTTTTGAAAATAAGTTAAACGATACGTTACTTGAGACTATCACAAATTTATCCTAAAGGCAAAATTACCATCATTATTTAAACGAATATACTAAATACTAATGCTAAATAGTATAGCATTTTATGCATATGACATCCTTATAATCATAATTCAAACTTTGAGAAGGATATGACGAGTTGGAGAAGATGGTTAAAATATGTTTAGGAACGTTTAAATGAGTATTGAGATATAAAATATGTCTATTAATGGTCATAAAAACGGTTACGTAAATGTAGAAAGCGATTTGGTGTTAAGTATTAGCACATCTTCAAAACGTTAGTGTTGGCAAAAGATAAAATGATCGTTGGAGAACCTAAAACGCCCATAAGCGAATAACTTGGTTCACATATAATTGCACTGCCATGATGTTGAACTAAATTAATGTTTTATCCAACAATTTTTAGGCCCTAAAAATGCTAAGGAAATATAAGGGAATCAAGTAAAAAAGATAGGCCTAGCTTCGTACAAAACTAATTAATCTCTAATACTCATACATAAAATAACACATTATATAGAATATTTAAAAATTTACGTGCATTATTATTCAAAGCATACAAGTAGTATAGGGCCTACATTCAATACTACGTGTAACTGGATTTCTGAAAGCATAGCCTACGTGTAGTAGGCCTACGGTACCTCCTAATAAAAGAAAACAACAACAAAACGTATAGCCTCAGTTACCGTGTGGTTTAGTGAGTGTCTCCAAATGTTTAAAAGACGTTTGTTTAATTATGTCTAATAATCGTTCTAAAAAAAGTTTACAGAATAATATTGTCGGTATTCAGTGTTATATGGTTATTTAAAATGTTTAATCAATAGACTATCTTCAAAATATTTGCGATTAAAGATTTAAAATTAAATCAATAAGAATATTAAATGGGCAATACGAATTGTACAAATTTAACTTCATGACAAATTTTGAAACCCACTCGTGCAAGCAGTTAGAGTTCAAAGTAGGGTGCTGGTTTTGTCTAAATCTTGCTTGTTGTTTTACATATTTTGAGATAAAGATGACATATGGGCAGTCTTTCGAGGAAATTGAGAAAGTGGGTCGGATACGGGGCTTAATCGTTCCAAGAACAGGACAAAGTTACCGCCTAGACCGCCGCGTGTCAAGGTCGGCGAACCTGTCCCGACCGGGGAGATCCCGACATTTACGACAGGCAGTGCGCTTGACTGGACATTACTTGTGTAGCAGATTGTTAATGCGGTGGTGTACGTGACACTCTGAATAAAGTAGGATTTTAGATCATGTCACTTTCACAATCACATTTGTGTTATTACTATCAAGTATTATCGACAGTTTTAAAAATTATATAATTTAAACAATATCCCCGTCGCAGCAGACATGCGTCTCAGCGAATTTCCAAAGGAGTTTTAGATTTTGTATTTTCCCCATAAACACCATAGGAATAAGTGTGTAGGAATGCTTCCATCTGATGTTGTTAATCAATGTTAATTGTTAGGAAATTAATACCTATAATGGTTAAGTAACGTACATCAAATTGAATCAATATTCGGCAATTTTTAATTTTCCCCATAAACCCTAGGGAGTGAGTATGCAGGTTTCAACCATATGGGCACCATATGGGTGTTGTAGTTAAATATCAGTTAACAACTACCTAGTGAATGTACATACCAAATTTTACCAAGTTATGCCAATAAATAAGCCACATACAGGGTTTTGTTGGTTTCCCATAAGCTTAACATGGGAAACCTAATTTTGATTAGGTTTCTCCGTAATCTGTTGAGCCAAGTTAAAAATTCAAAATACTAAATTGTTTGTTTTAAAGCTGTTTTAAATGGTTTTAATTAGAATTTTTGAATTTTGAAAATTGAAGTTCAAAAATGCCAAAAACCCATTTTTTACCCTTTTGAAACCCCACAAAACCCTGTTCCTATTAACCCGATCATGCTGGTTCGCGAACTCATTTTTTTAACAATTTTATATTGTTACTTGTGGTTTCATCTTGTTGTCCCAAGCATCTTGAAACGTTGTATTCTATTTATTGTACTTTGGTAATTTTTCTAAAATGGTGTTTGCCATTGAGAACAAATAAATAAATAAAATAAACAAAATAGCCTATCCTTAATAATGTATAAAAAATCGTGCAGTAGGCGTAAATGTGGCCCAATGAGTGTATAAGTTAAGTTATCAAGAATATTCTTCAAAAAATTTATTTTCATCGCACTGCACGTAGAACGTTTTCTGGCTTGTGCATGGATGGTCCAAAAAGCTGGCGTTTAGAAGTGCACAGAAAAAATTAATATTTTTCCGTGTGCTAACCTCAAAGCAGAAATCGTACTAAATCCTAAACTGAGAAGGTCAACAAAACAACTGCATCTTACTTAACAATGCATCTTACATCTTACTGCAAATCTTACATTAAAAAGCAGACTGAATTTTTAATGTAAGATTTTGATGTATATATTTTATTAATTCCAACTTAATATCGCCGCTGTTTCCTGAATATTTAAACAAATATGGAAGTGAACTATTAAACGAAAACAAATAATGAGATTGTAATTAATTTATTTAAAAATTAGTTATCGATTTTTGTTTTTACTTCATTATGAAAAACGTTATTTATCACTCGGACGGAAAGTGGTTTTTTCTGTGCTTTTAATCGCTATTTCCCATCTCCGTTTTGTCTCGCTCGAACCCGATCTCGCACAGAAATTACTCCCTTTCCGTTAACAACCATATCATCGTACTGAAGGCAGGAAAGCTGTTTTATGGCCTGTATTAGTCTGCAAAGATGGCGTTTTCTCTAGCTTTTTAAAAGTGTATTTAAAATCATATGTTCATTTTAGTGAATTTCCCTATAGGGAATACGCTATTACAGTAGTAGCCATAAGACCTAAGACCGGGACCACTTTCATTTTGAGGTCCCCAGAAGCCAAAAACACCATTCGTTCATTTTCATATATATATATATATATATATATATATATATATATATATATATATATATATATATATATATATATATATATATATATATATATATATATGCGTGTGTGTGTGTGTGTGTGTGTGTGTGTGTGTCCGTGGTACTGATAACTTTTGAAGAGGACTTCCGATTTTGATGAAATTTGTTATGAAGGTGTAAGACCAGGTCTATTTTCGTGAGTTCGCGAACCAGCATGATCGGGTTATAGGAACGGGGTTTTATGGGGTTTCAACGGGATCAAGGCTCAAAAAAGTTGACAATAATCTAACTAATGAAACCAAGTTTGTAAGGATGTGACAACAAATAACGGAGTTATTTTGAATTTTCAGCAGAGAAACGTTTATTTTAAAATGGCTGCCACTTTAAAAATATGTATCGGGGAAGAAATTGTATTGTGGAAATTGAAATTAGTACTATAATATATTTTAGTGCAAGTGAGCGGAATGTAGGACTAACTCTAATATTATTACTCGATAAAATTAATATTATTAATGATTAAATATTTGACTCCTCTGACTTACGTAGCTAAGCCTGGGGTTAGAGTTACTATTATAATATATCCTATACTATAATACTAGCAATGTCTGAAGGGATGTGTGTTCCACGATCCCGAAATCTAGATTTTGCTTACACTTTGCATTTAAGAGTGTTGTGGCCCAAAAATAAGTTTAGAAACAGCCTCAATAGCAAGGAAAAGTCGAATTTGGTATAAATTTAATTTTATAAATCGTAATTTGTAACATTGGTCTTGTGGGTTGCTATTTTGGCAACAAAATAACAACTAAAAGTAAAAAACAAAAAAATAAATAAATAAAGGAACATTAATTTTAAGCAGTTTTTTAACAGCTGTTATCCGTGAAGAGTCTAGTGTAGATTTAATAGCTTGATTACCATGACACTAACTTATAACAAAAGTGAATTAAAACCAACGAGCAAGGCTCTGTTAACCTGGTACTTGCATACAATGCAGTATAACATCAATGCACTATAATTGTAATATAATTTAATCTGAATTTTTAGTTGATATATGTTATATAGTTCTAGTCTGAAAAATGTTTCTCTTTTTAATTTAATGTGTTTGTCTTAAATTATCTTTATGACATATCAACACAGAAAGCCTATCACATATCAATTCTAATTCTCAGAACATCAAATATGTAATTGAATTTGCAGATATCGCACATCAAAATTTATTAAACACCTTATAAGCTATACAGCGATATGATTACATAGTTTACTTGAAGTACCAGTAGGTAAATAATGTATTTTTTAAGTTTATAAATTAATTTCATGCTTTTATGTTTTATTTCTGTTTTAGGAATTGAGGATGCACTGACAAAAATTCTTTTATACCAAAGGTACCTGAAAAATCAACTAGATACGCTGACGAAAAAAAATTATGATAGAGCAGTGGTATCATCATCATCTCCTCTCACTGATCTGTTCGGAATTATTGAGAATTTAGTGCTTCCGATCGTGTCCGATAAAAATATGCCAGACCTGGAAGGAAAACTGGAAGAAAAATAGTTTATAACTAATTTTGTGAGTGTCATCTTATTATATTCCTCGTATTTAAAATGAGTGGGTTAACATTTTTTAATATATAATATTTGTAATACGCATCCTTACTAAAAAAAGTTAGGAAATCATTTTTAAGAGAACTTGTCATAAATGTCATGTAACGTCATTAGAAAACACATAATTCAAGAGATATTCTTATTCATTACGTTTATCTACGGAACTTGTTTACTATTCAGCATACACAATTAGGTTTTTATCCATCACGCTAACAAAACTAATACAAACTCTTTAGTGATGTGCATATTTGGGAGGGTTTATTTCTTCCCTCATAATTTCTTCCCTCTTATTTCGCACCAGGGCCGGATTTAGGATTTTGCCGCCTGTAGGCTATCCATTTTCTGCCGCCCCCCTCCCGCTACTTAGGGACAGACACATACAAAGTTTTCCTTGTCACTTATAGGAGCATACTCTTTAAATAACGCCGCAGATTACATCTATGTTCCAATATACCAAAAACTATGTCATCACCGATTGACACATTTTTTACCGAAAAAGCAGTAGAAGTTTGAAAGGTTATTTCTTGTGACAGCGTCACAGTCTAACATCATAGAGGAAGCATACCTACCTAACATCATCAGTTGTGACACTCTAACGTGAAAAGTCTTGTAGAAGAAGCTTGGTAGAAGTCCCTGGTGTGTAAACTCAAAACTAAAATTTTTTACTGTTGATTGTGATGTTGGTGAAAGTTTGGTTGTTTGGCGGAACATCTACACACCTGGCAAGTAGTTAGATTTTTCGTTCCATTCATAAAAAATTACTTTTTTCATGAGGGAGTTTATTTTATTAATCAAAACCATACGTTTGCTCTATTTTGTGGCCAATCCATTCGTAAATTCATAAAAAAAAATTTAAAAAGGAAATGACTAGTTGCGAATGTAAACACTTGGAGAGCTAGTTCCCTCTTTATGGGCCTTATCAAACTGCGTGTCGTTACAATTGCCCTACATTAAAAATGGAGTAAATTAGTATAACAAGAATAAACACATTTCCGTTTCCTCAAATGAATACACTTCCAATCAGTATAATGGGCTTAAAAAATTTTCTGTTACAAAATGAGTAAAAATATTTTTAATTTTTTGTAAATTGCCAAAGTGCCGCCCCTCAAATTTTGCCGCTATAGGCTCCAGCCTTTTCAGCCTATTTAGAAATACGGCCCTGTTTCGCACTGTTTATTTCTTCCCTCCACTAAAATTATAAGTGTATATTACTTCCCTCTACTAGGCAACTGTTTATTTCTTCCCTCTGGTACACTCCAACCAACTAAAAACGTAGACTTAGTCTAGAGAAAACTCAGGGACAAAATTACAGAGGGAACAAATAAACACTCTAAAACATAATTTATTAAACAGTTTGTTTACTTCTTCCCTCTGGGAGCCCCCGGCAAGTGTTTATTTCTTCCCTCTGGCACAGTCAGCGCACCAAACAACAGACCTCGAGCCGGCCACGACGCGACGGTGTCTGCCGCTGCCACCGCTCCTCATCCTGGCCGCTACGGACAGTTTAAATGAACAGCATAAAAAGCCTCTACTTTGTGGTAATTCACGCATACACTAGTCGGCTAGTTATGATCCATTTATGTACTCTAAGTAACGGGTTACGATCCACTAATGCGTCTGTTAAAAATAAATAAATATATAAGCATTTAACTGTTCTTTTCAACGTTTGCTGGTTATCTCGACATTCATTAACTTCTATCCCTATGTTAAAAACAATTTTTCCCATTTCCTCCTTTAAAAATTTTCAGTAGAAATAATACCTGTAATAGTAATAGGCCTAATAAAAAACAACTAGAAACTACTATTTATATGCCAGAAGTGTCAACAGTATATGATTATAAATAGGAGAACAGACTTCTCACAAATATTTGCAAACAGTTTGAACTTATATAGTCTTCAGTAAAAAAAAAAAAAAAATAAAAATAAATCGACAGCCCGAATATTTTGAGGGCTGTAGAACATATCCTCAATGTCGATTGTAAAGTTGTATAAAATGCGACAAATATACCAATTATTACTTAAGCCAACACATAAATTGGGTTCGGTAGCGTTACAATATAATTTTAACATTGTTGAAACGATCCGCAAGGTGATATTTATGTGTGTGTAATGTACTATTAGTTCAAGTGTGTTTGTGAAGTCTGAGGATGCCGTAAACGGCGAAACGCGTCACAAACCAAAAAACGAAGATTGCTTCAGGCTGTAAGTATCAATAATCTGATAATTTTAACAGGATTTGGTACACTTTCATATTTTCTATAGGCCTACACTCAGTTAAAATCAGAGAACCCACTTGAAATTACTTTCATTGATACACAAAGTTGTAGATAATGTGGCAAATATGCGAATTATTATTTAATCTAACACATAAATCATTGAGTTCACAATAAAATTTTAACAGCATTTGGTACACTTTCATAATACATACAGTTCAGAATAAAAAAATAAAATCAGAGAACTCATTTAAAATTACAATGGACAAATAAATTATTCAAAGCCAGTAAAATTTGGCCTAAGAGTGGAATTCAGTCCAGTGCATAATTCTGCGGGAGTAGTAAAAAAGTCCTCTCTTTTTAAGCGAATAAAATGTTCAGTTGCCGCGTCCACACTGGCCGATTTGTGGCAAACTTGTTGCGCGAACACAAAAAAAAACAACAATTATTTCTAGCGAACGACAAAAATTAAAGAAGGTCACGTCCTATATTAACATCGACAGTTTAATTTTTCGCTAGAAACGCTGTAAACAAAGAAATTTGGCACTCCAAATAGAGATAGCGCCAGCAAAACGTAAACATTGTGTAAGATAGAGGGAGATATTACATTTCTTTAATATTGCGTCTGTCGTTAATAACACAGTTTAAACCAATGCATTTCTAGCTTATTTGGTATCACTGGAAGACTTCAAGGAAAATGGTTATTTTAAGCCATTGAATCCATTTATCGTACAACGCAGCTCAGGTGGTAAGAGCAAGTCCAGTCCGAGCGGCATCATGCCGTCGCATGGAGCACAGGCCTGGGAGGGGTGCAGATTAAAATTACGGTGTTGTTTGATTGTTACAAAAATTAAATCCTTAACAATCGTGTAGCCTATTCAGTGGTGTGTGTCAAAACGGTTACGTGTTTTGAGCGGCGAGTGTTTTGAAAAAACACAGCTAAAGGTCGGGGACACACGGGACGGCTAAACTCCAGGAAATCTGTTTCGTTTCCCAGCTGCCGACTGTATATTGAGAGTCCGAACACAAGACAACGGCGAAACAGCCAGACCTGGCGAGACTACCATGGTACTCATTATGTTAAATTTATTCTCATTCGAAATTATGTTGTGTGCATTCAAGAAAGTGTTTTTGCTCTGTCCTAAAAAATATAAAAAAGGGTAGGCGAAAGGAGAGTCCGGGCTTTAGAAATGACATGGAAATTCTTGTCTTTACATGTTAGCACCTAGGGTCCGAGCATTTGCTCAGTATTTTTTATTTTTAGCGAATTTCCCTATAGGGAATACGCTATTACAGTAGTAGCCATGGTAAGACCTAAGCCCGGGACCACTTTACTTTTTTATTTTGAGGTACCCAGAAGCCAAAACACCATTCGTTCATTTTTATATATATATACATGAAGGTGACCTCCGATTTTGATGAAATTTGGTATGGAGGTGTAAGAGCAGATCTATTTTCATGAGTTCGCGAACCAGCATTGTCGGGTCATGGGAACGGGGTTATATGGGGTTTCAAAGGGGTCAAAAATGGGTTTTTGGCATTTTTGGACCATAATTTTTAAAATTCATCAATTTTAACTGAAACCATTTAAAAGAGCTTACAAAAACAAACAATTTGGTATTTTGAATTTTTATCATAGCATTTATGAAACTATAAGTGCTTCATAAATATGAAACTAATACCTTATACTATAATACCTTAACTAATACTTATGAAACTAATACCAAACACCTGCGTCCTCGGACCTGGCTAAGATTAAAGACTGGTTTGATCACAACGTATTGACAGTAAATATACAAAAAAACTAAATATTTGCCAATATATTTAACTTCATTTTGATTGAATGTTGTTCCTGGATCAAGATATAGACTTATATCTTATACAAGTCTGAAGATGGCGCATAATCGCCGAAACGCGTAACCACACAGGGTTTCAACAGGATCAGTTGGCGGACAAACAAATTTAAGATCTGATCACGACCCAGACCCGAGAGCGCTGAGGCTGCCTGTGACTGCGGCTTTATTGAACGAGTGGAGCAATTTAAATACTTGGGAATCATTATAGATCACAAATTGTGTTGGGCTCCACACGTTCAATACTTAAAGCAAAGATTGCTGAAGATGATTTATGCCTTCTAGCAGCTCAGGCAGGTTATGTCCGTAGATCACTGCAGGACTGCATATTACGCTTATGTTCAGTCCGTTTTGCAGTACGGAATTCTGGGGTGGGGGGTGGCCTCCTCTTCGGTGCTCCAACCACTGATCGTGACACAAAGGGGCATTATAAAAACAATTTTAAACAAAAATATAACATATCCCACGAACCTCTTATTTAATGAATTTCAAGTCCTTACAGTTAGACAGATCTTTTTGAAAACTCTTTTCTACATTAAAATTAACAGAACTAAATTTTTTTCTGAAATTGATCATTCACGCGTAACCCGTAACAGACTTAGAGTTAATTATCAAATTCCTAGATTAACCCATTCTATATTTTTGTCAAGCTCATTTGATGTTGCACACATTATTCGTCGTAATTGTCCACCAGATATAGCTGATGATGGGGGTGAGTGTTCCCGTTTACAAAAGGAGGGTGCGCGACTGGCTACTCCGCCTGGGGACCGGATAACGCAGAGGCCCTGATGCAGTCGCAATATATTTCAAATTCCATAAGGAGGTCATTATTTCTCAATGGTTAGTTTCTTAGATCTGTATTACTAAAGTATTATGTGTTTGCGTATGTTCTGTTGTTTTTATTGGTATTATGTAATTTTCAGTGCTTATTTTTCATTATTTTTGTAAATTTAGTTTGTACATGCTGAATCACTTGGTTATCCTTGAAAACTGTGGACTGATAAAAAAGACTCATTCCGACACTCAGATTTGTAGTCTTTGTGGGAATTAATTCCTGTAATTTTGTAATAACACTGTTATGTTAATGTTTATTTTTGTGGAATAAAATATTTTTGAATTTGAATAACTGGTTAAGGGGCAAATCCAAAAATGTGTTTTCCACGTTATTCTTATGGGGAATCAAGAAAACCCTATATCTTGCTTATTTTATTGACACAACTTAATCAAATTTGGTATGTACATTATCTATATAAGGTTTAACTTATACTTGCTTACAAAACCCATATGGCGGCAAACCTACATACTCACTCCCATGGGGTTTATGGGGAAAATAAAAAATTGCCTGAGTTTGATACAATTTTGTGTTTACATTCACCAATTATTGATTAACTTAGATTTTCTAATAACACGCAATGGAAGCAAATTTACATACTCGGTCCTATGGTGTTTTTATGGGGAAAGTAAATAATCTGAAATTCCATTGGAAATTCGCTGAGTACGCAGGTCTGCTGCGACGGGGGTATTTTTTAAGTATTATTAGTTACAGAGTGCCCAAAGGTTTGTCCAAGACCAAGACGAGCTCGTTCGCTTCGCTTACTCGCCTTTCAGACTGTTTCATCGTAGGCCTACATGTTTTGCACTCTGGTGTATATTTGTTGAACCGCATGTTGAATCTGTAACACGGGGATTCTGATTACCTATTTGTGTAACAGCTAATTTCATAAAAGTTATTACTTGTTTTATTTTAAATTTTAGTGAAATACAACTTACTGCATGAGTGTCGCCTACTGTTATCAACGTTTAGAAGTGGCCTCACAAGAAGAATTCATTTGTTTTCCTTTATTATTTTTTCCATTGTCACGCACATTGGACTCTGGTGAGTCTTAAGATATTATCTTAATTCGTTACAACGGTTGTATTACCGGTATCTAATAGTCTACAGTTACCGGTATTTATCAATCTAACACTTACCACACGTTAAAATATTTTGTATACGGTAAAATATGTCTACATATTCTGAGATACCGTTGGCACTAGGTTGTCCCAAATAACATCACTGCAATGATTAGACTTATACAAGAGTAACAGTTAGCCACCGTTTTAGTGTCTCGCTGCGTAATAGCTCACATTTAATTCTACGTTAAATGCGAATGTCCCGAACACACCTAGTATAATACGGGCCTTAATTATCTCTATCAACCTCCCCGAACTCAGGAAAACCCAAATTCGTGGTGAAGTGGTAATCGCTATGCTTATTTCTTACCAGAAGTAAATGTTTTATTTATGTTCCTTGAAACACGTTTTGAGTGTCTCAACGTGGACGCGGATTTAAACAAATAATCTTTTTAAGCTAAATAAACCTATGGCATGTTTATATTTATTTTCCGTTTATATTCACTTATAATAAAATTATGCCAGTTAATTCTATTTCCCCATTTAAATGGATCACCTGTTTAAATGTGCACTCATCTTTTTCATTAGTGATTTATTTATATGAATCGTGATAATTATTACAGCGGGTCGGTAAGATCCATTGCGGGACAAGTAGATTTATAAAATGACACCCGTAGGCCCTAACACCTTTTTTAAGACTCTTTTTTACCTCGAAACAGAATAGTAATAAGTTATTGTCCCGGACATCGATCCTACCGCAACTACTACAGGAATCACGTATTCCATAACAGGGAAGTTGGGGTAGAAAGTCATGCCCTAAACAACATCAGCCAGCGTAGGGCGAAGGGCAGTGAACTTGGCCATTCCCTTCCGCCATTTTCTGCCCTTCCGCTCCTTTGTAAAGAGAGGGAGAGAGTCGTCGCCTCAAATCCCTTCCATGGGGCTTATGGGGGCAATAAACCTTTCCTTCTGTGTTCAAGTATTTGGGGCGCGGGTGGGGCGAGTCCTTCTAGGAATGAGGCGGACGACCACGTGTAGGCCGTGTGCAGACTTAAGGCCGTCTACGAAACTACCCCTCTATTTATATGGTCTTTAAAATGCCCCATCAATATTGTATTAACATTTTAAAACGGATATGGAAAATAGGCAATCTTGTTTACTTATGGACGGATATAGATGAAACTAAATATATGGCTTCATATGGTCGAAATAAATTTTTTGTATGCTAAAAACCTACTTTTAGTGTTCCCCATGGAAGCATACCTGCATACTCTTTCCTTATATTTATAATAAGGAGAATAGACATTTATTTCCTTATTTTTATGAGCATGTGATGATATTTGGTTTACGGGTTTATTTGGTCAAAATTAATGTTACTAATTTGGAAATTCGCTGAGTACGCATGTCTGCTGCGACGGGGTGTATTTTTATCATTCTGTACGAAATCAGGCTGTTTTTTGTTCTTTCAATTGCACCAAAAAAGTTTCTTTTTCGTTATAGGACTGAAAGATCAGTTGTTTTGCTAGGTGTTATGTACCCTATAGGCCCTACTATAATGTACGAGTACTGGCTGAAGGGATGTATGTTCTATGATCTAGAAATCTAGTGGGTAGATTTTGCTTAAAATTTGAATTTAAGAGTGTTTTACCTCAAAAATAAGTTTAGAAACAGCCTCAGTCCCATAAAAAATCGAATTTAGTAAAAACTTAAGTTTAAAAATTTAAATTTTTAACATTGGTCTTATGGGTTGTTATTTTGGTAACAAAATAACAACGAAAGTTATACAAAATTAAATTAATGTTAAGCAGTCTTTTTGAAACAGCTGTTGACTGTGTTAAGAGGTAATAGTTAGTTTTTGGTGGAAATTTAATAGTTTTATTACCATTTCAATATAACAAAAGTGAATTAAAGCCAACGAGCAAGGCCCGTTTAACCTGGTAATTAATTCCCTATATAGAATAGCGAAATTCAAACGTTATAAGAATCCTTTTTTGTAAATAACAGAAATGTAAACACGGTATATTATTTTTCATCATACCATTGCGATAAACGTTGTTTTCGGAACATCGGAACGGTCAGCTGTGATCGAAACTAGTTGATTCCCGGTGAGTTGGATAAACGTGTTGGTAAACAAAGTTTTCGGGACTAGACCGCGAAAACAGTGGTTTTCGGGACACTAAACAATTTAAATAATTTTTATTTTAATAACAGCTGTAAATAGTTCAAATACAAGATAAGCAAATAGGCCTAACAAAGTAAGAGGGGGTGTATAGGTTAAAATTTATTAATTTTTATCCAAACAGTAAATATTAAAGGCGGTATGATGAAAAGTACTGTTCGTAACTCGTCCGCGAAGTGGTATTTCGGAGCTCGATCGAATTCAAGTAGGTACTCGGCTTCGCCTCGTACTTGAAACTCGATCTTGCACCGATAACGACCACTTTCTGAACTAGTGACGAAATATACTATTTCATCACTCTGTATTCGAAAGTAGCTAATTTCCGTACAGCTGAGGCCTTCGTAAGTCGTTAATTCCCAAACAAATAGGACCTAACCTATAACTAGTCACCGTCAGCTGTTTTTTCCGTACATGAACATCAATTTCGGTCCGGTCCAAGGAAAACCAGCAAGAAATCTATAATATATACAGCCCCATGTGTAACTGACTCACTCACTCACTGATGATAGTAAAGTCCTGAAGCGACCGTTTAAGATAGAGACTTGAAATTTGGCATGGACATTCTTTGAGATGTTTCAATTTAGGGAAAATCATAAAACTACAACTTTTTTATTTTTAAACTATAAAAAAAATAAAAAATATCGATTTGTCGGTAACGTAGTTCAGCCGTATCAGCGTAAATCACCATGTGGTCGTGGTATCGTAGATCATAATGCAGGTTTAGTTCTCGCTCGTGTTTAAATGATCTCTTTCAATTACACCCGTGTTTGATACAAATTTGTTTTGAATATAAACATGAACGTCTTGTTTAGGCGACGGTATTTTGATGTATTGAGAGCGGGTTATCTCACTAGGATTAAACCTCGCTTTGATTTATACAGTATCAATGCCCAATAACTTCAAATTTTCAACTTTCAATTATAAAAAAAAAAATCTAAAAAGACGAGGTGTCAGAAAGGAAGTACGTTGGTTTTTAAGATGTCGCTTGGAGCGCTATTACAGTCGCTTAGTTCTCGCTTGTATTTAAATGATGTCTTTTAACTACACCTCTTCCCGATTAATATCCTCAATTGGGCGCGAAGTTGTTTGCGTATGGTATTCCTTCTGATTGCTGTGTTATTATTGAAAATGAAGTTTACTGAAGCGTATCTATACATTCGGGTGATGTCCGCTTTGATTTCCATAGTAACTTAAAGTTAATGTCGCTTAGTTCTCGGTTGTATTTAAATTATGTCATTTAACCACACCTGTTCCTGATGATTTTTTCGCGACAGTTCGCAGAGGAGTGATCTTAAATGTTGTATATAAACTACGTTAGTGCAAATTTCAGTTTACAGTATATTGTAATATAGCTGTAACTGTAATATTACATTTAACAGATGGTGGATTTTGTTTTCAGGATGGTGAAATAAATTTAATGCACGTACAATAAAGTAATACGAAAATGTTGATTGAAATGTGAGGTTCTCGTTTCGTTTTATTTAAATTCATTTGTTCATATTGGATATTGCTATTACTCTAGCCTTTTGTGAGACGATTGAGCGTAGTGCTGGAATACTTTGTTATAATTTTATATTATTAATTTTATCATTACTATGGTGAGCTCTACGAAGCTTGTGCGAATACTTTAAACATTATTTTATTACTGCATATTTTTTGCTGCAGTAACGCCCGTAAAGTAAATGATTAATTGCTAAAAATATTTTAGGTCTTATTACATTTATAGACTTTAGTTTTCTCATGCTGGAAAATTTCTTGTAGGTTTTCGCACAAAAAATTACCTAATACAGTAATTATAACTTAATTTTCTACTATTTGTATGCTGTCTCTCTATATGAATCCCCTGATTGAATATAGCGCTTCAGTTGATAGTTCTGGTACAGTTTTACTTTGAAGCGTTGAACGTGTCCCAACACATTTGACATCCGGTCTTTGACCTATTTGCTGCTGTCCAATCAGGCTTAGATTTTAGTTTGGGAAACGATTGAACATATTAAGTTATAGAACGATTGAACTTTCCATTCTTACCTTCGTTAACGTTTACCTACTTCCGACGTTTTTTAAGACCATCTACATATCTGATGACCCATCATCAGGCTGAGAAATATTATAATAACCAATTGAATTAAACTCAATAGTAATTTTTCTCGCTGCCACTTAGTCCGTCAAACTTCCTCAATGCAGTGCTCTCACCTAAAGTCTCGATTAACCCTATTATTGTTGTAATTTAAAACTATTCTATGCTTATCAATTATTGTAACTCTTTCAGTATATTTTAATTTAACCAATAATCCTTTTTTGGCTATTATTTCACAATTGTTTTTTTTTTACTACCATTGGTTGAAAATGCATAATGTACGCCGATTTTATGGTTCTTAAGTTGCAACTTTCTTCATTTTAAGACTATATAAAAACTTTAAGACTTCATGATTATTGTACCTAATGCCCTGTGCTCTATTACATACTACTAGGGCTCTATATTTATTAATTTTCTGAACTAATATATATAAAACATTTAAAATTGTTAAATTAATAACTGCTGATTTTGAATGATAAAATTGTTATCGTTTCTCTATATGGTACATATATGATTCCTGCGTTTCTTGGCTACTCTGTGGCGGAACTGAAGCATCTTAGCCTATACCATTTTTTAAAATTTCAAATATCTTTATTTTGTCCCTTTTTTCTTCTATTACATACAACGATCCTCCATATAAACTTATAATTTTATTCCACTTTTATCTTTTCAGAATACAGCTATTACCTCAATCATGTGCAATCATAATCGTATCTCCTAATTTTTACACAACAACTTTTGAGCATGACTATTTACATAGTTCATTAATATTTCACAACTCCATTATATTTTTTAGCGATTAAGGGAAGCTAGGGAGTGGGATTAAACCATGAGCCGTGGGCAAATTTAAAAGCTTATTACTGTATTATTTATTGTGAGTAGTGTGTATTGGCGGCTTCTGTTACTGTCGTTGGAGTTGAGCCCTCAACTAGCCTGTTCATTGTATGAGGTTTTGACAGTAATTTACGGAATTGCGGCAACCAATTATTGGGTTGGACCCTCCATCAAGCATAACACCTAGAATATTTACATAAATAATATTTATTTCACAGCTCAATTTTTTAGACTATTTACTAAGGAGGGGTATTAAAACCTACTACTGTAATAGGAGATTATTAAAGCTTTTTTACTATTGATTGTGAATTTAGAGAATTAGATGGTTTTGTTACTGTCTTGGCTGTCCAGATCTTATGTGGAACTAAAATATTTCAAACTTGACTTTTTATTAATTCAAACTTTGGCCGACTAATTTTTTATTATTGTTTTTTTTTACTTTCAATCTCCAAGGATATTTTCTTATTAGTACTATGTATCCCCCCAGATTAACACTAAGGTGTTATGAAATCTTGAACTTTGAGCTCTGGCATTCAAATTATAACGTCATTAGATATATCTATGACTAAACGACAACTCTAATTTGGGCTATAACTACTCAGGGGATTAGTTCTATGTATCCCCCCAAATTAACACTAAGGTGTTATGAAATCGTGAACTTTGAGCTCTGGCATTCAAATTATTACGTCAACGACTATGACTAAACGACAACTCTAGTTTGGGCTTTAACTTCTCAGGGGCAACCCCTAAGGGGGCATGGGGGCGAAGCCCCCATCGAGCCGTAGGCGAGTCTATAATATATACAGCCCCATGTGTAACTGACTCACTCACTTATGATATTAAATTCCTGAAGCGACTGTTTAAGATAGAGACTTGAAATTTGGCATGGACATTCTTTGAGATGTTTCAATTTAGGAAAAATCATAAAACTACAACTTTTTTACTTTTAAACTATAAAAAGGTAAAAAATAAAGATTTGTCGGTAACGTAGTTCAGCCGTATCAGCGTATATCATCGACGATGGTATCGTAGATCACTCTGCAGGTTTAGTTCTCGCTCGTGTTTAAATGTTCTCTTTCAACTACACCCCTGTTTGACACAAATTTTATATCCTATATAAACATGAACGTCTTGTGTAGACGACGTTGTTTTTATTAATGAGAGCGGGTTATTTCACCTGGGTAATACTCGCTTTGATTTATACATTATTAATGCCCTAAAACTACAAATTTTCAACTTACAAATCACAGAAAATTCTAAAGAGAGTCGGTAAGGAAGTACTTTGGATCTTAAAGATGTCGCTTGGAGCGCTATTATAGTCGCTTAGTTCTCGCTTGTATTTAAATGATATCTTTTAACTACACCTCTTCCCGATAATAGTTGTTTGTGTATGGTTTTCCCTCTGATTGCTGTGTTATTGTTGAATTGAAGTTTACTGAATCGAAAGCGTATATTTACATTCAGGTGTTGTCCGCTTTGCTTCCTATATCAATTGCTAAAAATATTTTAGGTTTTATTATATTTTCTAAACTTTAGTTTTCTCATGCTGGAAAATTTCTTGTAGGTTTTCGCACAAAAAATTACCTAATTACCTATTTGCTGCCGTCCAATCAGGCTTAGATTTTAGTTTAGGAAACGATTGAACATATTAAGTTATAGAACGATTGGACTTTCCATTCTTACCTTCGCCAACGTTTACCTACTTCCGACGTTTTTTTAAGACCGTAGATGGTCTACATATCTGGTGACCCATCAGGCTGAGAAATATTATAATAACCAATTGAATTAAACTCAATAGTCATTTTTCTCGCTGCCACTTTGTCCGTCAAACTTCCTTAATGCAGTGCTCTCACCTTAAGTCTCGATTAACCCTATTATTGTTGTAATTGAAACCTATTCTATGCTTATCAATTATTGTAACTCTTTCAGTATATTTTAATTTAACCAATAATTCTTTTTTGACTATTATTTCACAATTGGTATTCTATACTACCATTGGTTTACTACCATTGGATTACTACCATTGGTTGAAAATGCATAATGTAAGCCGATTTTATGGTTCTTAAGTTGCAACTTTCTTCATTTTAAGATTGTTATCGTTCCTCTATATGGTACATATATGATACCTGCGTTTCTTGGCCACCCCGTGGCGGAACTGAAGCATCTTAGCCTATACCATATTTTTTAATTTCAAATATCTTGATTTTGTCCCTTTTTTCTTCTATTACATACAACGATCCTCTATATAAACTTATAATTTTATTCTTTTTTATCTTTTCAGAACACAGCTATTACCTCAATCATGTGCAATCACAATCGTACCTCCCAAATTTTTACACAACAACTTTGAGCATTACTATTAACATAGTTCATTAATATTTCACAACTCCATTATATTTTTTAACGAATTAAGGGGAACTAGGGAGTGGGATTAAACCATGAGCCGTGGGCAAATTTCAAAGCTTATTATTATTTATTGGGAGTAGTGTGTATGAGGTTTTGACAGTAATTTACGGAATTGGGGCAACCAATTGTTGGTTTGGACCCTCCATCAAGCAAAACACCTAGAATATTTACATAAATAATATTTATTTCACAGCTCAATTTTTTCAACTATTTACAAAGGAGGGGTATTAAAACCTACTAATAGGAGATTATTAAAGCTTTCTTTACTATTGATTGTGAATTCAGAGTATTAGATGGTTTTGTTACTGTCTTGGCTGTTCAGATCTTGTGTGGAACTAAACTATTTCAAATTTGACTTTTTATTAATTCAAACTAGGGGGCAACTCCTAAGGGGGCATGGGGCGGAGCCCCCATCGAGCCGTAGGCGAGTCTAATAAACTATACAACCCGATGTGAAACAGACTCACTCACTCACAAGGGCGGATCCAGGACCGAATTACGGGGGTGGCGGTTTCCATGAGAGGAGAGGGCAATAGCAACTCAAAACATCGTGGTGATTGTTTCGGGGGGGGGGGGGGCAATGACCTTGAACGTCGTCACGTAAACAGGTGAGGAAGTGAAACGTCATGGTCTGGAGCCCACTGTCAACTTATTTTGAGAATTCTCTGTTTTTATTGTCACGAATTTACGTAAATTTAAATTTGAGACTCTTTATCTTAAGTAAAAGCATAAGATTATGTCTAAAACGTGTTTTTTATTGCATTTTGTAAGATAACAGAAATTTTAGTGCAACGCAGTCTAGGTTTTAATTGTAAAAACTAAGGACGTATTTGGAAATGAAAAGTATGAATTATCCAGTTATATTTATATATAATTTATTTATAAAAAGAGTTAACAAACTGTCAAGATGTAAGCGTAGTCCTACTGTATTTGCGAAAAGGTAAACTGCTTTTTCACAACTAAATAAAAAAATCTTGCTTGGTTACTTTCTGTTTCTTCATATAGATGACATAAACGATTACTAAGGAGTTACCGATCTTCCAATCGTACTTACCAATCATTGTGCTGTTACTGTCACATTTATTTGTAAATATGGAACTACAGGGTGTCCCATAAGGAATGTGCCAAGCTCCGAGAATAAGTTATATGGGTCAAAATAAAGATAAAATCAAGAATAAATTTTTTTCCAAAAACGCTTCGTATACGGTACCAGATATCCGTCATTTTGTATTTTTTACAAAAGAAATTGTTATGTTCAAGGTTTTTTCACCGATCCGTATAAAACTCGGTAATTAGGGCATATGTTAAATAAAAGAGACCTATAGGCCTACTGTAGAAAAAAATTCAACGTGGTAAAATTAAAAATTTCAAAACTGCGAACGTTTTAAACTTTTAATTTATAATGGCTGGAAAACGGAAAAAGTTTAAAAACGTCCGCCATTTTGAAATTTTTTATTGGACCACGTTGAATTTTTTTTCTACAGTAGGTCTCTTTTATTTAAACATGGTACTTACCGAGTTTTATAAAGATCGGTTATAAAATGTTGAAGATAACAAGTATTTTGTAAAAAATACCAAATGGCGGGTATCTGGTATACAAAGCGTTTTTGAAAAAGAAAAATTATTCTTGATTTTCTTTTTATTTTGACCCATATAACCCCATATATTATTTGACCCATATATTATTGACCCATATATTATTTTCCCGGAGTTTGACGCTTTACTTGTGGGACGCCCTGTATAGTTGAACTAGTTCCACGAAACAGGTATATTTCAAGCTTATATACAAAATCAATGCTGCAACCTATATAGTGCATTGCATAGGTTATTTATAGGTTCTTTTTTTGCATTGTTTGCGATATTAGGCCTACAGAGATGCTAAACCACAATTTCGACCTCGGCGAACGTCCGTATCACCGTCAAAATGCTTTGAAAAATCGCCGTAATTTTTGCATTTTTTACGTTAGGCTAATTTTGTCCCTGAAGAAGCAGTTTTTCATAAAAATCGCCCATTATCATTTTAAAAGCACATCGAGTTTTTTTTTACAATTTAAGACCAAAATATAACCGAGCGAATGACTGAAACGCGAGGTTAGCTTCGGAGCTTCGGGCTCGCCAACATTGCCCCGCGGCCGCGCTGATCGACATTCTCGACGGTTCGGCTACGCATAATATAGAGGCCTACATGCAGCCTTTAAAATGATTGCAACGCACACGCAAATTGCACAAAACCTTCATACTTTGATTTATATAGTGTTATAAATTAATAAAACAACCTTAAAAATGCATTTAAAAATTGTTTATTTTTTAATATTGAAATACAATGTTTATAATATTTTAAAAGTTTTATGGAAAGATATAAAATTGGCCAGGTAAAACTATTTTAAAAGTTTCCGTACGGGGGGGGGGGGGCGATCGCCCCTTCCGCCCCTCCACGCCAATGCTCACTCACTGATCATGTATACAAAGTATTTTGGACTTCCGGATGAGCTAGAAACTTGAAATTTTGTACACACGTAGTTTGTATGGTCAACACAAAGGAAAATCCCAAAACATTGAATTTTCAAATTCCAACTTCCTCAAAAAATAAAAGGGGGATGACATGTGTAACCTGAATATGTAAGGGTTTTCTACTTTGGCTATAACTTTTGAACGAGAGGTATTACCTCAAATCTGAGGGAAAATCGTTGGTTGGGAATTAAACACTCCACAACTTAAGTCCTTTGACATTTTACCGTATCTCATCCCCTTCACCCTTAAAAAGGGGCGTACTTTCAAAATTTCTGAATTCCTTTACAACAATTTCCTTATTTTAATATTTTTTATATACTAATATGACACTCAGATGCCTGAATTTTTCTTATATCCTCGACTAGATATTACCGTAGTTACAGCCATTGGTCAATTTTAATCAAAATGAATTCTAAAAAATTGAAAAAACGCTAAATTTTTAACATTTTTCCGTGTCAAGTGTTTGTAAATTACATTATTCTACCAAAAGTACTGCAAAATTGATATATTAATTGGCCAGTATTATTATTATTATTATTTTTTTCATTTTAGACGCTCTACAAGTTTGGTCCTGTACAGTTTTGCCGTATCTCACCCCCTTCACCCTTAAAAAGGGGTATACTTTCAGAATTTCTAATTTTTTTTTTCTAAAAAAATTGCGCTATGTTTCTATTTTTATTTACTATTATGTAGTATGTATGCATTAATTTCTATTTATATTATGACCTCAACAGGTTCTTTCTATACTAGTGGCTTTTTGTCAATTTCAATCAAATTTTAGTCCACAAAAATTATAAAAGCACAAAATTCTTAAAAAATTTTCCTGTAAAGTGTTTGTAAATTACTTTATACTGAAAAATATACTGCCATATTGCTTTATATTTCACCAGTAATTTGTTCTATTTTATACGCTCTACAAGTTCGGTCCTTTGCAATTTGGCAGTATCTCACCCCCTTCACACTTAAAAAGGAGCGTTCTTTCACGATATCGAAATTCTTTCACAACAATTGCTCTATTTCAACATTTGTCGTTTACTGTTATGACACACAGAAGCCACAAATTTAGATTATACTATGACTATATCTAGGTCTTACTATAGAAGCAGCCATTGGCCAATTTCAGTGTAGTAGTTGTTAAAAAAAAACTGTAAAAATACGAAATTACTAATATTTTTTATCTATAGTTTTTTTGTGATATTTTTTGATCCGGTAAAAGTACTGCCATACCGATATAATTTTTGTCAGATTATATTATTTTTAGATGCTCTACAAGCTCAGCCCTTTAAAATTAAGTAGTATCTTCACCCTTCACCCTTAAAAAGGGACGTAATTTCAGAATTTCAAATTCAATTTTCACGAAGGGCTATTAAAACGGATTCATAGGAGATTTTGAAAGCCTTTTTTACTATTAAACCGTTTTGTTTCTGTCCTTAATGTCTAGCTCTTCCGCGGAACTAACCTATTACATACTTGACTTTTAATTATTCTACAAATTTAGGGCAACCTTTATGGGGGCATGGGGGCGGAGCCCCCTTCGAGCCGTAGGCGAGTCTAGAATATATTCTAGATATTATTATGAAGGAAAACAATTCTTACCGTACATCAACAAACCTTTCTCGTACAGCAACAATCAGATGACATAAAAAAATAAATTTTGAATTCCGGCTTTGTTCACTTTGTCAACTGACGAAAAAATTGCGAATAATTCTCCTTCAGAACTTCCAATTTTTTTCATCAATTGAGTCGTGTTGAAAAGTATCGTTCACTACTGGTCCGGAAATCCCATTGCGGGGTTCGATATAGTGTTGTCCACGCGTGAAACACAACCTCTCCCCGAAATGGGTCACTTCGTCACTTTCCGTACTAGTGTTGAAATATACTATACTTTGTAAGTACAGTATAATCTCGAAAGTAAAACTTTTTTTATACCTAAATTATTTAAGATTAAAAGTGTAATTCCGCATTATGAAAAAAACAATGTTCATCACTCGGAGCAAAAGTGCCTTTTTGTTGCTTAATCGTTTTTAAAATTCTTCTTAAAAGTTTTATTTCTTTTAATTTCTCTGAGTTCTTTTGGTGGATTATGTAAATTTTGATCAATTCAATCATATGGAGAATAGGTTAACTCTTTTATTTATTGAAAGATATTGATGAAACTTACACTATGAAACTTCTGTGGGTTCATATGGTCCAAATAAATTTTTTATGATTAAAATCTAGACTACTTTTAGTGTTCCCCATGGCAGCATACCTGCATACACTTCCCCTGTATTTATCATAAGGATAATATACATTTATTTCCCTATTTACACGAGCTCGTAATGAAATTTTGTTTACAGGTTCATCTGGTCAAAATGAATATTACTAATTTGGAAATTCGCTGAGTGCGCAGATCTGCTGTGACGGGGTTGGGGGCTATTTTGTTTTGTACCTTAATTATGAGTTTCCATTCTTATTATTTAAAGGTTTTCCCTGCCTTGCCTTTACCCCATCCATAATAGGCCTAATTTCCCCCCTCCAATGATTGTAGATACCTTGCCTTGATCGGTGGTGGCTCGTGTTATTTCTCCCCACCCAATTTTTCTGAGCAGCTCGACTTTGTGGTTGGCCACACGCCGGGTGGTGGGGGAGGGATGGGCGGGTCTCCACGAGCGGGCGAGCGCGTTGTAGTCGCGCACGCGCAGTCGCGCAGTCATATCATAACCGTGCCTACTTTTAACAAATAGTATACGTTCATTTCGTTTTGATATCTTCACCGTCATTTTGTAAGGTCAGTATTCAGCAATCAACTTTAGCACTGTCTTATGTAGTAATTTTTGCCTTGAAAATGATAGCCTAATGTGTAATTTACTTTTCATGCACTTACTTATGTTTATTTAACTTTATCGGCACAACAACCCCTGAATAAGTTTTATTCAATTTATTTCTTTAGAAAGTTAGTAAGGTTTAATTTAATGTCTAATTATGTCAGTGAAGTAAAATAAATGATTTCTATTATAATTAACCAACTCAAATAAAGATTATTGCATCCTTATAAGGGTGTTTCTGTTAAAACACAAACCACGATTAATTTTAAATTTCAATTTCCTACTAACATAACATCATGTTATGATACATTCACTTTTGGGTTTTGGTGTTCAAAAAAGTCATGTATAATTTATTTAGTTAACTCCTGGATACATTTTAAAGGTGCTCTTTAAAGTATCTCTCTTTAAAGGTTACTCCTTTTGTTATATCCTAGTTGTCTGATATCCTTCAATATATATTTTATTCACATAGTACCTCATTCTGCATACCACAAAAAAAAAAAAAAAATTAGGGGACACCAATCAGTTGTAAATCACCTTATTTTTTAACGTTCAATGTATACTAAAGTAAACCTTAATAACTTAAATATAGCCATGTTAACAATTACACGGTGACGGTACAAGGAACAGATCACATATTCACGAATCATTCAATCGTTTGAGCTTCACCCAAAACTTCTAAAGAAATAGGAATAACCATTTTCAATAAACTATCTCTGTAAATTCTCAAAAGTTGTATCTAATGTTAAGTTCAAGAAGTCGATCCATGCATGTCAGTTGTCCAATCTTATGCCTATGTATGATCTAAAAGAAATTTCTGAAGAAAACTTGAGTCAAATAAGGTTTTAGGCTGTTGCTTGTGTAAGTTCTGACTGTAATATTAGTTATTATCTGATTTTTTTTAATTGACGTGATCTATTGCCTATAAAATATTATCTATTGTCTAAGCCGACGAAATCTTAATAAAGGATAGGTTACGGTTCTCTTTCAATTATATAAATTATCTCCGAAAATTGAATTTAATAAGAAACGTAATTCCTAATCTTTAGAATTCAAAATACCACAAAATTAGACTACTAAACATTTGCAATGTGAAACCATGAAATGCAACATAAATATATATGTGTAAGTTTGAATTTAAAACTGTACATTTATTACTAGTAGGCCTATTACCAAAAGGTCCAAAAGTAAAATTCATTATATCAGAGTCTTGATGAGCATCTCCTCAAGATTACCGTAGCGCCTCAGGTGAACTACATTCCATAAAAGCAATGGTGCGACAACCGTGGTTGTCGCCACCGAGGAAACAACAAAAAAATCAACATTTTACTCATTGTTACATGCAAGTGTTGCCAACGTTTCAGGAAAACCCAATTGTTCTCGTTTGCGTTGGAGATTGTCTCTATTATTACGTACTACAAAAATAAGGAATTTCAAAGTAAACTAGAATTGAATTTGTGTTCATACCTAGGCCTAGATTGATAATTTTTTATTTAATAACTACGCCTAATATTATGCAGATGACACCAGGTTGGTTCTCCATACACCTGCTACTATAGCTTAAAGTCTGCCTTGAGTTCGAGAACTAATTTTCAACAGATTTTAAGAAAACGTTTTGTTATAGTATTTCGAAGTTAGCATCAGTTATAGTGCTCAATAACACAAGTAGTTGGAATAAAATTAAGATTTGCCGTTGGGCTGTTGGCTAACCTGTATTTCAAGCTCTTCATGAAGCCTTTCGGATTCGAATTCGAGGGTAGGCCTAGTTCAAGGTTCAAGTTCAAAAGTTCTTCTTTTCGTAAGCTGTCTAAACATGAACATTCCCAAATTAAATTGTGGTAAGTTATGAATATAATTTGTATAAGAATTTAATCGGCTATAAATCGATAAAGAGTATTTTAAAGACGTACACAGAGAATTCAGATTTGCAATTTGTATTTAGGCTAGTAAAATTTCATAGGCCTCCTTTTGTAAATGTTAGATAAAACCATACACAATTTCGTGCAAATTTTTGGTTAGAACCTGTTTAACTTTGTAAGTGATTTTTATGTTGAATTTTTATAGTATTTTAATTAAAATAAATAGTTTGCAAGACATTATAATGTAGGCCTAGGCAGGGACTTTCTGACTTATTTTTCCCTTTAGGTTTTAACTTAATGCATAATAATTTAACCACATTCTCACAATTTAAACTTATCAAAACTTCTCCAGAGTAAGCTAGTTAAAACATCACCAAGCTTGGCATGTAGGCCTGTACCATTTGCAAAACATTTTTGCTTATCTATTTGTTAATTAAGGCCAAATAAAAACAAATGGGCTACTAACTTATTCTTCGGTGCAGTTCATATTAGGCTATTAGTTTCATTCCAAGTCGTATTGGAAAAAAAATACTGTCAAATACAAGTTTAAGCTCAACAAAATTTGGTGTAAGTTAATCCTAATGTATCATAACATAAACTGGTAACTCCAGGGCTTAGTGGGATGGGGCATTTCCGGGGATTTCCAGGGAAGGTTACGGGCCAATGTCAAATTAACGGCCAATTTGAGTCTCAGCAAGAAAAAAAAGACTTTTCTTGCAATGAATTTTTTCATGCTAATAAAACCAGTAAGATAAGTCCATCAATGGCCAGTCTGTCCATAAATTATGTCATCTGAAAACAGGGGGGCTTAAGTTAGATTGAAAATGACAGTTGGGTGATGTGCGAGGGGGGGGGTCGGCTTTGATATGACGTCATTTTAAAAATGATTCCTATATTCTACAAATTTTGGTTATCAACCTTAGGTTCTTAAAATCTCACTAATTTGTAGCCTAGAAAAAGTAAATCATTTTTGTAGCGCTGTCTTCCTTCATAGAACCTCGAACGTGACTAGTGAGGAGCGACAAAAAAATGTTATCAATGAATTGCTGGTTGCCAGCCAGTGGTGGTAGTTTACGAGTACGAGTGGCATATATCCATATTGTAGTTAGTTAAATCTCAGTGTTTGAAAAACAAACAAGTTCTGACATGTAGGCCCATTGTGTGAATAGTAATGTCATCGAATAAATACGTTACCATATTTCAAAATGTATAGAATGGTCAATCAATGTTTAAATAAGGAAACACTGAATGACAGAACGTTCGCTTGGAGCGACATTAACTGGCGACCAATGAGATATAGGCCTAGCCTAATTAAAAGTACCTCGATTCTAAGGTAGGCTATGTTGCTTTTTTTTCTTAAAAAAATTAAATTCATGTCATCCCAAGATTTTGGAACCTTTAACTTACACAAGGTGTCTACTCATATTGGAAATACCTGAAATACTGGAATTTTATTTCCATAAGTTTACTGGAAATACTTGAATTATACTTAAATTTCAAAATTGATAGGTAACTTACTAAAATATATTTTGATTTGATTCAAATCCGTAAATTTTTAAAATGCAAAATTTATAAGATTTTGTCTTTTTATCCGTACATACCAATAATGTAAAAATATTTGACCAGTCCTCCTTGCTGTTAATTATGTTTGAAAACCAAAATTAGAAAACCTGTTCTTCTCTTCAAATAGTTAATGAAGAAATGTTTACATTTGTGTAAAGATGGAGCTTAGAAAATGTTTGAGTTTGTACTTAAAATTTAAATCTATATCTATATATTTAAATCAGTAAGTTTAAGGGGAAATTTGTCTGAGACTTCTACAAAGCCGATTTACATGCGAGTTGTACCAAAACCTAGATATGATGTAAGCTTAGCTTGTAACCAATACTGTAAGTTGATCACACTAATTCTTCCTGAATGTATTTTAATTTATAAACACTGCTAATTTATAGTTTGCCCCGTAGCTGAGCTGTCTCACTCCATATCATTGAATAAAACTGTCGTTGGAAATCTAGCTGATTCATATCGAAGAAGTAGGGTCTAGTGTAATGCTCTTTATATTTTGTCGGATGTGTCACATCTTATCCTTTATTCCGTACATATTATTCTGTACATATTCTAGATATATTCGGTACATATTAAGTAGGTCTATTAAATATGTAGGTTTAGATAAGCCCCTGATTTTCTGGGTTTTAGGGGAATGCTAGATTTTTTGGCCCGTTTTTGGTGTTGGAGTCATCACCATGCATAGTAAATATAACAATTATTATTGTTATAAAACTTTTTATTTTGTACAATTAATACCTTGTGGGTTACCCACAAGGAGTTGACCACGGTATTTGAAAGATTTATTTAAATTTTCTCAAGAAATTTATTTTCCCATACCACAATGTTTCTACCGTACATAAACTGAAACTTTTCAAGGTTGGAATCATAATTGTTTATTTAGACATAGGTATACACAATTATGAATTGTTTTGATGGAATTTATAGTCTGACTAGGAATAGTCTCAGTTTATTTAGTCTGATCTTTCAGATTTTAAGTTTCAAACTGATTTTAATGAATAATCATTAATGATACAACTACTTTTATTCAGGCCATGTTAATGTTCAACTAGTATTTTGACACAAAATCACTAATACTGTTCCATTGTTTCAGGACCTCTATGCCAGCGTAATCTACCCGCTAGATTTAGAGATTTATATACTTAGTAATTACTAAGTACACACAATTAAGTCAAAAATAGTATCAAAGATAACATATTCAATTAATTTATGAGCAAAAAATCAAATTTTAAATATTTAGATCATATAATATGTATAAATACCATCCGGTTTTACCCTGCGCGTCATATCCGGTTTCAACCCCCTGGTAGTAACTAACAAAAACTTAACATATTCAGAGTGCATAAAACTAATTTGAGATATTGCTTATCAGTGTAAAGATAAAGACATAGACTACACAATAGTGTAGTCACCTTCACGGAAACTCATGTAGTTTTTCCGTAGTAGGCGATCAAACTGTCCGTAACATTGGGAAACGAAAATCAAAAACAAAGAAATGCTCTTAACAGCCAGAGTTCTGCTCAGAGACTAATGGCGCGGTGTCCGTCACTTTCCCTCTCCAACTACATGTTAATTTCGGCATTTATCGCCAGGTACTAGCACTTACTTGGTCAAAACCCGACCACCCGGTTTGTACCCAACCACCCGGTTATACCCACCTCTCCCCTATGTCTTTTTGTATTTATTTTATTTTTTGACGGCTTAATAGTACTAAAACCTGATATTGCCTCTGGTCACTAATAAGAAGTTGACCTATCCATTTTTTATGAAATTCTATGTTCTCAAACAATGTATCTTTTCCTGCTCATGTTTTAACATGTCACTCATGTGAAAAAAAGAAAGAAACTCTGACGATGTTTTCTCTCAAAATACATTACATTTCTCTAAACTAAAATTTAATGATTTTATAATTAAAAATTGTATAACTTGTTTTTGATTTTGTGTTAGGTATAGTCTACAGAATATAGGATTATGTTAAAGGGTCTTCCGCCCGAGTCAACTTCTTCTGCCACTGATGAACCACAATGGGATTGGTACCGGTCTAGTTGCTCAACTGATGTCCCTGGTCTTTGTCACCACCTTAAGGTTCCATCTGACACCTGCAAGTACGACTTTTGCTGACCCTGGCTTATTAGTAACTTATTTTGGTAACTATTTTGGAATTTTGATTAAGCCTACCTTTGTCTTAGATTGTAAGTCACAACTATCCTATTTGGAGTTTACATCTTCATTCTAATTTCAGTACCGTAAACTCTTTGTATTGGTATACTGTCCATATTATCTGCTTTCTTACAATGTAGTATAGATTGAAGGATCTAAAGTTATCACCTATATTTTTGATTTATTTTCACATAAAAGTTTGCAATCTCATTTAAACATGTAGGTTCTAGCCATAGAAGATTGTATAAGTTAGAGAAAGAAACTGATTAATAAAGTCCGCAGCACATATTTCCTTGTAGCGATGATTCATTTTTTAGGAGTATTTGAGCAAGTTTTAGGGAATTTCCCTATAGGGAATATGCTATTACGGTAGTAGCCATGTTAAGACCTAAGTCCTGTACCGCTTTAATTTTTCATTTTGAGCTCCCCAGAAGCCAAAAACAAGATTCGTTCATTTTCATATACATGTATATGTAATTGAAGTGTCTCACTCGGTAACATTGAGTAAAACTGTTATTGGCAACATAGCTGATTCATATCAAAGGTCTACTGTAATGCGCTTTATATTTGTTGGATTTGTCATCTCATCCTTTATTCCTGGTAGGCCTATTAAATATGTAGGTTTAACACTTTGAACCCTGAGCCCGAGTATAGCTCGGGGCATAGCGTATGTCACCGCGAACGAAGCCCGAGTATAGGTCGGGCCTCGAAATAAAATTCCATAGCAACCTGTATTCGGCTTATATGCGCTATTCGTTGCTACGGAACGCTTCCTTGATCATCTGGCATTGATTATAGTATCCTCAAGTCTCACAAAAAGCCATCTGTTTTGTAGCAGAAAAATAAATCCAAATGCCTGCAGCCGATGTTTTGCGTCGCCAGCTGACGACGCAGTGTTGTTGTCTGCAGTAATGGCTGACTTTGTTTACATTCATTTTCGTGACAAATAAAGTGTAGTTTTACTGTTATTATAAGTGTTTAGACTGTGAATTAGCTTTTAGATTCACAGTAAATATTAAACTATGTTCTAAATATAAGTGTACGCACCGTCGCAATTTTTATTTTCTTCAATTTTTCTGGTAAATTTTATGTGGAATCCTAAAAAATTTTTTTTTGTAATTTTATTAAAAGTTATATCATTAGAAAGGTTATATTTTTCTCTTTATTTTGATATATAATTTATATGGGTAAAAAATATGTATAGCAAGCTACGAATTTTAATTTTAACCCCAAAATTGGCCAGTAACGCACTTAAAACGGCAAATCAGCGCCCAGGGTTCAAAGTGTTAAATAGGCCACCAATCTTCTGAGTTTTGGGGGGATGTTAGATTTTTTGGCCCGTTTTTGGTGTTGGAGTCATCACCATGTATTATAAAAACAACAATTATTAATCAATGATACAAAACATTTTATTTTGTACAATTATTTAATTGAAATCTTATGGGGGCCGTTCGGCACCGAAAATCTACCCGAAAACATGCAATCGTATTTCCAGCCTTCGGTTGGAACTGTTCATTGTACTTAAGCTGTTTGTCTTATATGGTAGTCAAAGAGTGGTTCTAGTGGAAGGCTACGGTACCTGTTTTTTTCTAAAAAAAATTATTTTATAATGACTTTTATTTGATGCTGAAATTCACTAACTGTGACATACATTTTCACATAATAATATAACAAATTATTGAAAAGCAGGTAGCCTTCCACTTGAACCACTCTTTAACTTCAAATAAATCGCAAAATAAAATATTTTGGCTTGTAAACACTAGACAGGAAATACGATTGCATGTTTTGCCCTCGCGCGGGAAAAAGGCCACTGTTTTGGGTGAACCTAGCGGCGCAGCAACGAACTACGTGAAGGAAACTACTACCAGTCCTGTTTAATTTTTCTGTTTCCTTTATACTATCCATCTTACAAATTTCTTCAATCAAAAGTAGTTTTCAAGTTATAAACAAACCCAACCTTCCACGCCACCGATCTGTCATCGATCTCCTAGCCACTGTGGCAGCCGGCCACGCACGGCACACCGCCGCTCCGGCCAGTCGTTCTCACGTCTCATACGTGCGGCCGATGCATTTAATGGCTCAGCGTGAGGTTGTTGGTAAATAGCAATCCGAAAAGAAGGGCCTTGCAAGCCCTCAAAGTTCATAATTTCCCCATTTGATTAAAGCCGGTATTAGGCTACTCTATCATAGTACTAAATGCAACATATTTCTATTATCACATCTATTGTATTAACTATGATAGGAACAAAATATTATTATAACTGTTAGTAAAATAATAACTGTTTGCAAAATACACTCTATTAGTATTTTTTCCTTTATTGTGATAAATTGAAAAAAAATGTTTGGTTGTTTTTAGCGAATTTCCCTATAGGGAATACGCTATTACCGTAGTAGTCACGGTAAGACCTAAGCCCGGGACCATGATATTTTTTCGTTTTGAGGTCCTTAGAAGCCAAAAACACCAATCGTTCAAATTGATATATATATATATATATATCTATATATCTATGTGTCCGTGAACACGATAAATTTTGAACAAAACCTCCGATTTTGATGAAATTTGGTACAGAGGTGTAAACCAGCATCTACTAGGTTGAGTTCGTGAACCAGAATGATCGGACCATGGGAACGGGGTTTTATGGGGTTTAAGCTTGGGTAAAAGTGGGTTTTTGGCTTTTTTCAATTTTATTTAGAAAATCTAACAATTTTAACTTAAACCATTTAAAAGAGCTTAAAAAAACAAACAATCTAGTATTTTGAATTTTTTACCTAGCTTAAATGGTTACGGAGAAAATCCAAAAAGTATGGTTTCCATGTTATTCTTATGGGAAATCAACAAAACCTTCTAACTTGCTTATTTATTGACATATCTTGATAAAATTTGGTATGTACATTCATTAGGAAGCGTTTAACTTATATTTACTTAGAAAACCCATATGGCGGCAAACCTACGTACTCACCCCTATAGGGTTTATGGGGAAAATAAAAAAACACCATAGCCTTATAAAATTTGGTATGTACAATCACTAGGTAGGGTTTAACTTATATTTACCAACAAAACCCATATAGCAGCAAACCTACATAGACTACTCTCATCCCCATGGATTTTATGGGGAAATAGAAAATACCAAAATTCCATTGAAAATTCGCTGAGTACGCAGGTCTGCTGCGGCGGGGGTATTATTATTTTACAGTTTGATGATTACAACTGGTATTTCAATTTTGTTTGTAAAATCAATGTGGAAATGTGGTCTGTAGCAGTTCATAGGTTACTATTATAATATTTGATCCATTACACTGTAATATTTTTGATCGCATAAATATGGTAATAGGCCTATGTTATAGAACTATGATATACTAGTGGCTTATAGGGGCAAAAGCCCCTAACTGTAATAATTTAGATCTTATTGGATTACCAAGGAAACGTTTTACAAAGAAAGCTGTCAGATTTGTTTTTTATAGATACTAATATATTAGCAATATGCCTACTGTTTGCAAAGACTTTGATACTTATTTGAAACACCGACGCACTCTGTGGTGCGTATATTAAAACTGAAGGGTGAGCGTGATGGTTGTGATGGATCAGATAAGGTGTCTTTGTTACTGACAAATAGCAGCCGTTTCATTATTCAGGATCATTAATTAATAGCACAATGACCAAGGGCTGTCATCCGCTTCCAAAGCACTCTTTACAATCTTGAGATACCCGTCATGAATGAATGCTTAATTTTGTCTATGGTTAAAACCTATATCGATTCTAAAAATGGGCTTTTTAATAAATCATAATACTTGAGCTAAGACAAAAATTACCATAATGTAGAAAAGGGGCAATGATTAAAAACCGTGCGGATGCTCAGCACCCATTTCAGGACAAATACAGTAGCCTACTTTCAATAGTGTGCATCATACACCATTCTTTTTTTCAACAATTTGATAACTGTAGCTTGTTTTCCTATTAGTTGAAATAGTATTACCTCCTGTTTTATTTTTTATGGTCACAAAATGTAAACACACTCCGTTACAGTAGTCTGTCTTAACTCACTTTACAATTTTCGGCTCTCCTAATAAATACACATATCTTATTAGCGTGAAAACAAAGTAAACTTTTTTTAATCCCTATACATTTTATGGAGTATTTCCCCATTCTTAGAAAAGGGGCAACGGTTAAAAACCGTGACGGATGCTCATAGCACCCATTTCAGGATAAATATACTTTTCAATAGTGTTCATCATGCACCATACTGCATTCAACTATTTGATTACCTTGTTTGTCCATGAGCTGAAATAGTATTTTTTCTCCTGTTTTAATTTTTAGTATCACAAAATCTGAAAACTCTAACTTAAAGTACAGTGCCTTCACTCACTGTACAAAATGTCTATTAATATATAGATGGATAGATTATTACCAACACCACCTAGAACACAAATCCGAAGCGCTGCCCCTTTTATTGTAGTTTATAGTAAGATTTAAGGGATTTACAAAAAAGAATGTTACAAATATATCCAGGGTATTCAGAAAATAAAAACAGTACACCAAAATGGCAATATGTGGACTTCCCATCAGAGATCAAATTCATCTTCCAAATTGAAAATGTATAGCCTATGTGAATTTACCTCACTGTATTTATGTATTTTATTATTTTTTTGTATTGTATAGTTTTTTTCTATTTGAGTAGTCTATCCGTCTGAACAACTTTGTAGTGAAGCTTATTTTAGTTGATTTCAATCAAATCCTGTCCTCATCAAATCTTGAATTTAATTTAATCAAGTATTATGCAAGTAGTGAATAACAGCACAATCGCGTACAATGCTAATCATGAAGTTACAATTTGTTTCTATTTACGTTTCTGTATTAAAATTATGCAAGGGAGTTTTTTTTTTTTTTTTTTAATTTGTATTTATTGTTTTACGTCATTACATTGCTATTTTATTAGCTAATTGAAAATTGATATCATTATTGTGGGCTAAATTAGTCTCATTTTGTATATGTTACTTTTGTAATTGACTATGTGTTTATTTTATAGGCTATACAATTTTGCTAATTTATTTTGTATATAAATAAATTATAAATATTTTTAAATTTGCCTTGTTATGTTTTATCTTTGGTTTAAGAAGTATTTTATTTATAATTTTAATTCTACTTTATAATTAATTAACCTATTTAAATGTACTGTATTAAAAAAATCGTACATTGAAATAATTTAATTGTTTATTTTTAGGTTACAGACGATTTGGACTTCTGAAACTTAAACTATAACAGTTTTAAAAAAAAAAATGATATCTAAAATTAAAACTATAAAAGTTTGTTTTGAAATTATATAAGACATTAAGAACAATAACCTATTCTAAATAAAGTGATTATGATAGTGTAATTTTTTGTTTAGCGACAGTATATGGATGTTATGGAAACTCTGACAGTTCCAAAAATAAACATTGCCGTGCAATCCGTCACTCAGAGTCGTGTGTTGAATTCCTCATACCCGCCCCACGACTGTCGAGCCTCCCCCGGTGAAGGACAGACAGTGCCAGTGATGCGAGATAATTTTTACAACCCCGAAAACCGGGTCTGCGCCGGCCGCTCTGTTGTGCTGGCGTGTGGTCAGTGTCATTCATTGGAAATCTTTCGGGGTCGGTTGGGGGAGGAGGAGACCAGGGACGCAACGGCTGCTCCTGATTTTCCATTTTTTGTGCCTCCTGATATCTTGGCTCGGGCGTCGGTAACTCAGGCAATCTTCCTACAGAATTGCTGACATTTCGACGAGCCCATTTCGTTTTGCCAAACGGCCCCCTTAAGCTGGGTTGCCCACAAGTAGTTGACCATGGTATTTTCAAAATATTTTTCAATAATCTCAAACAATTTATTTTCCCATACCACAATGTTTTGACGTACGGTTAACTGAAACGTTTCAAGGTAGGAATCATAATTGTTTATTTAGTCATGAATTGTTTCGATTGAATTTATAATCTGACTATACAGAGTTATTCAGACCAACCATGCACTATTTTTAGCAGAAAAGTGATTTAAGTTAAAATCATGAACTAAAGTTTTTATCCTGTAAATTGATTATGGTCTTTCCAATAAAAATATTTTCATCAATGCCAGTATACAGGATGTTCCAAATCTGGAGATCATGGGGTTGAATATCTAAATTTTGTTATTTGAACACGTAAATTTTTTGTTTTATTTTAAAGGCATTTTATCATTTTCCGTTTCAGTATGGCAGTAATTTTTGTAAAGAAAATAAACATTTATGGAATACCTTGTAATTCTTTTATTAATTGTCATATATAACTCCTGATTCAAAATACTTCTTTGAAATGAGCTAAGCTTTACAATGATATGTTAGGGGGCACATTTATTAGTACCCCGTCGCAGCAGACCTGCATACTTGGCGAATTTCCAACATGCTGTTATTGCTTAATAAACAAAACAATGGGTTTTATTAGTGAGTAATATATTAAAGTTATGTTAAATTATTTTAAATTATTACTGAAATTGTTAATATATACAAAGAAAATATAGTACCGTACTTTATTGTATAATATATGTATTTCCATCAGTTACACTACCACATTAATCACAGATATAATTAGTTTTAAGAACAGTAAAAAATGTGTATAACAAGAGATATAATTCATAAAGAATAATCTGTTTATAGATCCAAAATGTAAACATTAATATAATTAATACTGGCTGGGTAGCTGAGTGGTTAAAGTGCTCGCCTTTGAATCCAAAGGTTGCCGGTTCGATCCTGAGAAAAGTTAGTAGGTTTTAAAGGTTTGATTCCGGACCCAGTTGCCATTTGTCATTGGGCTATTAATTAATGATATTTTCTAACAACTGGTCGATGTTAGATATTAACAAGACTGGGGTTTGGACCGTTCCCCGTCAAAACTTTAAAAAAATGCCACTGGCGTAGAAACACCCAAAATAAAATACCCCAGTCGCAGCAGACCTGCGTACTCAGCGAATTTCCAAATTAGTAGTATTAAACCTGTAAACTAAAAATCATCACAAGTTCATAAATAGGGAAATAAATGTTTATCTCCTTTAGATGAATGTAGGGAAAGAGTATGCAGGTATGCTGCCATGGTGAACACTAAAAGTAGGTTTTTAGCATAAAAAAATTATTTTGACCATATGAAGCCATACACTAAATTTCATCAATATCTGTCCATTGCTAAAGGAGTTTGCTTATTCTCCATATGATTAACATGGGAAAAGAGTATGCAGGTTTGCTGCCATGATAAGCACAAAAACCAAGATTTTTTACCATAAATGGATGAATCTCAACCAAATGAAGCTAAATACCAAGTTTCATCCAAAAACATTGGTTAATAAGTGAAATATTAACACGTCCTTATTCTCCATAAGATTAACATTGGAGCCTCAAAATACAACGTACTGTCTTTAGACAATTATTAATAAATGTGAAGTTTTAAAGGAGGATTATTTTTGTAAATTCTTCGCCATTGGACAAAGTAAACAAAGCTGGAATTCAAAATTTAATTTGTTTTAAACCCAGCCGATTGTTGCTGTTCGGAAAAGTTTGTTTATCTTGGACGGAAAGTAATGTTTACAAACATTACTTTCCGTACAGGTCAGTAAAATCAGCTGACGGTGACAGTTTGGGAAATGACTACTTTCCAAGGTCTCAGCTGTACGGCAAGTTGTCACTTTCGTATAGGGAGTGATGAAAACTACTATATTTCTCATATAACTTGCATGTTCATTTGATGGCAACAATCAAAGAAGTACTTCCATGCTATAAAGCCCTGAACAATTAACATGCACCCTGAACAATTAACATGCAAATCATATGGAAGAATAACATTTTTACATTATTACTACAAAACCAAAGATATACGGCAATAGTGTAAATTACAAAGTTGCTTCGTTCAAAGAGACATACAAATTCTGTGTTTGCATTTGAATTTTTTAGTTTTGTTTGCTAATGTTTAATGTTTGTTTTCCATACATTTTCAAAATTATTAAATTTTATTGTTTTGGTAAATGTGGTTTTGTGACTTACCACTGTATAGCTTAGCTCATTTCAAATATGTATTTTGAATTAAGAGTCATTTATGAATAATAAAAAAAGAATTACAGAGTATTCCGTAGATGATTATTTTTTTACAAAAAATTTCTACATTTTTGATAAAATAAAAGAATAAATTCTGTTTCCACTAAAATGCTCTTTTGAATAATACGTTTAAAATTATGTAAAAATGTGCATTTTTAAATAGCAAAATTTTGAGATTAAAACCCGTGACCTGAAGTTTTGGAACACCCTGTACACTGGCATTGATGAAAATATTTTTGTTAGAAGCCCATATGCAATATGGCGGTAAAAAAACTTAATTTGATGATTACTGCTCAAACTGCTCTCCTGCTATAAATAGTGCACAGGTGGTTTGTATCACCCTGTAGTCTGAATTTATAGTCTCATATTTAAAGATTTTAGGTTTAAACTGATTTTAATGTGGTGGATTTTTCCGCAATTGTGCACGGAAAAAGCCACTTTCCGTCCTAGTGATGATAACTGCTATATTTCTCATATAACTTGCATGTTCATTTAATGACAACAATCAAAGAAGGACTTCCATGCTATAAAGCCCTGAACAATCAATATCCACCCCACCCTGAACAATATGTTTGTTTCCCAAACATTTTCAAAATTGTTAAATTTAATTTTTTGGTAAATGTGGTTTTGTGACATAACATTGTATAGAAAGACTCCTAATTCGAAATGTATTTCGAATTAGGAGTCATTTATGAATAATGAAAAAAGAATTACAGGGTATTCCGTGGATGATTATTTTTTTACAAAAAATTTCTACATTTTTGATAATATAAAAGAATAAATTCTGTTTCCACTAAAATGCTCTTTTGAATAATAAGTTTAAAATTATGTAAAAATATGCATTTTTAAATAGCAAAATTTTGAGATTCAAACCCGTGACCTGAAGTTTTGGAACACCCTGTACACTGGCATTGATGAAAATATTTTTGTAAGAAGCCCATATGCAATATGGCGGTAAAAAACTTAATTTAATGATTTTAACTCAAACTGCTCTCCTGCTATAAATAGTGCACAGGTGGTTCGTATCACCCTGTAGTCTGAATTTATTTAGCCTAACATTTGAAGATTTTAGGTTTAAACTGATTTTTTATCATTCTGCACGAAATCAGTCTGTTTTTTGTTCTCTCAACTGTACCAAAACCGATTCTTTATTGTCCTAGGACTGAAAAATCATCTGGAGAATTTTTTAGGTCCTAGTACTGAAAAGTCAGCTGTTTGCTATGTATATTATTATTCATTTATTAATGTTGAGGAGCAGAATTTTTTAATTCAAACGTTATAAAGAGCATTGTTTGTAAATAACATAAATGTAAACACTGCATATTACTAACTTAGTAAATATAACCTCGAAAATACATCTTTATAGTTAATATTTTTAATGATTAAAAGTCTAATTTTGCATTATGATAAAAAACGTTGTTCATCACTAGGAGCAAAAGTGCTCCACTTTTGCTCCTAGTGATGAAAACTACTATTAATGAATAGTCATTATTGATACAACTACTTTTATTTAGGTGCCCAGAGAACAAAAATAAGTCATTTTATATGTATATATATATATATATATATATATATATATATATGAATATATGTATATATATATATGTGTATATATGTATGTGTCCCTAGACACGATAACTCTCGTAAAAATGGTCCAAACGAGACCAAATTTGGTAGAGATGTGTAATCCTACGTTTATTCGGATGAGTTCGTAAACCAGACATATCGACCTACCGGAAGGGGTAGTGTTGGGGGGTTTTGTAACCCAAAACTGGGTTTTTTGAATTTTTCATATGAAAATTTTTAAATTTTTCCTTTGACCATTGGATTTAGCTAAAAAAAAACACACAATTTGGTATTTTGAAGCTTTGCTCTATCTCCATTGGTTACCGAGATATTAAAAGTCTAAAGACAGTACATTGTATTTTGGGACTCCAATGTTAATGTTATGGAGAATTGGGATGTGTTAATATTTCACTTATTAACCAATATTTTTCTACGAAACTTGGAATTCAGCTTCATTTGGTTGAGATTCATCCATAAATGATAAAAAGTCTTGGTTTTTGTGCTTATCATGGCAGCAAATCTGCATACTCTTTTCCCATGTTAATCATATGGAAAATAGGCAAACTCTTTTATTTATGGACAGATTTAGATGAAACTTAGTATATGGCCTAATATGGTCTGAATAATTTTTTTATGCTAAAAACCTACTTTTAGTGTTCCCCATGGCAGCATACCTGCATGCTCTTTCCCTATATATATATATATATATATATACAGGGTGTCCAAAAAAAACGTTTACAGACTTTGGGATGTGATTCCTGATACAAAAGTAAAGAAAAAAGTTCCTATGAAGGTATGTCCGAAAATGCATATTTACCCAGATATCCGCCATTTTGTTTTTTCCACTTAATAATTTTTATTTCGGTGACGGATTGATCTAGGTACTTCATATTTGGCATGGATCTTTATAATACTAATGTCCATTTCCACAATAAAAATTATTTTTTTCCGATGCACATTTTCAAAATGGCGGCCATTTTAAATTTTTAAACTCAAATATCTCAAAATAGGTAAAATTTATAAAAATATTACAAGACACAAAAAAGTTGACAAATTAAATTATCTAAACAGTGATACCAAGTTTGTAAGGAACCGGCAACAAATAACGGAGTTATTGTGGTTTTTCTGCAGAAAAACACTGATTTTCCACTATGATTAATGCCAATTTAGGTTATTTTAAGAGAAAAATCTTAATAACTCCGTTATTTGTTAGCGGATCCTTACAAACTTGGTTTTGTTGTTTAGATAATTTAATTTGTCAACTTTTTTGTGTCTTGTAATATTTTTATAAATTTTACCGTTTTTGAGATATTTGAGTTTAAAAATTTAAAATGGCCGCCATTTTGAAAATATGCATCGGAAAAAAATAATTTTTATTGTGGAAATGGACATTAGTATTATAAAGATCCATGCCAAATATGAAGTACCTAGATCAATCTGTCACCGAAATAAAAATTATTAAGTGGAAAAAACAAAATGGCGGATATCTGGGTAAATATGCATTTTCGGACATACCTTCATAGGAACTTTTTTCTTTACTTTTGTATCAGGAATCACATCCCAAAGTCTGTAAAGGTTTTTTTTGGACACCCTGTATATCATAAGGAGAATAGACATTTATTTCCCTATTCATAAGCACGTGATGAAATTTTGTTTTCAGGTTTATCTGGTAAAAATTAATATTACTAATTTGGAAATTCGCTGAGTACGCAGGTCTACTGCGACGGGGAATATTACATTATATAATAAAGTTAAAACTTTATTTCTTTTTTAGCGAATTTCCCTATAGGGAATATGCTATTACGGTAGTAGCCATGGTAAGACCTAAGCCCGGGACCACTTTACTTTTTCATTTTGAGGTCCCCAGAAGCCAAAAACACCGTTCGTTCATTTTCATATATATGTATATATATATATATATATATATACATCTATATATATATATATGTGTCCGTGGTACCGATAACTTTTGAAGCGGACCTCCGATTTTGATCAAATTTGGTATGAAGGTGTAAGACTAGGTCTATTTTCATGAGTTCGCAAACCAGCATTGTCGGGTTATGGGAACGGGGTTTTATGGGGTTTCAAAGGGGTCAAAATTGGGTTTTTGGCATTTTTGGACCTCAATTATAAAAATTCATTAATTTTAACTAAAACCATTCAAAAGAGCTTAAAAAAAAAAAAAAAACAATTTAGTATTTTGAATTTTTAACTTAGCTTAAATGGTTACGGAGAAAATCCAAAAATGTGTTTTCCATGTTATTCTTATGGGAAATCAAGAAAACCCTATATCTTACCTATTTGTTGACATAACTTAGTCAAATTTGGTATGTACATTATCTAGATAGGGTTTAACTTATACTTGCTTACAAAACCCATATGGCGGCAAACCTACATACTCACCCCCATGGGGTTTATGGGGAAAATAAAAATTGTCAGAGCTTGATACAATTTTGTGTTTACATTCACCAATTATTGATTAACTTAGATTTTCTAACAACGCCCCATGGCAGCAAACCTACATACTCGATCCTATGGTGTTTTTATGGGGAAAGTAAATAATCCAAAATTCCATTGGAAATTCGCTGAGTACGCAGGTCTGCTGCGACGGGGGTATATATATATATATATATATATATATATATATATATATATATCTATGTGTCTGTGGTACTGATAACTTTTGAAGGGGACCTCCGATTTTGATGAAATTTGGTATGGAGGTGTAAGACTAAGTCTATTTTCATGAGTTCGCGAACCAGCATTGTCGGGTTATGGGAACGGGGTTTTATGGGGTTTCAAAGGGGTCAAAAATGGGTTTTTTGCATTTTTGGACCTTAATTTTTAAAATTCATCAATTTTAACTGAAACCATTTAAAAGAGCTTAAAAAAACAAACAATTTGGTATTTTGAATTTTTATCATAACATAATTGGTTACGGGGCAAATCCAAAAATGTGTTTTCCATGTTATTTTTATGGGAAATCAAGAAAACCCTACATCTTGTTTATTTATTGACATAACTTAATAAAATTTGGTGTGTACATTATCTATATAAGGTTTAACTTATACTTGCTTACAAAACCCATATGGCGGCAAACCTACATACTCACCCCCATGGGGTTTATGGGGAAAATAAAAAATTGCCAGAGTTTGATACAATTTTGTGTTTACATTCACCAATTATTGATTAACTTAGATTTTCTAGCAACAGCCAATGGCAGAAAACCTACATACTCGATCCTATGGTGTTTTTATGGGGAAAGTCAATAATCTGAAATTCCATTGGAAATTCGCTGAGTACGCAGGTCTGCTGCGACGGGGGTATTCTCAGTTTTCACCCTGTGTTGAAAACTACTAGATAATTGCTATAAATAATTTTATTGGTTACTGTTGTAGTTTTATTAAACTTTTTAAATTGATCAGACATAACAATTGAGTCTTAATTAATTCAGTAGTTATTTTTTAGTTTTCTCTTTGTGATGAAAACTACTATTCTGTTGTATCATGGCAGCAAACCTGTATACTCTTTTCCCATGTTAATCATATGGAAAATAGGCAAACTCTTTTATATATGGACAGATTTAGATGAAACTTAGTATATGGCTTAATATGGTCTAAATAAATTTTTTATGCTAAATACCTACTTTTAGTGTTCCCATGGCTGCATACCTGCATGCTCTTTCCCTATATATACCCTAAGGAGAATAGACATTTATTTCCCAATAACCTATTCTAAATAAAGTGATTATGATAGTGTAATTTTTTGTTTAGCGACAGTATATGGATGTTATGGAAACTCTGACAGTTCCAAAAATAAACATTGCCGTGCAATCCGTCACTCAGAGTCGTGTGTTGAATTCCTCATACCCGCCCCACGACTGTCGAGCCTCCCCCGGTGAAGGACAGACAGTGCCAGTGATGCGAGATAATTTTTACAACCCCGAAAACCGGGTCTGCGCCGGCCGCTCTGTTGTGCTGGCGTGTGGTCAGTGTCATTCATTGGAAATCTTTCGGGGTCGGTTGGGGGAGGAGGAGACCAGGGACGCAACGGCTGCTCCTGATTTTCCATTTTTTGTGCCTCCTGATATCTTGGCTCGGGCGTCGGTAACTCAGGCAATCTTCCTACAGAATTGCTGACATTTCGACGAGCCCATTTCGTTTTGCCAAACGGCCCCCTTAAGCTGGGTTGCCCACAAGTAGTTGACCATGGTATTTTCAAAATATTTTTCAATAATCTCAAACAATTTATTTTCCCATACCACAATGTTTTGACGTACGGTTAACTGAAACGTTTCAAGGTAGGAATCATAATTGTTTATTTAGTCATGAATTGTTTCGATTGAATTTATAATCTGACTATACAGAGTTATTCAGACCAACCATGCACTATTTTTAGCAGAAAAGTGATTTAAGTTAAAATCATGAACTAAAGTTTTTATCCTGTAAATTGATTATGGTCTTTCCAATAAAAATATTTTCATCAATGCCAGTATACAGGATGTTCCAAATCTGGAGATCATGGGGTTGAATATCTAAATTTTGTTATTTGAACACGTAAATTTTTTGTTTTATTTTAAAGGCATTTTATCATTTTCCGTTTCAGTATGGCAGTAATTTTTGTAAAGAAAATAAACATTTATGGAATACCTTGTAATTCTTTTATTAATTGTCATATATAACTCCTGATTCAAAATACTTCTTTGAAATGAGCTAAGCTTTACAATGATATGTTAGGGGGCACATTTATTAGTACCCCGTCGCAGCAGACCTGCATACTTGGCGAATTTCCAACATGCTGTTATTGCTTAATAAACAAAACAATGGGTTTTATTAGTGAGTAATATATTAAAGTTATGTTAAATTATTTTAAATTATTACTGAAATTGTTAATATATACAAAGAAAATATAGTACCGTACTTTATTGTATAATATATGTATTTCCATCAGTTACACTACCACATTAATCACAGATATAATTAGTTTTAAGAACAGTAAAAAATGTGTATAACAAGAGATATAATTCATAAAGAATAATCTGTTTATAGATCCAAAATGTAAACATTAATATAATTAATACTGGCTGGGTAGCTGAGTGGTTAAAGTGCTCGCCTTTGAATCCAAAGGTTGCCGGTTCGATCCTGAGAAAAGTTAGTAGGTTTTAAAGGTTTGATTCCGGACCCAGTTGCCATTTGTCATTGGGCTATTAATTAATGATATTTTCTAACAACTGGTCGATGTTAGATATTAACAAGACTGGGGTTTGGACCGTTCCCCGTCAAAACTTTAAAAAAATGCCACTGGCGTAGAAACACCCAAAATAAAATACCCCAGTCGCAGCAGACCTGCGTACTCAGCGAATTTCCAAATTAGTAGTATTAAACCTGTAAACTAAAAATCATCACAAGTTCATAAATAGGGAAATAAATGTTTATCTCCTTTAGATGAATGTAGGGAAAGAGTATGCAGGTATGCTGCCATGGTGAACACTAAAAGTAGGTTTTTAGCATAAAAAAATTATTTTGACCATATGAAGCCATACACTAAATTTCATCAATATCTGTCCATTGCTAAAGGAGTTTGCTTATTCTCCATATGATTAACATGGGAAAAGAGTATGCAGGTTTGCTGCCATGATAAGCACAAAAACCAAGATTTTTTACCATAAATGGATGAATCTCAACCAAATGAAGCTAAATACCAAGTTTCATCCAAAAACATTGGTTAATAAGTGAAATATTAACACGTCCTTATTCTCCATAAGATTAACATTGGAGCCTCAAAATACAACGTACTGTCTTTAGACAATTATTAATAAATGTGAAGTTTTAAAGGAGGATTATTTTTGTAAATTCTTCGCCATTGGACAAAGTAAACAAAGCTGGAATTCAAAATTTAATTTGTTTTAAACCCAGCCGATTGTTGCTGTTCGGAAAAGTTTGTTTATCTTGGACGGAAAGTAATGTTTACAAACATTACTTTCCGTACAGGTCAGTAAAATCAGCTGACGGTGACAGTTTGGGAAATGACTACTTTCCAAGGTCTCAGCTGTACGGCAAGTTGTCACTTTCGTATAGGGAGTGATGAAAACTACTATATTTCTCATATAACTTGCATGTTCATTTGATGGCAACAATCAAAGAAGTACTTCCATGCTATAAAGCCCTGAACAATTAACATGCACCCTGAACAATTAACATGCAAATCATATGGAAGAATAACATTTTTACATTATTACTACAAAACCAAAGATATACGGCAATAGTGTAAATTACAAAGTTGCTTCGTTCAAAGAGACATACAAATTCTGTGTTTGCATTTGAATTTTTTAGTTTTGTTTGCTAATGTTTAATGTTTGTTTTCCATACATTTTCAAAATTATTAAATTTTATTGTTTTGGTAAATGTGGTTTTGTGACTTACCACTGTATAGCTTAGCTCATTTCAAATATGTATTTTGAATTAAGAGTCATTTATGAATAATAAAAAAAGAATTACAGAGTATTCCGTAGATGATTATTTTTTTACAAAAAATTTCTACATTTTTGATAAAATAAAAGAATAAATTCTGTTTCCACTAAAATGCTCTTTTGAATAATACGTTTAAAATTATGTAAAAATGTGCATTTTTAAATAGCAAAATTTTGAGATTAAAACCCGTGACCTGAAGTTTTGGAACACCCTGTACACTGGCATTGATGAAAATATTTTTGTTAGAAGCCCATATGCAATATGGCGGTAAAAAAACTTAATTTGATGATTACTGCTCAAACTGCTCTCCTGCTATAAATAGTGCACAGGTGGTTTGTATCACCCTGTAGTCTGAATTTATAGTCTCATATTTAAAGATTTTAGGTTTAAACTGATTTTAATGTGGTGGATTTTTCCGCAATTGTGCACGGAAAAAGCCACTTTCCGTCCTAGTGATGATAACTGCTATATTTCTCATATAACTTGCATGTTCATTTAATGACAACAATCAAAGAAGGACTTCCATGCTATAAAGCCCTGAACAATCAATATCCACCCCACCCTGAACAATATGTTTGTTTCCCAAACATTTTCAAAATTGTTAAATTTAATTTTTTGGTAAATGTGGTTTTGTGACATAACATTGTATAGAAAGACTCCTAATTCGAAATGTATTTCGAATTAGGAGTCATTTATGAATAATGAAAAAAGAATTACAGGGTATTCCGTGGATGATTATTTTTTTACAAAAAATTTCTACATTTTTGATAATATAAAAGAATAAATTCTGTTTCCACTAAAATGCTCTTTTGAATAATAAGTTTAAAATTATGTAAAAATATGCATTTTTAAATAGCAAAATTTTGAGATTCAAACCCGTGACCTGAAGTTTTGGAACACCCTGTACACTGGCATTGATGAAAATATTTTTGTAAGAAGCCCATATGCAATATGGCGGTAAAAAACTTAATTTAATGATTTTAACTCAAACTGCTCTCCTGCTATAAATAGTGCACAGGTGGTTCGTATCACCCTGTAGTCTGAATTTATTTAGCCTAACATTTGAAGATTTTAGGTTTAAACTGATTTTTTATCATTCTGCACGAAATCAGTCTGTTTTTTGTTCTCTCAACTGTACCAAAACCGATTCTTTATTGTCCTAGGACTGAAAAATCATCTGGAGAATTTTTTAGGTCCTAGTACTGAAAAGTCAGCTGTTTGCTATGTATATTATTATTCATTTATTAATGTTGAGGAGCAGAATTTTTTAATTCAAACGTTATAAAGAGCATTGTTTGTAAATAACATAAATGTAAACACTGCATATTACTAACTTAGTAAATATAACCTCGAAAATACATCTTTATAGTTAATATTTTTAATGATTAAAAGTCTAATTTTGCATTATGATAAAAAACGTTGTTCATCACTAGGAGCAAAAGTGCTCCACTTTTGCTCCTAGTGATGAAAACTACTATTAATGAATAGTCATTATTGATACAACTACTTTTATTTAGGTGCCCAGAGAACAAAAATAAGTCATTTTATATGTATATATATATATATATATATATATATATATATATATATATATATATATATATATATATATATATATATATATGAATATATGTATATATATATATATGTGTATATATGTATGTGTCCCTAGACACGATAACTCTCGTAAAAATGGTCCAAACGAGACCAAATTTGGTAGAGATGTGTAATCCTACGTTTATTCGGATGAGTTCGTAAACCAGACATATCGACCTACCGGAAGGGGTAGTGTTGGGGGGTTTTGTAACCCAAAACTGGGTTTTTTGAATTTTTCATATGAAAATTTTTAAATTTTTCCTTTGACCATTGGATTTAGCTAAAAAAAAACACACAATTTGGTATTTTGAAGCTTTGCTCTATCTCCATTGGTTACCGAGATATTAAAAGTCTAAAGACAGTACATTGTATTTTGGGACTCCAATGTTAATGTTATGGAGAATTGGGATGTGTTAATATTTCACTTATTAACCAATATTTTTCTACGAAACTTGGAATTCAGCTTCATTTGGTTGAGATTCATCCATAAATGATAAAAAGTCTTGGTTTTTGTGCTTATCATGGCAGCAAATCTGCATACTCTTTTCCCATGTTAATCATATGGAAAATAGGCAAACTCTTTTATTTATGGACAGATTTAGATGAAACTTAGTATATGGCCTAATATGGTCTGAATAATTTTTTTATGCTAAAAACCTACTTTTAGTGTTCCCCATGGCAGCATACCTGCATGCTCTTTCCCTATATATATATATATATATATATACAGGGTGTCCAAAAAAAACGTTTACAGACTTTGGGATGTGATTCCTGATACAAAAGTAAAGAAAAAAGTTCCTATGAAGGTATGTCCGAAAATGCATATTTACCCAGATATCCGCCATTTTGTTTTTTCCACTTAATAATTTTTATTTCGGTGACGGATTGATCTAGGTACTTCATATTTGGCATGGATCTTTATAATACTAATGTCCATTTCCACAATAAAAATTATTTTTTTCCGATGCACATTTTCAAAATGGCGGCCATTTTAAATTTTTAAACTCAAATATCTCAAAATAGGTAAAATTTATAAAAATATTACAAGACACAAAAAAGTTGACAAATTAAATTATCTAAACAGTGATACCAAGTTTGTAAGGAACCGGCAACAAATAACGGAGTTATTGTGGTTTTTCTGCAGAAAAACACTGATTTTCCACTATGATTAATGCCAATTTAGGTTATTTTAAGAGAAAAATCTTAATAACTCCGTTATTTGTTAGCGGATCCTTACAAACTTGGTTTTGTTGTTTAGATAATTTAATTTGTCAACTTTTTTGTGTCTTGTAATATTTTTATAAATTTTACCGTTTTTGAGATATTTGAGTTTAAAAATTTAAAATGGCCGCCATTTTGAAAATATGCATCGGAAAAAAATAATTTTTATTGTGGAAATGGACATTAGTATTATAAAGATCCATGCCAAATATGAAGTACCTAGATCAATCTGTCACCGAAATAAAAATTATTAAGTGGAAAAAACAAAATGGCGGATATCTGGGTAAATATGCATTTTCGGACATACCTTCATAGGAACTTTTTTCTTTACTTTTGTATCAGGAATCACATCCCAAAGTCTGTAAAGGTTTTTTTTGGACACCCTGTATATCATAAGGAGAATAGACATTTATTTCCCTATTCATAAGCACGTGATGAAATTTTGTTTTCAGGTTTATCTGGTAAAAATTAATATTACTAATTTGGAAATTCGCTGAGTACGCAGGTCTACTGCGACGGGGAATATTACATTATATAATAAAGTTAAAACTTTATTTCTTTTTTAGCGAATTTCCCTATAGGGAATATGCTATTACGGTAGTAGCCATGGTAAGACCTAAGCCCGGGACCACTTTACTTTTTCATTTTGAGGTCCCCAGAAGCCAAAAACACCGTTCGTTCATTTTCATATATATGTATATATATATATATATATATATATACATCTATATATATATATATGTGTCCGTGGTACCGATAACTTTTGAAGCGGACCTCCGATTTTGATCAAATTTGGTATGAAGGTGTAAGACTAGGTCTATTTTCATGAGTTCGCAAACCAGCATTGTCGGGTTATGGGAACGGGGTTTTATGGGGTTTCAAAGGGGTCAAAATTGGGTTTTTGGCATTTTTGGACCTCAATTATAAAAATTCATTAATTTTAACTAAAACCATTCAAAAGAGCTTAAAAAAAAAAAAAAAACAATTTAGTATTTTGAATTTTTAACTTAGCTTAAATGGTTACGGAGAAAATCCAAAAATGTGTTTTCCATGTTATTCTTATGGGAAATCAAGAAAACCCTATATCTTACCTATTTGTTGACATAACTTAGTCAAATTTGGTATGTACATTATCTAGATAGGGTTTAACTTATACTTGCTTACAAAACCCATATGGCGGCAAACCTACATACTCACCCCCATGGGGTTTATGGGGAAAATAAAAATTGTCAGAGCTTGATACAATTTTGTGTTTACATTCACCAATTATTGATTAACTTAGATTTTCTAACAACGCCCCATGGCAGCAAACCTACATACTCGATCCTATGGTGTTTTTATGGGGAAAGTAAATAATCCAAAATTCCATTGGAAATTCGCTGAGTACGCAGGTCTGCTGCGACGGGGGTATATATATATATATATATATATATATATATATATATATATATCTATGTGTCTGTGGTACTGATAACTTTTGAAGGGGACCTCCGATTTTGATGAAATTTGGTATGGAGGTGTAAGACTAAGTCTATTTTCATGAGTTCGCGAACCAGCATTGTCGGGTTATGGGAACGGGGTTTTATGGGGTTTCAAAGGGGTCAAAAATGGGTTTTTTGCATTTTTGGACCTTAATTTTTAAAATTCATCAATTTTAACTGAAACCATTTAAAAGAGCTTAAAAAAACAAACAATTTGGTATTTTGAATTTTTATCATAACATAATTGGTTACGGGGCAAATCCAAAAATGTGTTTTCCATGTTATTTTTATGGGAAATCAAGAAAACCCTACATCTTGTTTATTTATTGACATAACTTAATAAAATTTGGTGTGTACATTATCTATATAAGGTTTAACTTATACTTGCTTACAAAACCCATATGGCGGCAAACCTACATACTCACCCCCATGGGGTTTATGGGGAAAATAAAAAATTGCCAGAGTTTGATACAATTTTGTGTTTACATTCACCAATTATTGATTAACTTAGATTTTCTAGCAACAGCCAATGGCAGAAAACCTACATACTCGATCCTATGGTGTTTTTATGGGGAAAGTCAATAATCTGAAATTCCATTGGAAATTCGCTGAGTACGCAGGTCTGCTGCGACGGGGGTATTCTCAGTTTTCACCCTGTGTTGAAAACTACTAGATAATTGCTATAAATAATTTTATTGGTTACTGTTGTAGTTTTATTAAACTTTTTAAATTGATCAGACATAACAATTGAGTCTTAATTAATTCAGTAGTTATTTTTTAGTTTTCTCTTTGTGATGAAAACTACTATTCTGTTGTATCATGGCAGCAAACCTGTATACTCTTTTCCCATGTTAATCATATGGAAAATAGGCAAACTCTTTTATATATGGACAGATTTAGATGAAACTTAGTATATGGCTTAATATGGTCTAAATAAATTTTTTATGCTAAATACCTACTTTTAGTGTTCCCATGGCTGCATACCTGCATGCTCTTTCCCTATATATACCCTAAGGAGAATAGACATTTATTTCCCTATTCATGAGCACGTGATGAAATTTTGTTTTCAGGTTTATCTGGTAAAAATTAATAATACTAATTTGGAAATTCGCTGAGTATGAAGGCCTACTGCGACGGGGAGTATTACATAATATAATAAGTAGGTCTGTATTTTTTTTTGAAAATTACTCTAAAATTAAGTTAAAACATTATTTTTTTCTCAGTTTTTACCCTGTGTTTAAAACTACTAGTTAATTGCTTACTTAATTTTATAGGTTACTGTTTTAGTTTTCTGAAGATTTGTATGAAGACATAACAATTGTGTCTTAATTCATTGGTTATTTTTTGGTTTTCTCTTTGTGATGAAAACTACTATTCTGTTGTTATAGTTTCCAACTATATTTTTAGCCACATTTGTATAAGTAAAAAATCTTAATAATTTAAACATATTTGAAAGAATACTAGACAATTTTTAGTAGTATCAAAATTGTTTGTTTTAATTAATTTCTTAAGTAACATTTTTAGCTTATACTTATCCATTTAGGTATTAATCATTTAGAGGCTTATTTCAAGAAAAACTGATTGAACAAATATCAATTAAAATATCTGTTTGTATTTATTTCATTTTTTGAATACTTCAAAGTACGGTACTAAAACCTGATTGCCTCGGGTCACCAAGAAGAAGTTGACCTGTCTATTTTTATGAAATTCCATGTTTTCAAAAAATGTATTTCTTCTGCTAATGTTTTAACATGTTACTCATGTGACAAAAAGTATGAAAAACACTGACCATGTGTTCTTTTCAACCGAACTGTTAACCAGATTTGTTTTATGTAGCCTAACTAAAAATAAATCTTGAGAATTAAAACACATTTAGGAGAATGTGGGAAAATTTCAATTAGCAATAAAATATCTTTTAATTTTTTGGTTGAGTAAAAGTTTAAACTTTATTTTTTATACATTTATACACAATTTTATACTTGCACATGTCTGATTTGCAGGCTTTAGGCTTTCTTGAAACCTAACCAAACTCAACAAATAATAATTAATGTTATATTTTTTGTATTTATTCCTTTTGTGAGTTCTCCACATTACTAAAACCATTGTCTTAGGTCACCAACAAAGTGTTGACCTGAGTATTTTCATCACATATTTTCCATATTTCCATGCAATGTATTTCTTACCCTAAAATGTTTTTCAACACTAGGGCACGTGTTGCTCGAGATCGAGCATTTTAATTTGATACAATACAAAAGTTACATTTAGTTCTAAATCAATGAAATCCAACATGTAGAATATTGTGAATATCAGTGGATCACCAAAAAATAAAACAGATGTTTAAAATGCTCGAACCAATCTCAATGTTATTCTCGTGGGAAAATTTCAAATTTAATTCCTGGATAGCGCACTTATTTTAAGTCCGATTCTCATCAATTTTTGGCAGAAACAACTACAGAATAAGCCCTCTCCAACGACACCAAAAACTTAAAAATAAATTGTGAATTGGAGAAGTTCCTTACACAAAATAACCCTTAGCGTATTAAATAAGTATAGATGCTGTTGGTCAGCTTCTGCATCAAGGCTCTGAAGATCAAAAGCAGTTGAAAGAAACTTTGTAGCTGGTTGGCATAGTTTATTTGATGGTCATTTCCTGGCTTTTGAATCCCCTCAGTATTATTTAAGAATCTAAAATAAAAGAACATCAATTATTTTGTGTTTCAGCAAGGAATACTGCAACACTTCTGAAACACAAGCAGTCTGTAGTTTGTATTTTAAAGATTTTAGGTTTAAACTGATTTTAATGAATAGTCATTATTGATATGACTACTTTTATTCAGGCTATTATGTTAACCTAGTATTTTGACACATAATCACTAATATTGTTCCGTTGTTTCAGGACCTCTGTAGCAATCAAGAACTACTTGGGATTTCTCTTTATTACCAAATTTTCCATAGAGAATAAGCTATTACCGTAGGTCTCATATTAAGACCTGAGCCCGGGACCATGTTACTTTTCATTTTTAGGTGCCCAGAGAACAAAAATAAGTCATTTTATATGTATATATATATATATATATATATATATATATATATATATATATATATATATATATGAATATATGTATATATATATATATGTGTATATATGTATGTGTCCCTAGACACGATAACTCTCGTAAAAATGGTCCAAACGAGACCAAATTTGGTAGAGATGTGTAATCCTACGTTTATTCGGATGAGTTCGTAAACCAGACATATCGACCTACCGGAAGGGGTAGTGTTGGGGGGTTTTGTAACCCAAAACTGGGTTTTTTGAATTTTTCATATGAAAATTTTTAAATTTTTCCTTTGACCATTGGATTTAGCTAAAAAAAAACACACAATTTGGTATTTTGAAGCTTTGCTCTATCTCCATTGGTTACCGAGATATTAAAAGTCTAAAGACAGTACATTGTATTTTGGGGCTCCAATGTTAATGTTATGGAGAATTGGGATGTGTTAATATTTCACTTATTAACCAATATTTTTCTATGAAACTTGGAATTCAGCTTCATTTGGTTGAGATTCCTCCATAAATGATAAAAAGTCTTGGTTTTTGTGCTTATCATGGCAGCAAATCTGCATACTCTTTTCCCATGTTAATCATATGGAAAATAGGCAAACTCTTTTATTTATGGACAGATTTAGATAAAACTTAGTATATGGCCTAATATGGTCTGAATAATTTTTTTATGCTAAAAACCTACTTTTAGTGTTCCCCATGGCAGCATACCTGCATGCTCTTTCCCTATATATATATATCATAAGGAGAATAGACATTTATTTCCCTATTCATAAGCACGTGATGAAATTTTGTTTCCAGGTTTATCTGGTGAAAATTAATATTACTAATTTGGAAATTCGCTGAGTACGCAGGTCTACTGCGACGGGGAGTATTACATTATATAATAAAGTTAAAACTTTATTTCTTTTTTCTCAGTTTTCACCCTGTGTTGAAAACTACTAGATAATTGCTATAAATAATTTTATTGGTTACTGTTGTAGTTTTATTAATCTTTTTAAATTGATCAGACATAACAATTGAGTCTTAATTAATTCAGTAGTTATTTTTTAGTTTTCTCTTTGTGATGAAAACTACTATTCTGTTGTTACAGTTTCCAACTATATTTTTAGCCACATTTGTATAAGTAAAAAATCGCTATAATTTAAACATATTCGGAAGAATACGAGTAGTCTAAGTTTTTAGGAGCATCAAAATTGTTTGTTTCAATTAATTTCTTACGTAAAATTTTCAGCTTATAATTATCCGTTTAGGTATCAATCATTTAGAGGCTTATTTCGAGAAAAACTGATTGAACAAATATCAATTAACATTTCTGTTTGTATTTATTTCATTTTTTGACTACTTCAAAGTACGGTACTAAAACCTGACATTGCCTCGGGTCACCAAGAAGAAGTTGACCTGTCTATTTTTATGAAATTCCATGTTTCAATAAATGTATTTTCTTCTGCTAATGTTTTAACATGTTACTCATGTGACAAAAAGTATGAAAAACACTGAACACGTTTTCTTTTCAAATGCATTAATAGTAATAAAAATAATAATTATTTATTCATCAAATTACATTGTATACAATTAAACAAAAATTACAATATACCGGCAAAGTGAAAAAATAATAGTAAAAACTTACATTTATACTTATTATGTATATATGTACTTATATACAGGGTGTCCCAGGACTCTCTGGAACCCTTTTGTATATTTGTTCCTTGCATGAAGAGAAGAAAAAAAATCATATAAATCGGGGTCTAAAATGCATTGTTTATCCGCTAGCCGCCATTTTGTTTTTTTCACGTAATAATCTTTATTTCCGTAACGGATGGTTGTATTCAGTTCATATTTGGTATGAATCTTTATCATACTAATTTACATTTTCAGGAAAAAATTAATTATTTCCACTGTGTATTTACAAAATGGCGGCCATTTTAAATTTTCAGCCTCAAATATCTCAAATTCGGTAAATTTCAAACAAATTTAACTTTGTACAAAAAGTTGCCAAATTTAATTATCTAACCAACGGTACCAAGTTTGTAAGGATCTGATAACAAATAACGGAGTTATTTTAATTTTTCTTCAAAAAAAAAAAAAAAAAAAAAAAAAACATTGATTTTGCATTATAATTAATGCAAATTATGGCCATTTTCACAGAAAAATCGCAATAACTCGGTTATTTGTTATCAGATCCTTACAAACTTGGTACTGTTGGTTAGATAATTAAATTTGGCAACTTTTTTGTACAAAGTTAAATTTGTTTGAAATTTGCCAAATTTGAGATATTTGAGTTCGAAAATTTAAAATGGCCCCCATTTTGAAAATACTCAGTGAAAAAAATTATTTCAAATTAATTAAAAAAATAAAAAAAAATTAAAAATTAATTCATGTACATTAGTATGATGAAGATTCATACCAAATATGAACTGAATACAACCATCCGTTACGGAAATAAAAATTACTACGTGAAAAAAACAAAGCTAAGAAAACGTTTAGCTAGCGGCTAAACAATGGCTTTTAGACCCCTATTTGTACGATGTTTTTTTCTTGTCTTGATGCAAGGAACAAATATACAAAAGGGTTCCAGAGAGTTCCGGGACACCCTGTTTATAACAAAATTGTAACATTAAACTTTGATAAATAATTAGGTTACAGGTAGATGAATAGTAGGTTAAGGATGAAATTTATTCATCAATTATATGAGTCATATATCTTACAAATGTTATTCCCCTTCAGGTTAGGCACCTTATCACCATTCAATTGATAAAGATCATGAGAATCACAATACATAACATAGTGCCACAATGAATATCTGGCCCGATCACATGTTTTTCTGAGCAAAATAACACTTCTCAGTGTTTAAACGGAGTCCAGCCTCTGTGAGGCGGCGAAAAACAACCCTGAGGAGTTCAAGATGCTCTTCGAACGAGGACGACACAATGACAAAATCGTCAAGGTAAGCGAACGCTTTCGGTTCTAACTCAGGTCCAATAACTGTCTAGCAGTCGCTGGAAGGCAGCTCGGCAGAGTGCAAACCGAAGGGCATCACCTTAAACTGGAAGAGTCCAAGTCCTGGCACCGTGAAAGCGGTTATGGGGCGACTCTCCTTGGCCAAAGGCACTTGCTAGTATCCTTGCTTCAGGTCCAAGTTACTGATATACTTGGCCTGCCTGAGTTTTTCGAGTAAGGCATTTCTTGGCAAGTTATAGGCATCCTTGATAGAGGAGTCGTTCACCTTGCGCATGTCGATACAAAAGTGATATTTACCCGTCGGTTTTTTAATCAATACAACCGGGGAGCTCCACGAGCTATCCGATGGTTCAATCACACCATCTCGCAACATGGCAGCTACCTCTTCGTTGATTATCGCTTGCATGGCAGGGTTACGTGGATAATGGCGTTGTTTGATGGGAACCGCGTTTGGTTTGAGACGAATAATATGCTCCGTCAACGGGGTTCGCCCAACAACGGACTCAAAACGGGGAAGTTCCTCCTTTAGAAACCGGCGAAGTTGCCCATTTCGCTATCCGTCAGGGGTTGTAGGGTTCCCGAGGCACAACAGAACCCTTCACCCACCGCATCCTTCGCAACCTGGTTGATGTTTATTTGGATGAGTTTAAGCACCTCAATACAACTCATCCCCAAGACAACGTCAGTCGTGAGGCCGGGAACGAAGAATGCCGTGAATTCATGGACGCCTCCGGAGACCCAGAACGGTAAACGTTACCTATCTCGAATTCGGCAGCTCGATCCATCCGCCATTCTCAATTCCGCCTCTGAGGTCTCCGGTTGTACTCCGTGAGTTTGAAGATGGCGGACAACCTTCTCGCATATCAGGTTTACAACCACACCGGTATCCAACAGGGCATTAAAATCTAAATCTAAAATCGTAACACGTGTAAACGGGCTATGTCAGTCACGTGTGAGGATTCACCGGCCGAACAAGCGAAGTTTCCTACGAATCCAAGCCAGTTTGTCCACGAGTTGGAGGTCGTACGGCGCTGGGGCGTTGCGGACTCAGGTGGCCTCCTACAGACTGAGTTCGGCGGGAGTTTCCTGAGCGGCAGTCACAACGATAGGTATATATAAAATCAAATCGAAACTTTCTTTATTCATGAAATGCACAAAGTACACTGAATAGAGTCAATAAAGTTGAATTATAATGGTCTTAAAAACTATCAAGGTATTTTAATAACATTTGATTACATTCTTATACTTCTAGATATTGCTCAGTATTCCAAAATTCATCAAACGAGTACAGGGAAAGTTGAATATGGTATTGTTTTAAGTCTTTGCTAAGTGTATTAAAATTTGGTTTATCAAAAAATTTTTTGGGGAGGTGGAATAAAAATTTGTTACCTATGAAGTCAGTCTTCTTTTCATAATAATTTAAATTGTGTCTCTCCACCCTCCTGTGCAATCTCATGTTGTACCTGTGGTCATTGCACTGAGAAATTATGCTTGTATATTGTTTAACATACATAATCGTTTCAAATATATATAAACAATATACTGTCAAAAGCCCAAAATCTGAAAAATAGTTTTTTATTGAATCTGTTCTTTTTAATTTAAAAATTATTCGCATAGCTTTTTTTTAAGTAGCAAAATTTTGTCCAAATTCTTTTAGTTGTTGCTCCATAAATACTTATTCCATATGCTACATGTGAATGAATTAATGCAAAATAAATAGCTTTTAATGTAATAATATTCGAAACTTTTGCCATTTGGCGCAGAGCATAAAGTCCTGAGGATATTTTTTTGCTTACATAATCTATGTGATCATCCCAACTTAAATTTTCATCAGTTATAAGGCCTAAAAATTTAGTTTTCCCAACCTGATCTAATCTGTTGCTGTCTATTCTTATATCAGGGCGAATTTTTGATCTGGCTTGTTTTGTGGAGAAAGAAATGAAATTAGGTTTCCCAGAATTTAGAAATAAATTGCGGTCATAAAAAAATCTTTTGTGACAGATAGATTAATAAAAGATGACACTTCAATTTCCTCTATACATTTCCTTTTCAAGGTCGGATGGTGTTATGCGAAAGTTCCTGATTTGCTGTTCCTCTGGTCTGTCATTGTCTCCTTTGTACGGGGCAAGTCTGTTAAATTGAACAATCTTCGGTTTTCCCTTTGGTAGCTTTTGGATTCGGTAGACTACATCGTTTATTTGACTTATGATCGTGTATGGCCCTTCCCAAGAACTTTGGAGTTTTTGCGAGTACCCACGTCGCCTCCGAGGATTTTGAAGCCATACCAGAGTTCCAGGTTCGAAACCTCCTTTCTCGGCTTTTATGTCGTATCTCTCCTTCATTCTGTCGCTCGCTCCAAAGACGTTGAACCGGACTTTTTCGACTCATCCATCCGCTTCCGTAGATTAGAGACATAATCTTCACCAACCACTTCTTCATCCGGTGTGAATCCAAACTGTAGATCACATGGCAGGCGCAGTTCTCGGGCAAAAACCACACTGGCTGGGGTCTGTCCGGTGGTCTCGTTAACCGAGCTGCGGTAGGCTAGCATGAACAGATGCAGGTATTGGTCCCAGTCTCGTTGATGTTCAGAGACAACCTTTGACAAGTATTTTCCTATAGTACTGTTCATACGCTCAACCATGCCGTCAGACTGTGGGTGAAGAGGTGTGGTTCTAGTCTTCCGGATGCCAAGGACCTCAAACATTCTGGTAAATATGGCTGACTCAAAGTTTCTTCCTTGGTCTGAATGAAGTTCCAAGGGGACTCCAAATCTGCTAACAAATTCCTTGACCAAGACGTCGGCAACCGTGATTGCTTCTTGGTTTGGGAGTGCGTAGGCCTCCACCCATTTGCTGAAGTAGTCCATGGCCACCAGAATGAATCAGTTTCCTGCGTCTGAGACAGGGAACGGTCCAGATACATCAATAGCGATTCGTTCGAATGGCGCTCCTACATTGTATTTTCTCATCGGGGCCTTCCGTTTGTTAGTTGGTCCGTTTGATGCGGCACATGTAGTACACCTTCGACACCAATCCAGCACTTTAGCCTTCTGATTGGCCCAATAAAACCGCTCACGCACCTTCGTCAGTGTCCGATGGAATCCAAGATGGCCTCCTGAAGCTCCGTCGTGTAGTTCCTTTAGTATCTCGGGAACCCTCTTCTTTGGGACGATTACTTGAAGTTTACTGCGATCCCCCTCCAACGATTCGATCGCTCGTTTCAACACTCCATTGTCCACCAGAATCGAGTCCCATTGTGCCCAATACGTTTTCACGGTCTTGGAAAACGGAGCTACGTCCTGCCACGAAGGTCTTCCGTTGCCGTCCAACTTCCATTTCAGTATGTGCGTCAAGTCTGGGTCTTCTTGCTGGTCTTTGGACAGCTCCTTTCCCTGTCAGGTGTCATCAACTACAGTAACTCGGTTCACTAACGCCTCTCTCCCTTCTCTGCGTGTGCAATGCTTGCAAATGTCTCCACATGGTCTTCTAGAGAGCGCGTCAGCATTTCTGTGGCTTGTTCCGGAACGATGAATGGACTCGAAGTCGTACTCTTGAAAACGTTCAATCCATCTTGCCACTTTGCCCTCTGGTGTCTTAAACCTCAATAGCCACATAAGTGCAGCGTGGTCTGTTCTTAAAAGGAACTTTCTTCCATACAGATATTTATGGAAGTGTTCGATAGATTTTACCACTGCAAACAGCTCTCACCTGGTGACGCAATAGTTACGCTCAGGGGCTGATAGCACTTTGTTGAAGTACCCAATTACTCTTTCTTCTCCATCCTGGAGCTGAGCAAGGACCCCTTCAATGGCTGTATTACTGGCGTCCGTGTCGAGTACAAACTTTCCGTCCGGTCTTGGGTAGCTTAGGATGGGAGAGCGACAAAGCCTCGTCAGCTCGTCAAATGCCCTTTGACAGTCATTATCCCAGACGAAGGGTCTTTTGTCTTCCATTAGCTTCGAAAGAGGCTTTGCAATATTTGCAAAACCGTTCACAAACCTCCTGTAGTATGTGCACAGCCCGAGAAAGCTTCTCACTTGGTGCTTATCCTTGGGCGCTGACCATTCTGTGATTGCCTCGATCTTTTCCAAATCTACTGAGACTCCTTTGTCTGATACGACATGTCCGAGGTAGTTGACCTGTCGGCGGATCAGATTGCACTTCTTCGGGTTGAGTTTGAGGTTGGCAGAGCGCAGACGGGAGAAGACACTTTCCAAGTTCTTAAGATGATCACTAAAAGATTTTCCCACGACAATTATGTCATCAAGGTACACAAGGCAGATCTCCCATGAAAGGCCTCTCAAGACGTTTTCCATAAGTCTTTCAAAAGTTGCCGGAGCATTGCATAGGCCGAATGGAAGCACGTTAAATTGCCAAAGTCCGTTACCAAACGAAAATGCAGTTTTCTCCTTGTCCTCAGGGGCCAAACCAACCTACCAATAACCACTTCGAAGGTCTAGTGTCGAAAACAACCGACACCCACCCAATGTGTCCAGCGTGTCATCAATTCTTGGCAGTGGGTAGCTGTCCTTTTTAGTGACATTGTTCAGTAGACGATAATCGACACAGAATCTTGTTGATCCGTCCTTCTTCTTAACTAGTACGACTGGTGAGCTCCAAGGGCTGTTAGATGGTTCGATGACACCGTCAGCTTCCATCTCCTTGATTATCTGGTTAGCTTCTTCTCTTTTAGCCAGAGATAGTCTTCTAGGTGCCTAAGGTATAGGATTGGCGTCGCCGGTGTCAATCCGATGCTGAACAATATTGTTTCTTCCTCTGGCGCCGCCTCCAAACTCAAACACATCTTGCCATTTAATTAAAAAGTCCCTTACGTCCTTACTCTGCGCAGGTGTCAGCTCCTGTCAAGCACCGTCTGCCAATCCCTCTAGCTCCTTGGGTAGCTCCTGAGATCGTGATGGGCATGGATGCAACTAACAAATACCGAGGAGATGCTTACACAGCTCCCAACCACAGCTCCTTTCTTCACAGTGACGGGAAAGCTGTTCAAGTTCATCAGTCGCACGGGGTTGCTTTGTGCAATGTTAAATAGTGATCTTGCAGCAAAGATTTCACGGCCCATCTGGTGTTCACCATCATCCTTAGGTTCAAGCAGGACACTTTGGCCGGTAGTCCAATCTCCCTCGACTGATGCTTGGGTCACAACTTGACTCCTCGCCGGTAATACCGTGTCTTCCAATAACAGCACTCGTGCTGAAATGTTCTTCCCACGCCGAAGTATGACATCCTCTTTTCCAAAGGTCACAACACACAACACTTTTCGACATGTCCAGTTTCATTCCGTACTTCGTCATTATGTCAGCCCCTAAAATGACATCTTCATCTATGTTGGCAACCAGAGCGCTATGCTTGAAAACGCAGCCACCGATGTGGAAGGAAGCAACTGTCTGCCCGTAAACATTAGCTAACTGTCCTGTGGCTGTTCTTACCGACCAGGAGGTTGGTGTTATATCCTTCTCAGAAACAATATTTGGATTAAGGACGGTCATTCTTGCACCGGTATCCAGGAGACAGCTTCGTAGTTTCCCGTTCACCCTTCCATCAATGTAGAAACTCTTGGCCTGACTTCCCAGTGAAGCAACTTTACCATTTTCTTTCGGGGCCTTGGATATACGGGTTGACAGTTGCCCCTTCCCATCAACCCTGCTTAGTTTTCCTGCTTCCCTTCTGGAGTGGTTGCTGTACACTTGCTTCTAGGGTGTCCTATTTGGCCACAACTCCCAACAGCGAACTTGCTTCCTTCGTGTTTTCAGCGCTTCTAGTACTTGTTTCACAATCGATGCGATGTCAATGGTTGGGGATGTATCAGCCTCCATGGAGCGTACTCGAGCCTGCCCTCGGACTGACTGACGAACAGCTTCGAACTCCAGTGCCTGGGTCAGCGCCTCGCTGAGTGTCTTCGGCCGAGCGAGTTTAACAGCTTGTTGAGTCTCCGGGTCTCGCAATCCGTCCAGAAATTTGTCCACTGCAAGGCTCTCGTAGACGTCGTCAGTGACCGACGGATACGCATTCCTCACCAGACGGGCGATATCTGCCTCAAACTTCTGCAGTGATTCGTTGGGCCTCTGAATCCTGTTCCTCAGCTGTGAGCGGTAGAGCTGATCCATGTGCCGCTTCCCAAAGCGCATTTCCAGTCTGTTCACCAGCGCTGCATAGTTCTGTCGCTCCGACATTGGCATCGTCTGTAGGATAGCCAATGCATCGCCCCGAAGAGACAAGCATAAAACAGGAGCCTTGGTATGCTCGGGCCAACCATGGACCATTGCTGCCGTCTCGAAAAGTGTCATGTAGTCCTCCCATAGAGTTTAATTATCGAAGACAGGGACGGTAGTATGCGGGTTCACTGTCACTCCCGTTGTCGTCCTGTAGTCCGCCTCTGGAACCACAACCTGCCGCGGCGTCGTGACGTTGGCGCTCCCTGATGAAGTTGACGCAGGGCTCAACACAGGACTCTCATTTGCATCCGTACTTATTCTAAGCTTATTAACTAAAATACTTTCTAAGTTTTTCTCAATAACACAAATTTTATCCTCCAAATTGTTTTCAATTACATTTATTTTGTCCTTTATTTCACTGATTTCCCCTTTAAACGTAACAATATCACTCTCTAAACTAGCAACCTTACTTGAATATTCCTCCAGTTAGTCTACTATTTCTTCTTTTAAATTTTTATTATTTTCTAACATTTCCTCTTTCAAACATTTGTTACTTTCTAACATTTTATCTTCTAAGCATTTGCTACTGTCTAACATTTTCGCTTCTAAACATTCGTTACTTTCTAACATTTTATCTTCTAAGCCTAACATTTTCACTTCTAAACGTTTGTTACTTTCTTACATTTTCTCTTCTAGGCTTCCAACCATTTTATTAAAATCGGAAGTATCAAAAAGAAAAATGTCTGGATTTTCACCTGCATCAAGCAAAGCTTGGTAGAGGCGTTGTTGGAGTACTGTTTTTGTACCAGAAGTATCAAGGTCACGTTCTTCTAATCCTCTTTTAAGATCTACCACTTTTAACTCTACGAGCTTCGCCTTTTTGGAAGTCAATTCTAATGAAATACAAAATAAATAATTATGAAAAAACAATAAAACTAGTTTTAACAAATTTTTATACAATACAAAACCAATAGAAATTATCTTACTAAATAAACTCTATTACAAATAAATAACAAAATTAAGTTGACAGCCTTTTAACAGTGTAATTACTAATATAAATATAAACGTACTCAAATATTATTATTAAATTTCTTTGAAATGAAATCACCAAAATATCTACACTTCTTATCAAAGTTGTTTGTCTTTTAATGCCCTTTCTAATGATACCACACATGGGGGGATAAACCCTAGGGATAACGCAGAAAAACGCCTGAAAACCCGATGCGATCGCTACAATTGGTACGTGCCTGAACAATGGTACATATATCATTTTATTGTTGCATATCTACCAATAATGCATTTCGTCTGTTCAGCTAGTTTTAATACTCTCTAATAACAACAAGTTATTTTTAGTTTATCTAATGTTGTTGCACTTCATATTCACAGGGTGTACAAAAAGTAGGCTATAACGAAACTGTATGTTAAAATTTTAATAAAAAAATATTACATTACCTCAAATGATTTTTATATTATTTACATCAGTTTAACTTATATAAATACACTTATATTACATAAACACATATAAAACATATTTAAGCATATTATTAGTTATTTTACTGTGAAAGCAATGCCAACACAAATGTACTTAATTATTCGTTCGCCATCAGCTATCAGGGGGAACCCAGGAGGGGATAAAGAGGATATATCCTCCCCCCTTCCCCCCCGAACTGTTGGAGAGTAAAAGAATAAGCTAAAAAATAAAAATATTCTATGACAAAAGGTTAAAATATTATTTTTATACGCCAGACTTCTATAAACAGATATAAAGGCCAACTTATTATAAAGAATAATTGTTAATTGCACAATGCAAAAAGATAAAACAGTAATATTACATACAAAATAGGTCATTTTAGTTTTAGGAATGAAATACATTATTTATTGGGTACAGTATTAATTATATATTATGTTTATAACATAAATAACTCTGTTACTGTATTCTGTGTCCTATAGATAAACGGTTATGTACCTCTTTATAAGTAAAATATTACTGTGTTTTTAAAATTTACACTATAACTTTTTACCGTACTTCTCCTGAATGTTATTTATTTGCCATCGTCATATAAAGTCAATACATTTGAAAAGAATTTTGGGTAGGGTGATACAAATTATTTTGGTAAAGCGAATTTGAGATAGGAAAATGAATGACATGGAAGATACCTGTTGTTGTCTAGGCTGCCATCTTAAGACTAGAATGGTCCTCTTCCTTTTTCTTCTTGAGGAGGGTATTAATTGGCGGGGAATTTAAAATGGTTTGAAATTGGTAGAGGTTAATGACTGTTTTATGGTATGGATGGTGAATGGTTGGGTTGAGAATGAATATTGGGATTGTTTTGAAATGAAATGAAATTAAATTAAGTCTGGCATTAACAATATTTATTCCAAGTTTAAATAATAGTCTGATCCCTTTATTTAATTTTTAAAACCCATTAGTTTCACTTTAAATTATGACGGAGTAGAGGTCTTCATAAAGTCAAATATTAACTTCTGAAATTCACTAAAACTAACCATTTAGCTTCAAAAATTCCAAAAGTTTCCGGGGGAGGCCCCCCGGACCCACCGTGTTCTTGGGGTGTATTCCGTAACCCCCCACCCCCCCGTGTTACCCCTCTGCAAAAAATTCCAACCCCCACCGAAATTGAATGCTGGGTTCGCCCCTGACTGCTATTTATATACTGTTCAATATATCACTGTTTAACTAACTAACTGTTAACTAACTGCAACTAATACTGAGCTTATGTTTGACATTTCTTAGATTCTAATCATAATAATTTTTGCACAAAAACTCATCAACACTTCTACATTTGCACAATGTGCAACATGGGACTTTGTTCCTTTTTGTATACACACGTCGACTTAGCACATTTCATGCACCTGCATGCTCCAACAATCATTGGGGGGTACATAACCATCCCTGTTTTTTTTTTTTTTTTTTTTTTTTTTTTTTTTTTTTTTTTTTTTTTTTTTTTTTTTTTACTAAAGTGTTGTTGTCCACTTGAAATCCAAAATCTAGTGGATCGAATAAATGAAATTCTACATCAATGCAATTTTTCTGTAAGTACGTATGGTATTATGCCCATATATATGGACCTGATTATACAAGTTTGGCAAGAAAAAGCCCCTATGGGTGTGGTATCCAAAAAACTTTTGAAGGATTTTTGAAACTCAAAAAATCCAACCCAAATTGAATCAAGCTTAGTTTCTGCCGAGATTTATTTAGTCCAGGTACTCAAAAAACGTTCTAAAGCAAAGAATTTGGACGAACTCAGTATGGATTTTTTTTCATGGAAAAAACGCCAGTATCAGAGACGTTCCACCGACCAGCCGAAGCGCCAGACAACACTTACTGAGGGCATATTACCATTTTTACTTACAGAAACATTGCATTGACAAAGAATTTCTTTTATTAGGTCCACTATAATTTGGATTTCAAGTGGAAAATATTCAGTACCAAAGATTCTATAAATGTAGACATGTTGACGATTCTTTGTGCTAAAATAATTATGATTAGAGTATAAGAAATGTCAAACATAAGTTCAGCATTAGTTAAACAGTAATATTGAACAGTATACATATAGCAGTAACATTCCAGAAGAATGATAATTGGATGAACGGATCGAAGAGGAGTGAATCCTCACACATGACTGTTACAACCTCACTAGAGTGACAAATCCCGATTCCGTTGACCGACGATTACGTTCGCAAGAAGCCTCAGATCGACTTCAAACTTTCACAGTAGATTTTAGCCGTAATTCTTTAGGTCGAGTTCGTTTCTGAAGTTATTCTGTCCAGTAATAAAGTAATTAGACGTAATTTAATTTCCCATAAGAAATGCATTGTGGGCTGTAAATAACGGTGTTTAGGGTGTTTAGGTTACGTTAAACGGTGCTATTTTTGTTAGTTGTCTGACATATATAGAAAGCATGTATTATATGAAAACTATATTCTGCCTGTTGTTGTGGTACTAAACCATTTGTTATGTCACGATTAAAAATACAAAATGTAAATGAAAATAAAGTAAACAAACAACTAGAAACAATAACAAAACAAAAGTTTTACCAATGTGCACTTTGTTATATTTTGCAAATTTTCATTTCAAACTTGACGTTGGATGGCAGCTCTTTTATGCCGTACTTGGCTATTTATTACTATTAACTTAGGTATTATGCATAGTTGTTGAGCTAACTGCAATAATTTTACAATTCTTTTTTATTGATTTCAGTCGGTGTCTTCATCGTTTAAAACTGACTAATTATTTTACTTATTATTCTTTTATGCTAACGGCATTATATATGTTGTTACTTTTAAAAAAATAATACCATTTCCGGTTTGTTGTCGTTTCCTCTTCTGTAGAGTTTCCTCTTCTGTAGAACGTCGTTGAGCCATATCGGATATGGTATTGCGTTCAAGTTTGAATAGTTATAACTAGCGATTCCTTATAAACCATTTTACCGTTGTCAAATTTTAATATTGCAAATATTAAATTACTTATTCCTCATTCACTTACAAGTGAATCACTTGTGTTAGTTAATTGTTTTTAATAATTTTGTATGACTGCCAACATCTAACTTGCTGAAAGGTAAGTATAGAAGCTTCACCTTTTCTTATTTATTAGCTTATCGTTATTAATTTTTCAGTTTGGTGTGAGCCAATGCCTTTACATTCTGCTTTTATTTGTAATAGAAAACGGAAAGCCTATAGGCCTAATGGTTTCTTACTTTGATTGAACAACTTTTTTTACATTTCTACAATTAACTTACTCAAACCAACTTTATAGGCTTAAGACGTTTTGGATCACGTTATAATTTACAGAGGTGCACCTCATTCTTACATTTTTCAGATTATTATTTTTTTTAGTTGTAATGAGCTAGGCCTATAACACATTAATTAAATGATCATTGCTTTTTCTAATAAATAGGGAACCTTTTAGGCTTACAACAAAACCTTTTTTTAAAGTCAATGTATTGGCCTAATTCATCTTAAATTTTTTTAGGTCACGCCCCCAACTGATCTAGGCCCAGACCTAAACTCCTAAACTTTCCCAGTTTGTTGTAAATTTGCTAAAAACTTATAACTTGCCTTAAGTTATTTAAAAGGTAAATTTAATAGTGTAAGGGAAGAAGCCTATAATTTTTACTACTTTATATGGAATAGGCCTCCATGTGATAGGCTTGCACCTACACCTACAGAAGTAAGTTATTTCTCTTTTTCCGTACAAGAGTTTTCCAATGTTTCTTTGACTTTTTAATTTTACTTGCCTTGAGCTTATTTGCTGTCCAACACCTTATTTCACTTACCGTATTTAGGCTTATAAAACGGCAAAACTTCTTTAAATCCTACTCCATCATTATTGTATAACACATGTTAAATTATCATATGTTATTTATTTATTATTGTTTTTGTTTATGTTAAAACAGTTAGTTGTTATCTAGCTTAAATTGAATAAATATGGTTATGTTTTTGAAAGTAATTTGATTTAAATAGACATAGCGCAGTCTTGAAGAACTACAGATTCCTTGTACTGAATAATTCAACCGGATCAAGATCACAACAACGTCCTGGCACAGCAAAGCCAGCTATAAACAAGGTAAACAATTGCTACAGATGTGGAGGAGTCCACGACGGCATTCATCTATGCCCAGCATTAGGAAATATTTGTAAAAAATGAAATAAATCTAATCATTTTTCTAATGTTTGCAGGACTAGGCAATGTAATTACTTAGATAGGCTTGACAACCCAGATGAAGAGAAACCTTTTGATGAATCAAACATCAATAGCCTTTGAGTTGTTGATTGTATAAAAAATAAAAATGCTTGGTACAAAACACTTACTGTTGAAGGTAAAAAGATCAAGTTCAAACTTGATAGTGCGGCCGATGTCAACGTGTTGCCTTACCATTATTTTAAAGATCTAAAAATGTCTTGCAAAGTAAAATCATGCAATACCACATTACAGTCATTCGGAGGGTTTAGCATTAAGCCGTGGGGTATTTTTGACGGGCAAATCGAAACAGATGATAAGATTGATGTAGAAACCTTTTTGATTGTAAAAAAATGAAAATACAGTTCCTATATTAGGTCTTCAGACTTGTATTAAACTTAATTTGTTAAGGCGTATTGACAGTGTGTCTAATGAAGAAGACAAACCATACCTAGAAAATGAGAAACAATCAATTTTTGAGAAAAATAAAGATGTTTTCGAAGGGTTAGGTTGTTTTCCTGATAAGTGCAAAATAAAAATAAGGGTATGAAATGGCGAAACGCTATATTTATCAGAAGGAATACACGAACTTGTGTAAAAGATCAAACTCAAGAGGGAGATGTATATCACATGTCAAATTATCATATGTTATTTATTTATTATTGTTTTTGTTTTTAAAACAGTTAGTTGTTATCTAGCTTAAATTGAATACCCCCCGTCGCTGCAGACCTGCGTACTCAGCGAATTTCCAAATTAGTAATATTAATTTTGACCAGATAAACCTGTAAACCAAATATCATCACTTGTTCATAAATAGGGAAATAAATGTCTATTCTCCTTATGATAAATATAGGAAAAGAGTATGCAGGTATGCTGCCATGGGGAACACTAAAAGTAGGTTTTTAGTACAAAAAAATTATTTCATAAATTTTAAATTATTATATAAAGCCATATACTAAGTTTAATCAATATCTGTCCATTGCTAAAGGAGTTTGCCTATTCTCCATATGATTAACATGGGAAAAGAGCATGCAGGTTTGCTGCCATGATAAGCACAAAAAACATGTTTTTTACCATAAATGGATGAATCTCAACTAAATGAAGCTGAATACCAAGTTTCATCCAAAAATATTAGTTGATCAGTGAAATATTAACACATCCTTATTCTCCATAAGATTAACATTGGAGCTTCAAAATACAATGTACTGTCTTTAGACTTTTTAATATCTCGGTAACCAATGGAGATAGAGCAAAGCTTCAAAATACTAAATTGTGTGTTTTTTTTTTGAGCTAAATCCAATGGTCAAAATAAAAATTAAAAATTTTTTAAAATTACATATGAAAAATGCAAAAAAACCCATTTTTGGGGTACAAAACCCCCCAAAACTACCCCTTCCGGTAGGTCGATATGTCTGGTTTACGAACTCATCCGAATAAACGTAGGATTACACAGCTCTACCAAATTTGGTGTCAATCGGACCTTTTTTATGAGAGTTATTGTGCCTAGGGACATATATATATATATATATATATATATATATATATATATATATATATATATATATATATATATATATATATATATAAATTTTAATGACTATTATTTTTGGTCTCTGGGCACCTCAAAACGAAAAAGTAACATGGTCTCCGGCTTAGGTCTTACCATGAGACCTACGGTAATAGCTTATCCCCTATGGGAAATTCTCTAATAAATATGGTTATGTTTTTGAAAGTAATCTATACTTATTTAATACGCTGAGGGTTTTTTTTTTTGTCTTGAGAACTCCTCCTACGATTTTCAACCGATTTTCAAGTTTTTGGTGTCGTTGGATAGGGCTTGATCTGAGGTTGTTTCCGCCAAAAACTGATGAGAATCGGACTGAAAATAAAGGCGCTATCCACCATTGAAATCTAAAAATTTCCCATTTAAATAACATTGTAATTGAATAAAGCATTTTAAACATCTGTTAATAATCCGCAGCTGTAAATACGTGTTGTTTTTGGTAATTACAGATATTCACAATACAGGATTATTATAGTCGGATGTCATTGATTTAGAACTAAAGTAACATTTATGCTGTAGTAAAATAAATTGCTCGATTTCGAGCAACATACTAGTTTTACTATTTCGTATACTACTCGTATACTAGTTTTATTTAAATAGACAATTATTATCTGTTTGGAATTTTTATATTGCGGTTAAGATTTTTCAATGGAAACAATCAAATCAACAACATATTGAGATGAGAATGTATTGTAAAAATTGAACCTAACCATATAACTGTAAAACATTTCGACAATGGTTTTCTTGAAACATGCAATACTCCCCATCGCAGCAGACCTGCGTACTCAGCGAATTTCCAAATTAGTAATATTAATTTAGACTAGAGGAACCTGTAAACAAATTTTCATTACGTCCCAATAAATAGGGAAATAAATGTCTATTCTCCTTCCGATAAATATAAGGAAAAAGTATGCAAGTATGCTGCCATGGGTAGCATACCTATGTAAAAACACTAAAAGTAGGTTTTAAGCATTAAAAAAATTATTTCGGCCATATCAAGCCATATACTAAATTCATCAATATATGTTTATCTGTACATTGCTAAAGGAGTTTGCATATTCTACATCTATACTTATTTAATACGCTAAGGGTTTTTTGTCTTGAGAACTCCTCCTACAATTTTAACCGATTTTCAAGTTTTTGGTGTCGTTGGATAGGGCTTGGTCTGTAGATGTTTCGGCCAAAAATTGATGAGTAGCCTATCGGACTGAAAATAAAGGCGCTATCCAAAATTGAAATCCCAAAATTTCCCATTTAAATAACATTGGGATTGAATAAAGCATTTTAAACATCTGTTAATAATCAGATGTAAATACGTGTAGTTTTGGTAATTAAAGATATTCACAATATTGGATTGGTCGGATGTCATTAATTTAGAGCTCAAAGTAACATTTTTTTTGTATGAAAATAAACTGCTCGATTTCAAACAACACGTATACTAGTTTAATTAAAATGGGAAAAGATTATGCAGATTTGCTGCCATGATAAGCACAAAAACCAAGATTTTTTACCATTAATGGATGAATTTCAACCAAATGATGCTAAATACAGATAGTTTCATCCAAAAATATTGGCTAATAAGTGAAACTAGAGATCGCCTCCTGATCGAAATTCGATCAAAATTTCAGTTGATCTGGCCCCAAGGAGCTTAAAAACATTTTAGAACTAAAACATCTGTTCTTCCTAATTTTCTAGCAGTTGCTTTTACAACAGCTGTCTAATGATTCATTCAATTCTTCTTTCTCCATAAGATTAACATTGGACCTTTGATAGCATGTGGGGCGTAGCCCTTTAGTCCGATGTGAATTAGAATGCGATTCTGCTAATCCACAGGACTATACCTTTCTAAAGGTATTCTCGGATTTATCGTACGATGCACACGAGCTGAGAAAAAAGGTGGAAATGAAACATGCTTGCGTATTAATATATAGATTAACACATCCTTGTTCTCCATAAGATTAACATTGGAGAACCAAAAAACAATGTACTGTCTTTAGACTTTAATAACTCGGTAACCAATGGAGATACAGCAAAGCTTCAAAATACTATACTGTGTATTTTTAGGAAAGAATCTGGCATTGAAATCTTAATTGTAGTTTGGAACTATTGATTACTTTTATTATAATAGTATTATTTATAAAATAGAAATATTATCGCAAAATCTTAAACAAAACCAAACCATAAACAGTAACGATGGAGTAGAAAACTTTGGCCGGATTTGAGGGCTTATACTGTATTCAATAAAAAATCTTAATTTTTAATATATACATGTCATTGGTGAGTTTACAATGAGTGAAGCAACTACACTTACTAAATTTATATACCATGTTCCAAATTGAGCATACCAACTTTTGTCAAAATATATTCTCCTATTTTAATTAGATGCCATGATTGAAAAGAAAGTCCAAGTCACAAATTATCGAAGAAAGACGTAAAAAGAGGAAAATTATTAATGAAGTCGCCAGGCAAGATGAAGCTTTTAATCTAAGACATGAGTGAGTATTTTGGTAAAAAACACTATATTTTCAACTATTTAAGAGCTTACATGAATTGCATATCATAAATAATAATTTACCTTAATATACCAAGTACCTTAACTATTTAAGGGTTAGGCCTATATAAAAGCTGGTTTATTTTTTAAAGTCCTACTTCTTAAAAGGTAACATGGAATAAAAAAAAGGAAAATAAATAAAGTTATTTACTTATTTATCTAAATCAAATTAATTATAGGCTATCAGGTCTAGATGAAATAAATACGAATTACATCTCAATTTACTTAATTACATTACAACTTATGGGAGCACTTAAGTGGTACTAATTTTTTCTGTTACTACATTAAAGGTTTCTATTTCTAATTTATTTTGCAGATCACTTGAGGCCCAAGTTGCCCCAGATACTTCGCCAAAGTATGACCAATTCCAAAAAGAATTTGAAGACAATATGCGTAAAGTGCAAAAACATTATTGTAAAAATTGTAATCGGTCATACTTTGGATCAAAACAAAAATCTTGCAAAAAGAATTGTCAAAGATTTACTCCACAGAATAATATGGACCCAGGAATAGTACCCCTTGAACTAAGCGACCTGACCTATTTAGAAAAATAACTTATAGCACGGATCCATCCAGTTATAAGTGTATATAAAATAAAGGGCCACCAATTAGGGTACCGTGGACATATTATAAACTTCCCGCAGGATATAAAAACCTTTGCATCCTGTTTTCCACATAGAATTAACGATGTTACATCAGTATTGGCAGTAAGAATGAAAAATAGACAGCACAGTACTAAAACTTTTGTTGATTTCCACGTTAGAGCCATGAAAGTAAAAGAGGCTCTAGGAGTGGTTAAAAACCAACAACCCTTACTATCATGACATTGTCATCAGTGATGAAAATTTATCTTTACTGCCTGAAGATGGTAAAATGTCTGATAGTATTGAAGCAATAGTGCAAAATGATGAGGATAACATTGATGAAAGCTTAGATCAGGTATGCTAAAATTTATGTAGATATCTTACACAGACGTTTGACGTATACATGACCAAAGATTTTCTACAGGTAAATACTACTTCCGCAGATTTGTTTGTCTATTTTTGCCGTTCATCCCCATACGCGCAGAATAAGCGTACTCCTAGTAGTAGCAGTAGGCTATGGGTAAGAGTCACAGTTTGTTATTTGCATTTCAATAAACAAAAAATAATGTACTTCATAACAATACTTTATGTGTGTTTATTCTGAAACAACATTAGTTATTATTTAAGTTATAAAATCATACTATGTAACAATAAAAATTATTCAACATAAAGCTTTTATTTCAAATACACAATAAAACGAAAAATGTTAATTCTAAAACAGTGGTAAAAATTTTTAATTTAAAATTATTTCTGATAATGTAAAAAAACATATTTAAACGATGACGGACGAATAATAAAGTACATCTATATTGGCATTGCTTTCACAGTAAAATAAATAATAACATGTTTAAAAATGATTTATATGTGTTTATATAAAATAAGTGTATTTATATAAGTTAAACTGATGTAAATAATAAAAAAAACATTTCAGGTAATGTAATAATATTTTTTTATTAAAATTTTTATCATACAGTTTCGTTATAGCCTACTTTTTGTACACCCTGTGAATATGAAGTGCAACAACATTAGATAAACTAAAAATAACTTGTTTTTATTAGAGAGTATTAAAACTAGCTGAACAGACGAAATGCATTATTGGTAGATATGCAACAATAAAATGATATATGTACCATTGTTCAGGCACGTACCAATTGTAGCGATCGCATCGGGTTTTCAGGCGTTTTCTGCGTTATTCCTAGGGTTCATCCCCCATGTGTGGTATCATTAGAAAGGGCATTAATAGACAAACAACTTTGATAAGAAGTAAAATTGCCAAATTCTCACTAGTTAACAAGTTATAAGCAAAAATTTACAAAAGTTTATTTTTAAAATTCAATTTTTTAAATATTATGGAAAAACTAATAAGTGCATAAGAAAATGGTAAATACAAAAAAGATAGGTCTTTTGATGAGCTTTAAAACAAAAAAAGATTTATCCAAATCCGATAAATAACATCTGAAATATACGCAATTAAAAAATATCACTTTCCGCCATCTTGATGACGTCATAGCGGGTAAACCTACCAGATGCCGAAATGACACCTAAGTGCAAAACACTTCCTAAGACACATATATTCGACTAAAAAAGTCAAATTGACTATACGCGATTTTCCTACGGAATGTATTGTCAGATCCTGGACTAACCGGCCGTTGGTCATTTGTTAGAGTTTGAAAAAATAGGATATTTTTTCCTAACCTATAACAACACTCTAACCTATAAGACCTTAGGTTGGTAGCCCACTTAAAAGTAGTAACTCATTGACAAACCAGTAATTCCAAATGGAAATTTATACGTTAAAACCTATCTAAACTAGATAAAATGAAAATAGTATTGTTTTGATGTTTCAAACGTGATGGCTACTTGGATTGATATTACACGAAGCTATTTCCGAATATTCGAAGAGTTATTAGTTATTACGTTGTGACACAACTACCTAACGGTTAAGATGGTAAGAAAGTTTAACTACTTTCGAGTTATTTTCCACCTTTTTTACCATTGCAAAATGTTAAGACCCAGAAGACCGTCTCCCAGTCGGGGCCATTTTAAGGGACAACTAGGCCTATTAAAGTTCGCGAGGCCATTGTAAGCGCGGGGTCTTTGTAAGGGGCCTGGTGCGGTCGCACCGCTCGCACCGTTCTGAGGCCGGCTCTGCTTATAATTTGTATTATGCTCCATGATATTAATGTGGGGGGGGGGGGGGGGGTCACGAAAGTCAATAGATATTCGCCGAGTACTGTACATGAAGGCAAGGCTTTTATGACTGTTATTATTTGTAGTTCTGCATCACTGGTAACATGTAGCGTGTTGGTGTGTTCATGCGTGTGATAAGTCAATACGTTTTATGTGTGAGGTAACGTTATTGTGTTCATCACAGAGTGTTTGTTCATTGGTGTCTTAAGGTGGTGCAAGGGGGTTTTCGTAGTTGAAAATTATACCGTTTTAACTGTTTAATTCGACTAAACAAATCTTTTCTAATAATGGAAAAATATTTTAAAAAATTTGACCCGATTATTTTATGACTTATTGTCATATAAAGTGGTGGTTTTACGTCACATTGGTGCTTGCCTTTCTTAAAAACCGCTAGAGTCTAAGGACCCATATTTTTGCCAATTTTAATAATTAATTATGTAGATTAAAACAAACTATTACAAAACATTCACAAAATTATTTCAATTTTAATGACGACTTAAATTTATGACCTAAAAGAATATATCCTTTAAATAGAAATAAAATTAGTTTCAATTTCTTTGGCCAAAAATGCACTTAAAAAATATAACTATCATACTTTAAAAATTTTTTTTGTAAGCAGGAGGCAAGCACAAATATAACAATTTTGAGTTTTATTACGCCTAATAGCTGACAGCTGCAACCCGCTCGTCTCCGCGCACTCGCCCGCCGCGCACACACGAGCACACGTGCGGGCTACCTGCCCCTCGCCTCTCCTCATCACCGTTGTGTCGGTCCGCCCTTCAGAAACTATTTGATAGGGATCTCGCAAACTATAAAAGTTAAAGGTTAAATGAGTAAAGTAGTGCGGAACTTTAAGTTGATGTGTTACAAAATGATTAAAAGCTATCAAACTATTATAAACAGCAAAATACCCCCGTCGCAGCAGACCTGCCTACCCAACAAATTTAATATCCAATCTAAGATTTTTTACTTTCCCCATAAAAACACCATAGAATCAAGTCATTTTTGATTCTTTTGAAACTCCATAAACCCCTGGGAGGTCCCTGTCAAAAGTTATCCGTACCACGGACACATATATCTAACCAATAATATCAAGTTTGTAAGGATCTGACAACAAATACCGCAGCTATTGAGATCTTTCTTGTAAAATAACCGCAATTTGCATGCATTTTAATATAAAATCAATGGTTTTGTGCAGAAAATGGCAATTACTCTTTTATTTGTTGTCAGATCCTTACAAATTTGGTATCATTCGGTAGATAATTATTACCTTTCTTGCTGTTTATAACGGTATGATAACTTTACAGATTTTGAGTTTAAAACCTTTAAATGGCCGCCGTTTTGAAAATGCACATCGGAGAAAAAGATTTTTTCTTGAAAATGAATATTGGTATGATAAAGGTTCATACGAAATATAAATTTAATGCAACCATCCGTTACGGAAATAAAATTTATTAAGTGTAAAAAAATTGCGGCTAGTGGCCTAACGAAGCTTTTTAGGACATATGTTCACATGATATTTTTTGTTTATTTTGATCCAAGGAGTCGCCACACGGAGTTTCGGAAGAGAGTTTCCAAACACCCTGTATATATAGGTTGTCTCACGTAAGGTGTCTCAAATCGATTATAGATCAACAGTTTGTCCTACAATCTTGAAATAAAATCATCTCCCACTAAATTGACCCCAAGGATTTATTTAAAAATATTTTTAATGTTGTATAAATACAGAGTGACCCAAAAGCTGCGGGTCACAAGTTCGAATCCCGAAAATTTCAAATACAAACATGTGTCATATTATACATCATTAAAAAGGTCTATTTAATATAAACATGTTGAGGAAAAGAGAATTTGGTTATCTTTTATACGTTTCATAATGGCGTCCATTTTTGTTGCTAAAATCAAAATTTACGGAATAGCCTGTAATTATTTTATTATCTGTCATAAATTACTTCTGATTCAAAATACTTATTTGAAATAAGCTAAGCTTTTTATCTTGTATTTCACCTATATTTGGCTGCTAGTCAAATAAAAATTAACTAACTTCGTTAATGTCCCAAAAATAATATTTTCATCATACCATTGCGATAAACGTTGTTTTCGGAACGGTCAGCTGTGAACGAAACTAGTTGATTACCGCGATGGGTTGGATAAACGTGTTGGTTGGTAAACAAAGTTTTCGGGACTAGACCGCGAAACAGTGGTTTTCGGGACACTAAACAAGTTAATTTATTTTTAATAATAGCTGTAAATAGTTCAAATACAAGATAAACAAATAACAACGTAAGAAGGAGTATATAGGTTGAAATTTATTAAATTTTATCCAAACTGTAAATTTATTAAAGGTGGTATGATGAAAAGTACTGTTAGTTACTCGTCCGAAAGTGGTATATCGATGCTCGATCGAATTCAAGTACCTGAAACTCGATCTTGCACCGATAACGACCACTTTCCGGACTAGTCACGAAATATACTATTTCCGGCCTAGTTTTGAAAACATGTATTTTCGGATTGTTCCGAAAAACATGTTTATGGCAAGGGTATGATGAAAATAATTATTCCAGATTGCATTGGACTTGTTTGCTATCATCCACCGCGAACTGGTTTGGTTTTGTTTTTGCCTCTTACGTGCTAAATCGATTCCAGCATCCCCGTCGAACAAGCTGGGTTTAGACCTGGGCGCAACTGTTGTGACCAGGTTCTAGCTCTTACTTCTTTCATCGAGAATGGGTTTGAGCGAAGACTGAAAACCTCCGTTGCTTTCTTAGATCTTACTGCAGCTTATGACACTGTCTGGAGAAAAGGCCTCCTTATTAAATTTTACAACCTGATTCCTTGCCCTTTCCTGTTGCGTCTCCTCAACTCAATGCTTTTTAACAGGATGATTAAAGTATATTTTGGACGAAAGGAAAGTATTTTTAGGCAACTAAAGGATGGCCTGCCACAGGGGTCAGTGCTCGCCCCACTGCTGTTTAATGTGTATACAGCAGACATTCAAGACACTCGCTCCTCAAAGTTCGTTTACGCAGATGATATAGCTCTGGCTTATGAGCACAAGGAATTCCAACTAGCTGAGGAAACACTAACAAATGACCTTACGACCCTCGGTGAATACTTTAAAGCCTGGAAGCTAAATCCAAACCCAACAAAAACCGAGGTTTACAGGGGGAAAAGAAAACATTTTTGCTCTGGAGGGTCTTTCCAACGAAGATGTTTGGGAGCGGGACTGTCACATTCTGCTGGAGCAAGTTGGCACCTTAGCCCTTGGAAACATTTCAAAAACCGTAGTCCGGGGCACATCTTCAAAACAAAAATTTTAAGAAAGGAAAAACGGAATTTGAAGAAAAAAATGCTGTTTGCTAAGAACCCTCCAAAGAGGAAAAGACGTGAAGGAGGAAGCTACGACATGGAGTACGGCCCTCTCGCCGTAAAAGCTGAGAGGAGGAACTGAAGATCAAATGTGATCAATTTGTGATGGAGATTAAGATGGAATTCATTTCAAGCAGATATAAAGTTCTGTATTTTGTTATGACTCTTTATTGTTTTTGTAGCGACATCGATTATGAAATTGTACTGTATTTTGGTCGGTCAACTAGTATTGCATCAATGTCATTAATTTTATTTAGAACTTTCAAATCCTTAAGTTTTTATTAATTTATCAAATTTTTAAATGTTTATTTGCAGTTTTTAATTAGATTAATATGTTTAGAATTTTAACTATCAAAACATGGGTGTCAAGTTAAAGCCTTTGACTCAATTTAGGTTTTAAATTGTCAAATACATAATTATTTAAATTGAATTTATTATTTAAAAAAAAATCGAGAATTGTTTTATTTTAGCCGCCCTTGATGAAAACTATGAAGAACATATTCTATGGGTTGGAATAACATTTCGTGTTAAGGTTGTTTTATGTAACAATTTAATTTTCTAAACTAAATGATATTACTATTTTTTTTTTAATTTTTTACTTATAACTTTTGTGATCATTCAATACCTAAAAGACCAAAAATGGCTGTGAATAAAACTGTACTTGGTGCCACTTATAAAAGTTTTTTTAGTCTTATCTTTATGAGTAATTGAATGGTAAGTCGGTAGTGTTTTACCAAAGGACAGTTCTCTTTTTCTCTGGTTTTAGAATTTTAAAATAAAATTTTTAATATCAGTTATAATTGTCGAAAATCATCTGTTTTTCTCTAGTGGCAAGTTTTATAGATGCAGAGGTTTACGGGGATTGTGTTTTAAAACTAAACAATTCAGATATAGATTGGATCTTAATTTTTTATAAAAGTAAAACGACGGATTTCGTTCTCTCAGTTATTAGAATTTTTTTAATTAAATTTTTAATTTCAGATATAATTTTCTAAAATCATCTGTTTTTCTCGATTTTTAACTGAAGTTTTCCATTAGTTTTGATGAAACTACCTACCTCTTTGATGTAACAAAGAAAATTTGGCACCCTTATTCTACTTTAATATGACACCTTAGTTATAGCTCTAAGCTGCATATAGCAAAAGATAACATGATTTTATAAAAAAACCTCGCATAGGCATTGAAAAAACTTATGATTTTAGACATTTATAGGTAAAACTTGAAAGTTTATTTAAAAATTAAAAAAAAGGAGCCTACAAGATCCATTTTAGACATTTATAGGTGAAACTTGAGAATTTTTTTAAAAATTCAAAAAAAGGAGCCTACAAGATCCGTCTTTTTACTTTTAGAAGAAAATTAAGAATGAATCTCTTTTTTAATTGGTCAGTTTTATAACACGATCCCAGTACAACTATGCATCTATATAACTTGCCACTAAAGAAAACAGATGATTTTAGACGGTTATAGTTGAAATTAAGAATTTTATTTAAAATTTTATTTTTTATACATTTATAAAAAGTTAAGAGTCAATCTCTATCTTAATGAGTTGATTTTCAAACACGATTCCCGTAAACCTCTTCATACATAAAAGTCGCCTAGCGTTACGGCCGTGAGGCGGCATTCCGGCTCAGGTAGACCGGAGTCTAAAATACCCCCGTCGCAGCAGATCTGCGTACTGAGCGAATTTCCAAAGAGTTGTTTGTTCAACATCAGAGAACCTTGTGGCTATCTTATATAATTCATAATCTTTACTAGGAAGTATTATAAGTTTAAAGTAATTTTTTCGAGTTAATTATTTTTATTTAATAATTTATAAATAAATATGTGTGTGAATTTAAAAGTTTCAAATTTCAACGAGAGCTTTGAGGTGGTATAAAGATAGCATGCATTAAAATTTTAAATTTTAAAATTTTTTACAAACTTTTTAAAAAAATATTAAATTTTGGAATTTTATTTTATAAATGATAGAAAATAAAATGAATTATTTTACTCATGTGACAATCATTGTAAAGCTTTGCTTATTCCAGCATTTTAAATCACAAGTTTTTTTTTAATAAAATAAATAGATGGCATTTCGTTAAGTTTTATTCTGGCTACAACAAAGGCATTTTTATGGAATGAAGATAACGAAAATGTTTTACCATCATGTTTGTATGAAGTAGACCTTTGAAATTGTGTGTAATATGACATAAATATACATTTATTATGTATCATATATGTTTATTGATTGGTTGTTATTTGTGGATTTCCGAACGAGTGTATTTAATTAACTTATTGTGCTTGTAATTTGGGTTCTTTAACAAATGTATGATATAATTATGTTAAGAGTTGTTATATTTATTTTTATTTCCATTTTCAAGCTATAGACAGTATTAGTCGTAATTATCAAAATATAAAGCGTCTCAGGACAAAAATATTTCCGTTTATGTTAAAAATTAGTTAAATTAATTATGTTGTAGCTGCAATACCATAAACCTGGTTAAACGTTTCTATTTGAAATAATAAACTGTTTCCTTCTAATTATGAATTTTTTTAAGGATAGGAATGGACAAAAATATGACAGTTCTCTTAGATTTAAATTGCATGTTCATATTCAGGAAATTTTCAAACTGCAGCCATTAATTATTAAAACTAGAGGAAAAATAAATATTAGTTATACCTTACTTATGATAAACTATTTAACATTTACCAAAAAAATCAACATTTTCTCCCACGGCCTCTCCCACAGCCGGCGGTATTCTTCGGTGGTGTTGGCGGGGAAGGTGAGGGTGGCAGCAGCAGTTGTGGTGGTGATGGGACCACTGACGGACTCCTTCCCCGGCCTCTCCCACAGCCGGCGGTATTCTTCGGTGGTGTTGGCGGGGAAGGTGAGGGTGGCAGCAGCAGTTGTGGTGGTGATGGGACCACTGACGGACTCCTTCCCCGGCCTCTCCCACAGCCGGCGGTATTCTTCGGTGGTGTTGGCGGGGAAGGTGCGGGTGGCAGCAGCAGTTGTGGTGGTGATGGGACCACTGACGGACTCCTTACCCGGCCTCTCCCACAGCCGGCGGTATTCTTCGGTGGTGTTGGCGGGGAAGGTGCGGGTGGCAGCAGCAGTTGTGGTGGTGATGGGACCACTGACGGACTCCTTCCCCGGCCTCTTCCACAGCCGGCGGTATTCTTCGGTGGTGTTGGCGGGGAAGGTGCGGGTGGCAGCAGCAGTTGTGGTGGTGATGGGACCACTGACGGACTCCTTCCCCGGCCTCTCCCACAGCCGGCGGTATTCTTCGGTGGTGTTGGCGGGGAAGGTGCGGGTGGCAGCAGCAATTGTGGTGGTGATGGGACCACTGACGGACTCCTTCCCCGGCCTCTCCCACAGCCGGCGGTATTCTTCGGTGGTGTTGGCGGGGAAGGTGCGGGTGGCAGCAGCAGTTGTGGTGGTGATGGGACCACTGACGGACTCCTTCCCCGGCCTCTCCCACAGCCGGCGGTATTCTTCGGTGGTGTTGGCGGGGAAGGTGCGGGTGGCAGCAGCAGTTGTGGTGGTGATGGGACCACTGACGGACTCCTTCCCCGGCCTCTCCCACAGCCGGCGGTATTCTTCGGTGGTGTTGGCGGGGAAGGTGCGGGTGGCAGCAGCAGTTGTGGTGGTGATGGGACCACTGACGGACTCCTTACCCAGCCTCTCCCACAGCCGGCGGTATTCTTCGGTGGTGTTGGCGGGGAAGGTGCGGGTGGCAGCAGCAGTTGTGGTGGTGATGGGACCACTGACGGACTCCTTCCCCGGCCTCTCCCACAGCCGACGGTATTCTTCGGTGGTGTTGGCGGGGAAGGTGCGGGTGGCAGCAGCAGTTGTGGTGGTGATGGGACCACTGACGGACTCCTTCCCCGGCCTCTCCCACAGCCGGCGGTATTCTTCGGTGGTGTTGGCGGGGAAGGTGCGGGTGGCAGCAGCAGTTGTGGTAGTGATGGGACCACTGACGGACTCCTTCCCCGGCCTCTCCCACAGCCGGCGGTATTCTTCGGTGGTGTTGGCGGGGAAGGTGCGGGTGGCAGCAGCAGTTGTGGTGGTGATGGGACCACTGACGGATTCCTTCTCCGGCCTCTCCCACAGCCGGCGGTATTCTTCGGTGGTGTTGGCGGGGAAGGTGCGGGTGGCAGCAGCAGTTGTGGTGGTGATGGGACCACTGACGGACTCCTTCCCCGGCCTCTCCCACAGCCGGCGGTATTCTTCGGTGGTGTTGGCGGGGAAGGTGCGGGTGGCAGCAGCAGTTGTGGTGGTGATGGGACCACTGACGGACTCCTTCCCCGGCCTCTCCCACAGCCGGCGGTATTCTTCGGTGGTGTTGGCGGGGAAGGTGCGGGTGGCAGCAGCAGTTGTGGTGGTGATGGGACCACTGACGGACTCCTTCCCCGGCCTCTCCCACAGCCGGCGGTATTCTTCGGTGGTGTTGGCGGGGAAGGTGCGGGTGGCAGCAGCAGTTGTGGTGGTGATGGGACCACTGACGGACTCCTTCCCCGGCCTCTCCCACAGCCGGCGGTATTCTTCGGTGGTGTTGGCGGGGAAGGTGCGGGTGGCAGCAGCAGTTGTGGTGGTGATGGGACCACTGACGGACTCCTTCCCCGGCCTCTCCCACAGCCGGCGGTATTCTTCGGTGGTGTTGGCGGGGAAGGTGCGGTGGCAGCAGCAGTTGTGGTGGTGATGGGACCACTGACGGACTCCTTCCCCGGCCTCTCCCACAGCCGGCGGTATTCTTCGGTGGTGTTGGCGGGGAAGGTGCGGGTGGCAGCAGCAGTTGTGGTGGTGATGGGACCACTGACGGATTCCTTCTCCGGCCTCTCCCACAGCCGGCGGTATTCTTCGGTGGTGTTGGCGGGGAAGGTGCGGGTGGCAGCAGCAGTTGTGGTGGTGATGGGACCACTGACGGACTCCTTCCCCGGCCTCTCCCACAGCCGGCGGTATTCTTCGGTGGTGTTGGCGGGGAAGGTGCGGGTGGCAGCAGCAGTTGTGGTGGTGATGGGACCACTGACGGACTCCTTCCCCGGCCTCTCCCACAGCCGGCGGTATTCTTCGGTGGTGTTGGCGGGGAAGGTGCGGGTGGCAGCAGCAGTTGTGGTGGTGATGGGACCACTGACGGACTCCTTCCCCGGCCTCTCCCACAGCCGGCGGTATTCTTCGGTGGTGTTGGCGGGGAAGGTGCGGGTGGCAGCAGCAGTTGTGGTGGTGATGGGACCACTGACGGACTCCTTCCCCGGCCTCTCCCACAGCCGGCGGTATTCTTCGGTGGTGTTGGCGGGGAAGGTGCGGGTGGCAGCAGCAGTTGTGGTGGTGATGGGACCACTGACGGACTCCTTCCCCGGCCTCTCCCACAGCCGGCGGTATTCTTCGGTGGTGTTGGCGGGGAAGGTGCGGTGGCAGCAGCAGTTGTGGTGGTGATGGGACCACTGACGGACTCCTTCCCCGGCCTCTCCCACAGCCGGCGGTATTCTTCGGTGGTGTTGGCGGGGAAGGTGCGGGTGGCAGCAGCAGTTGTGGTGGTGATGGGACCACTGACGGACTCCTTACCCGGCCTCTCCCACAGCCGGCGGTATTCTTCGGTGGTGTTGGCGGGGAAGGTGCGGGTGGCAGCAGCAGTTGTGGTGGTGATGGGACCACTGACGGATTCCTTCCCCGGCCTCTCCCACAGCCGGCGGTATTCTTCGGTGGTGTTGGCGGGGAAGGTGCGGGTGGCAGCAGCAGTTGTGGTGGTGATGGGACCACTGACGGACTCCTTCCCCGGCCTCTCCCACAGCCGGCGGTATTCTTCGGTTTTGTTGGCGGGGAAGGTGCGGGTGGCAGCAGCAGTTGTGGTGGTGATGGGACCACTGACGGACTCCTTCCCCGGCCTCTCCCAAAGCCGACGGCTCCTTTCGATAGCGTTGACGGGGCCGGTGCGGTGGATGATTGTTAATTTCTCTGTGGGAGTCAAGCGGTAGACCATGACTCATTATCTTTCTTTATTTTATAGTAGGCTATTGTATATTCACATTCATGTTCTTCCCCAACCTGGTAAACATGGAGCCGGCTCCACTTGCACCTGGTATATCCGGACCGGGGAAGACATTTCATCAAATGGTTCCCAATCCGACCTTTTTTTCAAAACGTGGTGTTCGTAGTTTGGGCATTGTATCATGTCTTCGTACATTCTGAAACAATATCATGCCAAACAATATAATATCATATAAAAAATATAAAAGTACATAACAATCGATCGAATTAGAGTAGAATGAATTCCTTCCAAAAGTTCCAGGCCGGAAAACTACCCACGATAATTGTGACATCAACATGACATAGCGTTTTTTCAAGGGTGTACTTTTCCTGGGGGTTGATTTCTGGCGCAATTTTTACCCCCAGCAGTAATTATGATTAACTGGGCAACTTTGACAATTTTTAAGTTTAAATATGCATATATGTAAATATATATTGAATTCTACTAATTTAACATAGGAACGGTACTACAATTTTAGCTGTGCAATTGTGATGTAAAATTGAAGGGAATGAATTAGGATTTTATTTAAATAGGCAATCATGTGGCAGTTATTATTACCCAAAATTTTCAGTGAAAATGCTGAATTTTGACAGGTTGAACGTGCGCCTAAATTGAATTTTTTCGTCGCTTAGTCCCAAACAAACATCTTGGAGGCATGGAATTTGTAAAAACTCGACTTTAATTTTGAAACCCATAAAAATTGTAAAAAACTTGTAATGAATGTATTTTTACATAACCAAACCTATTAATGGCTTCTGGCTTCAAATTTTCACAAAGTTTCACAAATTTTAACACATTAAAATTTGTGCGCAGTGGCTTGGCACAAGGTCATAAATGTAACAGACTGGACAATGACGATCAGTGGAGGGGCTTCTGAGCAGGTCTACCAACACAACGAGTCTCATCAACAGCGGTCCCTCATTCAGGCCTACCAACCTTCTGATTTTTAGTGCCTCGATCAGGGATGACAATGTTACAACAACTAAAAGTGCAATAAAACGATATAAACGTAAAAAAATAATCGTTATCACACACGTGTATCCGACTCAGGACTGGGGAAACCTTCATTAATTTTTCATTATGTCACCTAATTTTAATGATTTGTCCAAACAGTTTCTTACAATCTGTTATATTATTCATAGGTTAAGTTCTTACGATTTGTAATCGTACCTTTTTCTCATTTGAATATTTCTTTTAAGCAAATTAGATTTTACCTTTATTTCCAGCTAATGGAGAAAGGTATCACTTTACAGGTACCTTACTTTTAAAGTATCATAGCTTAAAAGTTTTATTATACTAGAAATTATAGTAAGTATCTGAAAATATACCAAATATTCCAAATATCCAATAAAAACACATATTTTACCCTGTTGAATGCCCATTAAAGCCTTAAACACTTCAACTTTGTTCTAAAAACTTTACTTCAATTGCCTTGGAATTAATGTCAAGGTACTCTTGTATAAAAATTTAAAAAAAAACAGAGATGACGAGATCCTTCTTTTAATTTTAAGAAAAAGGTAAGAGTCAATCTCTATCTTAATGAGTTAATTTTTAAACGCGATTCCTGTAAATCTCTGCATTCATAAAACTCACCTAGTAGCGCTACTGCCTCGGCTGCGAGGCGGCATTCGGGCTCAGATAGAATAATAAATTTTTTTATGAATTTCAATTATTAACAATCAATAGCGTTGCGTAGCAAAACGATACTTATTTGATTTTTATGAAATAAAAAATTCTATAACAAAGTAATTTCGGTCGGTAAAGTACGTCTACTTTGTTCAATACATAATTCATAATTAATAGTCTTGTTTAATTAGAGCCAAAACCGTACATACTCGTCGCAGAAGACCTGTGTAGTGACCGAAGTGACAAAAGAATGTTGTTAATTTTCATAAAAATACCGTCCCGGAAAAATACTTTTTGAACACCTAGTGAGTTATGCATTAACGTTATCTACAAACATTTTAATCTTAAACCCGATTAACTGAACATCTTAAACACTGACTAATGAATATATATTTTACTAAATTATGTAAGAAGCGAGATGCAGGGTTTTGTTAATTTTCCTTAAGAATATCATGGAAAACATTTCTTTCCTTCGTAATCAGTCAGTAAGGGAAAAACTTCAGATACAAAAGTATTTGCTTTTTAAGCTCTTTTAAATAATTCATAATTAATAGTCTTGTTTAATTAGAGCCAAAACCATACATACTCGTCGCAGAAGACCTGTGTAGTGACCGAAGTGACAAAAGAATGTTGTTAATTTTCATAAAAATACCGTCCCGGAAAAATACTTTTTGAACACCTAGTGAGTTATGCATTAACGTTATCTACAAACATTTTATTCTTAAACCCGATTAACTGAACATTTTAAACACTGACTAATGAATGTATATTTTACTAAATTATGTAGGAAGCGAGATACAGGGTTTTGTTAATTTTCCTTAAGAATATCATGGAAAACATTTCTTTCCTTCGTAATCAGTCAGTAAGGGAAAAACTTCAGATACGAAAGTATTTGCTTTTTAAGCTCTTTTAATTAGTTACAGTTGAAATTAATAAATAAAAAAAATATATGTCCAAATATTCCATAAAAACACATTATGATCCTGTTGAATGCCAGCCTTAAACACTTAAACTTTGTTCTAAAAACTCTACTTCAATTGCCTTGGAAATAATGTCATGTTTTAATTACTAAATGAGGTAAAATGCCATAATGTTAGATTTATGTACCTTTTGTTATTGCTCTACTTTTTGTTGTTGTTGTGTTCAGCACTGGTTACCATTCAATATCATTTTCGTATTATTTTTATATATAAATATATTGTTTTACGTTGGTAATTCAAATGTTTTTAAAAGCTATGAGTTCTTAATTGTATAAATTATTTGGAAATCCTTAAAATATTACTAGCAATATTAGAAAGAAGTAAAAGAAAGATTGACACATGTTATACTTATATTTATTGGGATGGAATATGTGCAATGTCATTGCATTCATTCAACATTTTTGTGCGTTGCATATCCAACAAACGTTTTAATGATTTTATCTTTTTGTGGCAGTTGGTCAATAAATTGTAGCACCCATAGAAACAATTGAAAGGATAGGGAGCTATGTCCGAAACGAAATGACCTTTTCAATCGCCATTCACACACACGCTAGATCATATACTTTAAAATGACTCCTCAATCTTATAAATCGGCTTAGTAGGGCAGGAGAAAATCGGATGTAACAGATTTAACCCTTATAGAATTATGAGGATAGATAGAGAGACGATCACTAAGTGCCTCTCATTAAAAAACATACAATTGTGGGAAGGTGTTTCAAAACATAAAAATATGCATTTACGGTACATTAAGAAGTGAGTTTTATTTCGACGTGTGGTGTTCGTGTTTCAGCATTTTTAGGTAATTAGGCGCATCCGCATCAGTGGGAAGGAAGTTTTTTTAAACCAAAACACTTCAACTTTGTTCTAAAAACTTTACTTCAATCGCCTTGGAAATAATGTCATGTTTTAATTAGTGATTGACGTAAAATAACATAATCTTAGGTTTACGTACCTTTTGTTATTGCTCTACCTTTTGTTATTGTATGTGTAAGGCATGGATCACCTAGAGCGGTAATCAAATCAGTTATGACGTCTTGGATTTGACTAAATAAGGTTTAATTTTCATTTAACGGAGTTATAAGGCATCTTTCGAAGGATACCATATTACTATTATAATTTAGCAGCTATAAGAAATCCATTTTCATCAAAACTTCCACGTTCTATTCAGTAATTTCTCTTAGGTTTAAATTCCGTTCTGGCAATGACTAGCGCTCCACCAGGTTTTCCAAGTTGCCTCTGGAGCGCTCGCGTCTTGCCAGTCCACGTAGTACCCTTAGCTTCTCCCAGGCTTCAGCACTAGTTACAATGCAATTTCCAATTGAAGATCTCAGAAAATATCTGGAGCTTTCAGACATTCTCGTGAGTAACGTAGTTGGTCTTATTTGGATTTGGTAAAATACAAGCCTCTCCAGCACAAACCCTAACAAATTAGCTTGAAATATAAACTATAATGTGAAAATAGCTAACAAACAAATACCCAGAATGATAAATTAAGTAATTAAGTAAAAATTATTATAAAATCAAAATAATTGAGAATCTAAGAGTTGAGAGAGGACTTTGAGTCCTCTATCTAAAACTATTGAGATAACCAAATAACTAACAAATTGACATAGACAGGTTGGCTAGTTATCAATATATGAACACTAGGTAACTGGGTATGATCCACTGAAAAGTCAAGCTAAAAAAGGCTGGTTAGTTCGTTAATTCCTCTATAAGACGAGTTAATTCGCCAGCTCACTCAGCCCCACTCAAGACGAGCTCGTTCGCTTCATACACAGTTTGTTATTGAAGTCATTCTGCGCATTACCGAACTAGTGAGCCACAATAAAATTTCCCATAAGATATGCATTGAAATCTTTTTGAGTGTGTATATTACTTCCTTCATAATTTCTTCAGTGGTGTTTAAGTTGTTTGTTTTTAACCAATGTGCATGCGTTAGGCATAAAGTAGGTACTGTATAGTTAAACTATTTCTTGCCTACCGTGATATAATACGCGAAATACAATTTGTTATATCAAAAATATGTAAAAAATCATGCAAATCTATATTTTTATGGACTAACAACAATAAAAAGAGGTTTTTACGACTATTTAAAATTACTATCCCAGATAGCAATTTACCCTTGCCAAAGGCCTTTTTAAACCCCTATGACGGAAGGGTAGATGGTTGTCAAAAAGCTTTTTCAAAAAATGATGCAACCCTATATCAAGGCTTAAAAAAGGTGCTGACAAGGGTCGAACTATACACTTGACAATGGTTGTTGCGAGCCTTTTCAGGAAGGTTAAATATAGGCTCTAGTGAAAATGCCCCAAAAAACCTTTAAATGCAGGCTTGTCAAGAAGCTTTCTCCAAAAATGTTAGTATAGCCTTAATTTGAAATGTATAATAAACCACTCTAAAAAATGAAAAAACCCCAAGAACTATTGTGGATTTGGACATACCTGCCAAATTTCACCAAAATCGGACCATTGGGGTATTCTCTAGCTCTGTTAACATCCAGACACACACACAGACAACACTCTGAAAACCACTTTTTTGGACTCAGGGGGCACCAAAACGGACAAATCCACCAACAACTCAAATTCAAAAATGTTTATGAAAACAACACTTTTCCATATACCGTACTACGGTATAGGGGGAGAAAATAAAATGGTGCAGTAAATGTTTAAAATGGTTGACACAGAATTGATATATTAGGCCTATACAAGTGTCAAAGAATACGAGATTTTGATATTCAATTCTACTTATAAAAATGAATTTAAAATGTACAGTAAATTTGTTTTTCATTTCGGCTTTATTAAGCCGCTATCCACCGTTTTATTTTACACCTGATAATTTTTATTTCTGCTACGAATTATGTTGTTTCAATTTAATGTTTGACATGAACTTTCTGAAATAAATATCCAGAATTTTTTTAAACAACAGCGATTGGTTATAAAAAATTTTAGAAAACTGTTGAACAAATATTTTTAACAAATTTTGACAGAACGCAAAAAAGTTGGAAAATTTAATCATCTAACAATTATAACAATATCATAAAGACTGAACAAGAAATAATGGAGTAAACGAGATTTTACAAATAAAATTGTCATAAAGTTCAATAGTTAGGCAGCAAAAACAATTTTTTTCAGAAAACAAATCACTTTTATTCCATCATTTGTTATTAGATTTTTATATTGGTATCATTGGTCGGGTTCACGTTCATTCACCGCATCCACCGCAACCGGGATTTAGATAGTCACGTGACAAATCCCAATGGCCACGTGATAAATCCCGGTGGATCCTGGTGACGTCATCTTGCTGCCGTCTTAAGAACCCACCGGGATTTTGATTGTTGACGTTCACGTGCTAACCGCAAAAAATCCACCGCATCCCGGTTGTGGTGGATGAACGTGAACCTGACCATTGTTAACAAAATTTGACACCTTTTTAGCTCTTTTCTTAAAATTTGTTATAATTTACTGTTTACAAAATGTCTGCCATTTGGAAAGTCCACATAGGAAAAAATAATATTATTGGACATTTACGTCAGAAAGGACTCTATGCCAAAAATGAACTCAATACAGTTCGTTACAGAAATAAAAATCACTAATTAAGGTTGGATAGCAGAATAACAAAGATAAAAAAAAATTACTGAACATTTTTTGTTGATTTTTAAGATTGGAATATTAATGCCAGTAACGTACTTCATGTATCGAGCAATTTAATCACATATTATATCACCATAATAGTCGCACATTTCTCCAGAAAGCTAGTACCAACCTTATATTATTTTTCAAACGACCTTTTCTAGCAATAAAACAGTTAATCAACCAGTACTGATAACTGGGTACAAGTTATTCACAGGCAACAAGCCTGTATGCTTGTTACTAAAACACTTATCATATTATTCTGTATGCCATTGTTCTGAGGACTGTTCTAATTTAAATCAGACTTTAGTTTTATTTAGAAAAAAATGTTGAAAATGAGTTAAAGGTCTAAACAAAGAGTACTAGTTACGTAATATGATATCTATTTATCCTAGTACAATATTAAACAATATTATAAGTTTCATTTATTATTCTAAAACTATTTTTTCCTTACCAAGAACAGACAACATATATTCTTCCCAATTATATATTGCCTATGGTTGTTTTATAATGTAAAAATAAAATAAAAACTAGAGTTATTTCAAAAGAGGCAACTTCATCTTAATTTATTGCTTTAAATGTAAATGACATATTATTTTGTCTATCGATAATACTCATTTTAATCAATGTGCAGTCAAAGGTTAAATTTTGATTCCGCTCTTCTATTGCCTATTCTGAACTTCGTGAAATTAAAATCTAATGATACTTAAAATGTATATCTTTCTCCACTTAACTTTCCATCTAAGCAGTGATATAATTTCACACAAGCCATTTAACAAATGATACACAAACATATTTAAAACATGAACGCTGCCAGTAAAAAATTGTCTAGTATTTTGTAGAATTAATTATAAAGCACTATTGATTAGGCGTATTACTCGTATCACTTATAATACAAGGAACTGCTACCTATTTTAGTTTAGTTAATTAATTACATCTTTGGATGAATAGATGAAAATGAAAATAAATCAACTACAATGCTTTTACAAAGAAAAACTTTACTACAGGTTATAAAGTTGAGTTACAAGTCCTCAGATGAGGTAGAAAAACCCCTGTGGAAACACCCACGTTCCGCCTCCCTCTTCTCTCTTTTTTTCTCTTTTTTTTGAAAAAAAAAACAAAAAAAAACACTGTAATTATTAAACTGAAATTATTCACTGTAAGAATAAGATGTTGAAAGTTATTCAACATTATGTTACCTGCAAATGCTTTACAGCACATTATCTCACCTACAACGATTTAATTTTTTCATTTTAGTTATTTGCTTCTGGATTGCTTTTGAAAATTGTTACAAGAGGTTACAGTATCCAGTGGCACGGTCGTGTCACGTCGCCAAGTCCCACCCAACCAAACAGACGACGCGTGCCTATATAGACACGAAGCAGAATACAGCCAATTTTCACTTCTCAAAAGGGCACAAAAAGGACTCAATTAACCCATTTTTCTTTTTCTATCCGTTTAACTGGGTCAATGAACACCAAAAATCACCAAGCTTACTTTAAAAACCCTCAATGAAGTAAAATATATGCGTTCAAAAGTAGCCTAAAAAATGTCAGAAATGTGGTTTCCTACGCATAACAAACTATTTAAATTTTTAAGCAAAGCTACAGCCTTTATCACTGATGGGAATTACACGAAACTTTGTAGGAATCTTCGTATTTGTACAGGGGCGGATTAAGGATGTGATTTTGGGGGGGGCGGTTTCGAAAATATAGGCCTTCTTTTTTGCCGTGGATAAGAAAGGTGTTGAATGAATAAGAATTGTTGGGTGGGGAGGTATTTTAAACATGTTTTAAAACATGTTAAAAATAATTGTTTATTTCCTATCATATACCATATTAATTAAATTTAATTTTATTTAAATTTAATTTAGTTTATAGTTAAATTAATTAAATTTATTTAGTTTAAGCTGTAATACCGGATTGACCGCGTCGACCGCTATACCCTTGCTCGTTGGTTTTAATCACAACTTTTGTCATAGTAACATTGAAAATAGGCTATTAAGTTTAGGCCTACACTGACTACCAACTTACTGACTGTAGTGTATCCAAATTATAAACAAAATCTACCCATAGATGTTTATATAAAATGATATAATAAACAGATACATCGCTACAGACACTCCTATGGTAATTAGTTTTAGGTTAGGATTGGATTCTCACAAAATTCTCGCTATTAAAAGGCACATAGGTTACATAGAACAACCAAAGTGGTGATCCTAAACTTCTTTATTTTAAATTAACTAAATTTTGAATTTAACAATAAGTATTGTTACAAAAGATAAAACACATTTCAAATAAGAAGAAAATTAAGATGAACTAAAGTAATTGGGTACAGAAATATTCCAATTAAAACGTAAAAAAAACAACTAAACACCTTGAGTACAGAAACATTATTATAATAACAAATTATGCTTTTTAGTTTCGTTCATCATGGCAAATTTGTTGATTACATTTTCCTCGTCCACGTCGATGTCCCGATGGATGTACAACATCGCCAATCCATTCAGACGACATTCGTGACGCACAGGCATCACGGTCAGTGCTGAACATCTGAGGACCGTGTTTACTCATAATGTAATACTATTAATTAAGAGAGACGCAGACAAAAGAATGATACCGGAAGGTCGTTATTATTAATGCATTTTAATATTTAATTATTTTAATTAGAACAGTTAGTGGATTTGTTATGTTTTAAAATGAAAGTTTAAAACTTATCCGTTATGTGCTTCCGCGATAACACATGATGTAATAGGCCTATAGAATTTAGAGGAGGAATATTTTCAGAACAGCCTTAAAACAAATACGTTTTAAATTATTTTTTCAGATTTCTAATATTAATAATTTTATCGTGTTAACACAACAAAAAGTATTATTATTAGAAATCTGAAGAATTAATTTAAAATGTATTTGTTTTACGGTTGCTCTGAAAATATTCCTCCTCTAAATTCTATAGGCCTATTACATCATGTGTTATCGCGGAAGCACATAACGGATCAGTTTTAAATTTTCATTTTAAAACATAACAAATCCACTAACTGTTCTAATTAAAAATTAAAATTTAATAATAATAACGTTCTTTGGTATCATTCTTTTGTCTGCGTCTCTCTTAATAGTAAACACGGTCCTCAGATGTTCAGCATTGTCCGTGATGGCCGTGCGTGGTATTTACGGAGTTGGTAACACTGTCGGCGCTACGACCAATCCTCCTCCGAATTTGTCCACCCACAAAATGACAACGGGGGAAATAGACGCCTGTGAAGGTCCTCGGCACCCTCAAGTTATTGCGATTTGCAGTGCCGCAGCAGCAGGCGTGAGGCGTAATCAGTAAAAGCGCGGTGAGGTGCCCGCCGACGAAGCGGCGCTCGGAAACAATTTATTTTTATTTTATAGGTATCACCTTTATTTTGTACATACTTAGTTTTAATCCTTATTTTGTCATAATTTATCTCTAACAATATTACAATTACTAAAACTATAATCATACACTTATTATAGCTTTTGATAACTTGACAGCCAAAACAGTATTCCAATCTTTGCAGCGGACGGGGGGGGGGCGGACGCCCCCCCCGCCCCCCCCTTTAATCCGCCCCTGTATTTGTACGTAGTACAAACCTTTGTGTACAAAGGTCGAGTTCATTCACTTTAAATATCACAAAATAAAACAAATATGAGATTTCTTCAATCATTGTGTTTACATTTCGTAAATTCAAAAGGTAAACAAAGCAAACATTTGACATTATAATTTTAATTCGTTGTATAAACCAAGCCAAAACATCTGCTATCATATTCATTGATTTGATCAGCTGGCACTAAGATTGTGTTATACAGAAAAAAATTAATGTTTTACTTAAAATTGTATTGACTTTCGTCCAAGCCAATAAATTCATTTGAATTATCTGTATAACTGTATTAAAAAATAAAATATTGTTATCTTTAGAACTGGAAAACTGTTATTATTCTCACTGTTGTAACTTTGTTGTTACAACAGTGTAATTTTTCTTTGGTTAAGTTACAACCCAAAAATTAACAGCAAACTCAGTAAAAACACACAAAACTAAACCAACTAGGAAGACTTTATCTCCAAAACGCCGTTTTAAGAGAAATTTGTCTTTGTAAGTATTGTAAACTGTGGAATGCATAAAAGAAACAAATACATGAAGACATAAAATATTGATCCAAACCAATGAAGAAGTGACTATACGGTGCTAAATAAGATTAATTATCCTCCTCCATCTATGCGTACGTGCATTAGTTGCTATGTTAACTTCTCAGTGACAGCTGAACCGATCTTCAAGATTGATGTGTCAAAAAAGAAATTATGTTATATTTGCCAATTCTTCATCAAATTAAAAGGCGTAATTTCTCATCGAGCTATGTCCTATTTCGCTTGGAATGTTTGGTTTCGACCAACTCATTTATTGGGCAGGAAAAAATCGCAGTAGGCCGCCCCCCTTATGACAGAAAACTGATATCCTCATAAAAATGCTATTTTTGGGCAGTGTTGATGTACTAAGCTTTATTGCTAGTATTCAGAAAACGCATAGTAAGCGTTCTTATTGTACTCCCTGAAAAATTCTGCTAGGGAAATGTTTGAACTAGAAAATGTTGTCGTTTCATAAATTTCAATGTACAGACGTTGCTGCAAGGAGTAATTAATTTTTAAAATCCCAATATGCTTTCATTCTAATTTAATTGAATGTTTGGAGATTGACTGATGTTTATATTAAACAGGGGCCAATCCTTAAAACAGATTACTATTTTGGCACTGATACGATAAAAATCGTATCCGTAGGATACGATTACGATGACCCAAAAATTGCTTCATCCATTCTTTTAATCAAATGTGCAATATTATAAATATTTATAGCTAAAATTCCTTTTTAACGCTTCACATACAGAACACAAAACGGCTATGGAGCAGACCTGTAGTAGAAATCAGTTTGTCTTTACTAAAAGATAGTTCTATGTAGTCTGAAAATTACACTTGCAGTTATTCAGGGAGTAAAAGTACCGTACATTTTCTTAACACTGCCGATGAAGCAATAAAATTTGGTACATTAACAGAAATTAGAATCAAGAAGTAAGACACAAACTTATGCATTTAACAATCTTTGATTTATATTTCGATAGTAAAGATGAATTCGAAGGGGATGACCAAGATTAAAGACACCTTCAAATTAATACCTCCTGTCACTTCCCTTACGAATCACGGGTATTCAGCATGGACCCATAAATTAGTATTTTAATCTCTTAATGCAGCTAAATAGATAAAAAAACTACCCAATAAACGACAGCAGTGTTCCTCTGTATAAATTCCAGACAAACGAATACAAACATAGTGTTCCGTTTAACTTTAAAGATTTTAATTAAATCTGTTTTCCTACTTAAAGATTTTACTTTAAGAACCCAAATGCCCAAATATGATAAAAAATAATTATATCATACCCAAAAACACAAAGTGTTGAAGGGTTGCCAAGTCCTAAAAATTTATGATATCAAAATTTGTTCCAAGTCAATGACATTGGTTTTAGAATAGCTACTCGACAGTTTGATTTCATTTTATAATGCTTTGAAATCAATTTGTAAAACATTATCATTTTATTTCGAAACCGTACTTGGCCAGCAGATGTATTGTATTAGCAAACTAGACTTATTACTGTTCTTCAATGGAGATATTACGATGAATTGGGAAATGTTCAGTGTGGACATTCAGCTCAATAAATTAGAGGAAAAAATACAATACATCTGCTGACCAAAGTACGGTTTCGAAATAAAATAATAATGTTTTACAAATTGATTTCAAAGCTTTATAAAATGAAATCAAACTGTCGAGTAGCTATTCTAAAACCAATGTCATTGACTTGGAACAAATTTTGATATCATAAATTTTTAGGACTTGGCAACCCTTCAACACTTGTGTTTTTGGGTATGATCTTATTTATCGTGCGCAATCCATAAGTCACTGCAGTAGCAATCGGTTTTTTGAGACTCAGTGAGCTGTCATTCTCAAGCCTAAAGACTGTGAAATACAGTGAAAACTTCAGTTTTCAGGCTTAAGAATGACACCTCTCTGAGAGTGGAAACCGGTCGCCACTGCAGCGACATTTGGATCACGGACGATAAGGTATTGTAACCTCTTGTACCTACCAATTTATTTTTTTTTAACAAAGCTCATTCAGTGCTAAGTTATAACACATGCTTACAGTAATAAATTGTAACTGTGACACAATAATTCTATGATTTATACAAGTAGCATAAAATAAGTTTTAACAAAATAATGAATACTTTAAGAATAACAATACTTGAAATTCAGTAGAACCTCAACAAGACGAATGGTATATAAAAAAGAATTTCTTCTATGGCAAGCGCAATTTTAATAACACTACAATAGCAAGAGTCCAAATAAATCAACCATAAAACTTATAAAAATATAATGCCTATGGAAAATCCGCCATTTTTAAACGTCTGTTTAAAATTTTTATAAAACAAACACTCAATCTTCCTTAAGTTTTTTTATAATTTACAATGGTTTGATTCAAACAATGTAGGTTAAAAACCACACAAACCCACTTTTTACTTTTTTTACGACTAAATAAAACCAGGGTCATAAGATACGATCACCTTAGTTTCCAAAATGAGCCTGATAAATGCTTCAATAAACCTTTGAAACGAATTACATCAAAATCAGACTACGAACCACAAAACTTATTTTAAGTAGGATTGATTGCTAAAAAATTATGGCATTTTCATGTAACAAAATTTGTTTATCATTTCCATTTTCATTAAAGAGATCAACTTTGCTTGTAAGAAATCATCAAGGAAGTACCCGAGGATGATATCTCCAAACAAATCATCGGTAGGTCTTTTTTTATTTATTTGTTCCAGGCCTATTTAAAATTTATTTTCATTCTTTATAAAAAATTTCAACATCAACATCTAATTTAACAATTAATACAAAGTTTTGACAACAGATTATCCAAGAGGTATTTGAAAAGCGTTTAAAATAAGACATACTGTCAACTCCCTCCTGATTTACTTACTGTTATATTCATCAATGTAATAACTTAGTTATAAAATTATAAATATGCGTAATTATTATTTTTCACAGTAAAAATGTTTTTTGTTAAAAGTTTAACAGTGCATTTAATAATACACCACTTGCCTCTGACATATATTGGAACAAACATATTTTTATCATACTTCGTTTTACAACAATTTATTAAACTTTTTTTGCCTTAATCATGGTTTGAGGTTATCCGGGATCTTCACCCAGTCATTACCGCGGACAATCATGAATTTACTGTATCTTTCCTTTAACTTACCATATGTCTTCAATATTCGTATTCTGAATTCTTTCCAGTCATCTTTGGGTTCTTTTCTTGAGGCAACCATTTTATTTCTGGTGAAATCGGATGAAACGGTTGGATACCAACAATTTTCACAATTTTCTTGTATCCAATTTGTTGGGATGACACCCGGAGCATCACCCTCATCGGGGAAAGTTACAACTGCATAACTCATGATCTAAAAAAAAATAATCAAATTAAAAAAAACCTAAATAGGCCCTAAGCTTATTTTACATACAATTTTAAGTTAAGTTCCTCTCCTCCTTTACAAAAATATTTAGTTTTAAAACTTACAAAAACAGTCTTATAGGAAAAGGTTTAATAACTGAAACCTTTTAATATAGCTATTGCATTGCATTAGAAGTACAATTTGTAAAAAAAAATCAGTATATCGTAGAGAGATCAATTAAACCACCGATAGTGACATTTTTTATGTTGATCATAACATAAAAAGGGTGTCTACTGACCTGAAAACTAAAATTCTCTGAGCGATTCCCACATACTTAAGAGGATTTATAATGGATTTTGAGGATGTCCTGTACCAGAATTTTAAGTAGTATATGCGTAGAAAATTAAAAAAAAAATTGAATTTAAAGTGTTTTAAAATTTTTTAAAACACTTAAAAAGGAAAATGTACCACAAATTGGTATAATGGTTTTGAATTAAATACGAAAATCTAAATGCAGCTTGCTGTGTGCTTGAAATGCGGCTAAAAATATGAGGACATGGGATGATTTTCACAAAACTTACCAACAATTACTTGATTATTTTCAGGGCGATAAGAAATTCAAATATGATTCCTCGTTTTCCTGTTAGTGGATCCCCTGATAAAATTAAATATAGCCTAATGTAAAAATGTAACATATAATATCTCCACATGAAAAATAAAAACATACCAAGAAACATTGAAGAAAAAGTCGGTGAAGTGAAGATTATAGGTGATTGTGGGTGGGGGGGGGGGGGGTTGTGGAGGCTGGGGTTGCCATTAGAGATGTGACATCGGGAAAGCCACATAACAATCTTTATAAGGAAGTAAAATCATTTTCCCAGCTATTTCGGTGACAGATATTTCTTTTAGTGAATCAGACAATTTTGATACTAAATGAACATTGAGGGCTGAACTTTGAATGAAATTTTCGGTGTAAAAATTTGATTTGTTTAGAAATTTTTTGTAAATAATTACTAATTCCTGTGTTTCAGTTGAGAAAGTAATATTCTGAACAACAACAACATTTCCATTCTTTAAAAAACAACAAGAATTTGGGTGTGAGTTTCTAAGTTCAAACGTAGAAAACTTTAGCGAAGAATATTGCTTAGACACATCTGAACTGGGAAGGGATGGCCCTGAGAAGTGGGGTTTTGAAACTGCTGGAGATTCTGAACTAGTTGTTGAAATTAAAAAGAAATTTGCTGACATGATTTCTCCACATCTCTTTAGGACTTGTTCTAGAGGTTTGTCACCCTTACGAACTATTTTTTTGAAAAACTGTAAGAAATTTTCAAATGGGAAAGCACTGAATGAATCTAAATTTCCAAAGTGTTTTACACAATCTGTTAAATGAGTCAAACCATGAAAGTTGTGGGTTATGAATTGTGGGCCATAGAGAGTTTTGGTAGAATCAACAAAATGTAAAAGAAGAGAATGAGCATATTCATAGTTATAATCTGAGCTGTGGCTTGAACTAGTAAGAATGGTGATGGAGATAGATAGACTTAGAAAATGTTCATAAATGGGTTTATATATACCATTTAATGCTTTTCTTAAAACAATGGGGCCAGTATATAAAAGTAACTGACGGAACTCTGTAGCTTTCCACCTTTTAATTTCCTTAAGGGAACGTGGCTTTCGACTGAATTCAACAGGGATTGAGTTTCTCAAGTTTAACAATTCTTCAGAAATTGAAGAAATTAAAGTAGAAGAAAATTTTAAAGGAAGGGGGCCATTTATCCAAAGATACATTAATGTACGCACCACACCAAGACACACTAAATGCATATAGTCCAATGGGAAGGATTGAACAAAATCTATACTAGGAATAAAGGAAAGAGGAGTATCTCCACAATGAAAATCTTGGTCTTGGTTCAAAACAAAACTCTCATGTGTGCGTTTTGGTGCATCATTTTCAGGGAAGGTCATTCGATACTTATTCCATACACCTCGCTGGAAGCACTTCGTACAAGAATTGTACCCAGTATGACCTTTGGTGTTCAAGATGAAGGACTTGGCTGGGCTGTCACAAATAAACCCCTTCAAAGTAATAGACAATTTTTTGCCACCTTCAACTAATCCTTCACCAATTAAATTTGTGACCTCATTAACAAAGGGTCTCAAAAATGAGGAACAAGATGAAGGTTTACCCCTACCACAATACACTCCAATCGGAAAAACAACAGACTTCAAACTAGGAACATTCATAATTGAGCCAAGAATAGGCCATAGTTCATTACTGCTGCTTTTAAAAAGTGGCAACCCATCAATATTAATTAAAAGGTCAATATGGCTTAGATGTTTGATTGAATTCCACATCTGCCTTAGACAGTTACCCAAACCAATATGGCCATACATTCCTGGCACTACAGGTATAAGTGCCACATCCCGTGGAGTTTTCAACAAAGTCCTAGCATCTGAGGGTATTTTTGAAAAACAACTATGGACCTGAAGAATACATAGGAGAGCAGTCAAAGCAACATGACTTATGTTAAAACGCAATGCCCAGTTTTTAAGTGTTTCCTGAAGGAAACTCGAGTCATTTAGAGTCTTGGAAACATTATTGTCATCTTCATCATCCCCACTGGAATAATCAAAAAAACAATAGCTTGGGTCATCTGACAAAAGATCAGGAGGACAATGCAAATTGTTAGGATTAGGACAAATTTGGTTAGGCCTATCAATTTCATCAACAACATCATCTCCCCCCCCTCCAATGTCTTGTTGATCATCAGCTTCGTAGCCAACCTCATCGGCCGAAAGCTTAATTGGCAAACTCCTCATTCTTTTATATTTCCCATCTCGAGACAAATCCATGTACAATTTTCTTCGAGACATTTTTCCTAACAAAAACAGGTAAATTACAAACCTAACAATAGTTAACTTATAAAAAAAGAGAGAAATAGAACACCTGCAGGCCTAGGGTATTAATACATGCTTAAAGTATTAATACATGTCAGTATTACCTATTACTTTTTGTTTCCAGTAAAAATACTAATGGCACAAAAAAATGAAGTAGGGCATAAAAAACTCAAGTAGGCTATTAAAGCTATCTACGACTTCCACTAGGCTGACGAAGTTTCTCTAACCAACAAATAAGTTAACAAACTTTCCTGCAGCAAGCAACTTTTTTATGCCTTAGGACTAAAAACTAAAGTAGGCCTACTATAAGTTTCAGCACCGGTGATAGAATTGAAGTTTTAATTTGAATAGAAAATCTTGGGCCTATTCATGCATGCAAAATTCATAAAAATATAGTAATTTAGCTAAGGTCTAATTCATATTTTTCCAATTTGTTCTTTAATCAACAGTCATAACACAACCTAATTTTGATAGTACTGTACTTTGAAACTATGAAGGGGAAAGGTGAAAATAGGCTAAATAGCCTGTAAAAAAAAAAACAAAAACATTTGCTCCTCCAATATTGTTGGGTACGGTACTTCATAACTTAACTTAAGTTACCTTAAGTAAGTCTTATATTAGCCAAAATAAATTGAATGAGATGATTTTGATGTTTTCTTGCTTAGTTTTACCTCCTTATCATAAGTACTATATTATGAGTTAAATATGTTCATATGTAATATGTTCATATGTTAAATATGTTTCATAAAAAATATATAGCCTATAGACCTATTGCAATTTTTGTAACACTTCATTATTTTTCAAATACCTACCACATGTCAACAATTTCAAGTCACGATTAAGGGGAATTAAGTTAAATCTCTTCTTGTTCATTTTAAAAAGTATTAATAAATTATTTTCAGAAGAAGGCCTTAAATCCATCAGTAGCCTGAATTTTAAAACTGAGACAAATGCGACACAAAACTCAAGCTTTGTAGGGGCTGTCATAGAATGTGTCTTGGCACATACCAGTATGAAAAACTTTTAGTAGAATCATCGAAAAAAAGTTAACATTACCACATCCTTGTAATGTTAAAAACACACTCAGTGGCAACTAACTTATCAGTCCCGGTGACGGATCCTAAGACTTAACGCTGACTTCACAAATCTAAAAAAACGCATGAGTTAATCTGTGGTCTGGTTTTACCCACCTATGAGATGTGCGACACAAAACTCAAGCTTTCTGAGGCTGTCATCGAATGTGTTGGCACATACTAGTGTGGGAGACTTTTCGTATGCCACATCCTTGTAATGTTAAAAACAAACTCAGTGGCAACTACTCGGTCCCAGTCACAGAGCCTACTTTACCGCTTTCTAAACTTAGGCCTCATTAACCTAACATCACCAATATTACAACCATCATAATCTTGAAACAATAAAAAAGCCTATTGTCTTTAGGTAGCCTATCTTGAAGCTAGAAAAACAATAAATGGCTGGCAACTAACTATCTTTTGGGATCAGGAGGTAAAATTACCGTAGCCTACCTAATCAAGTGAGCATTTTTAATTTTCATTCTTTTTTTTGCCTTCATTTTAAAAATTGAACACTTGCTCAAACCATTTAAAGGAGCTTAAAAATACTAACAATTAGGTAGGCCTAGACTGACTTGGGTTAAATGGGTATGAAGAAAATAAAAAAATATTCCATTGGTATGGGAAATCAACCAGTCTACAATCCCTATCTAGCTTACCGGTATTTATTGACATAACTTAGGGCTAACCTAACTTGATAAAATATGTTAAGTTATGTCGCCTACTTTCTCTAGAACGGTATACGTAACTCGTATTTGCTTAGAAAAACCATGTAGGCTAGCGGCATACCTATGTACTCACCCCCATGGTGTTAATCTGAAAAATAACAGATAGGCCCTAAAATTTGATAGGTATGTTACTTACATTTACGAAGTAGATTTAGCTTAGCTTATAATTGCTTATAAAACCCATACAGCATAGGCCAACTCACCCCCAAGGACATTAAGTTACTGTATGGGAAAGCATAGAATAAAAATTCGCCAGGAAATTTGTCAAGTATGCAGGTCTGCAGCGACGGTGTTTTTACTTTTTTATATTTAAATATTACCCAGGACTGTTCCAATTTAAATCACTTTAACCAAGCCCATTATTGGTACATTTAGGCTTCTGGTAGGCCAACCATATCTTTCTTTGTCAATGCTGACAAAGAAAATAATAACTTACAAATAACCTACACTTTTGTAATGCAAGTTGTTTCTGAATGTATACATTTTTGTACAGTTTCCCATTTCCTTACAGACTAAAATTAGATTAATCCTACAAGGAAACATGATAATACATAGTCTAAACAAAAAAGTAATAAGTTATTGATTTAACACTTACCGAAAGTTCAGGTGAGTCTATCAGGCAGTAGGCCTATTACCACTGAAGATAAACACACTAACTTACTTTAATACAATAAATTTAATTAACAATAAATAAACTATCTCAACTCAAAATATATCAACTTAGTAAATACACAAGAACTCAAGCACACACGATTCTTCAAACGAATTTACTTAAAAGCTTGACTTCATATACCGGCAATGGCGGGCGAACGGCAATGGCGGAACGGAGAAAGAAAGTAGAGCAGAGACGAAGACGAAACCTGTTGCATTGTGGGAGGTAGTGCGCGCGCAGCCGGACGCCGGACACCACCGATTAAGCATTATTCCCCGTTTTCCTAGCCTTACGATTTAAGCGACAGACTAGCATCCATGTATAGGTTTTCTAACAGCCATTATGGGCTCCTTTAAATAGCCGTAAAATGTAAGGTAAGTTCTACCAGCCATGATAAAGGTTTCTAACAGGCCTATGTCACTGGCCTTTTTAGGGGAATGGAATTGTAAAGCTTTACTTTAAGCATGTGTGCTATCTGGGAGGGATCACCCACTGGTCGAAATTCAACCAATGGTTCAGTTGATCATAAACCAATTAGTTTAAAATGTTTTATTACGAAAAAAAGCTGTTCTTCCTGATTTGCTAGCAATTGTTATTACCAACAGCTGTCTAATGATTCGGTCAATTATCCTTCTCCTATAAGATTAACATTGAAAATTTGAAAGCTTGTAGTATATAGAAGTATAGGGTTCAGCCTGGGCCTCTGAAAAATAACGGGCCTGCATGCATACATGTTTGGTCACATGATCGGATGCTGTCAACTCCATTTTTAAAAGCATTGCAATAGCGTGACTTCGCTATAGTTTTTGCGTGTACTTTTAAATATAATTCAATGAAGTCTTAAGTTTTGAATATCATTCTAATCGTCATTAAATTGCAAATTGAACGATACTAATAACGTTATGCTTTGTAAAACTTAAAAAACACATTCTGTAGGTAAAACAAAAATTTCAATTTATACCACTGTAGGGTGTATTGTCTTTTTTGTAAATAGTTTTCTTCTGATATTTTCAAAGATATTTCTGGGAATAAGATGTGGAATAAACTTAAAAAATTAGTAGATTGGCGATTAGTCTTTTTATTTTCGTTAAAAACAAGTTAAATTTTATGTCGAAATGGGATAGTGTTTATTAACATGCAGTTTTCATTCAGAGTATTTGGGAGCGACAATTAGTTTATTTCATTATGTGATTGTATTTTATTTTCATTTTATACAAGTTTCACAACCCCTGCCTAGCGCTTAGACTGGAGCTGTATCTAGCGCTTAGACTGGAGCTGTATTCGTCGAGTATCGACTGGTAACGGCTCGTAATTTACTTAGAATAATTTTTTAATTTTGCAGTTATGGTATAATTTTGTTTCTTATTTTATTTAAATTAGAATATAAAAGTCTTTTCGAATAACCTATTATTTAATTCCTAAGAGATGGAAAATAAGTGAGTAATGTCACGTTTTCACAATGTTATCTTAAGGAATCTTGTGCTGCAGATCGGAGGCATTTAGTCACGTGACTTTGGTGGTGGGGGGAAGTATACAGGCCCGTTAGATATCATAACGTGCAATTTTCATACAATGCTCAGTAAATAGTCTTCTTTCAATCGATGTGTTTTTTAAGACCGCAGTTCAAAATAACATAAAAAACACTCTCTGATACACTCTACACTCTCCATACAATTATGCTCCCAGTAGTCAAGCCCACTGAATATAGCAAAACTTACAATAGTTTTTTACCCAACTTGCAAAGCCAAAATCTAACTCTACCACAACAAAAGTATTGAAAATAACAAGCCGTGGAGAAAGTTGTTTTCGCTTCATCATTTTGAAAGCTGCCTTTGAAACCTGCGGCTTTATTCAAATTTCCAAGCAGAAAGCCATAAAACCACGTGCATCTCGGGCCAACGACCCCAAGGTTTGGAGTCCAGCTTTGTGAAACAATATTTGTCAATGTGGAAGGGTTGTATTCGGGGAAAGGGTTGGGAGATGCTGTATTGTTCAGATTTTGACCTTCGGAGTAGCCGACTTGCAGGAATGCGGAGAAAAGGAGGTCAATACCTGTTCAGGAAGAGTCCCCAACCAAAAATACCGTCATTGGGTTACGATTGGTTGGTGTTTATTTCAAATCGATGGCATTAAAATACTTACTATTACTAATATTTTTAATGACTACTTTACAAATATGGTAGAACAAAATATAAAACCTAAATTAAAACCTATGAATGACTACAATTGCATATTGTGGTGACTAGCCTTATAACCCAGCCCAGTTGAAGTCGCACTCGTAGGAAATTCAAAGCGCAGGAGATAGGAGGTAGCCACATATAATTGTTGGAATAAAGTTATGTTTGGTCGTGGAATTTGAAGGGCAAAAACATACTGAAGATATGCGCCCATATTAACATTAAAATTGTGGGTTTGGTATTAATGGTATTTGCCATGCTTTAGGAAAACAATTTTATAACTAAAAAAATTTTAAGTTTCAAAGTACAAAAAGATTTAATTGAATGAACAGTATCTTTGAATGTACAAAAACGGAAACCTTCTAAATGAATCTAATAATAAATTTGTCGTAAAATATTTATGGCTTTAGTGTAGGAAAGTACGACTCTGCCAAGCAAGAAAAACAGTAAGTTAATCTACATCCCTGTACTACATCTGTACTAGGAAGGTCATCAATCAAGATTGTAGACTATCTGGCATCAGATGTCCTCTTCAGTATTAAATATGAGACTTGTTTTGTACATCCAAAAACTTTTTATTACTGATTCATTATACTTTATTACAAAGAAAGAAAACAATGATTGGGAATTATATCCTCGAGCAGTAAAACCATTACTACCATTGTTGTTTATGATGCAGGCAACCCATGTTTTGATTTTAGAGTAGTTAATGACAAATAACTGGTAGTCTTCTCGAACCTTCGTGGAAATATGTAAATGCACTATCAAACAACTCAGGAAAACTGGTACCCTCCCTCGTTACTCACAACCATAACTGAAAGAAACCTTTTAATAATTCATTAACCAGGTCCTTTGATCCTGTAAACTTTTTTATATTGTCATTGGTTAACTCATGGAATTGTAACAGGCATATTTGTGCAAAAATTTAAAATTGTATGCTTTGAGTTTCTTATGAAATGATTAACTCATTTCAACTCACTCAATGGGTTAATTCCGGTTAATTAATTCTTCCAAATTGGTGGTACAAAGTTGTCATCAATTTTCAATTTTATCCTTTTCTAATTCATTTAGAAAGTTTAAACAAATATTGTCAAACATGATATAAGTCTAAACCTTGAATTTTATAATGATCCGTTCATAAAAAAATGAAAAGAACATAAAAAATATTTTTAATTCATTTATTTTTATGAATTTTTAAAATTTTGATCGGTAAAGCATTAAATAGTTTTATACTAGTGTAAAATCGGACATTTTGGAAGAGTCTTTTTTTGTGTAAAGCCTAGAATCGAGAATATTGAGTAAAGGCTTAGAAATTGAAATCAGATTAAAATTGTGGAATCCTAGAATTGCATATCCCAAAAATCGAGAGTTGTTTAGATAAAATTAAGAGACTAATAATCAATCTATTATCCTAAGTTTTTATGGCAGAGAAGGATTATCCGTACCATAAGCGGAATATTTGTAAGGCCATACAAAAATATTGTAGTATGAATTACAATTAAAATTTGTGATTAAAATGAAACCCAAGGATCGTCTGCCCTCAAATTAGGTCAGTTTGTTTCAAAGTTGAAAACTTGTTAAACCACTAAAATAACCAAAAATGCACCAACTACTGATATACTTCTAGTGACACCCACCAATCATCACTCAACCAATGTTATGTATAAGCACTCCCTGTCAATACCAATAGGACTATTTAAATAGATAATGATTGCTCCTATAGTAGTTTGAACAGAGGCGGATTTGAACATTTGGCGCCCCTGGGCTAACCATTCGTCGACGCCCCCTAAAAGTTGAGGAGTATTGGTAGTGCTGTAGTTCATACGACGGTAAAAAAATCATTAACTCGACTATCAGGATAGTTCGAAAATTTGAAATTACACAGAACATAGGTAGGCATACTAACTATTCAATACAGAATATAGGTTATTATAGTTTCCGTCGTGACTGTGGCCAGTTTTTTTCTGTAAACCGTTGTTTAAAGCCAATTTTCGTTGTTTACAGTGTTCGATCGGTATTTTCGGCCATTTGATATAGCGGCTTTCTCCACTAGCAACAGTTTTACTGATATCAAAGAATCATTGAATTGAGAGCCTGTAATATTATCATAAAAGACGTGGAGGAAGTCAAGGCCTATATTGACTCTGGGTAACTAAACTGGAAAAATCGACTTTTTGGAAATCCCAAAATAACGAAACAACCTAATTGAACAAGAAGGGTTGAATGAATAACTTACAAGCCTATACACTTTTTCTGTTTATTTAGTAATTAACTTGTATTTACTTGTATTAATTTTAATACAGCCTTAATAATAAAGAAATAAATCTTAGGTGAGTGTTTTATTCAGTCACAGCGATCATCATCAGGCCCAAAGAGAGAATCTCTTTAGCCTTTGATGATCGGTGTGTCCGGTCAAAATCAATTGCCATCATCCATATTTTCATATATTTACCGTCTATATTCTTTGCAGTATAAGTGTAAACATATTTTTAAGTGTTGTAGACGTTTGTTTTTTTCATTTCTGATTACAAACAACACGTATCATGCTAATAAAAAAGGGTTGTGTGTGGATGGTTTTTCACCAGGGTCGCCAGATTTCCTCCCTATCGTGGCTGCTATTCCTGCTGCCTGAGGGGGAGATTATGAGACCGTACAGGGGACGAGACAGGTCCTGGATGATCGGATTGGACGACAGCCGGAGGGGCGCCGTTGTGGCGGGGGTTGGAGTAGCAGGCGACCCTGGAGGCAGCTCCAGGGGAAGATCAGGGGCGAGAAGCTGCACGTGCGGGGTGGCACCTGGACGGAGAGAGATGAGGTGAGGCACTGGTCGAGGTTGGTGGCCAGGCGACGACCGACCTCCGTGTCCGGCCCGGGAAGACAGCAGGAAGCCGCACGCCTCACTGGCACACTTACTGAATCCCGGCTGCAACATGGCAACAGCAAAAGTGTCAGTTAGCAGCCTGCTCGAGTAGCCTACAGTTTACAAATTAACTATTATAATAGTCTGCAGTTAGCCATACCTAGATAGTGTGAATAACTTGTTGTCAAAGTTTCCATATTATTACAAATGTAGTGAAATACATTGCAAACTCTAATGACAGGACCATGCATTGCAATTTATACTACATGATTGTCCTTAGTCGATTGAAAGTGGCCTAAGACACCACCATATAGGATATGGACCAATACACTAAGCTCAATAGAGAATTGATAGTAAATGAATGCTACAGCTTATCTATCAGTCAGGAAGATACGTGATCTTACAATGAATACAAGGTTTATTAATGTTGTGCAATTGGAAAAATATCTAACATTGTGTTCTTTGCTTTTATTATTACACGGTATTTGTCTAATTATAGAACAGTTTTTACAAAACTTAGGGTATATTTGAAACTTTCTCAGTAACTAAAAAAAATGATCATCCCATTTTTTTGAGCAAATAAATATTCGGATTATTACGGTTTAGTTTGAATACGTGTTTTATGAGCAACATAGCTTAATATTAAATCATTAGGTATATAATCTTTTCTTTCAAGTCCATTCTCTTGGGCAGTCTCTGTAACTTCTGCTATATCCCTCAAATGTCACACTGGATTATAACTTTTGCTAATTTCATCTACTAATACTTAAATATTTTTTCTGATAAAACCTGTAGAAATTTTTTTCTCAATTTCAATCTATAGCTAGTTTTACATGGTAGACTATATTTCTGCTCACCTGAAACCTTTGAATGTACTCAGCAGCGTCCCTGGGCAAAGTGAGAACATCTTTGCAAAGTGACGGTGGAACATCTTTGTGCAGATGTTCCACCGTCTGCTCAAAGATGTCTGCCTTCTCCGGCTTTTTCATGTTCTCTCCGTCAGCCTGAGAAACAAGAATAAAAGAATCAGTGGGTGGTCCATGGACATAAACTACATTCTTAGTTTCTTAAATGTTAAAGTTTAAATTTGGTAGTTGAAAGAGTATGAAAAAAGCAACTAACTTTTAATAATTTAAATTTTCATATCCTAATTATAAAAAAGATATACTATTAGATCTTTGCCGGTCAACTAAAAAAATAAGACGATATAAATACACAAGTCTTAGGCTCCACATTGCATATTATATGTGTTGAGAGGTACAAGAGCATTCTCATGAAATCAGTCATATCGTAACTAACTCTACTGTTCATTGTAATTTACAATTAAATAAATAAAAGCATGCTCTACTCCTAATAAAGCAAATAATTATTAGGCTACATATTATGATAATAAAATTATAATACATAAATAATTATAAGACTACTACTGTACGCAAGATATTATTATGGATCAAAACTCCGAAACAACTAATTTAGACCAAATGGCGAATTAACGATGGTACAAGATGTTGTAATCTCCAGCTGCCTCTCCAGCTGCCACCTCCCCTCCCGCTGCCTCTCCTCCCTGCACCCCCTCCAGCTCTTCCGGTGGCACCAGGAACAGCTTGGTTCACTGCAACAGAAGAATACCATGCTGTGATTGGTTGAAATAAGAAGTTCCCTGATTGGTGGATAATGGGCGCGCTACGCTCTGATTGGCTGGCCAGTAATTATACCGCTGACCGACCGCTGCTTGTTCTCGCTCTCTTTGCGTCAGGCTCTCGTAGCGAACGGACGTAATGGAGGCGGTTGTTGAACCTGTTAATGTTCTTAGTGAGAATCAGACTTACATAAAGAAATTCAGATTGTATGGACTTAGAACAATTTTCAAATTTACTAACCCTCCACCCGAAACAAATTAAATTGATTGGCTAAGGCAAGGGTTTGCACGAATTGTAAATGAAGTTAAAAACCAATGCCATGAAAATGATCAACTTGGATTTACTTTACAGAGTTTAAATTTAAAATCTGAAGACCCGGGGTACGTAGCTTTTTAGAATGTACTCGAGTTAATCTCCCTGTAGGGTCTGTGGCATGCAGGAGACCTGGTTTATACAACACATTTGAGGAAGAATGTAAAGCTAGGAATGGAATTGTTGTTATTAATAATAGAGACAACTTGTGTTTACCTAGAGCGATAGTAGTCGCGATGGCTTAAGTTACCGGTGATTCAGATTATAATTCAATTAGAAAAGATAAAGGTAAAAGACAGACAGTTAGAGCCCAAGGGCTTATGCGTAGAGCGCGTGTTGAGATATCTAATGGTGGAGCGGGTATCCCAGAACTCGAGAAACTCAAAGATCATTCAACAAATTTCAAAATTACAGTGTACAACTATTACAACATTTATTTACATATTCTTTACAACATTTGTAAAGACCGCGAAGTCTACTTCGAGGGGCGAGTTGAAAACCCAAAATTCAAAATTAACTTACTTTTCCATAATGGCCGTATAATGTTATTAATTCACTAACTGCTGCCTTTGCATGCAAGTATTTCTGCGAAGCGTCCCATGTTCCCATGTAAGACAAGGAACGAAACAAAAATTATTGTTATTTTAATGAATTTAATACTGTCCAGAAAATTATTGGCGTGTCCATAATGTTACCATGAAATGAGAAATAACGGAAAACGTCTTCCAAAAGAATAGCATGGGGATTCGGATAAGGTGTCGTCCACCGAGCGGCGAGTGTTTCGAGCGGCGAGTGTTCTGAGCGGCGAACCTCAGGTAGAAAAGGGTCAAGGGGAATTTGCGGGGAATTCCTCCCTTCGGCAGGGAGAACCTCGCCTCGCGGCCGCGGTCGTAGCGCTAGGCGAGTAATAACATTGTTATTAGACCACCGATCGATTTCGCACTGAAACCAAAAAAAGCATTTAAGTAACAAAATTTAAAAACACCCGTCATATATTTTCCGAAATGTGTGTTTCCGCGTATAGCGGCAGTTAACAGTCTCGCTCGACGATTTTGACGCCGAGGTAGAGCGCACCCTTAATTATTTTGTTATTTACCGCCTATAATTGTTGCAGAGCACTTATGAATATTGTAAATAGGCCTCAGCATAAGAGTAAGGTAGAATATAATGTTACTGAATAAGGATAGCGATGTACTAATTGAAAATGAGCATACTGATCTAAGCATTGTAATACCGCTTAAAAAATCAATAATGATACAATCCAGTGCACTTAGTAAATATTTTCATAGTCCAAATTTCGTTTTAAATATAATGTTATTAGATATGAGTAGAAAAGATATGCATACTTATGTATATTTACATTTTATTATACTTGTATAAGTCTATATTTTAAATTGTTTTACAACTTTATACTTCTGGGTCATCTTGTACAACAAAAGACAGACGTAAACGAAACACTTAGCAATTTAAACAAAAAAAAAAAAAAAAGAACTACAGCTGTATATTAACAGATGTTTAAAATTGTCAAACCAATTTCAATGTTATTCTAATGGGAATTTTCCAAATTTAATTTGTTGATAGCGCCCTTATTTTAAGTTCGATAAGTTTTTGGCGGAAATAACTACAGACCAAGCCCTATCCAACGACACCAAAAACTTGAAAATTTGTTGAGAAATGTAGGAAGAGTTCTCTACACAAAAAAACCCTTAGCGTATTAAATAAGTATAGATAGATGGATTTTTAAGGTGCTGAGAATACGTAATAAATAGTCCTAGGCCTAGGCATGTTCAATAATTTGCATATATAGCTATATAGTATGTATCCATCATTTAAAAAGCCTTCACCTTTTGCGTCCTCTGTGAGGTCATCGGCATCCAGGACCGTGGCGGCGCGGCAAGGGTTGGAGTTTCCACAGGGTTGGGGCACTTTTTGGAATGTAAAGCACGTTATTTTTCCACTTCCCCCACCACTGCCCACAAATCACCCTATCAGACTATAAGTAAGTAAAGTAAGTAAAGTAGGTCAGTTCGGGTTCATCTTTTGCGGTGGTGAGAACAAGGTGTCTTGCTTTTTAAGTGTTTCTGTTGAATTGGTTTTGTTTCGTTATATCGTTATCGTTTTGTTTCGTTTTGTTATTTATGTTTAACTGATATTATTTTTATTAGTTGTAAATTGGCATTCACATTGTATTGCATTTACTGTATTAGTGAACTGATAAGAAGACACTGAAAATGCGAGTGTAGGCCTATATATAGGTCAGAGTCGCCTGAGAGGTATTGTACTCAGAGCCTCTCACGAGTTTCTCCCTGCCGAAGGAAGGAATTCCCCGCAAATTCCATTTGACCCTTTTCTACCTGAGGTTCGCCGCTCAGAACACTCGCCGCTCAAAACACTCGCCGCATTTGTGTATTAGAACAAATGTTTTGGTTCGATTTTAAAAGAGAGGCAGGTGGAAGACATTGAGTGAATAAGATCTTATGTTATAGGTTAAGGGGCAATACACTATTAAAATAGTATTATTTATTAGTACTAGGACTACTAGTATGAAAGTACTATTAGTAGTATCTGGGAATAATAGAAGTGAGATTACGTAGAATTTTGAGTACAACTAGGGTGACATATGTTTAATGAAGATTTGACGAGGTTTTGACACGAGGGCCATAAACAGGTGGTGTGAAGTTTGCGTAAACTACCCGGCCCGGCCGGAGTGGTGCTGTGGCGGCGGCGGCTTATCACCCCACGCGTTGACGAGCAAAATTAGCTTTAAAATAACAGAACGCTGAATTAATTGCAAACTAATTTATTTAGATTTTTATGTAAAATTATCTGATAAAACTTATGGTGAAAAGTCTACCTTTCTCCAAAGCTGCGTTTTTCCTGCTATTAATGATTTTTTTCAAATGGTGAATTTAGATGATATTCAACAAAAACTTATACAACTACAGCCGCCATTTTGAAAAATCTGCCAAAGCAGACAAACGCAGCTTCGGAGAGTGGCAGGATTTCACAACTGCTTTTCTCAGGTAATTTGATTTAAGAATCCCTCAAAAAAGTAAGTATGCTGTTAAGTTTTTTACGGAAGTTTGCAATTAGCTATCTGTATTTATTAATACGCTATATGGAAACTTTGTAGACGATAAGGCTTTTTGTTCTAAGATTTACCCCCACATATTATACATTAACCCTTTCAGTCCCCGTGTCCTGTGTAAAGGACATGGCATTTTTGGTCTTGATAAAATGAATATAAGTGAATGTAGAAACATTTTGATTGGCATGTTGGAGTACAAATATGGTCACCTTTCTTATTCAAAAGCCGGAGTGGCACACACAGTAAATGGAAGTAAAAAGTAGGAAAATCAATGTTGACCAAGGTGCAAATGTCAAAAAATAAACCGATCCCGTCAACTTCCACGCAAAATGTGTGTTGCTTTTCGCACGCTTGGTTCCTTAAACTTTTTAAACTCACCAAAAGTTTTTTTTTAATGAGTTCTACACAAACTCATGTTATGCTACATTCAAAAGGTGGCAATGTTGTGACAAGTTTAACGTAGAGCTAATTTGTACAGTAAAGTAAAAATGTCTGACACTACTAAAATACGATCTGTAACTGCAAAAAGCAAAAGAAATAGGAGGAAAAGGATTTTAAATTTACCAAGAGCTTATTGCATGTTTTAAAGTATAACTAGAATGGAATTATATGAAATCTTTCTTCACTGCATGCATTTTTATAAATTAACCCTCCAAATTCATCATCTTCTATGAACCGAATCTCATTAATTGAATGTGTATCGCGAATAAAGCTGATAATACAGTATCTGGTTTCTCTAAATATGATCAGTAATTGGGGTATTTCCTCAAGAATTTCATTTTGCCAATCAAATTATTTGAAGCTCTAAATTTTCTATATTTAACTTTCACTAACAATATTTTATCGTTTATGTTTTTTATGCCGTGCGTCCACACTGGCCGAACATTCATGGCGAACTTGTCCGAAAAAAATCAACAAACATTCCATCCTAACGAACAATAACCGATCATATGATTTATATTCTAAAAGGTTAGCAACGAACAAACAAAATTTCAGAAGAACTTTGTTTGTCGAACATATTCGGCCAGTGCGGACGCGGCTTCGTGTAGTAAAAAAAATTACGTTTTAGTGTAGTTCTAGTTTTTGTAGTTCAAGTCTACCTTTCCTTCTATACACATGGATCAGGCTCCACCAACGGATGAAGTCTTCAAGATAGTCATGAGAATGTTCGAATCTACTTGTGAATTTACTTCAAACATTGTAATTAAATAAGTTTTGTAATCAAGGTAATCTGCTTAACGGTAAAACTATTTTTATCAGTAAGATTTGTTTATCTGGTAGCCTATGTAAAATGAACATAATTTTATTTTACATGAAAAGGTAAATTTCTTATATTTGTGAGTTGTGAGTTTTAAATCATATAGTTCCTTCGAATTGTACTGTGAGTAATTTGTGAGTTTCTCACAAACAGAAAGAAATATATTACAAAACACTCAATTTGCGCACGGGGGTCCCTAGTTTTCTTTATTGGTGTACAACTGTTTTACCGTTATTGTTATATAATTATATTATGATTAGTGACTAGATATTCTTCAAAACAATTTAAACAAAATAGAAAGAAAAACACCTGAGGAAAACATATTGAAATATCTACTATTCTTGCAGTGTAATCATAAACTGATTAGGCACGTAATAAACCTTATATACATGAAAACTATTGCCGTAGGTATTAATAAATTTTATGTCTGTATGCATGAATATGTATAAATCAATAACGAACACAGAGCTGTAATAATTGTCCACAAAACGGCGGAAAAAATATTCAACACACAAAAAATGTGAAACAGGTTGGTTGTTTAATGCTGGCTTACAAGGAATAGTAACATTGGATTTACAAAACGTTCTTATCTTATTATTCTAGGAAATGTTTTACAAACACTTACACTGTTGTGATGATAGAATAGAATAGAATAGAAAATCTCTTTATTGCAGGAATAACAATAACACAAATGGTACATTTATGAGTATTCTAAAGCACATGAGAAAATGTCTTACATATTGAATATTGAATAACTATATCTAAATACATTATAATAAAACAAAAAACAACACAAGAAATTCCTGCAAAAGGTAGCCCTTACAGGCATTAAGCCCAATTATAAGGGAACCTTATGCTGAAGTTTACCTCCCCGGTAAAACACAAACTAACAAAGGTGACATAAAAATATTTCATAAGAATCCAACGACATGAAAATGTTGGAAATTTGTGGAACATTAAAACTTCTATATATCAATAAAAACACTGAGTAGAATTATATAATTGTAAGTATTACAATCAATGAATAGCTTATTTATAATTGACATGAATATTTTAGAACAAATCGGGACCATAAGTCTGACCTAATATGTGCCAGGGCCTAAATGTATATTTCGAATTACAAATTCCTTATAGATAAAACATTAAAACACTTTCTCTTAAACTCACTTAATCGTGATGATACCTCCACATAATTAGCGACATTGTTTAATAGTCTGAATGCTGCCAACATAGGCGAGGTGGCATGTCCCAGCGTTCTGGCATAATCTACATATAGCAGCCTACTAGCGCGTCCTCCGCGTCGCGGCACATGCCACGGCACACACGCCAGCAGCTCGGGATCATCCACAGACCCTGTCATGATACCTTTTAGAAATACAAGTCTCGCGACTTTCCTTCTGACATCCAAGCGATGAAACTTAAAAATATTTAACAACTCTTCGTATCTAATTGTATAAATAGGATAAATGCGAACACCAAACACTTTAAAATACAAACTTCTCAAAAATCGTGTCTGAACTCTCTCAATCATTTTATTGTACAATTCAGAATGCGGGGACCACACAATACTCGCAAACTCAAGCTTTGATCTGACTAAGGAATTGTAGAGAGTTATGAAAGTGTAAGGATCTTGAAACATCCTACATGTTCGAGTTATAAACCCTAGTGTACTAAGTGACCTGTTGACCATACTCACAATATGGTCATTGAACTGTAAGTCTGACGTCATTATAACTCCTAGATCTCTGAATCGATCAACTCTTTCCAATACTACGCCATTGATCTTATACGGAAATAATATAGGATGTGAAGTTCTATAAAATGACATTGTTGAGCACTTAGAAACATTAAGGTTGAGTTTATTACTAGAGCACCACTGATTAAGTGAGTTTAAGTCGTTTTGTATTATTGTACAATCAGAAACCTGCTTAACTGTTGAAAAAACCTTTAAATCGTCTGCGTACATTAAAAAATTGCTTTGCAGTGTGAGAGCTAGGTCGTTGACAAATATATTAAAACACAAAGGGCCTAAGTTGCTGCCCTGTGGAACTCCTGATGGGGTTGGAAAAGAGTCAGACTTATACCCTAAAAAAGAGACAAATTGCCGTCTGTTATGTAAGTAAGAAATGAAAAAACTTATCGTATCAGCTGAAAATCCATAAAAGTTCATTTTCTTCAAAAGCAGAAAATGATCTACCTTGTCGAAAGCTTTTGACATGTCAGTATAAACGACATCAACTTGACGTCTGGAGTCCATGGCTGAAGAAGTAAAATGTACAAAATTAACGAGATTAGTGTTAATAGAACGAGAAGGCATAAAGCCGTGCTGTCGAATGCTGATGTACTTTTTCATATGGTAGAAAACATGATCAAAAATTATAAGCTCAAAAACCTTGGCAGGAGTACTCAAAAGAGCAACAGGTCTATAATTAGGAATTTCAAATCTATTACCTTTCTTCAAAATAGGAGTAATCTTAGTGATCTTCCAGCAATCTGGGAAAAATTTGTCAACTAAACATAGTGCAACTATACATAGTACATGATGAACCTATTAATAGTGCAAAGTCGCAATTTAATAGTGGAAGTCGATGACGACAAATGTGCACTACTTAAAATATTCAAAGCAAACCACTCGTGTGTAAAGATAAATAACATGACGTCAAAGGTCCAGGAGGTACTTTAAAATGCTTTAATCAGCTGTTGTTGTCACCTACCTTGGTTCGTTCTAGATATATTATATGTATATATATATATATATATATATATATATATATATATATATATATATATGTATGTGTCCCTAGACACGATAACTCTCGTAACAATTGTCCGATCGACACCAAATTTGGAAGAAATGTGTAATCTTACGTTTATTCGGATGAGTTCGAAAACCAGACATATCGACCTATCGGAAGGGGTAGTTTTGGGGGTTTTGTAGCCCAAAAATGGGTTGTTTTGCATTTTTCATATTTAAATTTTAAAAATTTTAAACTTTTATCTTGACCATTGGATTAAGCTCAAAAAACACACAATTTAGTATTTTGAAGCTTTGCTCTATCTCCATTGGTTACCGAGATATTACAAAGTCTAAAGACAGTACATTGTCTTTTGGGGCTCCAATGTTAATCTTATGGAGGATAAGGATGTGTTAATATTTCACTTATTAACCAATATTTTTGGATGAAACTTGGTATTTAGCTTCTTTTTGTTGAGATTCATCCATTTAAGGTAAACAATCTTGGTTTTTGTACTTATCATGGCAGCAAACCTGCATACTCTTTTTCCATGTTAATCATATGGAGAATAGGCAAACTCTTTTATATATGGACAGATATTGATGAAAATTACTATATGGCTTTATATGGTCGAAATAAATTTTTTCTATGCTAAAAACCTACTTTTAGTGTCCCCCATGGCAGCATACCTGCATACTCTTTCCCTATATTTATCTTAAGGAGAATAGACATTTATTTCCCTATTTATGAGCACGTGATGAAATTTTGTTTACAAGTTTAGCTGGTCAAAATTAATATTACTAATTTGGAAATTCGCTGAGTACGCAGGTCTGCTGCGACGGGGGGTATTATTGAGATATGTTGATAAATAGGCTATATATAACTTTTTTAAGATTTACCCATAAGAATAACTTGATTTGAATTTTTTCCATAACCAGTTAAGCTATTTTAAGGATTTAAAATACTAAATTGTTTGTGTGTTTTAAAAGGCCCTTTTGAATGGTTTTAGTTAAAATTGATGAATTTTGAAAATTTAGGTCCAAAAACACCAAAAACCCATTTTTACCCCCTTTGAAACCCCATAAAACCCCGTTCCCATAACCCGACAATGCTGGTTCGCGAACTCATGAAAATAGACCTAGTCTTACAACTTCATACGAAATTTCATCAAAATCGGAGGTCCCCTTCTAAAGTTATCAGTACCACGGACACACACACACACACACACACACACACACATATATATATATATATATATATTACGGCTGATGGTCCGTTGTGTAACCTCATCACGGTGCCGCAGTCTTCCACTTAAGTAACGTGGCTCCCCGAGTGCAAGGACTTATGCATTTGGTTATCAAATTGCAAACCCCCCCCCATTGAATGCAATTGAGTGTTTATGCGGTCTAGTCGAGCCTAGGTTAAGCCTGTGATTTCGACCTGCTTAATAGTGTTGTAAAATTAAGCCAAAATATGGCTGGAAAATGAAAAAAGTTTTGGACAGCCAATTGCCTGTGAGTTCGACCTGCTTAATAGTGTAGTAAAATTAAGCCAAAATATGGATGGAAAATGAAAAAACTTTTGGACATCCAATTTTTGCTGAAATGTGTTCTATGTCATCCCCCAACCTCCCTCAGAAAAGTCCCCTGAAATCCCCTATGGGCAAGATGCCTAAAAATGATGGGATGGCCCTCGTGGAGTCAGAAATAAGTCTTTAGTTGACCAATAGGTTTATGTATATCAAATTAAAGCTCTTGAGTAGTAGGATTTAATGCCGCAAACCCCATCTCAAAAAGTTGCTTGAGTCGAAAATGGCAGCCTGTCAAACTTAGAATAAAAATCAAATATTAATCTAAACGCTTTAAAATGTAATAATATTCGAAGTACTTGACCTTTTGAGGTCCGGTTTGCTTGTACAATTATTGCCTTTGCAAAAAGGAGTAGCTTGACATATGCCCATCATATTACCATTGAACCACCCTCTACATGGACGTCCCAAAGAGGTAGTCTTGAAAAACTTTTCTCAGTCCATAGCTATGCTATACATAATTTTAAAGGTCTTAATAAGGAGAGTACATAGCCGAAAACCAGACCTCAAAAGGTCAAGTATGTCGGAAGTTATTGCATTTCAAAGTTTTGATATTATTATTTTATTCTAAATTTTGAACGTCTGCCAATTTTTCCGACCGTTATATTTAGGTCGGGTTTATGGCATTGTACTCTACATTTTAAGACCTTTAATTTGATATATATCAACCTTCTGGAATGTATTCAAATTTATTATGCTTAGTATCAAAATTTATTTTAACTCCTTTTACGCCAACCCCTCATTTTCGGGCATGATCCCCACATGGGATTTCGGGGGGCTTTTCGGAGGAAGGTCAGGGGATGCCATAGGACACATTTAAAAAGAAATTAGCTTTCCAAAAATTATTTCATTTCCCCCGACTAATTTTACTACACTATAACCCTTCAAGACGCGCAAAAAAACACTGCTACAGTTTGACGGGCTCTGCTTGTTATGATACAACCCGTCAAGTGCTGCTTTCTGGTGGCGAATTTAGGAACTATTTGAACTGAATCCCTATAGAGTATGTTGTCCATGAGTTGTTTGATATTTTTCCAGAATGCGTGCGTGTTGTGACTAGCGTCTGCCGAAGCAACCTCCACAATGTGGTATGTAACGAATCGCCAATCGTCGGCGATGTGGCGTGGTGGGGGTACCGAGCGACGACGACAACGCCCGAACTCACACGAATAATAATAACGATGTCGATAACGATAACAACAATCGAATAGTCGCTAACTCAGTGGTTTATACCCGAAATTGTTATTGTATACGCACTGTTCGTCCTAGAATTATTTTTATTTTTTTTAATGGTGTTTTTGTTGAGAGGAAAATATTGTAACTGGTCTCAAGGTTAATGGATAACAAGAAAAACAAGAAGAACATGAAGAACAAGAAGAACAAGAAGAACAAGAAGAAATAACAGCAACATCTTCAACTACTTTACCGAATCTACAAGTATTTGCATTACCCGGTAAAATAGTAATGCATCATAAGATTCAAAATAAAAATTTGAAGCTAGATGAATTTATTAGAGAAGCAAAACCAATCATAAGTAAAACTTTAAAAGAAGAATTGAAAAGATTAAACTTTCTTAAATTTGGTTTACTACTAGAAGCTATGTTTATAAATGTACAAGAAGAATTATCACCAAGAGGATTCATAACAAAAAACCGAACCATTATGGAAAGTTCAAACATTGATTCAATAGTAGAGAACTGTATAGAAGAAATATTAACAAAAATTCAGGAACACGAAGGAAGAGGATCCGGATGGAGTCTTACAAGTATTGAAGTATTAGATATAAGAGTTCACAAACATGGATATGGACTAATGGGATCTAGTTACATTCCTTTGCCCAAAAGAATTAAGGATACAAAATCATGTATTAATGTGAAAAATCAAGATAATGAATGTTTTAGATATGCGATGACATCTAAGTTTGTACCAAATCATTTCGATAAACCTAACCAACACTATGAAAATCAAAGACATAGGTACAATTTTCAAGGAATTACTTACCCTGTATCACTGAAAGATATATCAAAATTTGAGAAGACAAATCCTGGTAAATCTATCAATGTTTTTGCATTAGATAGTTCAAACAAAGTGTATCCTTTACGTGTTGTAAAAGAAGAGCTACCAGATCATACAGATTTACTACTACTAACGCAAGGAGATGTGTCTCACTATGTGTACATAAAGAAATTCGATGCTCTTGTTAACAAGCAACTTTCAAAAAATCGAAACAAAAAGATAATTTGCAAGAGATGTTTTAATTTTCAACGAGAAGGAAGAGAAGGAAGAGAATGGTTACAAGAGCACAAAAGACTATGTAACAATAATTATGAAGCAAAGATTAATTTACCTTCGGAAAACAGAGCATTTGTTACATTTCAAAAGGTTCATCATCAATACCGTATCCCTATAGTTGTATATGCGGACTTTGAATCAACACTAATTCCTATAGAAGATGAAAATTGTGAAGCTAGAAAAAGTGTCAAATATCAAATGCACAAACCAAATAGTTTTTGTTTAATGGTTAAATCAACATTATCAGAAGAACATTTAAACCAATATAGATTAACTTCAGAACCTCTAGTATATCGTGGTGAAAATGTGGAAACAATATTTCTTGACCATTTATATTTAATAGCTGAAAATGTACAAAGATTATATACGAATATCGTACCAATGAAACCGATGGAGGAAGAAGAGGAAATTCAACATGAAAATGCAACTCACTGTTTCTTATGTAAAAATGAATTTACCATTGACAATTATAAAGTTAAAGATCATGACCACCTTACAGGTTATTACAGGGGTGCTGCTTGTAATAAATGCAATTTGAGCTATCGTTTACCACTATTTATTCCTGTGGTTCTGCATAACCTCAGTGGGTATGATGCTCATTTTATAATACCTGAATTAGAAGAGACAATGGTTCAATAGATGTGTTGGCTGAAACTTCAGAAAAATTTATAAGTTTTTCTAAAACAGTTGGAAATGTCAAATTAAGATTCTTAGACTCCTACCGATTTATGCCGTCGAGTTTGTCTAAACTTTCTGAAAATTTAAGGAAACAAGATTTTATTGAAAGAAAGAAGATTGTAAGTAAAGACAAACTGGATCTTGTACTTCGGAAAGGTGTTTTCCCATATGATTATATAGACAGTTTAGAAAAATTTAATGAAACATCACTTCCGCCAAAAGAGGAATTCAAAAGTAAACTATACGACATGGACATATCTCAAGAGGATTATGATCATGCATGTAAAGTATGGAATGAATTAGGATTTACAACATTGGGAGAATATTCAGATTTTTATGTTAAATTAGATGTAACTTTATTATGTGATATAATGGAAGAATTTAGAAATACGTGTTTTGCAGCATATGGATTAAACCCTCTTCATTTGTACACTTCACCTGGATTAGCATGGCAAGCTATGTTAAAAGAAACAAATTGTAAAATTCAACTTCTTACTGATATAGATATGGTTATGATGTTAGAGTCAGGAGTTCGAGGGGGATTGACGCAAAGTGTTACACGACACTTCAAGGCAAACAACAAGTATCTGCCCGATTATGATGTATCAAAACCAACAACATTCCGGGGTTATTTCGATGCAAATAACTTATACGGATGGGCAATGTCAAATCCCCTTCCATATAATAATTTTAAATGGATAGACCCAGAATCGATTGGAAACATAATGGATATACCGAAGCATGGTGAAACTGGTTACATTTTTGATGTCGATTTTGAATATCCTGAACATCTTCACGATCAACATTATGATTTACCACTTCTTCCGAAGACTGAAATTTCCCCTACTGGAAGATGGCCAAAATTAATGATGACTTTAACCAACAAGTCTCGATATGTTGGACACTACTGGATGATACAACAAGCTTTAGACTTAGGATTGAGAATTACAAAAATTAATCGAGTACTACAATTTTCTCAATCTTGTTGGTTAAAACCTTACATCGACAACAACACAAGAAGAAGAGCCACCTCTACATCAAGTTTTCAAAAAGATTTTTTAAAATTAATGAATAACGCAATATTTGGCAAGACTTTGGAAAACAAAAGGAAACATAAGGATATCAAATTGGTAACTGATCCAGTAAAATTACAGAAATTGGTGCAACAACCAAACTTTTGTTCATCTGTAATTATTAATGAAAATCTAGTTGTTATTTCCATGAACAAGAAGTCAGTTGAAATGGATCGTCCTTTGTATCTTGGAATGTCAATCTTGGATATTTCAAAAACACATATGTACGAGTTTTATTATAAGAAGATGGTTAACTATTATGGAAGAGAGAACATTGGTATTGCATATATGGATACGGATGCACTAATTTACTGGATTAAAACAAATAACATGTATGAAGATCTACGCACCTTTATATATAAAGATGATTTCGACTTTTCCGATTATCCTAAGGATCATCCAAATTACGACTATGACAGAAATAAGAAAGTATTTTGAAAATTTAAAGATGAAACAAATGGTGTGCCGATGATGGAAATTGTAGCATTAATGTCCAAACTGTATTCATTTCAACTGTATATAAACGAGAAGAACGAACATCAAGTCACGAAGAAGGCCAAAGGAATAAAGACATCTTTCCTAAAGAAGAACGTACAGTTTGAACATTATAAAAGATGTTTGTTTGAAAATGTTGAAACAACTGCAACATTCAACACTATAAGAAGTTATAACCACCAACTTTTCAGTGTCAAACAAACAAAGTGGGCATTAAACTACAAAGACGACAAGCGACATATTTTAGAAGATAAAATTAATACTCTACCATTCGGCCACTACTCCTTAAACCCTATCGACCAATAAACCTATTCTTCGTCCTCTACCTTCTTCCTTTTTCCTTTCCGTAAAAAAGAGGGGACATGGCAAGCCCAATGCCATGATCCCTCTTTTTTACACTAATATGAAATGGCCTTGACCTATATTCAAACTATATAAATGAGGATAAACTATTCTATGGATCAGTATTTTTACATGCGGTGTACAAGCAACATCTGAAGGGGAAGTACCAATTACGGCGGCAGCCCAGACTCTCGGCAGCGGGGGGGAGGAGGCATTCCGCCATCGCGACCGATTCGGGTGCATCCCATGAATTCCTAGAAGCACGAGGAGGGGAGTTGGAGAGGAAAGAACGCGGGGGAAGGAGGGGAAAACACACGTCTGGTTTGGCCATTCGAACGGCACACACATATCTGGTGCGGCAATTTAAACGGCAAACCGCGTGGCGTATTGCGGGAGTAAAATTGCAGGCGTTTGCAGATTTATAATGTTATTTACTTGATTTATTCTTCTTTTGCTTAAAAATTAAAGAACTCATGAATGTTATTTTGTGTATGAAAAAGTCAAGTGTAATGTTAACTTTGATTTATCACATTGATATTGGAAATATAAATTGTTCTCAAACAATTGGCTACATATTTCGATGGAAAAATTGTACTGACAGCGTAATATGGACCTATATATGTTCACTTGTCTTATGGATTTATAATATTAGGCAATTGTGTTAAAAACATTTTAAATCTATATATTAACACGCAAGCATGTTTCATTTCCTCCTTTTTTCTCAGCTCATTTGCATCGTAGGATAAATCCGCGCATACCGTTAGAAAGGTGAAGTCTTGTAGATGAGCAGAATCACATTCTAATTCACATCGGACTCCAGGGCTACGCCCCACAGGCTTTCAAAGTTCCAATGTTAATCTTATGGAGAAAGGTAAATTGAATGAATCATTAGACAGCTGTTGTAAAACAACAACTACTAGAAAATTAGAAAGAACAGATGTTTTAATTCTAAAATGTTTTTAAGCTTCTTGGTTACCGATCAAGTGAAATTTTGATCGAATTTCGATCAGGAGGCGATCTCTAGTATTATTAATTCTTCCAAAAAAAGGCATTACGATGGTTATTCCATTTAAAACTAAACCAATCTTGTAAGGGCAAAACGAAATCAATCTTGTTAAGACACTTTCAAAAGTATGCAATTACTTACAATTACCTGCATTTATATTTTAGAAATAATTATTTTTTCCGTAAATAAATGCAAGCTACGGACAGGAAGTGACATCCATATTTATAATACAAGATTGAATAACCTTTTTAGGCCTGAACATCATAGACTTAACATTGGTCAAAGTTTACCATCCGTACATGGTGAAAAAATTAAGATTTCATTTTTTATCTTGTACCAAAAAATATGAGACAACAACCAAATTTGCGCCCTTTCAAGAAAAAAATCAAATCTTTTCTAATTTCCCAATCATTTGACATTTTAATCATCCCAGCATTAAAAAAAAAACTGTTGTATTGGCAATAGATTTAATTGAATATGTAGAAAAAACTTTTGACTTTGACTTTTCTTTGTTCACAAAGAGATTAATTAAAAAAAACATTATATGTTTTTTATTTAATTTTTTTGTAGACAGTTATAAAATATTACTCTTAACGTCAAATATAAAGGGATAGCCTACGTAAACTGTCCTACTTTATTTGTACATTTAAAGGGAATCTTGCTAGGTTGAAAATTAAATGTTCACTTTGAGAGAAAATAATCCATCGGAACATTTGTAGCGAGTGTTATTGGACTTAAACTGTGTTTAAACTTGTTGGAAAGATTGACGTTTCTCTACATTTGGCAGTTACAGGAGAAACCCCCCCTCCCAAAAAAAAGTTGCAATGATTAGGTATATTATTAAACTGTAAATTTTATGAGATACTTTGAGCTTATTCGTTGTAGCCCCAGCGAAGACAATCCTTACGCGGTAAAAAGTCAGTCCTTACGCCGTGATTTACTTAAACATCTTGCTATGTATTCAAAATTAATTACACTGTTTTATGTATTTTTTTACGAAGAAGGTTATGAGCTATGTTTAAAAAGTGTTCATGTGATCAGTTCTTTAAGTACGCACCATATTTTATCCCTTCAGGTTATATAGGGCCTAACATTGTAATTTCCAAATCACTGAGAAAAATCTTTAATGCCTAGAAATTAAGCGCTTTCAAATTCTCTAAACGTTTGAAGCGTTCATCTCTGCTCATGTAGTCTACCCAAGAATGAAGGAATTAGTCAGTCTGTTTTATATTTTTCTCCAGACTTTCCATTTGGCAATGTTTTATGTTACTCAGTTTTGTATTAGTAATGGGAATAAATTCGAATCAGTCAGACTGTCAATAATTATGACCGTCCACGTACAGTATTTTCTAACGTCCCCAATAAACTCCAATAATTCCTTTTTCTTTTAGGCCGTAAGCCAAGATAATAAGTGGGACTTAATTAAATCTTGAAGGACGAGACCTTCAATTTCGTATTAATAATTTTCCTGATCAATAGATTTAATGAAATAATCAAATATTGCTCTATTTTATTTATTTTTATTTTTGCATAAAACTGGTTAGATGTCGAACCTAATATTGTTTTACATAAAACTTATTGGAAATAGAATTAACTTCCGATTGATACAAAACATATGTTATTTGAAAAAAATAACTACTATCCACAATGTTTCTTCAAATACTGGACTAGTGTACCATATTAACTAAAGAGACCTTCAAATTAATAACTCCTGTTACTTAAGTTACGAATCATGGGTATCAGCATGGGTCCATGTATTTCAATCTCTTAATGCAGTTAAATAGCTAAATTCGATCCTATAAACAACTGCAGTGTTCCTCACACATTTTTAACTCCTGTAAAAACGAGACAAACGAATACGTATAGTGTTCTGTTTAACTTTAAAACTTTTAATTAAAACTCTTTTCCTACTTAAAAATTGTATTGTTAAAACTCAAATATGATCAAAACTAATTATATCATACCCAAAAACACAAAGTGTTAAGGAGTTGCTAGGTCCTAAAAATATATGATGATATCAAAATTTCTTCCAAGTCAATGACATTGGTTTTAAAATAGCTACTCGACAAATTTTGATCTTTTAATGCTTGGTAAACATTCTGTAAAACATTATTATTTTATTTCGAGACCGTACTTGGCCAGCAGATGTACGTTTTTATCATTGAACCAAATGTTAATTCAATATTTTCCCATTAGTCGTAATACATCCCCATTAGTAAAATGTCTAACTTTGTTAATACGTCTGCTGGCCAAGTACGGTCATGAAATAAAATAATAATGTTTTACAGAATGTTTACCAAGCATTAAAAGATCAAATCAATTTGTCGAGTAGCTATTTTAAAACCAATGTCATTGACTTGGAAGATATTTTGATATCATATATTTTTAGGACTTGGCAACCCCTTAACACTTTGTGTTTTTGGGTATGATAAGATTAACATGGGGAACAATTTATATTCAATTGCTAAATAAAACAGCTGTTGATAGTTAAACAACCACATATGTTAAAAGCTGAATAGTAGCAAATTGAACTGGTACAGTACTGATATATCAACACAATTTCATACTTTAATACCAACGTGACTGTAGGCCAGGGCCAAATGAGCTACATCCCATTAGAGCAATGGCGTCACTGCGACACTTATCCCTGCCGTATAATTCCTTTTTTTTATCCGATTGATTGAGAATAAATTGTGTTTGAGTCTCAATTAAATTTATCGATCCTTTTACAAGATCGATTCTTTGTAAATATTGTATAAAATATTGTACAAATGGTTTAAGAGTAGTCATATTCTTATTTTGTTATTTCCATTAGACAAAAAAATCTATGATTGTTATTAAAAATTCCTCTCACAATCAAATTCCGTCTTGATGAATTCTTTAATTAGAGCTATAAACCACAATTTTTTTATTACAAATAAAGGAACTATTGCATTTCCTGTTTAATTAGCATTTCTCTTATGGTGGAAAGACGGAATTTGGATCGACTCCTCGGTCCTCCAACGCCCGTTAATCTATTTCACTTTCACATAGGCCTAACACCTAAGCCAAACACATTGCTACTACCAGAATCCGCAACACGACATCGCAGTGTTAATGTTTTATTCTAAAACTAAATCAATTGATTTCAATCAGTATTAGATGTTAATTTTTTTAAGTACAAAGAACATTAATATAATATTGGCTATCATAGGAATTTAATGAAATAAAGAAAATCCATTGAAATACAAACTTGTAATACTCCCATATAACCTAGTATCGGGGTAACCAAGCTTGCTTGTTGGTTTTAATTCTTGTGTTATCATGGTAATTAGGCTTTGAAGTTTACGCCAACTATACATTTTCACAGGCAACAGGTGTTTCGAAACCAATGCTCAAAAGTGGCATTCTTTTATTTTCGTTGTTGTTTCGTTGCATAATACAAATAATAAAGAATTACAAATTTTAAACTATGTTTTAGACAAATACGATTATTTCTTAGGTTTCTAATCTGTTTCTATTGTTTGATCGAAACATGCCCAGATGGAAAATTAAGCCAAGTCTACCCATACTAGATTCCGAGATTTTGGATAATACAACCCCACAGGCACTTCTCGTATTACAGCATAGGATACGGTAAATCTCTACTCTATTTTTGTTTATGCATTCAAATATCCACATCCATGAAAAATCACACTGTAAATTAAATTGATTTGTCAAAGTCTTATGGTGATTCAAACATTGACAAAAATCTATATATAATTCTGTAAGCCGAATTTCTTGAGCAAAATTGTGAGCGTTATACAAATCGTAGAAAGATGGGAGGGGTCTCAAATTAAAGGTCTCGGTCCCATACACGAGGGAAAACTATCGGCGTGTCCATAATGTTAACAGGAAATGAGAAATCACATAAAACGTCCTCCATAAGAATAGCATGGGGATTCGAAAAACGTGTGTTTTGTGTACATTAAAACACATGGTTTAATTTTAAAAAGAGACACAGATGATAACATTGAGTGAAGATGATAAAATAATTCACCCCAAAAGAGAAGCAATCTATATAATATATAATTCTGTGAGCGAATTTTTTTTTTGTACAATTGAGAGCATTTTGCAACTCGCAGGAAGATGGTAGGGGTCTCGAATTAAAGGTCTCAGTCCCATGCATGAGGGAAAATTATAAGCGTATCCATAAAGTTACAATAAAGAAATAAGAAATACCGTAAAAAGTCCTCCATAAGAATAGCTCGGGAATTCGAAAACAGTCTGCTTTGTGTACATTAAAACTTATGATTTTATTTTAAAATGAGGGACAGAGGGACAAATGTTCTCTCTTTTTTTTTTAAAATGTTCTCCTAAGAGATTCTCCATGTATGGTGATTAAAAAAACCTGCTTCAAAATCATGAATTTTGATTTGGAGGGACAAATACGAGTATTAACAGTGAGTGAAGATGATCTATGAGCGGCTGTGAGTAGTGGGGTTTGGTTACTTTCAAAACGGAAGTCGTGCCATTTGCCAGCAGCCGCCGGCCAGCTGCCATCGGCCAGCTGCCAAATCAGTTGCTGCCGCCATATGCCATGCCATATAGCTTCCGGTGGGGAGAGGCTATATCAAATGATGGGGTGGAGAAGGGGTGAGCAGATGGTGTTAATGTTTGAAGTAGGAGTTAGTATATAAAGGAGAGGGGATAATTGTTTCAAGGTTATATGGAGGGGGTTTTAAAAAAGACTGAACTATTAAGAGTTCAGTTTATTGGTGATCATCATACAGGTCAGTCAAAACCGACAAGGGACCGAAGAATAGCTTCCACATCATTTATTGCTGTAGAAGATACATCTGGAACTTGTACAGGGTTCTGAGGAGTTGGTGAAGTTGAATTTCTAGGAGGATTTTCCCTTGGATGAGTTGTTGATGATATTTCTTGAACTTGAACATTTTCTTGGTTGGTCTCCATTGCTATTGTAGTACAAATTAGAGTGGAGATGTTGTCAGCTCAAGAGCATAGAAAATAATGAAGTAGGAATTATTGTCGGGGCCTTTATATAGGGAATAGTGGGGGTGAAATAAAAAAAACTTGTTGAACACAGTCGATAGGTGTAACAAGTTGAAAGTTATTGAAGTGTAACATAGAACGCAAAATGTCGTAAATAACACTATCATCAACATTAACCTGCGAAGTTATCGAAGAGTATAATGGGTTAAAACTGTACTTCTTTCTAACTCTATTTAAATTAGTTTTACACTTTGAAATTGAAGGTTTAGAAGTACTTCGTAATATGTGTTGTGTTCGCAAGAGCTTCAATTTTAAACACTGTGCAGCCATCATAACCGATGTGTTTCATTCAGAAGTTAAAAGAAGACTGAGATATAAAATGAAGTGTAAAAGAAATTGAAACAAAACGCTGGAGTAGTAATTTTGTAGGTTAGAATTAACCTACAATATGAATGCTAAAAGTAACAAAGTCGATTCCATGGATAATTCTAACCTCAAACCTAGTTAACAAAGTAGGTATAACGTAAAACTAATGAGAGATGATGACTGAGGGGATGCAAGGCAATGAATGTTCGTGGCGCGATAAACTACCCACTTTTATAGAGGCGATAACTCCAGCCAGATGGTGGCAGATGGTGAGCAAATGACTGGTTGACCGACTTTCACCTGAGTAGTAGGGGGTTTTGGGGCAATGACCGGAAAGGTCAATGACCCCCCCCCCAAAAAATGGAGCCCCCCCCCTTCCCCCACTCCTTCCCCCACTCCTCCGGGTCAATGGCCGGTCACCACCTTCCTCTACTCCTTTTAGGCCAATGACCGGTCACCACCGGTTGTTGACTCTATGTGGTGAAACCAGACCAAACATGGCAGCTGCCATGGATAATTCTAACCTCAAATCTGCTGCGCATGCAACGAGTTCTCCGGATCGGAATTAGTCTATGCTATGCGCATGCGCCTAGTCCTGTATTACTCACTTTAGTGCTACTGCACATGGATAATTCTAACCTCAAACCTTGGTTTTGTGTTGTTGCGCATGCGCCGCTCCCCACTCCTTTACCTTCCTTTTATACTGCTGCGAACTGGACTGGATTGAACACTGTACTGGAGTGAAACAACTTCCCCCACTACTTGAAAACCGGAGGAGCGATAGAAGCTCAATCTTTGCGTTAGTCGCCAACAAACTTTCATAGCGAAAGGTTGTTGGTGATTCAGCAAGAGGTTTCAAATATATAGTGGGCCTATATATATTTGAACTTCTTCTACTACGTTGCGTTTTTTAATGCAATGTGGTATGTGTGTGTGTGTGTGTGTTTAGTTTTAAGTTGTATTTAATTTAAGAAATTATTTGCGCATTGCGATGTTAGTTATAAGTTGGGTTTAGGATTAAGGTGTATTAATTTTAAGAATAATGATGGTATAATTTTAAGAGGTTTTTAGCATTAAGGTGTATTAATTTTAAGAATAATAATGGTATTTGATTGTGTTGAATTATTTGGTTTTTTAATAATAATGTGTTGTTAGTTTTAAGTGTTGGTATTACTAATTAATGTTGTTTTGCCTTACAGCTAGATGTTAGGGGGTAGATTAATTGTAAATTCAGAAGTTCCGTTGAACTTCACTTAGAAGGGGTGGGACATCCGCAAATTGTAGGTAAGCGGACTAGGTTTTTGCATTTTGTTTAGGAATATGATGGGTGGGTTTAGTCTGGGTGGGGTTAGAGTTGCGTTTCTGCATTAGCTGTTCCAGTTTCCCTACTTAGCGTTACGCTTTGATGCGGACAGGGACGTTACGCTTTGATGCGGACGGACCAGGGCCTCCCTTGCAGAACGTAACTAGTGGGTTGGGAGTGGGAACCCGTTAGGCAAACAGGGTGGTGGGAACAGTATTACTGTTTCCATCACCTTGGTTTTTTATAAGTCTTAAGTGACCTTGACCTACTTTTGGAAAGGTCAATGACCCCCCCCCCCGAAAAAATGGAGCCCCCCCCCGAAAAAATGGAGCCCCCCCCTCCCCCACCACTCCTTCCCCCACCTCTCCTATCCCCATCTCCCGGGCCAATGACCGGTCATGGCCGGCTGCTAACCCCTCTCATTTGCATACCGTTATAAAAGACGCGGCGACTGTGGCTAGTGTTTCATTCTGATTCCAGACATCAAGCTGTGTACTCGGAGTTCTAACCATGTCGTCTCTGCCAACTACTACTTCTGCTACTTCTACTTCAACTTCAATTTCTACTACGACTGCACCTAAGAAAACTCTTCGCCTTAAAAACCTTCCTGATTGCTACAAGAATCAACTTGCATCTCTACCTTCAACTTCTGGAGCTATTCTTCCGCCAACCAACACTTCTAGACTTCGCAGTATTTTTTCACCACCTTCACCTTCGCCTTCAAAGGACTCCGCACCACCATCAACTATGATGCCGCCACCGCAGAAGCCAGTTCCCCGCATTAATACCCCTTCAATTGAAACTATTGTTCATCGCCTTAGTACACCCATCATCCCACTATCACCATTGCCTCCTACCCCACCACTTACTACACTTGAAGATCACACCTATCACAAAACTGATTCCTCTAAACCAGCTCCTAAACCAGCTCCTAAACCTGCCCCTAAACCTGCCCCTAAATCTGCTCCTTCAGAGCAATTTCAATCATTACAAGAAGAGCGTCGTAGGGCATTTAGACGTCCCACTACTTGCCCTGAAATGCTTACTAGGGGAAATAAGATAGGATCAGCTTGTGGGAGGAAATGTGTTAAAAACGAAAGTTTTTGCCGTGTACATGTTGTGAAATACCTTTCTGAACCACAACTGACAGAAACCCCCACTGTTGAATACCAATCCAAAATTATTGGTGTAAAAGGAAATAGGCTTAAGAGAGGTTGTGTTTATTTTTTTGAAAGTGTTATTGACAACGAACACATTTTGGCAAGTTGTAACGGCAAAAAATATAATATTAAAGTAATTGAGTCCTTGCGCAAAGAGAAATCTGTTCATGAGTTAGACTCTAAAGACTATCTCCTCAGACACAAAGTGGATGGTATTACAAGGTGGGGGCGTAAAAAGTAAATTCACATAGGTTTTTCAAAATTTTGCTATAAAAAATAATGGGGGAGAAACACAATGCGTTATAGCGTTGTGTTTCTCCCCCATTATTTTTTAACACTCTAAGTCTCGTGACCTACTTTCATGTGAGTAGTGAGTAAAGGAGGGTTCTGTGTCTGTACCCATTCCTTCGGGTCAATGACCAGACCGGAAAGGTCAATGACCCCCCCCCGAAAAAATGGAGCCCCCCCCAAAATGGAGCCCCCCCCCTTCCCCCACCACTCCTTCCCCCACTACTCCTTCTCCTACCACTTCTCCGGGTGAATGGCTGGTCATGACCGGTTGTCTACCTACATCTAACCGTTACACTTGCTACTCCAGAGTCTTCATTCTAATTGGAGAGGCCACCGCCGCAATATGCCTACTCTATTAGAATTATGCTTGCGACAGATAGTTTCAAATATAGTGTTGATGGAACTTGCATTAAACGATGCAAACCTTCCACTAACACTATGTCAAGCAGTGTATTCTTTTTATAAAGAAAATTTTGGAATTCTTCATCGCTTGCGGTATATATTTATTGATGGAACAGTTATGTGTTCATATTGTGGTGTGGCTGCACTCGTAAATGTGGAGGGACAAGTGGACTTTAGACTTCAAGGTGGAATATATGAAGATAACTATTACTTGTCATACAAGTTCATAGTTCAACAGGAAAAATGCGATATTTGTGCATTTAACTTGTACGAGTTTATACATGCAGATCCTACAGAAATTGACTTGCAAAACAATCCTCGAGTCCCTTATGTGATTTACGCTCCATAGAGGTCCACCAAACCCACCAAACGGCCCTTTTCAGGGCCACCTAAGACTTGAATTTAGGGATGTAAGCTATTTAGCTTACATGCAACTTAGCAGAAATAAGTTCTGCTACATGGCTAGTTTGATCCGTGTAGTAGTAAGCAAAGGAGGGTTCTGTGTCCGTCCCTACTTCTTAGGGTCAATGACCGGACCCGAAAGGTCAATGACCCTCCCCCCCCGAAAAATGGACCCCCCCCGAAAAAATGGACCCCCCCCTCTCCCCCACTATTCCTTCTTCCACCACTCCTTCCCCCACTACTCAGGGCAATGACCAGTCTCCTCATTTGCATACTGCTATAAAAGAGGAGCAAGTGTTGTTCTCTCCTTCATTCTGCTTTCATGCGCCACACTTGTTGTTTCGTCTCTGCCTGCATTATCTTGCTTTAAAATGCTTCCTCAGCTTAATGAAGAGTTCAATCTTTCCGAATATGCTGATGTTTACCACCAACATGTAGAAGATCCAATAGATTTCTACGATAGTAGCAGTGAGAATGAAGATGATAGTAGCAGTGAGAATGAAGATGATAATAGCAGTGAGAATGAAGATGACAGTAGCAGTGAGAATGAAGATGACAATGAAAATAACATTGAACTTGATGAAGAAATGAGACCATTTTACTTTGATGAACTAGATCCTCTTGATATGGTAGAAAGATTCATTGCAGAAGCACATAAACGGCTAAATTTAGGACATCATATTATAATTGGTTCAGCTATTCTGTATCATGATAGTAAGTTCTTTTGTGTAACACCAAATACTAGAGAACGTATGCTAACTTGGCGGGATGATATACTGAGGTGTCACGAGCAAGGAATTAGCATTGGTGGCTACTTTGTAGCACAAGTAGGCTTTTGGGTCTAATGTGGCTAGTGTAGCCACACAAACCTTCCCTCACCCCCACCCTATCCCCTCCCAATCCTTATTCCTTCCCCCTCCCCATATTTAAAATTTATAAAAGGCAGGCTATGAACCTCCAGGTTTCTAGTCTGTACTCGCACTTTGCGCCGTCAAGTACATCTCTTGTAGTTTTTTCTCCTCCATTTAAAATATTATTTGTTTGAAAAAATGCCTCCTAATGTGAATTACCATTTTAATTCTTCCGAAATTTCAGATGTTTTTCTACAACCTGAAGACATTTTAAATAATGAGAGTGAGAGTGAAGATGATGATGATTATAGTGTTGAACTTAGTGAAGAACGTAAAGTTATAGCAATTGATCCACAATTTCCATTTGATACAATAGAAAAGTTTATGGTTGAAGCTAATAAATGGTTAAATTTAGGATGTTATATACGAATTGACTCTTTTATATTGTATGGTGATAGTCATTCTTTCCTTGTCACACCAAATGACAGAGACCGCATGTTGCAGTGGGCACAATCTATGATGGAGTGTTATGAACAAGGTGTGGACACTGGTGGGTATTTTCTTGCACAAGTAGTGTAATAACAAAATTACCTTTCCCCCCACCCTACACTCTATCCCTTCCCAATCCTTATTCCTCCCCACTCCCCATTTTAAAATTGATAAAAAGGCGGGCTATGAACCTCCAAGTTTCTAGTCTGTATCAAGATGCTTACCAGACTTGATGGTTTCATAGCCAATGATATTAATATATGGAGTTTGATAACAAACTTACGGATAAAAATTGAAGAAAAAATTATGGCAAACAATGAGCTAGGAGTTATCGTTTTTGTTTCATTACTAGAACATTTTGAAATTTTGTATAGTATAAAAGTAACAATTAACAATATTAATGAACTATTTCCTTGGACAATATTTATTCGCAATAAAGTTGAAGAGCATAAAATTATAGTAGATGTGACAGCAATGAAATATAACCTAGATAGAGAAGAATAGATACAAACCCCCTCCCATTCCTTTGTTTTGCAAAAATAGTGGGGGTAGGAGTATATATAAGACTAAGTAAGCGATACATAGTTTGTTATTTGAAGTAAAAGAAGTAGTAAATAAACATGTTGTCTAAAGATACTCCATTTATTAATTATTTTGAAGTTAAAGATGTTTTTGAAAGCACAAATGAAATACAGGAAGAAAACATAGAGGAAAATTATAATGAAACTAATAACGATTCTACGATGGAAGAGGAAGAAATGGTACAGATTGAACAAGAACTATTTGAAGAAATGATAAACGATAGTGATGAAGACATAATTAAGGAAGCTATTGAAATATTTATATTGGATTCATCGTTGGAATCACCCATATCACCTTTACTGTCCATATCGCCTTTCTGAATCTGAATCTGAATTGGACTAAGGTACCCCCACCATTTTGAAGAAGTAGTGGGGGAAAAATATCCCCACCACAAGTTGAAAGTTGGTGGGGGAATGTTTATAAATGTGTTAAATATTTGTGCAGGAGATCAGTCTTAGGGAGACTAGTGACTGAAGATGTTTCGTAAAATACCTTTTGATCCTTCATACTACAATCTGTTTGATATACATCGTTTTCCAGACATTGAGGAGAAATTGTACAGAAAATTTTGTTCTCTACTCGACAAACTGCAAAAACTACCACCAAATACTTTTACCTACAAGCTACCCATCATGGACAAGGACGATGTAAGCAAAATACCATTAGTTCAAGTAAAATTTTTGGAAGAAAAAATTTTTGTTTGTGTGAGAGAAGTGTTTCATAATGATTATTCAAAAAGATTGGCTTTTGACTTTATTCAAGAACATGCAGGATCTGAAAGAGAACAGTATCCAGAACCATATTACAAATATCTTTTTGAGAATGGAGCGAGTGTAACGGTAGAAGTAACCATTACATTAGTATAACTCTCCCCACCACTGACGTCTCCCCACCAGTGACATCTCCCCACTACTGACTTAAATTTGGTGGGGGAATGTGGATAAATGTGTTGATTATTTGTGTAGAGGGCTCATTCTTCGAGAAATCGTTGATCAAAATGTTTCATCATGTACCTTGTGATCCGACTTCTTCCTTTAGGGAAAAACAAAGATTAAAAAGACTAGAAAAGGAAAGACAAGATAGAGAAGATATGAAGATGGAGTTTAATAGACTACAATTTCAAATACCTGGAATTGAACTTGGAGCACCAAGATTGAAAACCCTCCACTGGGCTGGAAGTTATATCAAATTTTTGAAAGTACAAGTTGAAGCAAGAGATCTAAAATTGAAAACATTAGAAATGGAAAATCGAGAATTGAAGAAATTAATATCACACATGTCTGGTAATACAACAGTTCAAGAAGGTGAAGAAGAAGGAAAAGAAATTTTAGGAATCTAAATTATCAGCACCCTTTTAGAGAATGGGGAATAGATCACTTTGTGGTAATGTAATGACATGCCGCTTAGTGATCTATTCCCAGTTCTCGCTTAATATCCGATGACCTTGACCTATATAAAAGTAGTGGGGGTAAAAGCATATAAGGAGATAGTTATGGATATAACTTTCAGTACGAGTCTAACACTATGGACAGCTTGTTAGTTTTATGTTTACAACAAATTATCAATAATGGGTTTCTTTACCGTTATATAATAACATCAAATAAATGTGAAATACCTCAACCAATTCGTGAAATGGTCATGAAATTTAAGAAGGACAATAGTGGATTTGGTATTTATCTTGCTTTTATTTTTGAAGATGGAACAAAAATGTGTCATGATTGTGGAAAAGCATCTGTTTTAGACTTTGAACAATTTGAAGATGATGGAGGTAAATTAGTTCACCTTGTAAAAGGCCAAGTGATGAAATTTGAAACAGTCAAGAAAAAATGTAACATTTGTGCACAAAATTTGTTTGAATTTATTAAGTATAGTGTATTAAAATCATAATACCCCTTCTACATATGAAGAAGGTGGGGGGAAAAGAGTGGGGATTATAAAGTGGTGGGAGAACTTGTATAAATGTAGGTTGTTTGAAGAGACTTTTAATATTGTTGCAGCGTTTGTTGAAACAACATGCAGTTTGAAGTTTGCCATTTTAAAATTAAATATGAAGAATGGAGCTCTGTTGCAGGATTTGTCAAGTCTAAAGAAGATAATCAAAAATTGATAAATGTACATTGCTATATTCACAATCAAGAAAGTCATGACAAGGTGATGGCATATTAGAACACACCTAACGTAACATCAGAAAGCTCTGCATTTATAAAATATTTAAAAGAAGAAGATTTGGATGTGACCCTAGAAGTTTGGTATCTAATTTAAATTATCATGGTCGGGGAAATGTAGAAGTTATTGGTGGGGGAAATGAGATAAAACCGGCAAAATTGTAGAACAGAATTCACTCTATACAACGATGGAGCATCCTTCCACAACACCTGTATTGGCATCTGCGGATTGGCATGAAAATCATCAACCAAATACTTCAAGTTCAAATTGTTATGAAAATCAGCAGCCTAGTACTTCAAATTGGTATGAAAATCAGCTGCCTAGTACTTCAAGTTCAATTTGGTATGAAAATCAGCAACCCGCCACTTCAAGTGTAAATTGGTATGAAAATCAACAAATTACTACATCAACACAAAATTTGTATGAAAATCAACATCCGACAACATCAACTCATTTTTGTACATCAGTATTTAAAGTATCAAAGCCCCATTCGGATTGTAATAAGTTAATATCAGCTCAATCAGGAAGAATCAGGAAAAACACATACATGAGAGAAAGGTGCAAGAAAGAAAGGATAGAATTTACAAAATTACAGTTAACAGTTCCCTCTATTAAAGTGGGATGTACTAGAATAAAAACTTTGGAAGCAACCAATGCATATTTGTTCGAATTGTTAGACAGAATTGAAAAGTTGGAGAAGAAGAATGAACATTGTAAAAAGTAAACACTCATTCCCCCCCCCAAAAAAAAAAAAAAAAAAAAAAATAAAATAAAATAGCAAAATCAAAAAAAGTAGATGTAGAATAGAGAGCGAGGAATAGATCACTTTGTGGTAATGGACTAACATGCCACTTAGTGCTCTATTCCTCGTTCTCGCGTTATATTGGATGACCTTGACCTACATTAGTAGGGTGGGGGAAATTGAAAATGGTGGGGGAAAGTGTATAAAGGACGAGCCTACTATAGAGAAATCACTCTGAAAGCAAACTTGTCACGAGTATGGACTTGACCACAAGGAAAGAAGATAGAAAACAAACATTTCGAGAAATGGCTAAAGTAAGAGAGTCAAGAATAAGGTTGAGATTTTACAAACTACAGAGATTGATTCCTGGTGTTAAGTTAGGAGAAATAAGATCAAGAACGGTTGACATGGCAGCTGATTACATCAGTTACTTACATTCGGAATTAATGATAAAGGAAGCAAAAATAGAAGAGCTGGAGCACAAGATAAAACAACATATTGAAACATCAAACAGTCAACCTATAAATTTTGTAATAAAAGAAGATGTAAAAGACTTAAATTAAACAAAAAAATGAACTTGGACTTTGGTTATTGATTGGACACTTCTTAGAGAATGGGGAATAGATCACTTTGTAGTAATGAATCATCATGCTGCTTAGTGATCTATTCCCAGTTCTCGCTTAATCAAAAATGACCTTGACATACTTACCAAAATATCATATAAGCCGGATCAAAAACAGTTATTACTCATTTACTGGAAATGGCTCCTGTGGACAACACCGATTATCCAAGGAAATCTCTAATTGAAATATTGTATAAAATTCAACTAGAGGATTTAAATATGGAAGAAGATGAAAATAACAGCGAAACATCAGAAGTAGAAACTATAAATGATATGGATGTGGATGTTACAACATAAGAAGAAGAAAATGCCAATGATGTGGAGAATGAAAATTTGGATATGGATGTAGTAATATCAGAGTCTTCGTCATCATTTGAATATGAAGAAATACATATTGAAACTCCAATTCATATAGAGAATATTAATGAAGAATCTGTTTGTAGAAGATTAATATTTTGTCCAAGACGTTTGTTTTCTTCTGAAAGTGAAGAAGAAGAAGATGAAATAGTAGTGGGGGAACTATTATAAAAGAAGGAAAGGGAGAGCTCATTTCATTTCTTGGCGAAATTTTGAAGAGTGAACACCACCAAACATGTATCATTGCGATAAATGTTTGGAATCGTTTAACGATGATATTCTGTTAGAAATACATAAAGAACTAATTCACAACAACACAGAAGAACAAGAAGAACAAGAAGAACAAAATGAAATAACAGCAAGACCTACAACAACTTTACCAAATTTACAAGTATCAGCTTTACCCGGAAAGGTAGTAATGCATCATAAGATTCAAAATGAAGATTTAAACTTAGAAGAATTTATTAGAGAAGCAAAACCAATCATCAGTAGAACTTTAAAAGAAGAATTAAAAAGATTAAATTTTCTCAAATTTGGTTTACTACTAGAAGCTATGTTTATAAATGTACAAGAAGAATTATCACCAAGAGGATTTATAACTAAAAACCAAACTATCATAGAAAGTTCAGACATTGATTCAATAGTTGAAAAATGTATAGAAGAAATATTAACTAAAATTCAGGAACATGAAGGACGAGGATCAGGGTGGAGTCTTATAAGTATTGAAGGATTAAATATAAGAGTTCATAAACATGGATATGGACTAATGGGATCTAGTTATATTCGTTTGCCAAAAATAATTGAGGATACAAGATCATGTGTTAATGTGAAAAATCAAGATAACGAATGTTTTAGATATGCGATGACATGTAAATTTGTACCAAATCATTGGAATGAACCAAACCAGCACTATGAAAATCAAAGATATAGATATAACTTTCAAGGAATTAGTTATCCTGTATCACTAAAAGATATATCAAAATTTGAGAAGAAAAATCCCGTCACATCTATTAATGTTTTTGGATTAGATAGTTCAAATAAAGTTTATCCTTTACGTATTGCTAAAGAAGAGCTAGCAGATCATACAGATTTACTACTACTAACACAAGGAGATGTATCTCATTATGTGTATATAAAGAAATTTGACTCTCTTGTTAACAAGCAACTTTCAAAAAATCGAAACAAAAAGGTGATTTGCAAGAGATGTTTTAATTTTCAACGAGAAGGAAGACAAGGAATAGAATGGTTACAAGAGCACAAAAGATTATGTAACAATAATTATGAAGCAAAAATTATTTTACCATCAGACAGCAGAGCATTTGTTACATTTCAAAAGGTTCATCATCAATACCGTATCCCTATAGTTGTATATGCGGACTTTGAATCAACACTAATTCCTATAGAAGATGAAAATTGTGAAGCTAGAAAAAGTGTCAAATATCAAATACACAAACCAAATAGTTTTTGTTTAATGGTTAAATCAACATTATCAGAAGAACATTTAAACCAATATGGATTAACTTCAGAACCTCTAGTATATCGTGGTGAAAATGTGAAAACAATATTTCTTGACCATTTATATTTAATAGCTGAAAATGTACAAAGATTATATACGAATATCGTACCAATGAAACCTATGGAGGAAGAAGAAGAAATTCAACATGAAAATGCAACTCACTGTTTCTTATGTAAAAATAAATTTACCATTGACAATTATAAAGTTAAAGATCATGACCACCTTACAGGTTATTACAGGGGTGCTGCTTGTAATAAATGCAATTTGAGCTATCGTTTACCACTATTTATTCCTGTGGTTCTGCATAACCTCAGTGGGTATGATGCTCATTTTATAATACCTGAATTAGGAAGAGACAATGGTTCAATAGATGTGTTGGCTGAAACTTCAGAAAAATTTATAAGTTTCTCTAAAACAGTTGGAAATGTTAAATTAAGATTCTTAGACTCCTACCGATTTATGCCGTCAAGTTTGTCTAAACTTTCTGAAAATTTAAGGAAACAAGATTTTATTGAAACAAAGAAGATTGTAAGTAACGACATACTGGATCTCGTACTTCGGAAAGGTGTTTTCCCATATGATTATATAGACAGTTTAGAAAAATTTAATGAAACATCACTTCCGCCAAAAGAAGAATTTAAAAGTAAACTATACGACATGGACATATCTCAAGAGGATTATGATCATGCATGTAAAGTATGGAATGAATTAGGATTTACAACATTGGGAGAATATTCAGATTTTTATGTTAAATTAGATGTAACTTTACTATGTGATATAATGGAAGAATTTAGAAATACATGTTTTGCAGCATATGGGTTGGACCCTCTTCATTCATACACTTTACCTGGACTAGCATGGCAAGCCATGTTGAAAGAAACAAATTGTAAATTACAACTTCTTACTGATATAGATATGGTTTTGATGTTAGAATCAGGAGTTCGAGGGGGATTGACGCAAAGTGTAACCAGACATGTTAAGGCCAATAACAAGTATCTGCCCGATTATGATGCATCAAAACCAACATCATTCATAGGTTATTTCGATGCAAATAACATACGGATGGGCAATGTCAAATCCCCTTCCATATGATAATTTTAAATGGATAGATCCAGAATCGATTGGAAACATAATGGATATACCGAAGCATGGTGAAACTGGTTACATTTTTGATGTCGATTTTGAATATCCTGAACATCTTCATGATCATCATTATGATTTACCACTTCTTCCAAAGACTGAAATTTCCCCTACTGGAAGATGGCCGAAATTATTAATGACTTTAAACAATAATTCTAGGTATGTTGGACATTATTGGATGATACAACAGGCTTTAGACTTGGGATTAAAAATTACAAAAATTAATCGAATACTACAATTTTCTCAATCTTGTTGGTTGAAACCGTACATCGACAACAACACAAGAAGAAGAGCTGCTGCTACATCAAGTTTTCAAAAGGATTTCTTCAAACTGATGAACAATGCAATATTTGGCAAGACTTTAGAAAACAAAAGGAAACATAAGGATATCAAATTAGTAACTGATCCAGTAAAATTACAGAAATTAGTGCAACAACCAAACTTTGGTTCATCCGTAATTATAAATGAAAATCTTGTCGTCATTTCTATGAACAAAAAATCAGTTGTATTGGATCGTCCTTTATATCTTGGAATGTCAATATTGGATATTTCTAAAACACACACGAGTTTCATTATAAGAAGATGGTTAATTATTATGGAAGAGATAACATTGGTATTGCATATATGGATACGGATGCACTTATTTACTGGATTTAAACAAATGATATGTATGAGGATTTACGGACCTTTGTATATAAAGATGATTTTGATTTTTCCGATTATCCTAAGGACCATCCAAATTACGACTATGACAAAAACAAAAAAGTATTGGGAAAATTTAAAGATGAAACAAATGGTGTGCCGATGATGGAAATTGTAGCATTAATGCCTAAACTGTATTCATTTCAACTGTACATAAATGAAAGGAACGAATATCAAGTCACAAAGAAAGCTAAAGGAATAAAGACATCTTTCCTAAAGAAGAACGTACAGTTTCAACATTGTAAAAGATGTTTGTTTGAAAATGTTGAAACAACTGCAACATTCAACACTATTAGAAGTTATAACCACCAACTTTTTAGTGTCAAACAAACAAAGTGGGCATTAAGCTACAAAGACGACAAGCGACATATTTTAGAAGATAAAATTAATACTCTACCATTTGGCCACTATTCCTTAAACCCTATCGACCAGTAAACCTATTCTTCGTCCTTTACCTTCTTCCTTTTTCCTTTCCGTAAAAAAAGAGGGAACATGGCAAGCCCAATGCCATGTTCCCTCTTTTTTACACTAATATAAAATGACCTTGACCCATATTTCAACTATATATAAGAGAATAAACCATTGTATGGATCAGTATTTCTACAAACGGTGTACAAGCAACACTTTAAGATGGAAAGTGTAAAGGATAAGATTGTAAATGAACTACATAAACCAGCAAGAAGAAGATTTCCAAGAAGAAGTAAAATCATTAAAGGAATGAATGATCTTTACCAAGCTGATCTCATTGAAATGATACCACACAGTAAATTAAACAAAGGATTTAAATATATTTTAACAATTATAGACTGTTTTACTAAAATAGCTGATGCTTTACCATTGAAGGACAAGACTGGTAAAAGTGTTACTAAAGCTATGGAAACAACAATACAAAGAAATAAATTTAAAATTAAACATTTACAAACGGATGATGGAAAAGAATATTTTAATAAAGATTTTGGAGCTTTGATGAAAAAATATAAAATATATCATTATTCTACAAATTCTGAAGTTAAAGCTTCAATAATTGAAAGATTCAATAGAACATTAAAAGGAGCAATGTATAAACAATTTTCAAAACGAGGATCATATGTGTGGTATGACATATTACCACAACTTATAAAAGAGTATAACAACAAATATCATCGTACCATCGGAATGAAACCTATCCAAGTAAACAGTGCTAATGCTAAAATTGTATTACAACGCATCAAAAATAATACAACACCAAAAATAGAAAAGTTACAACCAAAAAAGTTTAAGGTTAATGATAAAGTTCGTATAAGCAAATACAAAGGTGTATTTAGTAAAAGATATCTGCCAAATTGGACTAATGAAGTATTTACAATTTATAAAGTGCAACCAACTATACCTGAAACTTACATTTTAAAGGATAATAAGGGTGAATTACTTCAAGGTGGATTCTATGGACATGAGTTGTTAAAATCAACAGTTGGTGATGTATATCTTGTTGAAAAAGTTTTACAAAGGAAAAAGGATATGGTTAAAGTTAGGTGGTTAGGATTTGATAAAAGTGAAGACTCTTGGATTCCTTCAAAAGACTTGGTATAGTTATTTAATAGCTCATTATGTGTTTAACCTTTAAACAAGATGGAGATTGTACAACAAAAAGATCGATTTAATATTAATAATATTGATGAATTGACACTTGACAATAATAAGTTAAATCATGGTAAACATGGTGAATTACTACCAAATACGATAAGATGTTTAATAACTGGTCCTTCAAATTGTGGAAAAACTAATGTTGTCTTTAACCTCATAACTAATCCTAAAGGTTTACGCTTCAACAATATATATATATATTTTTTCAAAATCATTGCAACAACCAAAATATCAATTATTAGATAAAATACTTGCAAGTGTACCTGAAGTGAATTTTTACAAGTTTAATGCCAGTGAAAAAATCATGCAACCAAATGAAGCAAAACCATTTTCCATTTTTATATTTGACGATGTTTCTTGTGAAAATCACGATACTATAAGAAATTATTTTGCTATGGGAAGACATCATAATATTGATAGCATTTATATTGGTCAAACATACAGTAAAATTCCAAAACAACTTATAAGAGACAATGCAAATATGTTGATCATCTTTAAGCAAGATGAGACAAATTTAAAGCATATATATAATGATCATGTTAATGCAGATATGCCATTTGACAAATTTAAAGAAATGTGTGGTAAAGCATGGAATGAAAAATATGGATTTCTCGTTATTATGAAAGAAGAAGATATTAAAAATGGTAGATATCGTATAGGATTGGATAAATTTGTATTAATACGTTGAACTACCTATGCTACATCTAGTAACACTTTGAACTTCACAGTGTAAACATGGTGAATCAAGAAAAACTATTAAAAGAAATAAAATCACTCAGTGATTCTATTAGTATAAAGAATCGTGCATAAGGATGGGTTTAAGTGAAAGAGAAGAATTTTTAGAGAATACATTTAAACCTATCACGGAACCTTTAAAACAGATATCAGAAACTATTGGTAAACCTCGTTATGAAGGAGATGTTTTACTACCAGTTTCTAAACAAGAAGTACAAGCATTAAAAAAAGAAGATGGTGATGATTCATATACAAGTGCTAGTGAGCAAGAAGAAACAAAAAAGAAGAATCAATTGTTGAAAAGGAAGAACAGCCAATACCTGAAGCAGAACAATCTATTCCAAATTTAACTCAATTGAGTAGTGATATATTACAACATGGACCTCTTGGACGAAAATATATAATGAAAATGCTACATGACATGAAATCAAATCAAATCCAAATTTAAGTAAATCACATGTATATGGAGCAAGAATTGATGGAAATGAATTGAAAATTGGTAACTCTAAACTTGAAGTAACTCAAGACGATTATATCATTATTGGTGATCATAGATATAAAGGAACAAAAGGATTATATGAATTAATTTTTAAAAATATACCAATAAAATATTCAGCAAAAGATTTAAATACTTTTAAAGAAATTTTACAAAATACTAATGCTCATAAAAGAAACTACTCAAAGGATGCAATGATTAATCGTTCACGTGCAACAAAATATAATATTGTTATAAAAAAATTGTTTCCCCCACGAAAATTACCAACATTACGTACCACACCGGCTGTGAGACAACCGTTAAAAAGAAAATCTTTATCACTTATGGATTTATCACTTCTTGAACAACATGGTAAAAAGAGTAAAGGAGATACTTCAACATCTGGTAAAGGATTAATGAAAAATCTATACAATACAAATGTTATCTACTACAACGACATCAATAAATTAGTTGACAGAATGAGACTATTGCATGAAGCTATGGAAGCCGGTCATACTGGTTTAAATAATGAATGGGTGGCTCTAGTTGATGAACTTAAAAATCGCGGCATGGTTGTATAATTGTCCGCGAATATAAAGAAGTTGCAAGTGTAAGATGTATCAGTTCTAACATGAGCGTTGACAAGTTCGGACGCTACTCCGCATTAGGAGTGCAAGTTGGAGAAGACAGAAAAAGAAGCGGATTACCGCAAACACCTGAAGGTGACTATAACATAAGTAATAAACGTTTAAAATTAGTTAAAGATCCAGAAGAAGATACTGATGGAGCGAATTTAAAGACAGTAAAAGAAGCTACTTCAACATCATTGAAATTACATAAGAATACTTACGATGTTAAATCACATAGATTAATTAATGTTGGTAAACCAACTGAAGGTTCTGATGCAATTACTAAAGAGTACTTATCATCTGAACTTTTAAATACTTTAAAATTGCAATGGGGTAACAACTTAAAAGATGGACAAACATATGATGCTGGTAATTATAGAATAACCAACGTGGGAAATCCCAAAAATGATAAGGATTCAGTTAATAAAGAATATTTACATTCTATAACACCGGAAAAAACTGAACATGGATTTTCTTTTTATAAATTTATTATAAATGACATTGGATACCCAAAGGAAGACAGTGATGCTGTAAACCTAAAATACATCAAGGACAACTGTATTTTACAAGATGTTAATGGAATCGATTGTCATGGTAAAACATTGACAAATGTAAAGTTTGGTTCTAAACCAAAAGACGCTGTTACTATGGAACAATTATCTAAAGAATTAAAAAAGGAAACATCAAATTTTGTAAAACATGAAGAAGCCGTGCTAAAGCGAGGAAATACATTCATACATGGAAATGAAAAGTTTGATTTAATGCAAGGGAGTAATAATGAATGGGATGCGGGAGGTAAAAGAATAACAAATGGAAGATTTGGTGAAAAAAGTTCGGATGTACCTTTAATGGCACAAACATTAATTGCAAAAGGTCCTTTATTAGGTACATACGAAGGTCATAATAGAAGAATAAAAAATATTTTTCCTGGTTATGAAGAAGATGACTGTGTTACAGTGAAACAAACAATAACTTGGGATGAACGCATTGGGACCAAATTTGATGCTAAGATGAAGAAAATAATTAATGTTTCACCAGGTGAAGTTTTCAATGATGCTGCTACTATTGGACAAGTCATAACAACATCAAAAAGTGATTCGACAGCTTACACATGTAATGATAAACGTATTATGCAGTTACACGATCCTCAACATCCAAAAGATGCTGTAAATTTAGATTGTTTAATAAGAATAGTAGGCAATTTACTTATTGATACCCACAATCATATAGCTAATACAACAAGTCATGTGATAATTCAACCCGATGAACGGGAAGCTTGGATTAAAAATAGAATTATAAATCAATATATAATTAATTTGAATATTCAAGTGTTTAAATATAAAAAATTATACATAACTTATTCATTTATGTAATGTATCTTGTGGAGTAAACACACCAGTTTATATAAGACTACATAATGAAGGCCGTATCACTCAGTCATCATCAAGACAGCGACTAGAGAGGACGTGGTATAACTTCAACTGCGTTATCCCTGCTTAGACGGATACCTGTTGGTGCTGTTGTAAATCGAGCGATAGACGCTTTACCATACGAATTACATATTCCTGGAGGTTATCAATATTGTGGACCAGGAACTAAGTTGGCAAAACGTTTAGCAAGAGGAGATCCTGGAATTAATAAATTAGATCAAGCTTGCAAACAACACGATATAGCATATTAAAAATTTAAAGATTCAACAAATAGATCAATAGCAGATAAAATTCTAGCAGAAAAAGCTTGGCAAAGAGTAAAATCAAGTGACGCAAGTATTGCAGAAAAAGCAGCGGCTTGGGCAGTAACAACAGCCATGAAGACAAAAGCTAAGTTTGGTGGTGGAAGACGACGTCGCAGAGGAAGACCTGCAAAAAGAAGAGCTCCCAAAAAAGGTGGAAATATTAGAAAGAGACGTCGTAGAACTCGTAAAGCAAAAGTAAAAAAGGCTTCTGCTTGGTCAATGGTAAAAAACGGAGCAGGTTTATACCTAAGACCGTACCGTGTGTACTGAATAAAAAAAATCAATTGATAATTCCAAATAAAGCCTTAACAAATCATCAGTTAAATGATTATGTAAAATGTTTAAAAATACCATTTTTTCGAGGAGTTTTTATGAAAGATGCATTACCAACTAAAATATGGAAAAATGAAACTGGAATAGTAAATTTGGATTCCACCTATGGTCCAGGCACTCATTGGGTATGCTATAAAAAACTCGGACAAACTGTTTATTACTTTGACAGCTTTGGCAATCTACCGCCACCAAAAGAACTTCAACATTATTTTCGAAACTCCAAAAATATTTTTTACAATTACAAAAGAGAACAACCTAACAATACTGAAATATGTGGACATTTATGTTTGGAGTTTCTAGCGAAAAGTGTCAGTCACCTTTAAGATGTCATCGTATACAGTGTCACTGAGTGGAAATTCATCCACATTAAAAAGTACGCTATTCCCAGCATTGCGTTTATCCAAGGAAAGATTGTGGGAAGCGGCATTACTTGATTTGACTACCTACAATTCAATTCCTAATGTTACAGAAGGAAAAAACAATTTACTACATTATTATGAAACTAAGGATGCTGCAGGAAAATACTCAGAATTGAAAATAATTACATTTCCTACTGGAGCTTATGAAATTGATGATATAAAGCAATTATTACAGAAAAAGCTCGGAGAAGATAATATCACTATCAAAGGAAACAATAATACTTTAAAAGCAGAAATAACTTCAAAATATTATATAGATGTCGGAATGAAAAACTCTATTGGCAGTTTACTTGGATTTACAGATACAAAAAAGAAAATCTTAACTCCTGGAAGTACTCATTCAGGTGATACAACTGTTACAATATTAAAAGTAAATAGTATTGATGTAACATGTAATATTATACATGGATCATATAGAGAAGGAGTAAATCAGCATATCTTACATACATTTTATCCAACAGTTGCTCCAGGTTTTAAAATTGTTGAGAAGCCACAAAACTTGATATACCTACCATTAAACACCAGTTTCATTTCAGACATCGTACTGAACATATTGGATCAAGACGGTCATAGTGTTGACTTTAGAGGAGAAACAATTACTATACGAATACATATCAGAGCGGCAACATAAAAAATCAACATGGGATTATCATTTAAACCGCAACGGAAGAGTCGGGAGCTCAGTAGCTCCTCGACATTGGAAGAGTTAACATCAGACAACATTCGTTTTCTACAAAAGATTGGATTGAAACTTAACAACGATGGATATCCTGGATATATCTCAAGGACCGACATTCGACGAAACACTATGGGAGAAGGAATATCACACACACAACCCTTACACTTCATCAAAATTAAACAATAATGATGAAATAAGGATTCCCATTCAACAACAAGATATTTACACATTACCATGTGAAAGCTATTTGTACATCGAAGGACGGGTATTAAAATCGGATGGAAAAACTGCTTCAACAGTTCCTCTTATAAATAACCCAATGGCATATCTTTTTGATGAAATAAGATATGAAATATCAGGGGTGACGGTTGATTCAACAAAAAAGGTTGGTATAACAACTACATTGAAAGGATTAACATCATTAACACCACATGAGAAGAATTCAATAGTCACCGCCGGATGGGTTGCTCCCGATAAAGACACTATAACACCTGCTTCCAACGGTCATTTTGATTTTCATGTACCTTTACGATTGCTTTTGGGATTTGCTGAAGATTACAAATGGGTTATAATAAATGTCAAACAAGAATTAGTATTACTCAGATCTTCAACTAATAAGGACTTAATACTTGCAGACCCTGCAACTACGGAAGATAAACTGGAATGGCAACTACAGTTGGATAAAGTTGTTTGGAGAGTACCTCATGTAAGATTGGCTGATGAAAATAGAATCGTATTATTGAGAAAGTTAAAATCTGACCGTGACATTGTGATGCCATTCCGAAGTTGGGAATTTCATGAATACCCTACATTACCTCAAACAGAACGACAAACATGGACCGTCAAGACATCAACTTACTTGGAACGTGCAAGGTACATAATACTCGGTTTCCAAACTAAGCGAAAAGATGTTATTACTGCAAATGCTGGTCAATTTTATCACTGTAAAATAAAGAAATGTAAAGTTTTCCTAATCTCTCAATTCTTTCCATATGACAATTTAAATGTCATGTTTAGTAAAAAACGTTTTTCCATTTTATATGATATTTACGCAAGATTTCAATCATCATATTATGGAAAGACTAATACACCACTATTATCACCTGATCAGTATTATTCCAAGGCTCCAGTAATTGTAATCGATTGTTCAAAACAAAATGAATCAGTAAAATCATCAAGTGTGGATATAAAAATTGAAATGGAATTTGAAGAACCAGTAGCGGATGGAACTTCGGCATACTGTCTAATTCTACATGATAAAATAGTTACTTACACACCTCTGACCGGAATAGTGAAGAATGTACTTTAAGAAGAATTAGTACAACTACTGCAAAATATTGAGGTTAGAATTATCTTCCTCAATTTTTAAGGTTAGAATTTTGTTTCTAAAAGACGAGTTGAAAATAAACAATTATATAAGTGTATAAATTTCAAGGATTTTACAAAAATATAAAAGCAAGAAAATAGTTAGTAGAAAATTCATTCTATCTTCAACCGTCGTATGGGAAACATCGTTCGCAAGATGAATTCTACTAACGGACAAGAAAATACACCTCTAATGGATGAAAATAGTTCTGATATAGAAAAACAAGTTGAACAATAAATGGATGAATTCCTCAAGTTTAACAAACATAAGAAGAGAGAAGAAGAAGGAGAAGCTGAAAAAGAAGTAAAAAGAAAAAAGGTTGAAGTTAACATTACAACAAATATTTTAACAGAAGTATTTCTTCGAATTTTCTACCCTATTTCTTCATGCATGACGAAAAGTATATCAGTTGGAATTATAAAATCATTAGATTATTCACCAATTGTTATGTTAAATCAAGGAAGTAAAATGGTTATGTTTACTGAAACTTCTTGGGATTCTCTAATGAAACATTTACATCTTTTGGAATGTTATTTAACTAACAATACATTTGGAAAAAGAACAAGATTAAGTTTATTAGAATCAAATATTGAAGTTGATATAATTAAACATCGTGGAGGACAAATTGTTCGCTTCAAAGATTTAACTAGACATGATGTAAAATTACATTTTACTAAAGAAGAATTTTACACTTTAAGTTGTACTACCGGTCCTGTCACTAGATACTTAAAACAACTAGTATTTTCAAGTACAATAATCAAAGATTATCTAATCGATACATTGGACAGACAACCATTCATTCCAATTTTATATGGTCCTGTAGATACTTCAATTTTTAATCGAATACCTCAAGAAGTAGATATGTGGAGACAATTAAACAACTATCACACCAATTTTAATATAAATGAAGAAGCACAAGAAATAAAAGAAGAACAATCGTGTTTGTAATAACAGTCAGTTGTGGATGAGACTTCATCATGAACAAACGGGTTTCGTTTTCTACTGCATCACAGTTAATGGAAGTTAAAAGAGGTATAATTGAATTTCAAGCTTTTCGAGGGAATGATGGAAATTTCATTATTAAAGAATTAGTAATTTTGGATATGAACACATCTGTAATTTATCATTACTTATTCAAACCTCCATTTCCATTTAATAAACTAACAACTAAAGCGAAAGTTACAAACAAATGGTTGAACAAACATTTTCACAACTTAAAATAGGATGAAGGTTTTATTCATTATAACATGATGCCACACATTATGAATCATTATTGCAAAGAGTTTAAAACTATCTACACAAGAGGATTGGAAAAAGCAAATTGGATACAATCATTTACAAGCAATGAAGTGATAAATGCAATAATAGATAGAGATTTCCAATGCTACTTTAATGAACTTTGTATTTCATCAAACAGTTTTAAACATCGAAGGTCACAATGTGCTTTGAAGAATGCCTACCGCTTGAATAATTTCCTTCAACAAAGTGGTGGGGGTAGTGTCAGTGGTGGGGGTAGTCTCGATAATAAAAGTGAGAGCGCTACCATGACACAGCATGAGTATTACTCGAACCTCCGAAGAGACAACATCTCCAACGGATATTCTTATTAACAAGAAGATTAGCAGCACCAAAAACATTAAGATGGCATCAAACAACTTACTTCAAAATTTAGTTGAACAATTCAACGCTCATTCAAAATCAACAATCCTACCAACGAAGAAATGTTCCGAGCCAAAAGAAGAAAAACACAAAAAAATAAAAAAAAATAAAGAAGATGGAAACTTCAGTAGGTGATGCTATAAATTGCACATTGAGCGAGGCACCTTATACAATTGGTGATGAAGCAAAATTTCAAATCTTCCTACCAAAGCGCTTCGTACAACTACTACAAAATGAAGATCTTCGTATAATTCAACCCGGCGCACTCTATTTGGTATCACATGGACCAAGTGGAAACAACTCTACTGAACTTACAATTCATGTAACACCTACTACTGATTAATTTGTACATAAAATTGTAAATATTTCTTTGTAATTGTTTCTCAATAAATATGATATAAACCTGAAAAAAAAATAAAAAAGCAACATATTGTAATGTGTTTTTACATTACAATATGTTGCTTTTTTTAAAAATTCCATGGGATGGCCTTGACCCACTTTTGTGTGATAATAAAAGTGAAAATCAACTTGTGAAATTCATCAGTCTACGACTACCTTTCGTACCGTACACATCTCACTCTCTATCACTAAATACAAAACTTCAACATGTCCCTAAAGGTTAAGTGTGCATCTTATGATACCAACACCATAACTACTTTTGAACAACTTGAAGATTTAACTAACGAAATGCGAGTTTTACTTACCGGTGGTTATCACTTAACTGTTGATGTTAGTGCTACTAATACAAGGATGTTCACTAAAACAAAATATTGCGATGATGAAATATTTTTTTCTACACAACCTACAACTTCTTCATCACCAGCTGGTCAACATAACGTCAAGTTCCAGAAGTATTACCAATGTTGAATAACTTTTAATAAATAAAATTACAACTAAGGAATCACGTGATCAATGTCAAGTTCATAAAAAGGATGTAACAGTTAGATAAATAATCATTCGCTTCTCAGCTCTCGCCACGACAAGATCTATTCTAGAAAATGTTATACAGAATGATGATTGAACTTGATGGGAAAATCTATGGAAAAGATTATAACACTGTTGAACAAATGACTCAAGATTTAGATGTATTAACTAAAGAAGGATATCAAGCTAAATTAATTTTAAAATTTCCTGAAGTACATCCACTATCAACAGAAGAACTTGTTGCTATGGCTAAGGCAGAGAAAGAAAAAAAGTCTGAAGAAAACAAACAGAAACAAACTTCCTAAATTTCAATAATCCTTACACTTGTAAGGTATAATTTTTTAAAACTACATTTGGATGACCTTGAAATTACCCCTACCACTTTTCATAGTACATAAAACTCGCTATTCATCACTATACAATCTTATTCTTTCACTAGACTCCGCTGCGTCAACATGGAAGAGCAAAAATACAAGTACAAACCTCGTTACTGTTGTGAACAACAGTGTACGGATTTAGGACCAATGATGGTGGATGGGTTAGCTTGTACTAAATGTGAATTCTTCGGATCTTGTTATTGCAAATGCAAAACAAAACAACTACCCCCACCGGAATTGCGAACTTTCAAATTTTACAAATCAAGATATTTTCATACATGTTGTCCTCAAAGATGTTTCAAATTTCACCCTCTAGATCTTGCTCATTGTCAACGCACCAAGTCTCATCAAGATGATTTTTGTACACATATGATAAAAAGATGTAAATACAGATCAGATTGGTATTCCGATCCTGTAGAACCATCAAATGTGTAATTTCAGTTTTACACTCTTTTTTTAACACTTCAATTGGATGACCTTGTGATTTCCCCCCACTACCGGTTGTAATTTTTATATAATACTAGGAATACGCTCCGATGTCCGTCCCGTACAAGAATTTTTTACTCACTTTTTGAGTTATTAAGTGAGGCTTTTTATGGGTTTTTTTTAGGGAGAGGTAAGAAAAATGCATTACGCGCACAGGTGGCAAGTCTGTAGTGTGGGGCTCCCCTAAAATGGGTTTACCCACTAAAAAACCTCCTCTACTTTTTAGGATTCTAACCTGGAATTGTTTATCACATTACGTCAGGCTAGGCCTAAATTTGGCTAACGCCGGTGGGCTTTACTCCTTATCCAGCCACTCGATCAAGGGATCTGGGCCACTTCGCGGTCCAGATCGGTTTCTTTTCCAGGAGGATGCCCCGGACGAACTGTGATAAACAATTACAGTTTTCCTCATCCTCCAAGATCTTTTGGCAGACCGAGTCCACCGAAAATGCACCAAAAAATTTGTGTGGCCTTCAGGCGGGGCCCTTCCCAACGGGGGCAGCGGAAGAATGTGTGTTCCGCATTGTCGGGAACGCCCGAGCAATAAATGCAGTCCGGTGAACCGGTCTTGCCCATCCGGTTCAGGTACGACCGAGATAGCCGTGAATTGTCAAGAATTGGCTGCCGTTCCACCCATGGTTGGACGTGCTTGATAAGTCGCGCAGTCCATCGTCCTCGGGTGTCGTGCTCCCAGCTGTGTTGCCACTGCTGGAAGGTTCTGGAGCGCTCTTCTGTTCTTTCCGTGTCCTTTTAATCTCGCCTTGTCTCTGATAAATTGCCTTCCTCTCTCCTGCCAAGAGCTTGACAGGGATGACTCCGGCGACCACCAGGACGGCAGGCTCGGACACTGTCCGGTAGGCGGAACACACCCCGAGCGCCGCTCGACGTTGAACCCGGGCGAGTCGCAACCTGTACTACTCTTTATCGAGAGCGTCTGCTCACACCTCTGCTCCATAAAAAAGCACGGACTGAACCGCGCACATCAACAGACGTCTTCTGCTGGATCGTGGAACCCCGACATTGGCCATCAGCCTACTAAGGTAAGTGACTACCTTAGCGGACTCGTCCGCCGTTCGGAATATCTGATCCCTCCAGCTTAACTTGGTGTCCACCATAATCCCGAAGTACTTAGCAGCACGAGTTGATTGGACCACCTTCCTTCCCACTCGGAACGGAACGACGGTCTCCATCCTCTTCTTCGTAAGGATCACAATCTCCGTCTTACGGAGAGTACGCGAGAGAGCGTGATCGAACATCCATGTGTTGACCACACGCATGACTCGGTTCAACTTTAGTTGGGCCAGCTCAACGTTGCGTGCGATAATGAGAGCTGCAACATCATCGGCGTACCCAACCAAAGTGGTTTCCTCAGGCATCTCCAACCTCAGGAGGCTGTCATAGGCAACGTTCCAGAGATCCTGGCCGAGTATTGAATCTTGCACGGCACCAGAAGTGACTTCCATCGTCCACGTTCCGTCCCTTGTGTCGTAAATCAGGCTTCGAGAGCGGAGATAATCCGCAACAAGATGAGTCGCAACAGATATGCAGGAACGCGAAAGGTGTTGCGAAGCGCATCCAGCATATCGACCCACCTCGCCGAGTTAAAGGCATTCTTGACATAAGCGTAACAAAGAAGCACTACTTAGCGAGAGAAATGGTCGTGGCTCTCGGCTCTCTTCACAGCTCTCTGGACTTCGGTGATAGCGTCAATCGTTGACCGTCCCTTTCTGAAGCCGTACTGACGGGGGCATAAGTACCCAGCAGCTTCCACGGCAGACGTCAGGCGGGAACGGATCAGCTTCTCGGGCAGCTTCCCAGCCGTGTCCAACATGCAAAAAGGCCTGTGGGACGACGGCAGCTCGGGATCACCTTTGCCCTTGCTGATGAGTACAAGTCTGGCAGTTTTCCAGGGAGCCAGAAACACCCTTTCTACCAAACAGGCGTTGTACATTCTCAACAACAAATCAACATTAATTGAAAATACTTTCTTTAAAACCTCGCTGGGAATCCGTCCGGGTCAGGAGCCTTTTTGCTCTTTAGGGAGAGAACGGAGGTTTCCATCTCCTCGAATGTGAAGAGTGGAACGTCATCTAACCGTCCAAAGTCAACCGGCGTACATCCTAGGTCTAGCCTACAAATACAAACAATGATTTTAGCTAAGACCTCAAAACAAGCAAGTAACTTAATAATAATTATGCTTATAATATTAAAGGTAAATAGATTGTAGAGCGAACAAACAATACAATTTAAAATCCATGATTGCAAATTAATAAAAATCAAGTAATGCAAGTATTGTAGAATTACGCTTACTTAACACTTAATGCATATTTTGTTACCTGAGACATAGGCTACAATGGCACAACACATTCTAATTAGTTGTTCAATTTAAATCTTTCTCCCAAATAGATATTTGTTGTATCCCATAAATTAGTTAATCGCATAATTCCGTACGACAGCAATTCATTCCACATCAACATGCCTCTATTTTTGTATAATTTATAACTTCAACAAGTAAACATAAGTGTTGATCTATTTAATTTAACAAATAGGTCTGTCAAAATATCAATTAAATTTTATTTAAAAACGTAACATAACGGCGAGCAGATATAAACAAGAAAAGGTTATGTTAATATGTTGAATGTTGTTTTCAGCGAACACAGCAACAACTCAGCTGCGATGGGAGAATATAAACTGATCATAGCAACTACATTAGTCAAATCATGTAGCCTAAACAACTAAAGTTCTGTCAAAAATTCCGGAAAATAAGCTTTTTTAATACTTGAAAATAATTGCTCGATTATAGTTTATTACCTAGTTTAAAATACTTAAAATCTAACCTGAGAATTTCATTGAAATCAAATTAGTAATAAAAAAGCCTTTTGGGGGTCTAAAATTCGCCTAAGAGAAATTTAAAGTCGCTCTAAAAGAATTTTATACTCTATGTTCCATATAGTAAAAAATTCAATTAAATTCAACTTTAAATCATTTCACTTCCAACATTCTAACTAACAACATGGAAGCAAAATTTATCAAGTTTGAACATATAATAACTGAGAGGGAGGAGATGGAAGAATTGTTTCAAAACTTACTTTCTATCATTGACGAATATCCTATAAGATGGTTCAGAATTGTAGTTCAATATTTAAATCCTGGTGAATTGTTTTCTTCATCAAGTGAAGAAGATGAAACAACTACTTCGGTTCAAATAATTGAATTAAAAGACAAAGAAGAAGAACTAAACTTTTTATTCAATCATAAGCTCAAGGTCCCCTATATAAAAGCCCCCTCCCTAGACAGCCCCCCTCCCTAGACGCCTGCTCAAGGTCACCATTATATAAGCCCCCCTCCCTAGGCGCTAATCCTCATTCGATTGCCAACTCTCTAACAATGAACACCTCTCCATTGGCACGAATGAATGCTAGTTTTGAAATAAACTCAAAAGAAGATTTACAAGAAATATTTAATGCTTTAAATGAAATTATAGATAAATTTAACGCTATTACAATGAATTTAGAAATAACTTACGCTTGTCCTATTTGTAATAAGGTTGAAAGTTCTGATGAAGACAGTTTACTAAATATTACTCCTCTTACCCCTCTACAGTCGGACACAACTTCTGAGGCAAATGATGAGCAGCATCTTTCCCCCACCACTTCTATGTAACAACGCTCTTTCCCCCCACCACTTCTTTATTTAACCGACATTTCCCTCTTTTAATTCTCATTCCATCCTCGCCTCTTCAACTATCAACATCGCTTCTTTCAAAATTTAAAAAAACACAAACATGATGGATATGATGGATGAAGTTCCATTTGTAACAAGGATGGAAGAGGATAAATTGAAATTGGAAATCAAACGGTTGGAAATGGAACGGGAAAACCAACTCGAGATGTTACGTTTGTTCAAACTTTTTAAATACATCATCTGGGGACTCTGCGTTTACCTTCTCATCGTCGTCGGTGTTTGTATTTACAACTCTGTAGTTCATAACAAAACTTCAACTTGTTTAAACACTGCTGTCACACATTGATTGTATGTTTTTCACAAATAAAATTCACAAACCTAATTCTATACCTATCCCGCTATCACCGGAGTTAGTTCCACTCTCCGAACTATTACTCCGGTGGTAGCGGGATAGGGTTTTTTAAAACTTACTCTGGATGACCTTGACATACTTTCCATAACCCAATTGTCAAGTTGAATTTCAAATTTCAAATAACAGCTGCTCACCCACCGGAAGCTATATGGCATGGCATATGGCGGCAGCAACTGATTTGGCAGCTGGCCGATGGCAGCTGGCCGGCGGCTGCTGGCAAATGGCACGACTTCCGTTTTGAAAGTAACCAAACCCCACTACTGCTGTGTTCAAACTTGGTGAAGAAAAAAATTAAAAATCTGACAGGAGCTAAATAAAATCCATTTAATTTTAGGACAAACAAGAAAATGAAGTATAGATATGATACAAAATATTGAAAGTTAATTGACTCTAGAATGTGTGCTGAACATCCGTCATGTTTTTTTAGCGAATTTCCCCATAGGGAATACGCTATTACGGTGGTAGTCACGGTAAGACCTAAGCCCGGGACCATGATACTTTTTCGTTTTGAGGTCCCTAGAAGCCAAAAACATCGTTCGTTCAAATTGATATATATGTATATAGTATATATATATATATATATATATATATATATATATATATCTGTATGTGTCCATGAACACGATAACTTTTGAACGGAACCTCCGATTTTGATGAAATTTGGTACAGGGGTGTAAGCCAACATCTACTTGATTGAGTTCGTGAACCAGAATGATCGGACCATGGGAACGGGGTTTTATGGGGTTTCAAAAGGGTTAAAATTGGGTTTTTGGCTTTTTTATTTTTATTTATAAAATTCAACAATTTTAACTTAAACCATTTAAAAGAGCTTAAAAAAACAAACAATGTATTTTTTTGAATTTTTACCTAACTTAAATGGTTATGGAGAAAATCCAAAAACTATGTTTTCCATATTATTCTTATGGGAAATCAACAAAACATTCTGTCTTGCTTATTTATTGAAATATCTTGATAAAATTTGGTATGTACATTCACTAGGTATGGTTTAAATTATATTTACCAACAAAACCCATATGGCGGCAAACCTACATACTCTAATACCCATGGATTTTATGGGAAATAGAAAATATACCAAAATTCCATTGGAAATTCGCTGAGTACGCAAGTCTGCTGCGACAGGGGTATTTTTCTCATTCCATATTTTCTATGTTATATTAAAAAGCCGTCATAGCTTAAAGGGACTATGATTTCTTGCAAATCATATTTTCAAAGATCTATTTTAGTTTAACAACAGGCAGAATGAAGCATTTACAAACGGGTGGCCTAATAGCACAGGATTGTAAAGAGTGCTTTGGGGGCGAATAGCCTGTTCAAACGGTATTATCAAAATAAATTACAATAAAATTTTCTGGAAACTTTCATAGTGAAGAATTTGTGATCCGCTTTGGTTCATGCTATTTTAATTTTATGATTAGGGACTTTTGTCCCTATGAGCCACTAGTGTATTAATATACTTATTTCTAAAAGGGCTTCGTCTGTTACGTCCCTTCTTCTCTCGACCTTCTGAACCAAATTGATAATATTGAGGTGTGATTTTAAAACTTACGATGTACTATGACAGGACTAGTGTACTATCTCAGCACTATGACATTGGGAATTATGCCATAGTTGAAGAATTATTGATGAAGATCGATTAATGAAATAACAAGATAGTGTAATCTGATTTTCACTATAATTTAATTTTCATTCCAAGTAACTCAGTGAATTATCATGGAGCATCGGTAAATCGCATGGTTTGATCATCAGCTACTCTCGATAAATTCAGCGCGTTGCGCTGCCCGGGCCCCCTAGTAGGTAATGTTATGTGTGTGTGGAACCCTGTAAAACGGTCGAAAATACCTATCGAGTGTTATAATTTTTTGGTCAACGATTTTCATTTCGCTTGAAAGCGGCTACGACCGCGACAGAATTTTGTATGAAAGATTTTTACCTGGTGAATAACACTGCCAAATCACGGTGCTGGCAGGTCGAGCCGACGAGGTAGCGGCTGGCGGTAGACCAGCAAACTATGGCGAAAACCTAACCGTAAAAATATTCTGATATTTAAAAAAAGTTATCTTCCAGGCATTTTGAAAATATAATGGCGCCATTATCATATTTAAAATTTCTATAACACGAGTAAAAAAATTATTAAATATAAAATATTTCCCTATACACGGGCCCCGTCCGCGGGTCCCCTCAGCCGCGGGCCCCAACGCACCGCGGGGTTTGCGGGCCCCTCTGTTACGCCCCTGGGAGGTACCGGTACCATGTGAATTATAATTTTACTATGCTCATATACAGAGCTTTATACAAGTACTTGTGATTATGATTATTTATTAAATAAAATTCAAGTAAAAGGATTAAAAACAACACAATTAAGGAATTAGTAGAATTGCTATATTTAATTTTATACCAATAGAATGGGTAACACCGAAAAAATAAGCTGTCAATACTAGAGGAAAAATCCATGTGTTAAGTTTCAAATAACTCATTCCATAGATTGCATTACCCTTAGGCCTACATTAAAACATTCTGTAAGGCGAGTGAGCGAAGAGAACGAGAACGTCGTGGAGCCGAGTGAGATGAGCGAATAAGCTCTTTTTTATTAAAGAACAAAGCCTTTTGGGCTTGGTATTTTAACGTAGGCCTACAGTCTGTGACAAAGAATTGTTTAAGTTTACAGAGCAACACCGAAACATAATTTTACCGAAAAGCACGACAAATTAAACATTATAAGTAATTGAATTTACTAAACATGTATTAATTCGCAATCATAAATTGAATTCTATATTGTTTAGATTTTCATGTGTAAACAAACTTACTTTACATTAAACTTCCTTTTTTCAAAGACTCTTAATGCAGACATTAACCATAAAAAACATTCTGCACCGGTTCCTTTAGAATTATTTGAGATATGAATTGACAGAGACGATATGCAGGGGTGATACCGGGGCGGTCGGGACAATTTTATGCGGTGACGGTCCCGTGAGTCTGTCTGTAAAATAAGTGTTATTTATTTTAGTGTTATTTAAAGCTTCGTAACTGCCAATTCTCAATATCCATTCATTGACTCATTTCTTGAAAGAGTTATAAGAACAGGGATAAGGATTTTTTTATTTCCATAGGAATTTTCTGATAAATAATAAGAATAAGAATAAGAATAAGAATATGTTTATTTCAAAAACGTACATAAAGATGGCCTCGCCAAGTTAATGAAAATTTGTCGGCGAGGTCCATAAATTTACTAAATACAACAATTTTTACTTTTTTTTTCAAATTATTTTCAATTGCATTGAAAGCAAACAATCATTGTAATTTACAATATAAACAACTACGGCGGTTTAGGGCAGGCACCTATTTTAACATTCATTTTTAATTGCAGCTACAAACTATAAATACCAACAATTAAATATTTAACAAAACAAAGCAGTGTAAAACTGAACAATACAGAAGCAACATTAGCAACTAAAACAATGTTTAATTCTCTTACTAGCAATGTTGTTCTGTTGACGGATTTTGTTATTCTAGTTGTATTGAAACCAATGTTTGCTGAAGTTGCAGTGTTGTAAAAGTGTGCAACAATGGGAAAATGAATAGTATAATTTTTTTATTTAAAGAATAATTGTTCTCATATATAACAGCTGAATGTCAAACACGTTATTCTCGGAGATACAGCAATATATCGAATTTTTTGTTTATAAAAAAAACCAAATTTTAGTAATTTAATGTTCTTTTAATAAGTTTGCCTTGGGGGAGCTAAACAAGAAAATAAACAAATTAATATTCCTCTAAATATATCAACCTATATTATTTGAGGGGGGGTTAAATTTGAAATAATTAATGTAAGGATTATATTTTTATATAGCCCTGGTATATAATGAACGTGTAGAATTTGAAGTAATCGGCAAAATTAAAAATGTCACAACATTGCTAGCCAAATGGAAGAAGATTGACCATAGGCACATCATTCACGCAATTCCACGAAAAGGCCTAAGCTGAATTTCGCACCCTGTGCTATATTGTGCAGTAAGACTTTATTTTAGCCCATCTGTGTAAGTCTCTAACACCTAGCGCACATTTCAATAGACATATTCTCTCTCATGCAACTATAACCAATCAAATGACAATTAATTAATTTCACAGATTCTATGACGGGTCATCTTACCGGGATTATGAGTCTGTCATGATTAGACATACTGTAGTTAAATTTGTCCAATAATATAAGTACAAGAACTAAACCAATTATGTAATCTACCACACCCCGGCTGTACTGCATTACTTCTTAATCTGCCTTACCGACACTTGACGAATTTCTGATACCCCGATGAGTGGGTGAGTGAGTGGGTGAGTGAGTGAGTGAGTTATACATGGGAGTACATATGTTATACTCGCCTACGGCTCGATGGGACTATATCAGGGTATTTGTACTATTAAGAATTTCAAAAGTAACCATACAGTAGTAAATGGATCGGTAGGTGATGTGACATCAATGACATCATGCCTTACTTCATCCTCATAGTGTATAAAAGTATGAAATAAATAAACTTAATAATATATATGGAAAAATAAAATTAATATACCAATTAAAATATTTTTTGGTATACTAAAGAAAACAATAAAAAAATCCCCATACAAATAGACAAACCCAAAAACGGGATAGAATCCGCCAACGACTCCTTCTAGTTACTATATTTAAATCGTGTCGAAGCTCCGAGGATATTGTACGAGTTCAGTAAATGCAAAATTTGAATTTATAAATACAATTTCCAGACATAATAACAAACTATATGAAGACAGTAATCGGTCTTGAGCGTTAACGATTGGATATACGTCAAAAGTGAAATTTCGAAAGATTGAATGTCACTAATTTACAAACAATATAAAATAACAATATGTGCAACAGATTAATCCATCCAAAATTAGTGAATTCTGGAAAGATGACTTCCAGTACACCCTGTACATTGAATTAACTGTCAACCGGCTCAAGCGTAACCGGTTTACCTATGAAGAAAAAATCTGTTTTTATTAAAAAATTGTTCTGTATATTTTAAAATGGGCAAACGGGTGATCGGAGACCTCTGTTATAATTTTTCTATGACCAAGGTACAGTACTACTAATGTAACTTCAAACCTACTGAATGAGAAGTTAAAACGAAAATACAAAATTAAATGCGTAAATTAAAGTTTTACTTAGGAGAACCAAACATCACTTGAACAAACACACTTGAATTGGAATAAGTAATATAAATTAAATTAAAAATGAAATGAGAAATTACAATTTAACTCTGTTAGTTTGTTCGAGTCTGTATTAAAATATAATATAAGACACTAAATATAAATAAAACAGATGGATAGACATTAACTATCTATAAAGTACTGTATTGTACAGAGTAATCGTAGTCTGAGCATAATCAAAGACATCATCAGAAAGAGGTGTAGTTAAAAGACATAATTAAAATACAAGCGAGAACTAAGCGCTATAAGTTCTATAATAGCCACTCCAAGCGACATCATTAAGAAATAATGTACACTGACATCACGTGTTTTTTTGCATTTTTTTATAGTTTAAAAGTAAAAAATTTGTAGGTTGATGATTTTTCCTAAGTTTAAACATCGCCCAAATTTCAAGTCTCTAGCTTTAACGGTGGCTTCAGGACTTTACTATCATCAGTAAGTGAGTCACTTACACATGGGGCTGTATATATTATAGATTCCGGCAAAAATGTAGCACTTATTGATGGAATTCATTGTGCGTTTAAGGATGAAGATCTAAAATTTGGAACGAAAATACTATATGTACAAAGGCTTAAATTTAGATAGGAGTCCATCTTAGATTTTCTATGAATGGGATTTTATGCGGTTTCAAATTAGTTTTTCCCATTTTTAACCATTAAGTTTTTAAATATCATAACTTTGAGTTAGATATTTCGTAGAAATAAAAAATTAGTACTTTTTAATTGTTAAAATAATTTTCAGTAGTTGCTGGGGAGCTCAAAAGGAAAATCAGATTTCATCCGATGTATCGATATTTGATCCAATGCGACATAGCGATCGTTTTTGAACCATTCAAGATTCAAGATTATTTATTGTCATAGAAGACAATTAAAGTTCACGGACAAGCGTCACAGGGTACAAAGTGTCAAATATAAATATTAGCTTTTACACTTATAAGCATACTATTGTAAGTAGCTTTCAAATAATACTATTGAATAGAAACCACTCACTATTTATGAAATTATATTTTTTAACAGAAAATGCCCAAAATCGACATCCGGAATAGGGGGGGTCGGCTTTTTTGTTTGGTACCCTGACACTGATCTTGCCTAAAATTGTCCTAAAACTGGGTCCTTATTAATTGCAGGGTACCTTGTTGGGAAATCCTTGTGTGATGGATGGCTCTTAAAATCCCCCAGGGCGATAATCTTCGTCTTCCATACTTTCGTCATCTTCATTTTCTAAGCCCCTTCCAACTACTTTTTGCGTTTTGATCTCAGCTTTCCTTATACGTTCGGCGTCTATTTTCTGCAAGCCCATAATCGTGAATTTCCCTGGAGTAATTTGCATCTTTTCTAAAACATCGATTTTTCCGACTGACCCTTCGATAAAAGTTATGACCGCATCGTATGTTCCTAGTTTTAAAGTGTCCAACCCAACAAATACGGTTTTAGGGATTCTTTGCCATATATTAGCGTTGAAGCTCTCATTAGCGTTTTGTGTTTTTCCATGAACACAACGTTCCAGAAGGGTTCTGTCGGAGAGGTCTCGGTAATTTGGTTCAAGTGCCTTACCCAAAGTCTCTGGTAGATGGTTTTTATGATGTGGGACTTCTTTTCCGTTTAGTTGGGCTTTCACAAATTTGCACCAGTTCTCTGTGCAGTGTTCGTGCTTAGGATTAATATCTGTGGACATGCGGTGGTCCAGGTTGGCCCAAATAGCTCGTTCCATCTTATCTACACTGCCCAGATTGGCCGTGATTGCCTTTCCATAATATTGTTGCAACCTGTCTATCTCTTCTGTAGTCAAACCTTCGCCATCTTTGATATTCATGTTCTGTTTTAATTTCCGCAGCCTGCTTCCCATTCGTTTCTGCACGTGAGCGACACATTCAAGCTTGCTTACTTCAAAGTCTTCACCATAAGGCTTATCTTCTAATACGGTGGTAAGTCCTTTCCCCATCCCCCAGGTATTGCCTGTATCTGACGCCCAAATTTTCTTCGGACCGCCTAAATAACACCTTTACCCCTTCTGCATCCATCCATCCGCTGGACCCAGTATAATTTTTTGCACAAACTGCCTTATGCTTTTCCATTTTCTTTAGGCTCTGATTATTTTTATTTGTGCAGCCAGAACAAAATTTTGAAAGGCATTCTACGTCCAGGACTTTCCCGGTATCAAAACTCATTGCTGCTACTGCTCCATTTAGTGACTCGTGGCCTCTTTTATGCCATGTTCCGTCGAAGGCGGCCACTATATCTTTGGATCCACCATTAAGATCTATTGCTTCATTTGCAGCTTTCCTCATTGAAGCCTGGGCCACTTCACGTGCTGCAGGCCTTAGTCTGTTATAAAATTTTGCTGACTTTGTGCTCGGGGGTGCTAAATTCATGATGGCATTGAAAACTCTTGTCGACTCAAGGCCTTTTCCAATCGAGCGCATGGCATACGCAAATCTTAGATTAATTTCATAAATATTTTGTATGCATTTCGATGTTATACTGTTATCAGTTTCGCCGAATTTCGAACATGTTATTATCATTCTATGAGCTAGGCCGGCCTTCATTCCCTCATCCAATTCAAGTCTGACACAATCATCATGGCCGCAATTCTTGCATTTGTGAACGGTTGCACTAGGTTTGATATTATTGAAAGGCATGCAATAAAGTTAACCTGCCCATCATCATATGTTTTATTGTTAAGGGGTTTAGAATTACTTAATTTTCTCTTAGATGCCGATGACGGTGACTCTGAGTGTTGGGTGGACACTGATTTGGGCTTAGGGGTTTTAGTCTCAGGCCTCGTATACTGGTTCCCCGTAAACCTCCTCTTCTTTTGGCGAATCTTGGGCATTTTCTCGTTAAAATTAAAAATTTAAAAAAGTCAAATGCAAGACTTGTACGAGGTTACAAAAATAAATTTATTATAAAAAATTTAAAAAAAAGCTCTTGTTAAAATTTAATTAAATGTGAAAAAATGTAAGATTTAAAACAAAATAAATCTCTAATAAAAAATTTCAAAAACCGGGTTTGTTCAGTTTTTTTATACTTACGTGTTTGTGGGGATTATTAAACCACTTGCACTTGCACCAGACACTCGCACAGATAAACGTTGACACTCACGCACTGGCACAAACTCACGGGACGAGGGACGCGAGTGGGGGACGAGGGAGAACTAACTGACAATGCTACACGGTTAGTTTCTTTGCGGAATTGTATGTAATCCCCCCCCCCCCACCCGACTTGAAAAACCAGACCGGCATTGGCTGGTGAGAAGTCGTCTGCTTATTGATTGGGTGGAAGAAATTTCACATCGAGCAGGATAGGTCGTGACTTTTTTATTTTGAGCCCCAGAAGCCTAAACCACTATTCGTTCATTTTCATATCGGGGGGCGGGCACCGAGTTTGGGTATGGATATGTAAGACCATTCAATATAATTACATACCATTCAATATAACTCCAGCTATTCAAATATAACTCCATTCAATATAACTATGACCATTCAATATAACTCCGGGTAATGAGAACGGGGTTTTATGGAGTTTCAAAGTTGTCAAAAATGGGTTTTTTTTAGCATTTTGAGCCTCAATTTTTACCATTTAAAAAAGCTTAAAACCAATTTAAAAAACAATTTATAATTTTGAATTTTTAACTTATCATTCCGGAAAAAACTAAAAACAGGTCTCCTATTTTAATCTTTTGGGGGATTGATAAAACCACGCATTTCACTTATTTATTGACATGACTGGGTAAAATTTGGTATGAACATCCACTAGGTAGGGTTTAGCTGATACTTGCTTACAACACCCATTTGGTGGCCTGCCTACATACCTACACGGGCCCCCTAGTAGGTAATGTTATGTGTGTGTGGAACCATGTAAAACGGTCGAAAATACCTATCGAGTGTTATAATTTTTTGGTCAACGATTTTCATTTCGCTTAAAAGCGGCTACGACCGCGACAGAATTTTGTATGAAAGATTTTTACCTGGTGAATAACACTGCCAAATCACGGTGCTGGCAGGTCGAGCCGACGAGGTAGCGGCTGGCGGTAGACCAGCAAACTATGGCGAAAACCTAACCGTAAAAATATTCTGATATTTAAAAAAAGTTATCTTCCAGGCATTTTGAAAATATAATGGCGCCATTATCATATTTAAAATTTCTATAACACGAGTAAAAAAATTATTAAATATAAAATATTTCCCTATACACGGGCCCCGTCCGCGGGTCCCCTCAGCCGCGGGCCCCAACGCACCGCGGGGTTTGCGGGCCCCTCTGTTACGCCCCTGGGAGGTACCGGTACCATGTGAATTATAATTTTACTATGCTCATATACAGAGCTTTATACAAGTACTTGTGATTATGATTATTTATTAAATAAAATTCAAGTAAAAGGATTAAAAACAACACAATTAAGGAATTAGTAGAATTGCTATATTTAATTTTATACCAATAGAATGGGTAACACCGAAAAAATAAGCTGTCAATACTAGAGGAAAAATCCATGTGTTAAGTTTCAAATAACTCATTCCATAGATTGCATTACCCTTAGGCCTACATTAAAACATTCTGTAAGGCGAGTGAGCGAAGAGAACGAGAACGTCGTGGAGCCGAGTGAGATGAGCGAATAAGCTCTTTTTTATTAAAGAACAAAGCCTTTTGGGCTTGGTATTTTAACGTAGGCCTACAGTCTGTGACAAAGAATTGTTTAAGTTTACAGAGCAACACCGAAACATAATTTTACCGAAAAGCACGACAAATTAAACATTATAAGTAATTGAATTTACTAAACATGTATTAATTCGCAATCATAAATTGAATTCTATATTGTTTAGATTTTCATGTGTAAACAAACTTACTTTACATTAAACTTCCTTTTTTCAAAGACTCTTAATGCAGACATTAACCATAAAAAACATTCTGCACCGGTTCCTTTAGAATTATTTGAGATATGAATTGACAGAGACGATATGCAGGGGTGATACCGGGGCGGTCGGGACAATTTTATGCCCGCGGCTGGCACCCTGCAGTGTGTTCTTTGTGAGTTAGAGACGGTACCAACCTAAGATATTCCAATGTCCCTGTAATGATGGACTGATATTTTGTTCGGAAATACAAGTATTAAGGATACAAATCTAATAGTTACAGGTAGTTTGACATTATGGCTTTACCACATCATGACGTAATATATTTTCCAACCAAAATTTCAAAATGTTCAATGTACCTTACAAAACAAACAGCATATTGTATACTTTTACCATTGACGTCAATGCTTTTACTATCAACAGTTGTTTTATTTTGCAATTCAATAGAATTTATTCCCCATGTTAATCTTATGAACAAAAAATATTAGTTTTCATCATTACTAGTCTTAAAAGTGACTTATTGTGGGGAGAGATTGCGTTTACGCACGAGGCGAAGCCGAGCGTGGAAAAGACTATCGAGCCCCCCCCCCCAATGGCACTTTTGAGAAGAGTATTGAACATTATTTTTCATTACGATATCGAAAAAATGTAAACAATGTGAATATATTTGTTTATTCAACTTAGTATCAAGAAAAACCCGAACTCATAACGCCGAATTTCCGTGCTTATGTCGAGGTACATACGCACGGAAACTCAGCGTTATGCAACAATTGATCGGCCTAATGCAACAGCTGATAGGTCTACACTGAAAAATCCCATAAAGGTTACTTTTCGTGCACTACAAATGCACAGAGAGTTAACGTTATGTAATTATGCCGTGCAGTAGCGGTAATAAGCTATTTCCTTAGCTCTTTTTACGTTTAGAAAGTGTACTTTCGTGTGTATAATAATGAAAAGAACTTTAAGGGCTTTCTGTGCTCTCCAAAATCAAAATATAAAAAATCTAAAACCTTATTTATTGCAAAACTACAGTGTGAGACGAATCTTTTGTGGCCTTAAAAGTTGAAATTAATCCAGAAGTAATGGAGGCGTTATGTTCACAAAAAACCGGCATCGCACGCATTATATGTATACTAGGGGGCCCGTGCAGCGCAATGCGCTGCATTTATTAGAGTACCGGGTGATCAAACCTTGATCCATGGTAATACTTTGAAAAATTGTCGCTATAGTGAAAATCAGATCGATCTTCATTACCAATTCTCCCACTTCCCAATGTGATAGTGCTGAGATGTGGTGCTCGTTCTTTTAGGTCTAAATTAGCTGAGATTACGTAGTTGTTCTTTTGCCGATATGTCTTAGGGCCTTTGTCTAAACCCTCCTATAAAATTTTAAATAAATTCGCAGATGTTGGATCCACATATAGTTCATAAAAAATAAAACGTAAATGACAAAAGAATAAAAATCAACATTTCATTACTCCCCCGGTCCTGTATGAGTTATGCAGCACTCACTGCGGTTGTTTTTGTAGTACTACTGTATGAGGTAGTCAATGACATAGTGTATGAGTCCACATTACTATTTATGCCTATATCCTCTTTAACTTAACTTTCCATGACATAACAAAATTTAATTAAAGAAATTAAATAAATTAAGAGAATCTACATCTTTGTTGGTGCGGTCAATTTTGTTTTTAGTGGCATTTTTATTTTGGTTAACATTTTTCTTTATAAAAACCATTTTTGTAATAAGCTTGTTTTCTATACTGGAGGTAAAAAACTTTTAAATGTTGTCTTTTACACAGGTTTTTTAAAATATGTGTAGCATTGTGCATAAAACATGTTTATACTATAATAGTAAATAAAAAGGTTATTACACTTACAACCAACTATCCCTTTTCCTTATAGGTTACAGCAGTTTGAAAACCCATGCACACAAATTTGGTGTTCTATTTTAGTATTTGCTACCTTTCATTATTGTTTCAATACCAGTCGGACAACCAATAAGACTCATGTCAAAAATTCAATTTCCAAAATTTGTTTCGGAAAAAAATGAATTTTTCCAGGTTTAAGTTACAAAAATTATTTTTTGTGAACCAAATACGCGTGAATAAAATTTTCAAGCAAAATATACCTGCTACATTTTGAGAAAAGGTTAAATCCCCAGATTAGACACCCCTCGTATTAAAGTATGAAACTGTGTTGATATTTTAGCACCAGTTCAATTTGCTTCTATTCAAGAAATCTAAAATAAATAAAGAGATTATTTTGTCTTAATTTGTTTTAGATTCCTTGCTTCTATTCAGCTTTTAACATATATGTTTGTTTGTTCAACTATCAACAGCTGTTTTATTTAGCAATTCAAAATAAATTGTCCCCCATGTTAATCTTATGGACAAAAAATGAACTTTGAGAGTTTCCAGTGAGCTTCAGAATTAAAATATCAAAAATCTAAAACCTTATTGCAAAACTACGAACTGAGGCCATTCTTTTGACACCTCAAACTTTAAAATTGGTCCAGAAATAAGGGAGGAGAAGCGTTAACAAAAAAGGGGCATCACGTATTATATATATAGATATGTAGGCGAACGAGCTCGTTCGCTTCTCTCACTCGCCGTTCAGACTATGTTTTAATTTAAGCCTATCGCGGGTGCTGCACTATGGTGCATATTTGTTGAAACAAATGTTGTTGTCATAAATGTGGATTTTTAATACTTAGTTAACGGCTGTTTTCATAATTCTTACAAATGCTTTTGTTTTCAAATTAAAATTAAAGTCTACAAATTGATTACTGTGATTGTTTGTACTTTTTTACAAGACTTTATATTTATCTAAACATTCATAACCAGCAGTATGAAGTACGATTTAAACAATAATAGGAATACATTATTTACGATGTGGCCCGTGTACAAATTGCGCATTTTATGATTCTGTATGAGAGAGACTAACCTAAAGTACATGTATGTTGGTTATGAAGTGACAGAGATCTATTTTTGTTTACAATCTGACTTAAAAATTCGTCTGAAAGTCATCAGCTGTTAAGTTACAATTCACATTTATAAACATCGTACAATGAAAGTTGGTCAAGATTTTAAAGCGCCCTCTAGAAATAAATCAAAGGCGAGAAGGGCGAAGCACGAAATGATATGACCTTTTTAATTACGAATCGCGCATGTGCTATTTACCTCCTCTTATCGATATTTTTGACGATTTTGTTACCAAGCAAATTTCTTGTCAACAAATTCAACAAATCTTTCTCAACACAATGAATTCTGTGTGGTCCGACTTTTCTTTAATATATACTGATGGTTCAAAACGGTCCGCCAATGATACAGTGGGTTCTGGTTTCTTAGATCATAAACATAAAATTGTTGGTTTGTTCAAACTACCACATTGCACTTCAATTTTCCAGGCCGAAGCATTTGCTATTCTTCAATCTCTAAATTACATTAAACACAACAATATAACAGAAGCACTTATTTTATCAGATTCCAAAAGCACTCTACAATCACTGGTTTCGTTAAACATTTCTAGTAAAACATCACCTATAATCCTGGACATTAGAAAAATTTGGTTGAAGCTGAAAACGGGTAATTTTGAAAAGTAGTGTAAAATTGCGGCCGCTGGACCAGTTCAAGGTCACCTGAGGGATGACGTCATCGAGGTCAATGACCTCACCGATGACGTCATCGATATGACGTCACAAAAATGACGTGCTGATGACGTCATCACCCTTACGTCATCAAAATGACGTCATCGATGCCACTGAGGTCAAGGTCATGCCGAAACTCAAAATTTTTTGGCACTTTTGCCGTTTCTCGCACTACGCTCCGAGTTTCAGTCAGAGTCCCCGTGACCTTGACCACTTGGAGCGAATATTCGACGAGAAACGGCAAAAGTGCCAAGTTAAACTCGAGTTTCTGACATGACTCTGCCTAAATGGCCGATCGGTAATCCCTCAGGTGACCTTGAACCAGTACAACGCCCGCAATTTCATATTACTGTGACCTTGAAAACTTAACAAAGGAGCGCCGACACCGATGCGCACCCCACGACAGTCACCGAGCGACTGACTGTTAGGCTATGTGTATTTTAGGTATATCGGCTTGAGAGACTAAGACTCTAAACTGTCAGGAATGGGAGTAACTAACTGAATTTTGCAAGGAAAAGTCATTTCATCCAATATTTCTAAACAAATCTTCATCAGTAAAACTTACATTAGTCTGTTTGGTATAAAACTTAGGGTGTCCGCGCAACAGTTTGCGCCACTTAGCTAAAGTCGAAACCCTTTTGACTTTGAGGGGCGGACAGTGAGCAACTAATAAAGTCTTAACACGGCTAAGTTTCTTACCTAAAGTGTCCCGCGACATGGCTTCTCCTCACAAAAGTCCGCACAATACTGAGAGACTGCTTGTAACGCGTGAGTCAAGGGAAAAGAGGTGGGGGAAACAGCAGGAGTGGGGGGGTCACAGTGGTGGGGGGAAGGTGAGGTTGTACGCTGGAGTATAGCATCACTTCACCATGAGCTGTCCTACAGTTAACACACTGTTCTCTTGGCCCGAGTTGGCACTAGAAGAAACATTTCTGTACAGCTTAGGCTGTGAGAGCCGAGGAAGTAAAGTTAAAGTGGAAGTTGTGTTAAACTCCAAGATGAAGAGTCTCCCAAATAAACTAATTGTATCCCTGCAATCCCCAATAACTTTGGAGAAATACCAATTTATAAAGCGACACCTTATTCTTTGGCAAAACGAATTGGAAATGGAAAAGATTACAGTAAAATTAATTTAACCTAAAACTTGGACTGGACACTCATGGCGATGCCAAGTGGCGTGCAAACGCCACCCTAAACATTACAAGTTATTGAGTACCTCTGGTACGATAACCAATGTGCTAGAGTTAAAGTGTGATGACCTTGAGCCAAAACACAGAAAATACTACAAGTCGATATCGTCCCAGAGGTAAAGTGTAGTGACCTAGATTCAAAACTTATAAAATTACTTACATATAGAGAGTTAGAGAACAGCGAGGCGCACCGCATGGAAGCCGGAGACATACTGGCGGAGCTGTGTTGTGCAGCCTAGGGACCCTGTTATGGTGGGGGGTATATAGCCAACACTTAGAGTAGAAGTATTCCCGTCCCAGAGTTAAAGTGTGGTGACCTTGAGTTAAAACACAGAAATACTACAAGTCGATCCCGCCCCAGAGTTAAAGTGTGACGACCTTGAGTCAAAACACTGAAATACATCCCAGAGTTAAAGTGTGATGACCTTGGGAAACTTGAAAATGTCAAGCTAGGTAGCACCGTTTTGGTGCTACCTTAAATGTACATGGTAAAGTATGATGACCTTGAGTGAAAACATCGAAATACTACAAGTCGATGTCATCCCAAAGTTAAAGTGTGATGACCTTGAGTCAAAACACTGAAATAATACAAGTTGATGCAGTCTCAGAGTTAAAGTGTGATGACCTTGAGTCAAAACATAGAAATACTACAAGTTGATACCATCCCAGAGTTTAAGTGAGATGACCTTGAGTCAACACACAGAAATAATACAAGTTGATGCAGTCCCAAAGTTAAAGTGTGATGACCTTGAGTCAAAACACTGAAATAATACAAGTTGATGCAGTCTCAGAGTTAAAGTGTGTTGACCTTGAGTTAAAATACTGAAGTACTACAAGTCGACATTGCCCCAGAGTTAAAGTGTGATGACCTTGAGCCAAAACACAGAAATACTACAAGTCGATATCGTCCCAGAGGTAAAGTGTAGTGACCTAGATTCAAAACTTATAAAATTACTTACATATAGAGAGTTAGAGAACAGCGAGGCGCACCGCATGGAAGCCGGAGACATACTGGCGGAGCTGTGTTGTGCAGCCTAGGGACCCAGTTATGGTGGGGGTATATAGCCAACACTTAGAGTAGAAGTGTTGTGGGTGACCTTGACCCACTTAACCTACCTGACCCCCCCCCCCCCCGACAAAAAGTGCGAACCCCCCCCCTTCGAACTTTTTTTCGGAAAAATTTTTGACCTTGACCAAAAAGTTTTTATCTCCGGACAAGAAGTGACCCCCCCCCCACCCCCCTCCCCCACCCCCCTCCCCCACCCCCTCCCCCTTCGAACTTTTTTTTCGGAAAAATTTTTGACCTTGACCAAAAAGTTTTTTGCTCCGGACGAGAAGTGACCCCCCCCCTCCCCCCACCCCCTCCCCCCACCCCCTCCCCCCACCCCCTCCCCCTTCGAACTTTATTTTCGGAAAAATTTTTGACCTTGACCATAAAAAGTTTTTTTGCTCCGGACGAGAAGTGACCCCCCCCCCCTCCCGCCACCCCCTCCCCCTGCAAAGCCAGTAGTGTGAAATTGTTACTCCGAGTACAAGTTAAAATAGTAGTGGTAAATTGTTACCACAAACACAAATTTGTGTCTTCCAACTTCTAATTTAACTTAACCCATTTAAATGTAGGTGCCAAGCCAGTAGTGTGAAATTGTTACTCCCAGTACAAGTTAAAATAGTAGTGGTAAATTGTTACCACAAATTTGTGTCTTCAAACTTCTAATTTAACTTAACCCATTTAAATGTTGCTACTTAAAGGTAGAACCGTTTTGGTGCTACCTTTCATGTACTATTTTCTACATGTCCAATTTTGCTTTATGTTTTTTTAAACAACACTTTTAATTACAGGTTTAATGTAAAACTATAAAATATGTTTATATATATGAATTATTAACAAAACCTTAGTTTTAACATTAAGTTAGGAAACTTCTAATTGAGATAAGCCATTTAAATGTTGCTACTTTTATATATAGGCCCCATTTCAATCCTGGGTGGGAACGGGGCCTACGAAAAACTATGTTAGTTTTCGTAATCCCCGAGTCACGCCGCGTCTGTGACGGTCCCGTGAGTCTGTCTGTAAAATAAGTGTTATTTATTTTAGTGTTATTTAAAGCTTCGTAACTGCCAATTCTCAATATCCATTCATTGACTCATTTCTTGAAAGAGTTATAAGAACAGGGATAAGGATTTTTTTTATTTCCATAGGAATTTTCTGATAAATAATAAGAATAAGAATAAGAATAAGAATATGTTTATTTCAAAAACGTACATAAAGATGGCCTCGCCAAGTTAATGAAAATTTGTCGGCGAGGTCCATAAATTTACTAAATACAACAATTTTTACTCTTTTTTTCAAATTATTTTCAATTGCATTGAAAGCAAACAATCATTGTAATTTACAATATAAACAACTACGGCGGTTTAGGGCAGGCACCTATTTTAACATTCATTTTTAATTGCAGCTACAAACTATAAATACCAACAATTAAATATTTAACAAAACAAAGCAGTGTAAAACTGAACAATACAGAAGCAACAATAGCAACTAAAACAATGTTTAATTCTCTTACTAGCAATGTTGTTCTGTTGACGGATTTTGTTATTCTAGTTGTATTGAAACCAATGTTTGCTGAAGTTGCAGTGTTGTAAAAGTGTGCAACAATGGGAAAATGAATAGTATAATTTTTTTATTTAAAGAATAATTGTTCTCATATATAACTGCTGAATGTCAAACACGTTATTCTCGGAGATACAGCAATATATCGAATTTTTTGTTTATAAAAAAAACAAAATTTTAGTAATTTAATGTTCTTTTGATAAGTTTGCCTTGGGGGAGCTAAACAAGAAAATAAACAAATTAATATTCCTCTAAATATATCAACCTATATTATTTGAGGGGGGGTTAAATTTGAAATAATTAATGTAAGGATTATATTTTTTTATATAGCCCTGGTATATAATGAACGTGTAGAATTTGAAGTAATCGGCAAAATTAAAAATGTCACAACATTGCTAGCCAAATGGAAGAAGATTGACCATAGGCACATCATTCACGCGATTCCACGCTAAGGCCTAAGCTGAATTTCGCACCCTGTGCTATATTGTGCAGTAAGACTTTATTTTAGCCCATCTGTGTAAGTCTCTAACACCTAGCGCACATTTCAATAGACATATTCTCTCTCATGCAACTATAACCAATCAAATGACAATTAATTAATTTCACAGATTCTATGACGGGTCATCTTACCGGGATTATGAGTCTGTCATGATTAGACATACTGTAGTTAAATTTGTCCAATAATATAAGTACGAGAACTAAACCAATTATGTAATCTACCACACCCCGGCTGTACTGCATTACTTCTTAATCTGCCTTACCGACACTTGACGAATTTCTGATACCCCGATGAGTGGGTGAGTGAGTGGGTGAGTGAGTGAGTGAGTTATACATGGGAGTACATATGTTATACTCGCCTACGGCTCGATGGGACTATATCAGGGTATTTGTACTATTAAGAATTTCAAAAGTAACCATACAGTAGTAAATGGATCGGTAGGTGATGTGACATCAATGACATCATGCCTTACTTCATCCTCATAGTGTATAAAAGTATGAAATAAATAAACTTAATAATATATATGGAAAAATAAAATTAATATACCAATTAAAATATTTTTTGGTATACTAAAGAAAACAATAAAAAAATCCCCATACAAATAGACAAACCCAAAAACGGGATAGAATCCGCCAACGACTCCTTCTAGTTACTATATTTAAATCGTGTCGAAGCTCCGAGGATATTGTACGAGTTCAGTAAATGCAAAATTTGAATTTATAAATACAATTTCCAGACATAATAACAAACTATATGAAGACAGTAATCGGTCTTGAGCGTTAACGATTGGATATACGTCAAAAGTGAAATTTCGAAAGATTGAATGTCACTAATTTACAAACAATATAAAATAACAATATGTGCAACAGATTAATCCATCCAAAATTAGTGAATTCTGGAAAGATGACTTCCAGTACACCCTGTACATTGAATTAACTGTCAACCGGCTCAAGCGTAACCGGTTTACCTATGAAGAAAAATCTGTTTTTATTAAAAAATTGTTCTGTATATTTTAAAATGGGCAAACGGGTGATCGGAGACCTCTGGTATAATTTTTCTATGACCAAGGTACAGTACTACTAATGTAACTTCAAACCTACTGAATGAGAAGTTAAAACGAAAATACAAAATTAAATGCGTAAATTAAAGTTTTACTTAGGAGAACCAAACATCACTTGAACAAACACACTTGAATTGGAATAAGTAATATAAATTAAATTAAAAATGAAATGAGAAATTACAATTTAACTCTGTTAGTTTGTTCGAGTCTGTATTAAAATATAATATAAGACACTAAATATAAATAAAACAGATGGATAGACATTAACTATCTATAAAGTACTGTATTGTACAGAGTAATCGTAGTCTGAGCATAATCAAAGACATCATCAGAAAGAGGTGTAGTTAAAAGACATAATTAAAATACAAGCGAGAACTAAGCGCTATAAGCTCTATAATAGCCACTCCAAGCGACATCATTAAGAAATAATGTACACTGACATCACGTGTTTTTTTGCATTTTTTTATAGTTTAAAAGTAAAAAATTTGTAGGTTGATGATTTTTCCTAAGTTTAAACATCGCCCAAATTTCAAGTCTCTAGCTTTAACGGTGGCTTCAGGACTTTACTATCATCAGTGAGTGAGTCACTTACACATGGGGCTGTATATATTATAGATTCCGGCAAAAATGTAGCAATTATTGATGGAATTCATTGTGCGTTTAATGATGAAGATCTAAAATTTGGAACTCAAATACTATATGTACAAAGGCTTAAATTTAGATAGGAGTCCATCTTAGATTTTCTATGAATGGGATTTTATGCGGTTTCAAATTAGTTTTTCCCATTTTTAACCACTAAGTTTTTAAATATCATAACTTTGAGTTAGATATTTCGTAGAAATAAAAAATTAGTACTTTTTAATTGTTAAAATAATTTTCAGTAGTTGCTGGGGAGCTCAAAAGGAAAATCAGATTTCATCCGATGTATCGATATTTGATCCAATGCGACATAGCGATCGTTTTTGAACCATTCAAGATTCAAGATTATTTATTGTCATAGAAGACAATTAAAGTTCACGGACAAGCGTCACAGGGTACAAAGTGTCAAATATAAATATTAGCTTTTACACTTATAAGCATACTATTGTAAGTAGCTTTCAAATAATACTATTGAATAGAAACCACTCACTATTTATGAAATTATATTTTTTAACAGAAAATGCCCAAAATCGACATCCGGAATAGGGGGGGTTGGCTTTTTTGTTTGGTACCCTGACACTGATCTTGCCTAAAATTGTCCTAAAACTGGGTCCTTATTAATTGCAGGGTACCTTGTTGGGAAATCCTTGTGTGATGGATGGCTCTTAAAATCCCCCAGGGCGATAATCTTCGTCTTCCATACTTTCGTCATCTTCATTTTCTAAGCCCCTTCCAACTACTTTTTGCGTTTTGATCTCAGCTTTCCTTATACGTTCGGCGTCTATTTTCTGCAAGCCCATAATCGTGAATTTCCCTGGAGTAATTTGCATCTTTTCTAAAACATCGATTTTTCCGACTGACCCTTCGATAAAAGTTATGACCGCATCGTATGTTCCTAGTTTTAAAGTGTCCAACCCAACAAATACGGTTTTAGGGATTCTTTGCCATATATTAGCGTTGAAGCTCTCATTAGCGTTTTGTGTTTTTCCATGAACACAACGTTCCAGAAGGGTTCTGTCGGAGAGGTCTCGGTAATTTGGTTCAAGTGCCTTACCCAAAGTCTCTGGTAGATGGTTTTTATGATGTGGGACTTCTTTTCCGTTTAGTTGGGCTTTCACAAATTTGCACCAGTTCTCTGTGCAGCGTTCGTGCTTAGGATTAATATCTGTGGACATGCGGTGGTCCAGGTTGGCCCAAATAGCTCGTTCCATCTTATCTACACTGCCCAGATTGGCCGTGATTACCTTTCCATAATATTGTTGCAACCTGTCTATCTCTTCTGTAGTCAAACCTTCGCCATCTTTGATATTCATGTTCTGTTTTAATTTCCGCAGCCTGCTTCCCATTCGTTTCTGCACGTGAGCGACACATTCAAGCTTGCTTACTTCAAAGTCTTCACCATAAGGCTTATCTTCTAATACGGTGGTAAGTCCTTTAGAGTCGCCATCCCCCAGGTATTGCCTGTATCTGACGCCCAAATTTTCTTCGGACCGCCTAAATAACACCTTTACCCCTTCTGCATCCATCCATCCGCTGGACCCAGTATAATTTTTTGCACAAACTGCCTTATGCTTTTCCATTTTCTTTAGGCTCTGATTATTTTTATTTGTGCAGCCAGAACAAAATTTTGAAAGGCATTCTACGTCCAGGACTTTCCCGGTATCAAAACTCGTTGCTGCTACTGCTCCATTTAGGGACTCGTGGCCTCTTTTATGCCATGTTCCGTCGAAGGCGGCCACTATATCTTTGGATCCACCATTAAGATCGATTGCTTCATTTGCAGCTTTCCTCATTGAAGCCTGGGCCACTTCACGTGCTGCAGGCCTTAGTCTGTTATAAAATTTTGCTGACTTTGTGCTCGGGGGTGCTAAATTCATGATGGCATTGAAAACTCTTGTCGACTCAAGGCCTTTTCCAATCGAGCGCATGGCATACGCAAATCTTAGATTAATTTCATAAATATTTTGTATGCATTTCGATGTTATACTGTTATCAGTTTCGCCGAATTTCGAACATGTTATTATCATTCTATGAGCTAGGCCGGCCTTCATTCCCTCATCCAATTCAAGTCTGACACAATCATCATGGCCGCAATTCTTGCATTTTGTGAACGATTGCACTAGGTTTGATATTATTGAAAGGCATGCAATAAAGTTAACCTGCCCATCATCATATGTTTTATTGTTAAGGGGTTTAGAATTACTTAATTTTCTCTTAGATGCCGATGACGGTGACTCTGAGTGTTGGGTGGACACTGATTTGGGCTTAGGGGTTTTAGTCTCAGGCCTCGTATACTGGTTCCCCGTAAACCTCCTCTTCTTTTGGCGAATCTTGGGCATTTTCTCGTTAAAATTAAAAATTTAAAAAAGTCAAATGCAAGACTTGTACGAGGTTACAAAAATAAATTTATTATAAAAAATTTAATAAAAAGCTCTTGTTAAAATTTAATTAAATGTGAAAAAATGTAAGATTTAAAACAAAATAAATCTCTAATAAAAAATTTCAAAAACCGGGTTTGTTCAGTTTTTTTATACTTACGTGTTTGTGGGGATTAATAAAACCACTTGCACTTGCACCAGACACTCGCACAGATAAACGTTGACACTCACGCACTGGCACATACTCACGGGACGAGGGACGCGAGTGGGGGACGAGGGAGAACTAACTGACAATGCTACACGGTTAGTTTCTTTGCGGAATTGTATGTAATCCCCCCCCCACCCGACTTGAAAAACCAGACCGGCATTGGCTGGTGAGAAGTCATCTGCTTATTGATTGGGTGGAAGAAATTTCACATCGAGCAGGATAGGTCGTGACTTTTTTATTTTGAGCCCCAGAAGCCTAAACCACTATTCGTTCATTTTCATATCGGGGGGCGGGCACCGAGTTTGGGTATGGATATGTAAGACCATTCAATATAATTACATACCATTCAATATAACTCCAGCTATTCAAATATAACTCCATTCAATATAACTATGACCATTCAATATAACTCCGGGTAATGGGAACGGGGTTTTATGGAGTTTCAAAGTTGTCAAAAATGGGTTTTTTTAGCATTTTGAGCCTCAATTTTTACCATTTAAAAAAGCTTAAAACCAATTTAAAAAACAATTTATAATTTTGAATTTTTAACTTATCATTCCGGAAAAAACTAAAAACAGGTCTCCTATTTTAATCTTTTGGGGGATTGATAAAACCACGCATTTCACTTATTTATTGACATGACTGGGTAAAATTTGGTATGAACATCCACTAGGTAGGGTTTAGCTGATACTTGCTTACAACACCCATTTGGTGGCCTGCCTACATACCCACCCAGATTTAACAAATATTACAATATAATACATGATGCCCTTTTTTTGTTAACACTACTCGTCTCTTATTTCTGGACCAATTTTAAAGTTTGAGGTGTCAAAAGAATGGTCTCAATTTGCAATAAGGTTTTGGTTTTTTTTATATTTTAATTCTGAAGCTCATGGGAACCCCTCAAAGGTCATTTTTTGTCCATAAGATTAACATGGGAAACAATTTATATTGAATTGCTAAATAAAACAGCTGTTGAAAGTAAAACAAACAAACACATGCCAAAAGTTAGCTGAATCAGGGCTGGAGAAACCTGCTGCAATATAATCGAGTTTGTTTATATTTTCTCCACAGTCCTGTAAGTGAATAGAAGCAATTGAACTAATGAGTGGTACTGAAATATCGAAACAATTCCATACTTTAAGGGGTGTCTATGTGTGGAACAAATTGTAAGTTATACTTATTCCTCAAAATGTATAGCTTTTGCTTGAACTTTGTTCTTATATTTATTTAAGCACAAAAATAAATTTAGTAAAACTCCAGAAAAGTTGATTTTCCTGTACAAAACCAAGATTCGAAATTGAAATTTTTTATGTTCTTCTTGTGGATTATCAGATTGGTATTGAAAAAAAAACAAAAGTTAACAAAAATTAAAATAAAACACCTAATGTTTGCGCATGGGTTTTCAAACTGCTGTGAGCTATGAAAAGGAATGTAAATTGGTGTAAATTAATTAACCTGTTTACTGTGATACTATAACAAATCTAATGCACAATTATGGTTTTCTAAATAATGGTAGTGCAATATAGTGCTTTCTATAAAGAGATATTTGATCAAAATATGAATGCCACATCAAGCCAAAATGGACCACACAAAAAAGATGTAGCCTAGATTTTGTTAATTTTTATGATTTCTTTATATTCTGTAGTGCCATGGGAAGTTAAATTCAAGAGGATTTAGTCCGTTATAATTATTAATAGTGTTGGCTTATTCACTATCTCAATTACTAACTCATACTACTAGCAAATCATACGCAGTTAGTGCTGCATAGCTCATCAGGACTGGGGGGTTGACATAAATATTGATAGTTCTTCTGTTGTCATTTACGTTTTTTGTGTGATAAACTAACTATCTGTGAATTTATTCAAATGTTTTTTTTTATTTTTAAGCACAGGCTCAAGACAAATCGGTATAAGAACCATTACATTAATCCTAGCTAATTTGGACTTAAAATAACAATCATCAAATCTCAAAACCCTCTCATTTGGAAGTTTGAGAATTATTGATGAGGATCGATTGATAAAATACCAATGTGGTGTAGCTGAGATGTGGTGCTCGTTCTTTTAGGTCTAAATTAGCTAAGATTACGTAGTTGTTCTTTTGCCGATATGTCTTAGGGCCTTTGTTTAAACCCTCCTATAAAATTTAGAATAAATTCACAGATGTTTTATCCACAAAGTTCATAAAACATAAAAAGTATATGACAACAGAATAAAAATCAATATTTTATTACTCCCCGGTCCTGTATGAGTTATGCAGAACTCACTGCGGCTGTTTTTGTAGTACTACTGTATGAGGTAGTCAATGACATAGTGTATGAGTCCAATTACTATTTATGCCTAGTTCCACTTTAACATAACTTTCCATGACATTACAAAATTTAAATAAAGAAATCACATAAATTAAGAGAATCCACATCTTTGTTGGTGTGGTCCATTTTGATTTTAGTGGCATTTTTATTTTGGTTAACATTTTCTTTATAAAAACCATTTATTTTAATAAGCTTGTTTTCTATACTTGAGGAAAAAACTTTTAAATATTGTCTTTTACACAGGTTTTTTAATATGTGTAGCATTCTGCATAAAACATGTTTATACTATAATAGTAAATAAAAAGGTTATTACACTTACAACCAACTATCCCTTTTCCTTATAGTTTACAGCAGTTCGAAAACCCATGCACACAAATTTAGTGTTCTGTTTTAATATTTATTTGTTACATTTCATTATTGTTTCAATACCAGTCGGAAAACCAGTAAGACCCATGGCAAAAATTTCAATTTCCAAAATTGTTTTCGGAAACAAAAATGAATTTTTCCAGGTTTAAGTTACAAAAATTATTTTTGTGCCCAAATACGCTTGAATAAAACTTTCAAGCAAAATATACCTGCTACATTTTTAGAAACGGTTAAAACTTCAGATTATACACTCCTCGTATTAAATATGAGCCTGTGTTGATATTTCAGTACCAGTTCAATTTGCTTCTATTCAAGGAATCTAAAATAAATAAAGAGATTGTCTTTATTTGTTTTAGATTACTTGCTTCTATTTAGCTTTTATAAATATGTGTTTGTTTGTTTAACAATCAACAGCTGTTTTATTTAGCAATTCAAAATAAATTGTTCCCCATGTTAATCTTATGGACAAAAAATGAACTTTGAGGGCTTCCCGTGAGCTTCAGAATTAAAATATAAAAAATCTAAAACCTTATTGCAAAACTACGAACTGAGACCATTCTTTTGACACCTCAAACTTTAAAATTGGTGCAGAAATAAGGGAGGAGTAGTGTTAACAAAAAAGGGGCATCACGTATTATATATATATATAGAAGACTAGGGGGCCTGTGCAGCGCAATGCGCTGCATTTATTAGGTTACCTGATAATCAAACTTTGCTCCATGGTAATGAACAGAGTTACTTTAAATAATTTCATCATAGTGAAGATCAGATAGAACTTTAATGGTGTTTCATTGATCGATCTTCTTTACCAATTCTCCCACTTCCCAATGTGATAGTGTTTAGATGTGATGCTCGTTCTTTCAGGTCTAAATTAGCTAAGAACGTCTTTTGCCAATATGTCTTAGGGCCTTTGTCTTAGCCGTCCTATAAAATTTAGAATAAATTCACTGATGTTGGATCAATATAGTTCATCAAACATAAAACGTAAATGACAACATAATAAAAATCAACATTTCATTACTCCCTGGTTATGTATGAGTTATGCAGCACTCACTACGGCTGTTTTTGTACGGTAGTACTACTGTATGAGGTAGTCAATGACATAGTGAATGAGTCCATATTACTATTTATGCCAACATCCTCTTCAACTTAACTTTCCATGTCATTACAAAATTTAAATAAAGAAATCAAATTATTAAATGCAAAACTCTTGAGCCAGTTGCTGTGCTTATTGAATGATTCTGTACTAAATCCACCAGACACATAACATATAAAGAAACAACAAGTTATTTGACCCACAAAACTACGTAATAAAACATATTGCCAAAAATCACCTCATTAATAACATTAAAATGAAATAAAAATGAATTATTACTTTATGCTCTAGTTTGATGACTTGGTAATGTGCAAACGCCCTGCCCTGCTAGAAGGGTCCGGATCACTCCTCCAGCAAGGCATTACAGTTATTGCAATATTATTGTCTCTAACAGAATTGAAAAAAAAAAATTGTCTTATGATGAGTTTTAAATGTTCATAGCCCAGCTTAAGAAGAAAGGGGTGGGGGGGAAGGTTCTAGGTGTTAAGGATAGCGTGCCCACCTTCCTGTGGACCCACCCCTCATTAATATTAGACTTCAATACGATAAATTTTAACTTCCAAGGCAAGCAGAAAATGAAACATGTTATTGCTATTACCAGCCTTCAACCACAACCCAAAAAGTTACATACTCATAATACCAAATTTATCTCACCACTTTGCGTCCGGCAGTTTACAAAATTCCAGCCGCATTTCACATAGTTCATTTCGGGCTCTGTCCAAGAATTCACTGGTTTGAGCTATTTAAACTAGTGGTAATCGTGTTAATGCAATTCCACACAGAATCGAATTCCTTGTTTATTAATAGTAATCTGAAACGTGTCAGAAGTTCGTGGCCAACAATCAAAACGCGCACAAGGGTCCAGATATGAGTAGGGTTTTTGGCGAGACGACTCATTGGGGCCAACCAAAGCTTCTAAGGAAGGCGACATGAATATTTCTCAGGAAATATTTCCAATCCGAGTTACGGAGGTCCGGTAAAGGACCGGTTGGGACGAGTTGTTTGTAAAAAAATAAATTTTTCTTCCTTCTGACCACTTTACCCCCACCACCTCCTTATCCCCACCACTGGGCCGGGTACCTGGGGAACCGCCTGCGCCCAAGTCAGTATGCCTTCAGACGCGGTGCTGTTAGGATCGCGTGTCGTTTGTCGCACTGTCGGGTGTTTGAAGAAATTATTCTTCGGCTCTCAGTCTCTCGGTGGGTAAGTAAAATAAAATTTTTTTTTCAAGTGGGGCTGCTGGGACGGTTCAATGACCCCTGACGGATATATTAGGTACTTTTGTGGTTCCTCGAGAAATTTCAATTTCTTAACAAAATTTGAGGAATCGCAAAAGTGCAAAAAAAAAATTTTTTTGTATTCTTGCGTGACCTTGACCTAATTAACGTCAGTGACGTCATCATGATGACGTCAGCGGTAATGACGTCGCCATGACGTCATAGGTGTGACGTCATGTGACGTCATATGACGTCATTAGAGACGTCATTCGTGACGTCATTGATGACGTCATCACTGCTGACGTCATCGTGATGACGTCATGAGCCAGCAGCCCCACTTTTACACTACTAATGTAGCAATTATTGATGGAATTCATTGTGCGTTTAAGGATGAAGATCTAAAATTTGGAACGAAAATACTATATGTACAACGGCTTAAATTTAGATAGGAGTCCATCTTAGATTTTCTATGAATGGGATTTCATGCGGTTCCAAATTAGTTTTTCCCATTTTTAACCATTACGTTTTTAAATATCATAACTTTGAGTTAGATATCTCGTAAGAGATAAAAAATTAGTACTTTTAATTGTTAAAATAATTTTCAGTAGTTGCTGGGGAGCTCAAAAGGAAAATCAGATTTCATCCGATATATCGATATTTGATCAAATGCGACATAGTGATCGTTTTTGAACCATTCAAGATTCAAGATTATTTATTGTCATAGAAGACAATTAAAGTTCACGGGCAAGCGTCACAGGGTACAAAGTGTCAAATACAAATATTAGCTTTTACACTTATAAGCATACTATTGTAAGTAGCGTTCAAATAATACTATTGAATAGCAACCACTCACTATTTATGAAATTATATTTTTTAGCAGAAAATGCCCAAAATCGACATCCGGAATAGGGGGGGGGGGTGGCTTTTTTTGTTTGGTACCCTGACACTGATCTTGCCTAAAATTGTCCTAAAACTGGGTCCTTATTAATTGCAGGGTACCTTGTTGGGAAATCCTTGTGTGATGGATGGCTCTTAAAATCCCCCAGGGCAGTAATCTTCGTCTTCCATACTTTCGTCATCTTCATTTTCTAAGCCCCTTCCAACTACTTTTTGCGTTTTGATCTCAGCTTTCCTTATACGTTCGGCGTCTATTTTCTGCAAGCCCATAATCGTGAATTTCCTTGGAGTGATTTGCATCTTTTCTAAATTTTTTATAATAAATTTATTTTTGTAACCTCGTACAAGTCTTGCATTTGACTTTTTTAAATTTTTAATTTTAACGAGAAAATGCCCAAGATTCGCCAAAAGAAGAGGAGGTTTACGGGGAACCAGTATACGAGGCCTGAGACTAAAACCCCTAAGCCCAAATCAGTGTCCACCCAACACTCAGGGTCACCGTCATCGGCATCTAAGAGAAAATTAAGTAATTCTAAACCCCTTAACAATAAAACATATGATGATGGGCAGGTTAACTTTATTGCATGCCTTTCAATAATATCAAACCTAGTGCAATCGTTCACAAAATGCAAGAATAATTGCGGCCATGATGATTGTGTCAGACTTGAATTGGATGAGGGAATGAAGGCCGGCCTAGCTCATAGAATGATAATAACATGTTCGAAATTCGGCGAAACTGATAACAGTATAACATCGAAATGCATACAAAATATTTATGAAATTAATCTAAGAATAGCGTATGCCATGCACTCGATTGGAAAAGGCCTTGAGTCGACAAGAGTTTTCAATGCCATCATGAATTTAGCACCCCCGAGCACAAAGTCAGCAAAATTTTATAACAGACTAAGGCCTGCAGCACGTGAAGTGGCCCAGGCTTCAATGAGGAAAGCTGCAAATGAAGCAATCGATCTTAATGGTGGATCCAAAGATATAGTGGCCGCCTTCGACGGAACATGGCATAAAAGAGGCCACGAGTCACTAAATGGAGCAGTAGCAGCAACGAGTTTTGATACCGGGAAAGTCCTGGACGTAGAATGCCTTTCAAAATTTTGTTCTGGCTGCACAAATAAAAATAATCAGAGCCTAAAGAAAATGGAAAAGCATAAGGCAGTTTGTGCAAAAAATTATACTGGGTCCAGCGGATGGATGGATGCAGAAGGGGTAAAGGTGTTATTTAGGCGGTCCGAAGAAAATTTGGGCGTCAGATACAGGCAATACCTGGGGGATGGCGACTCTAAAGGACTTACCACCGTATTAGAAGATAAGCCTTATGGTGAAGACTTTGAAGTAAGCAAGCTTGAATGTGTCGCTCACGTGCAGAAACGAATGGGAAGCAGGGTGCGGAAATTAAAACAGAACATGAATATCAAAGATGGCGAAGGTTTGACTACAGAAGAGATAGACAGGTTGCAACAATATTATGGAAAGGCCAATCTGGGCCAATCTTATCTACACGGCCAATCTGGGCAGTGTAGATAAGATGGAACGAGCTATTTGGGCCAACCTGGACCACCGCATGTCCACAGATATTAATCCTAAGCACGAACGCTGCTCAGAGAACTGGTGCAAATTTGTGAAAGCCCAACTAAACGGAAAAGAAGTCCCACATCATAAAAACCATCGACCAGAGACTTTGGGTAAGGCACTTGAACCAATTTACCGAGACCTCTCCGACAGAACCCTTCTGGATTGTTGTGTTCCTGGAAAAACACAAAACGCTAACGAGAGCTTCAACGCTAATATATGGCAAAGAATCCCTAAAACCGTATTTGTTGGGTTGGACACTTTAAAACTAGGAACATACGATGCGGTCATAACTTTTAACGAAGGGTCAGTCGGAAAAATCGATGTTTTAGAAAAGATGCAAATCACTCCAGGGAAATTCACGATTATGGGCTTGCAGAAAATAGACGCCGAACGTATAAGGAAAGCTGAGATCAAAACGCAAAAAGTAGTTGGAAGGGGCTTAGAAAATGAAGATGACGAAAGTATGGAAGACGAAGATTACTGCCCTGGGGGATTTTAAGAGCCATCCATCACACAAGGATTTCCCAACAAGGTACCCTGCAATTAATAAGGACCCAGTTTTAGGACAATTTTAGGCAAGATCAGTGTCAGGGTACCAAACAAAAAAAGCCACCCCCCCCCCCCCTATTCCGGATGTCGATTTTGGGCATTTTCTGCTAAAAAATATAATTTCATAAATAGTGAGTGGTTGCTATTCAATAGTATTATTTGAACGCTACTTACAATAGTATGCTTATAAGTGTAAAAGCTAATATTTGTATTTGACACTTTGTACCCTGTGACGCTTGCCCGTGAACTTTAATTGTCTTCTATGACAATAAATAATCTTGAATCTTGAATGGTTCAAAAACGATCACTATGTCGCATTTGATCAAATATCGATATATCGGATGAAATCTGATTTTCCTTTTGAGCTCCCCAGCAACTACTGAAAATTATTTTAACAATTAAAAGTACTAATTTTTTATCTCTTACGAGATATCTAACTCAAAGTTATGATATTTAAAAACGTAATGGTTAAAAATGGGAAAAACTAATTTGGAACCGCATGAAATCCCATTCATAGAAAATCTAAGATGGACTCCTATCTAAATTTAAGCCGTTGTACATATAGTATTTTCGTTCCAAATTTTAGATCTTCATCCTTAAACGCACAATGAATTCCATCAATAATTGCTACATTAGTAGTGTAAAAGTGGGGCTGCTGGCTCATGACGTCATCACGATGACGTCAGCAGTGATGACGTCATCAATGACGTCACGAATGACGTCTCTAATGACGTCATATGACGTCACACCTATGACGTCATGGCGACGTCATTACCGCTGACGTCATCATGATGACGTCACTGACGTTAATTAGGTCAAGGTCACGCAAGAATACAAAAAAAAATTTTTTTTGCACTTTTGCGATTCCTCAAATTTTGTTGAGAAATTGAAATTTCTCGAGGAACCACAAAAGTACCTAATATATCCGTCAGGGGTCATTGACCCGTCCCAGCAGCCCCACTTGAAAAAAAATTTTATTTTACTTACCCACCGAGAGACTGAGAGCCGAAGAATAATTTCTTCAAACACCCGACAGTGCGACAAACGACACGCGATCCGAACAGCACCGCGTCGAAGGCATACTGACTTGGGCGCAGGCGGTTCCCCAGGTACCCGGCCCAGTGGTGGGGATAACGAGGTGGTGGGGGTAAAGGGGTCAGAAGGAAGAAAAATTTATTTTTTTACAAACAACTCGTCCCAACCGGTCCTTTACCGGACCTCCGTAACTCGGATTGGAAATATTTCCTGAGAAATATTTATTTTTATTTTTTCTCAGGTGATCTTGGAACTTGGTTGGGAATTGGAGTCACCAACGTAACCTTACTGGCAAAAGTTAGCTCGTCTAAAAGTTTCTGAAACATTTTATCATCCATAGTGATATTTGTGTCCCTTGAGTAAAATTTTGGATTATTTTTGAAGCAACGTTTCATTTTTGTTAAAGTGGAAGTCTTGGACACCTTAACAGAATTATTTTGCTTGGCCAGCAAAAATTTTACTCTTAATAATTTTTCTCGCAAAGTTTCAGCCATAGATGTGTCTCACAGTAAGGTTTGGATATAACTGAAACACTTAGTCAAGTGTTGGACCTTAGCTGGAAGTAGTGGGGGGAACAGGGTTATAGTGGGGGAATGAGTAGTGGAGGGGGTAATGTGGACTGTTGTTGTCAAGTGTAGAAACAGTTTGCTGGGAACTGTCCAAGGAGTAACACGTACTGTGCAGAAAAATTAACCGAGAGACTTGTGTAAAATTTAACTCCAAGAAATATTTAATGTAAGACTAAAAGAGGTAGAGCCAAATGAAAAATAATTTTGTAGGAGATGGGCATGGATCAGTTTTGTAGTAAAGTTCAAAATCCACTTGTGTGGAATAAAATTAAATTGTGAGCGAAAAATATTTAGCCACACCTGCAAAATACAAGTGTAGGAAAATATTAAGACACCTGTATAGCTAAATAAAAATTAATTTTGTATCAAACAGTCTTCCAGCATTTCAGTTTCTAAGTCTTAACAAGTAAGGAATAAAATATTAAATAAGGAGTGGAAAATAATTTGTTAAAGTAAACGTAAGTGTAGCAGTGTAACAAAAATAATTTCGTGCAAAACAGGCTAGGTTCTGTTTTGCAAAGTTTATTAAGAAGGAAAAATAAAAATTTACTCACAGAAAAGTCCCGCGGCGGCGAGGTGTGGTGTGTTTGTTGGCTTGCAATAAACTGACTTACCTTCTGTTGAGCTACATTTGGCCAGTTGGCCAAGAAACCAGTCTGTTATATAAGCATTATGTAACCGTCTCTGCCGGCTGTGCTGAATCCGGCAAGCTAAAATATTATTATATAGTACACCTGACTTGGACTGAAAAGTCCCAAGACCCCCCCCCCGGCTCCGGACGAGAAGTGAGCCCCCCCCGGGGGAGGAGGAGGTGGCATAGCCCGAGACGTTGCCATACCTTGACACGTGTTGTATAATGAGATCCGGTTGGTAATGTATTCAGGTGTGGCTCTTGGAGATTGTCCAATGCCGCAAACAAGTACGTGTCGAGGTCTGGCTGTTTACGTAACCAGATCCGGTTCCCCCACTCCTGACCGGCTCAGCTTCGGTTCTCTGAGGCTTTGCTTCCTCGCAGTTGGTTTCAAACACTTCAGCTGAGTGGTTGAAGCTCTGCCCTACAGGATTCGCAATGTAATGTTGGCGCCGCATTATATTGGTAATTCTTTTAGTCTAAAGCATGGCATGTGTAGTGTTAAGAAATATTTTATTTTGTGCTTGCTGCTTCTGCTAGGTCTTGGTGTTGGATTTATTTAGTCTAAGTGTTGTGTGTTGAAAAATATTTCTTTGTACTAATCTTCACAGGTTGTCCCCAAGTGGAAATTTTTCTAAATTCGCATCTTGGAGGTACTCCTCCGTAAATTGGCAGCTTAAGTGTTAGGCTTTTGAGACTTAACAGTCTCTGTAAAATAACAATTTTTCGAGGTTCAGAACCTCAAGAATTATTTGTTACCAACAATAGCATGGCACCTAACGAGCCTGGGGGTAGGCCCCTGGGGATCCACCGTTAGGCCATCGGCCAGCGGCGCTGCTGGACCTCATCACTCGTCACTGGCAACATACGGGTGGTTGGCATCCTTCAGCACGAGGTGCCGGAGCTATTTGTGGCCGGTCGGTTAGGCGCAATTGAACCAGCAGGCTTGGTCATGATAGCTCCTCGGTCATGGTTAGCATGGCTTCTTCCAAATTATTGTAGCATGTTTCCCTTAAGGAAACTCAAAATTAAATAAATAATTTTTTATTAAATCACCTCCCCCTAAATGTTGAGATCCCCCCGATGCCTCTGACCGCCGGCGGTCTTGGTGGCATTGGTGGGATTTCTTTTTTAACTTTTGGATGACCTTGACCCATATTAGTGTGTGAATAAAATAATATTTTGTTCCACACGATATGTAGGTCAGCCATGACTTAGGCGGATTTTCGCCTGAGTTCTGAGGACTCCTCAGGACTTAGAGCGAGATGCGACTAAGTGTTGGCTGTCCAAACTGTGGTTCAACCAAATTTTATTTTATGTTCACACATGAGTAAAGGTAGCAGGTATCCAAGAGTTAAAATCCTAAGGGTAGGTGACCCCCCCCCCGGCGCCAGACGAGAAGTGAGCCCCCCCCCGAAATTTTTTGTGAAAAATTTTTTGACCTTGACCAAAATTTTTTTTCTCCGGACAAAAACTGCGCCACTCCCCGAATTTTTTTTTTGGATTTTGACCTTGACCAAAAATTTTTTGCTCCGGACGAAAACTGCGCCCCTGCGCCCCCCCCCGAAATTTTTTTTTTGGGATTTTGACCTTGACCAAAAATTTTTTGCTCCGGACGAAAACTGCGCCCCGGGGGGGGGGAGGGGACGGGGAGGGGGAGCGGGAGGGGGAGGGGTAGGGGGAGGGGGAGGGGGAGGTGCCAAGCCAGTAGTGTGAAATTGTTACTTCCAGTACAAGTTAAAATAGTAGTGGTAAATTGTTACCACAAACACAAATTTGTGTCTTTAAACTTCTAATGTAACTTAACCCATTTAAATGTAGGTGCCAAGCCAGTAGTGTGAAATTGTTACTTCCAGTACAAGTTAAAATAGTAGTGGTAAATTGTTACCACAAACACAAATTTGTGTCTTCCAACTTCTAATTTAACTTAACCCATTTAAATTTAGGTGCCAAGCCAGTAGTGTGAAATTGTTACTCCCAGTACAAGTTAAAATAGTAGTGGTAAATTGTTACCACAAATTTGTGTCTTCAAACTTCTAATTTAACTTAACCCATTTAAATGTTGCTACTTAAAGGTAGAACCGTTTTGGTGCTACCTTTCATGTACTATTTTCTACATGTCCAATTTTGCTTTATGTTTTTTAAACAACACTTTTAATTACCGGTTTAATGTAAAACTATAAAATATGTTTATATATATGAATTATTAACAAAACCTTAGTTTTAACATTAAATGTCATTAGGAAACTTCTAATTGAGATAAGCCATTTAAATGTTGCTACTTTTAGGTAGCACCGTTTTGGTGCTACCTATGGTGTACTATTTTTACATGTCCAATTTTTGCTTTAGGCTTTTAAACAACACTTTTAACTACTGCTACCAGTCTACCACTGAGGTACCTATGAAGCGAGTTTGGTTCATCTTTTTTTTCTCTCTATTTGCTAAGGTGCTTAGGAATGAAAGGTTAGAATTACTTTTAAGGTTAAAAAAAGCACATGGTGCGAACAGAAAGTTCACTATTGTTTTAACATTAATGGTCATTAAAAAACTTCTAATTGAGCTTAACCCATTTAAATGTTGCTACTTTAAAGTAGCACCGTTTTGGTGCTACCTTTGGTGTACTATTTTTACATGTCACAAAATATATGGGCCTCTGCTTGACGTAGAGACAGGTACTTGGCCCCGTTTCTACCCATCATTAAGTGTACTGAGACTTTAGGTTTTTAAACGACACTTTTAACTACTGGTTTAATGTAAAACTACGAAATATGTTTATATACATGAAATCTTAACAAAACCTTAGTTTTAAAATTGAAGGTAATTTGGAAACTTCTAATTGGGGTTAAACCATTTAAATTTTGCGAATTAAAGGTAGCACCGTTTTGGTGCTACCTTTGGTGTACTATTTTTACATGTCCAATTTTGCTTTAGGTTTTTAAACATCACTTTTAACCACCGGTTTAATGTAAAACTATGAAATATGTTTATATATATATATATATATATATATATATATATATGAATTCTTAACGAAACCTTAGTTTTAACATTAAACCGTATTTGGAAACTTCTAATTGCTGACTCAGAGACAAGTACTTGGCCCCGTTACTGTCCATCATTAAGTGTACTTAGGCTTTACGTTTTTAAACAAGACTTTTAACTACTGGTTTAATGTAAAACTACAAAATATGTTTATATACATGATAACTTAACAAAACCTTAGTTTTTACATTGAAGGTAATTTGGGAACTTTTAATTGAGCTTAAAACATTTAAATGTTGCTAATTAAAGGTCGTTTTCGTCCAGTAAGGCATCAATTAATTCATAATTAATTATTGTCATGTAGCGAAATTCCGTCCTTGCTACGATTTTACCGCATTTTGACTAATTCCTCCTTGACACATACACATCTATCTCTCTCGGACAGTAGTTAATAAATGTGTACAATTAATACTGGATTGTGTATTAGATCGTCTTAGCAGTTGCTTTCGTTAGGCTTCGTAGTTTTCGTAGTTGGCTTTAAATGTGGCGCAAAAAGCCGTCCTTGCAGTGATTTCATAGCATTTTGATTATGCCCTCCGTCACTCAGACACCTCTAACCATATTTCGGACGGTATCGTGCTAATGTATACTCTGTACTCATAATTCCATATTAGCATCGTCATAGCAGTTGCTTTCTATAAGGTGCGGCATGGCCTTAAATGTAGCTCAAAAGCCCGTTCTTTCAGGGATTTCATAGTATTTTGATTAAGCCCTCCGCTACTCAGACACCTCTAACCATATTTCGGACAGTATCTTGCTAACGTATAAACTGTACCCACCATAACATATAAGGATCGGCATAGCAGTTGTTTTCGTTAAGGTACGGCATGGATTTAAATAAGGCGCAAAAGCCATCCTTGCAGCGATTTCATAGCATTTTGATTAAGCCCTCCGTGACTCAGACACCTCTAACCATATTTCGGACGGTATCGTGCTAACGTATACACTAAATGCAATATCTCCTATAAGCATCGTCATAGCAGTTGCTTTTGTTAAGGTACGACATGGCTTGCAAAGTGTTAAAAAAAAAAAAGTGTTGCCGTCCTAGCTGCAATTTCATGGCATTTTGATTAAGCCCTCCGTACCTCAGACACCACTAATCATATTTCGAACGGTATCGTGCTAATGTATACACTGTACTGAACATCCCATATTAGCATCGTCATAGCAGTCGCTTTCGTTAAGGTGCGGCATGGCTTTAAATGTAGCGCAAAAGCCGTCCTTGCAGTGATTTCATGGCATTTTGATTAAACTCTCCGTGACTCAGAGACCTCTAACTATTATTCATACTGTGGTGTACTAACGTATACACTGAATCCAACATGGAATAATTTAATTAATGAATGAATGTGTCATATTTGACTGTAAACAATACAATATCAAGAGTAATTACATACATACATTCATTTTATTATGTATTTTTTGTTAAGTAAACCTTAGTATCAAAATCATTTATTAAATTTCATTTAATTACGATTCACGCAATTTTTAACAACGTTGATGAAATAATGTGGTTTTAAAAATGAATACTAAACAATTTTAACAATTGTAATATTTTGCAAAATTAAAATAAACTTGATTTTTTACGGTGTACACTGTTAATATTTTTCTAATTATTGTTAAAGTTTACCGGTATCTAGTTGGTTATCTGTAATTTGAATAGTCTACATTCAAAAGTAGGCTAATATAAATCTGGGTCAATCTCAAATCTGCCGCAAATCTGTACCAACTGAACATGAAACGAGGAAAAAATGGGTCGGCCATTATGCCAATGAAATGTTCCACTAAGTTCACGACGGTCCCAACTAAAAAACTTTCGTACACAGAATAACCAAACAAAGAACTAGAACTAATAACACCTCGCCCGTCACAGCAGACCTGCGTAATTAGCGAAATTAAAACAGATTTTTGGTATTTTTCTATCTTCCCATAAAAACCTCAAGGTTGAGATCGAAGTTTTGCCACCAAATACGTTACATAGTAAATAGATATGAGAAATTTGTGTTTATCATAAATTTGTACAGAATAAACAGTGATGCTATGATAATAACAGGCAACAAAGCTTTTCATTAAAACAGCTCATACAACCGGTCATTTAAAAACTTAATCATGAATAAATGCCAAAGCCATTAACAACTGTTAACAACTATCCTAGTTTTCTACCTAAAAAATAAATGTAACATCAAATGACTGGATTTGAAAATCTAGCATAAACCTAAATATAAGTTAATCCTACGTAGTAAATGTACACACCAGATTTTATCGAGCTATATGGTATTTATTTATTTATTTATTCATCTCCACGGCATACACCATAAAAAATACTGTATAATTTACTACAAGACTAGAGAATCTGTTTAGTAAATTAACATACAATTGACTTATTACATGCTATGCTTGGCAACAGAATCAAGAAAGCGTAATGGACATAAAAAACAGTACAAAAAATCCAATGTAAAAATGAACAATAGGACATTATTTCTAAATTTGAGTTAATTGGATATTTTGACGAATAATGTTTACTATTGCACGTGTTGCTCGAACTCGAGCAATTTATTTTGATACAATATAAAATTTACATTTAGTTCTAAGTCAATGACATCCGACCAATCCCATCAGTGATCACAAAAAACTACAGCTGCATGTTAACACATGTTTAAAATGCTCAAATCAATCTCAATGTTATTCTAAAGGGAAAATTTTAAATTTAATTTGCGGATAGTGCTCTTATTTTAAGTTGGATTCTCATCAATTTTTAGCGGAAACAACTACAGACCAAGCCCAATCCAACGACACCAAAAACTTGAAAATCGGTTAAAAATTGTAGGAGGTGTTGTCAACACAAAAAAACCCTTAGCGTATTGAATACGTATAGATTCTTTTAATTTTTTTCATAAACCCAATGGGAGTGAGTACGTACGTTTGCCGCCATTTGGGCTTTGTAAGCAAAAAAATTATTTATCGTTCCATGGCCTGTCCGGGACTTATTAGGTTTAGTATACACACCTTTAGAAAACCTAATTACTGAAAATACTTTGTGAAACTTTAAATTCAAATCAAATCAAATAAATTCAAAGTATTACGAACAAAATAAACATCTATACAAAATAAAAGATATTTGATATTAATTTTCTTGACATTACCTTTTATATATCGTCATACGGCATTTTAGGGTACGTCAGAGTGCACTGACTTTGTCTTTGTAGCAGGTGTTGACAGATCTTAACTGAAAACTACATCAATGACATCTTCCATCTTTGTTTCGAGTTTTAAACTCGTTCAATTGTGGCATCATACACACAGCAGCATACCCACAATCATGAGTAAATAATTATGGCAACGAGAGAAGTGGCAACACTGTCCTCCGACATTTTAGTTCCCGTTTCCCTCCGTAGAGCGCTCTGCCGTAGCGCTGCCACAATAATATCCCGAGATTTCGGGAAATACACACGGTGAAAGAAAATCATAAACAGATAATTATGGCGACTTCCGCCAAATTTTTTGTACTTACTCCTTGGCAGTTCAGTAGTCGAAATACGCAAAAAAAATTGTGGCGACCGTGTGTATGCTGCCACAGTTCGAACCGACGCCACAGTCTGGGATTCTCATTGTCAAATGCTGCCACAAATATTGCGGCATATTGGGCACGCCTTCTTGGCCTGAAACCAAGGCGGAAGTGCATTGGACCCGTGAAGGTTCCTGACAGAGGTTACGCAAACACCAATAATTTAATCAGACCACTTGCCAGCTTTGATGAGAATTGAATTACTAACAAATAATGAGAGTTGAAATACTAATAAATAACGCCCAAATCAATACATAGTTTGAACAAGCCAACAATTCCTAACACATGGTCTAATAATTCACATGAATATTAATACTGGACTGAATTTGGTCGAATAATTAAACCAATTGGAAACCTAAATAATTAATTATGTAAAATCCACCCTAACCATTGTTAATTAACTGACTAGGCACCATACCTTGGCGAGGGTAACCCCCGCTTACCCGGTCCTTAGCCCTGCTGCGACATCTTGCTTCTTTCGTTCCTCCTTTCAGACAACCTGCGTCTCCCGACCGTCTTACCTGGTGCGCTCCGCGCATGCGCGAAGCGATCAGGTGACTTCCGCTGATCAGCTGGTTTTGCTTTTGGGTACTCGACAACTCCACAAGATCTAAGCAGCAAAAGGGGAAGTGGAGACTCCCGCCGGTGTGCCCAGGGAAAGGTCCCAGGGCGGAGCTGTTTCCAGGTGCGGTGCGGTCAGGGTGGCTTAACTTGACAAATAATATGAATTATCGGCTTGAACTTTAGGCTTGGCAATATACACACATATATATACATGAGGATATATTAGAATGATAAATAAACATGAACAGGACAATAATCTTACACTAACTTATTCTATTGATTGATGTATGTGTGTGTGTGTGTGTGTGTGTGTGTGTGAGTGTGTGTGTTTGTGTTTGAGCGCGCGCTTCCCTCCCCCCGCCCACTGGTCACGGTTCGTGGGCGCGGCCGGAAAATAAAAAATAAAAAATAAAATCTACAGCTTGGGTCCACGAATAGAGACATAAAAAGGTTAAAAAAAATTAGCTAATGCCGTGACCGCGGTTGGGGTTTGGGTGTAAGTGTGGAGCTGTCGAGGCGGTCGCGCGGGTAGGTGCCTCCTGTAGGTGACACCTACGCGAAGTGCCACCTTAGACTCAGGGGCCATCCTGACCGAGCCGTGCCCACGACAGTGTTGTGTTGGTAGTGTAAATACTTAACTAAACCTAATATCACGGGCCTGATGTGTCTGCTCTAACCTTTACTTGACATGATGTTCGTATAATATTTGTTGGTCTTGGGGGGGGGGGCTAAGTCTTTGGATGAAAAAACCTTTTTAACTGTGATACATGAGCTCTTCTGACCGTTTTTCCCGACTTAGGGTCAATGAGGATGACCGTGACAGGTGACGTGAATGCCTGAATAATGAGGGGGTTGGACCAAAGTGGTAAAAGTTTTGCATTGATCTTATCTATGGCCTTACTCTGATGGTTCAAACGGTACATGACACAGTCACCAACTTGGAAGGGTACAGATTGGCGACCTTTATTAAATTGTTTTTCCCGGGCTTGCTGTGCCTTCTGGAGGTTCGCATGCGCTCGTTCCCATAACTGTTGGGTGTTTCTGGGTTGACTTGACTGGGGAAGAAGTTGGTCCAGATTCCAGTTTAGCTCAAGTGGATGCTTGATCTGGTAACCCAAAAACAATTCTGCAGGGGAAAACCCAGTGCTATTGTGTTTTGCTGAGTTTAGGGCTATCTGGAAAAAATGCAGGTTGGTGTCCCAATGGGTTTGGTTTTGTGAGTGGAAAATTCTAATGGCTACCTTTATGTTTTTGTTCACACGCTCGGCATGGCTGGGGTTGGGGTAATATGGTGTTGTTGTTATGTGCCTAATTCCAAACTGTAGGCACATGTCAGAAAAATCTTTGGACTGGAATGGGGACGCATTGTCTGACACTAAGAATTTTGGGAAAGCGAAGTATGCAAATACTCCACTTTTCAGCAATGATATGGTAGTTTTGGCTGTTGTGTTGCGGGCCGGTAAAAATACTGCAAACTTTGAGAATGCATCCACTACTGTTAAAGTATACTTGTTCCCCTTACTTGATCTAGGCAGTGGGCCAATGTAATCTATAAAGATTTTCTCGAATGGTCTGGTGGGAGTTTCTGAAGACAGTAACCCTACTTTGGTATTGGGGGCCTGCTTGGAGCGTTGACATGCCGTGCATGCTCGCACCATGTCTGAAATGGTTTGTTTCAATGTGGGGGACCAAAAATGAGGTTCAATCCGGGACCATGTTTTGTTTATTCCGAGGTGGGCTGTACTAGGGGCAAGGTGATAATACTTAAAAAGCAACGGGATTAAGCGGTCTGGAACAACAACACGGTGTTTGGTTTGGTTGGGAGTTTTGTGGGTCAAAAAAACCTCCTTGCATATGGTAATCCGGTGGTGGTTTACTGGACTTGAGAGACTTGACTATTTTCTGAATTGAAGGGTCCTCGTTTTGGTAGGTGAGAATATCAGTGAATGCTTCCGGTAACTTGAAAAGTAAGTTTACTTGTTTGGGCTCGGGTGTGGGTTCAAGTGAATTGGTAGGCCGAGGTTCCTCAAACATTCGGGATAAACAGTCGGCAACAACATTATCCCGACCTTTAACGTGGTGTACTGTGAATTGGAAAGAATTGATCAAGGTGATCCATCTGGCAATTTTACCAACTTGACGGGGGTGATTTAAAAGCCATGTTAACGCGTTACTATCTGTGAATAAGTCAAAGTGTCTGTGCTCTAAATATGTCCGAAATTTATCTAAAAAATGTGTAATGGCCAAGGCTTCTAACTCAAAGGCGCTGTAGTTCTTTTCATGATCGTTTGTGGCGCGTGAACCATAAGCTACAGGGAGCAAGGCGTCATCGTACTGCTGTGAGATGACACCTGATATACTGTTGCGGCTTGCATCCGTGTGCAACACAAAAGGCATACTAAAGTTCGGCATTTTCAAAACTGGGTCCTTGGTTAAGGCAGCTTTAAGTTGGTCGAAAGCCGCCTGCTGGCTCGCTCCCCAAACAAACGCTTGGCCTTTTTTCTTCAAAAGGTTCAATGGTGCTGAAATGTTAGCATAGTTTGGGATGAACTTTGAGTAAAATGCAGTCATTCCAAGAAATCGAGAAAGTTGTTTTAAATTTTTGGGAACAGGAAAAGTGTCTATGGGTTTTGTTCTTTCCCTACTGACTGATAACGTGTTATCTTTAATGACATGCCCAAGAAATTCAATTTGGTTTGATGCGAGGGTCATTTTGGATGGGTTTACTGTTAAACCAGCGTTCTTTAGACGTAGTAGGACTTCATGTATGTGGGCCACATGTTCTTCAAAGGTGTTGGAATAAATTACTAGGTCATCAAAAAAGGTGTATATGTATTTGAACTTAATGTCACCGAAAACTTTGTTCATAAGATCAGTCAGAACCATGGAACCATTTGCAAGTCCAAAGGGAACGTAATTGAATTCATATTGCGCCCAGGGGACAACAAAACTTGTGTATTTTTTGGAATCGGGGTGCAGGGGTATTTGATTGTAAGCTTGATTTAAGTCCAAAAGAGTGTAATAACGAGCTGTGCCCAGGTGTTGAAAGGCCGATTCTAGAGTTGGGACTGGTGTTGCTTCCAAGGTTAAGCCCTGGTTCAAGGCCTTATAGTTAATTACCATACGGGTTTTTCCGCCTTTTTTGGGGACTGTGAATGCTGGGCTACTAAATTCAGATGTTGATTCGCGGATGACACAGTCTTTAAGAAGTTCCTGTATGTGTTGGCGCAAAATTTCGGTTTTCGGGGGGGAAAACTGATAAGGCCGGCATCGGACATGATGGTCTGGCTTGATGTTAATGCGGTATTGGACTAAATTGGTTCTACCTAACTTTTTGGTAACGGTGTCGGGGAACTTATCCAACAACTGTTCCAGCCTAGCTTTGTGTTCACTGGTCAAATTGTCACCAAATTTGGGGCCTGTGGATGTGCTTGGGTCATTGTTGTTCTGGTTGGGTGGCCCTAGAGATAATACCAGGGGGGGGGGGTGAATATGGGAATACTATTGATTTTCTGGCTAAGTTTATTACCGCTTTTGAGAAATTCAAAAAATCCATGCCTAAAATGATATCTACGGGAAGCTTTTGAGCTACGTAAAATTTTCTGGTCCATGATAGATAATTTATTTTAAAATGCAACAAAACATAATGAGTTAACTCTAAGGGTGTGGACGAAGCTGTTGTGGCGGTGGCCTGGGCTACCTGGGGTTTCTCGACTACCACGCCCTTAACCGCTTTAATTTTGTCAAATACCTGCCCAGAAATTATTGAACAAGAGGATCCCGTATCCACAAGAGCCGGTACGGTTAGGCTGCCTAGCTGGACATTTAACATTGCGGAATTGTTTAGGGGGGCTGAAAAATGCTTTGCTTTAATTGGTACCTGTCTGTTGGCAGAGCGGTTCTTGACCTGATAGCGGGAATGGTGGAAATTGTTCTCAGGTGATCCCAGATTGCGACTGCTTACATAATAGAAATAGTTGGTTTTATAGGCAGTTGAGTTAAGTAGCAAGGGAGAGGGGTAACTGCCTACTTGCCTCCCCCATTGGGGTTTAAATTTCGCTGAGGGTAAACGTTATATGGTGGAATGTATGGGGTTCGGGCTTGCTGTCGATTATTATTACGGTGAGAGTTGGGTGGAAAACCAGTCTGGTTCGCCTGATGGGTACCAACAGAGTTAAGGTTTGATGAAGCTGGTTGATTTGAAGATGGTTGACGGTACCTGTTTTGTTGAAAATTGGTTGAAGGGTTTTGGTTACCGTAATGACGGTAGTTGTGAGTTTGATTCCTGGGGGGAAAATTTGCAGTCTGGCCGGTATATTGCCTACCATAAAAACTGCGAGGTTGATTGACATGGTACTTATTTTGAGAACTGGTGGGAAAATTGCTGGAACGGTGAGCTGTTGGCTGGGTCTCAGCAGTACGCTGGACTAGGCTGTGAACAAAAGGGGCATTGTCAATCAAGTCTTGGATAGAAGTGATAGGGTTAAGCCCAGCAAAAGCCGTTCTGGTGTGAGAATTTATTCCTCGGAATATATTTTGAAAAACTTCTGATTGTGGGGTGGCAGGGGACAAAATTTGATACAAAATTTGCATATCCCTAACATAGTCACCTAATTGCTCATTGGGGGCTTGGGTGCGATACAGGAAATGATTTCTCTGTTCCCTTAATATTTCCGGTGTGAAAAAATTCTCGGTTACATTCTGCAGCAGGAACTTCCAATCGGGGTTTTGCGCTGTTGTGGACATCCAAAATTGTCGAAACCTATCAGTCGTGTACGGCAAAACGTTCATGAGTACCATTTTGTCTGGCACAATTCTCATTTCCAAAATTTTATGCAGGTCTTTGCAAAAGCTCACTACTTTTTTGGGGTCCTGGCCGGAAGTTCTGGGTAGTTCCCTCAACAAATCCCTTACCAGTGGCGGACACTTGGTTGACTCGGGTTGAGTTGAGGGTTTAACTGTTAAATTGAGCTGATTTGTGAAGGCTGCTGTGGTTTGGGCTATTGCGTTTAGTGTCATGGATTGTAATGAAGTAATTAAAGTTTGCAAGTTTGGGTCAGTAAAGTTAGTTGAGGTGCTTGGTATTTGTGGTGCAGTTTGTTGAGGTAACTGGATGTGTGTCTTGTCAGGTTCAATGGTACTGGGGTGGGAGGGTGGTGGCGGGAACTCCTCCGTAGATTCACTGTTGAGCTCGTTTGCGTTTACCTTTCCAGAATCAACCCGAATTTTCCCCTCATTAACGTCGATAATAAACTGACGCAAAAGAACTCTGTTGCTCGCTAATGTGTCGCCCGGGGTTAAATTCCAAGCTTCACATTGTGCGATTGCCTCGGAAGCGGATAAATCTTTGACCCACGAATGGGTTGGCGGAATGTTCTCTGAATCGTATATTGGCATACTATTTTCATATGATGGGTTGGGGGGTTTTCCCTACGTAAGGTGATGGTGCTATTGGTTGTGAAAGAAATATATCTCTTAATTTTGTCTTTAACTACCGTTGTTTATTTATTTCTGTTTTAACCCAGGTAAATGTGAATAGTAAAAGATTGCTGTGCTGTAGAGTTAGTTATTGTTTTGAGCTGTGCTGAGGAGTCGTATGGCAAACTCGCCCTACTGTGTAAACAAATACCACTCTTGTGGTTTTAAATTGCCCTAGTTAAAAAAAAATAATTTTATTTATTTTATTTATTTTCTTTTATTTTTTTTATTATTATTATTATTATTTTTTTTTTTGGTTGGGGCCAAAATGGTGAAGATGGGAGTAGTTGGTTGGGAAACCCAGACTTCCCTAAGCTGATATAAGATGAGGTCGGCATTACCTATAGACATGGAATAATCAATCGCCCTGGGGGGTCACTCCCGACGCCTGCCCGCCACACTTAACCAAGACAACTACACAACGCTGACGCCCTTTTTTTGTGTTGGGCGGACCCAGATTTGGGTAGACAATGACTAAACTGGTCCGGGTGGGTAGTTGAAAAAAAAAAAATCATTTAAACTTGGGGGTGTGGTGCACCAGGAACGTCTGACATCATGTTTTTTTTTTTTTTTTTTTTTTTTTTTTTTTTTTTTTTTTTTTTTTTTTTTTTTTTTTTTTTTTTAAGCCCAGGCTTGCTGTAAATTGCGCTTTATAGGCTAAGGAAGGTACAAGGTAAGATTGAGCGAGGCGTGCTTTAACTGTCATATGACAATAAATTATTTTAAATAACTTTGGGCTTGGTTCGGCAACGCGCGACAGGCACCCACATGACACTGAGACATTAAGCACCATTCTGGCGCAATCCCTTTTTTTTTGAGTCGGGACCGGCTTGGTACGCCCACAATTCATGGGCCCACCAGGGCAACGAGCGGAAACTCGCACCCCGGAGGTTGCCACATTCGCACGCTGAAGACCAGCTCCATTAATATTTTACTTGGTGAAAATATATATATATATATATTTTAACATGCAGATAACACGCCCTCTAAGCCATTAGTGTGTTACAAAAAATTGCTCCAGGTAAAAGGCAAGACAGGGAATGCGCCAATTTACAGACTGAGAAAATAGAACTCTATATAAAAACAAGATCAATATTTTTTTTTTTTTTTTTTTTTACATGACAGTCAGACTTTCCACAAATATTCCGATGACCCTAGTTCTTGTGGCGGTCCGTCAAGGGAGGCCCTTGGTAGCTAATGAGACAGCAACTAAACCCTAGCTAAGCCTATAAACAATTTTAAGTCTGGGTGGTTTGCAGGCTGGAAGGATATGTGGTAGGTTGTTTTGCTGCTGTGAACTGTGCTACCTTCCAATTTAATTCCCTTACTTTAATTTTGCTTTGAGGGGGAAATAAAAATTAATACTTGACAACATTGCAATCCTGAGTCTGTGACAACTAACCATTGATACTAAAATTTGTTGGATCGATCCTTAGAGTTTACCAAACTCTCCTACTCAGCCAGCTCTTAACGCTAATTAATCTACAACATTTATTTATTTTTGAGTCCCTATAAACTTCCACAGCAATTGCGTCAACTGTTGGAAAGCCCTATTATTTAAATGCAATTGATCTGGTCGTCGGGAATTACCATAAGTTCGGTGAAAAAAGAGTTGGGGCTCGGAAATTGCAAACTCCAATTTAATTACCTTAATTTCTCGGCTTTGCAAGGTTGCAAGATACATATTTAATTTATCGATGAGCTGAAGGTGGGAGGGTGAATGTTGGAACCTAGGATAAGGTGGCAGTGCAATTAGTATGGTCTTAATGGGTCGGTAGAGTCTTGTAATCAGTCGAGTCAGTGATGAGTATTGGTTGATTAGGTCAGTTTCACAAGTCAAACCCTTCACATCATTTGTGCCTACACAAATCACAACGATCGGCCGATTGTCGAAAATTGGAATTGAATCCCGTCGTTGTTTGATTATCGACTTCAACCCGGCCGTCGTAACCCCAGAAACCGTAATACTAGCAGGGGAAATTTTAATACTGTTTTTGTGTGAAGGAAACCTATTCAGATAATTGGTATACCTGCAAAACTGGGAATCACCGAATAACAAAATCTCTACCATTTGAGACTGCATTTCTTATTTGTTTAATAAGATTTTTACTACCGCTAAATGAATGAATATTACCTTGAGGGGTTCACTGCCTCGGCAAGGTGATGCGTAAATCGATATCCAGCAAAAAAACTTTTGAGTGAATTTACAAAAATACACGTACAGTTGTGAAAATATTAATCACTGGTATTATTCAAATCCTGCACGGAAAACATCAACTGCTTTATAACGCACCGATTCGATGCCTGGCGACGCTCGGGCTAAAAATAGCTCGCCGATGACCTTCAAAAGTATCAGAGGTCAACGGACGACGCACCGTATCGATTTTCTAATTCCCGTTACTGACCGTTCCGAATCTACTTGGCCAAGGCTCGGTTGTAATAATGAAACTGACTTGGCTATACTTTGACGACGGGGCTACTGCATTTATTGAATTACTGAACCCGTTTAAAAAAAAGGAATATGTGGGAGGATAATTAAAAACTACTTGTTTCCTCTTAAAAGGAAAATAAAAACCCCGAGATAGTTAACTCAATTGTAATAAAATTATTTACCAACAGCTTCCACATGTGTTTAACATATTGCAATACTTAACCAAAACCTAACCTTTTAATTTCTAGGGTGGCTGAAATAAAAATTACATTGCAAATTGCTGGCCGTTACAATTGTTTACCATGCATTAACTTAATTTGAGTGATTACTTTACTGATGCTGCTAATATTTCGACAACGGTACTTTAATTTCTACGGAAAAATATCAAGAGAAAATAATAAAAAAAAATATATTTTGGTTGGATATTAAGTCAGGGAAAATATTTAATTACACCAAAATCTTTTGTTTGAAAAGAAGAAGCGACCTGAACTCGATTGCGTAACCGGCCGGCGTGAGCCTGCAAGCTACACGTCGGTGCCGGCACGCGACATGACGAGTCGACCGGCACACGAAGCTAAATTCATTGAAAATAAATTATATTTATGGCCTGAAAAAATTACCGTGTAGCGCAAATGGAAAATTTAATTGCTCTGCTACCACTTGCGGCATATTGGGCACGCCTTCTTGGCCTGAAACCAAGGCGGAAGTGCATTGGACCCGTGAAGGTTCCTGACAGAGGTTACGCAAACACCAAAAATTTAATCAGACCACTTGCCAGCTTTGATGAGAATTGAATTACTAACAAATAATGAGAGTTGAAATACTAATAAATAACGCCCAAATCAATACATGGTTTGAACAAGCCAACAATTCCTAACACATGGTCTAATAATTCACATGAATATTAATACTGGACTGAATTTGGTCGAATAATTAAACCAATTGGAAACCTAAATAATTAATTATGTAAAATCCACCCTAACCATTGTTAATTAACTGACTAGGCACCATACCTTGGCGAGGGTAACCCCCGCTTACCCGGTCCTTAGCCCTGCTGCGACATCTTGCTTCTTTCGTTCCTCCTTTCAGACAACCTGCGTCTCCCGACCGTCTTACCTGGTGCGCTCCGCGCATGCGCGAAGCGATCAGGTGACTTCCACTGATCAGCTGGTTTTGCTTTTGGGTACTCGACAACTCCACAATATTGCTAGGCTAGCGCACACACACACACACACACACACACACACACACACACACACACACACACACACACACACACACACACACACACACACACACACACACACATTGCTGTTTGAAAAAAATTTATGTTTAATTTGTGCAAAGGTCAAAGGTCAAGGTCACCCCAGAGCTTTAAAAAAAAGGCAACATATCAATATGTGAAATTTTTTTTTTGTTTCACATATTGATATGTTGCCTTTTTTGTGTTTTTTTTTTTGTTTCTTATCTTTATTTAAAACAGTACAAACAAGATTACATGACAAAAATATATATATAGTTAAAAAATACAAACAGATACAAGAAAGAAAAAATTATTTTTTTTTTAACACTGCTGCTTGTCTGCGATGTGGATGGTAAGCTCGGTGGAGTTGCTGCCGCTGCATCCGTGGGACACCAAGTAGAGACATCCTGGTTGTATGGAGCGGAGATCTTCGTTTTGGAGTAGGTGTACAAATCTTTTGGGCAGGTAAATTTGGAATTTCGGCTCATCTCCCGGAGTGTATGGGGCTTCGCTCAAGCTGCAGCAGATTGCCTCGCCGACTGTAGTTTCCATCTTCTTCATGGTATGTATAATATAATGTTTTTCATCCTTCAGCTCTGAACATTTTTTTACCGGCAAAATTGTAGACTTGGAGTGGGCGTTGAATTGTTCCACCAAAGTCTGCAGAAACTGGTTGGATGCCATGGTTGTTCTAGAGGTCCTCGCTGTCTTCTTGCTCTGAGATGTTGTCGTCTCGGAATCTCGAGTAATACTCGTGCCAGGTCTCGGTCTGCTCCTCGCTTTTATAATCGCCGTTACCCCCACCACCATCGCCGATTTCTCCATCTTGCAGGTAAGTCGCTAATTTTAAAGCGTTTTTTAACGCACAGTGTTCCTTTCATGTTCCACACTTTGTGTGCAAATACAAATGTTTTCAGCAATAAATTTAAAATTTTTATCTATTTGCACATCTTTAACTGGAGTAGATGTAAATTGTTCTATCCATCTTTTCTTTTCAAGTCCTTTTGTGTAAATATTAGTAAATCTGTTTGAAAATTGATGCATAATATGATACAAGTCTGATAACTGGTAAAACCATCATACCAATCGATGTGATGAAAATATTTCCAAGTCCTTTGGTTTGTTGTTGCGGCTTTGGTGGTTAGTGAAGAAAAAGAGCATGGTGGTTTAAATAAAAATGTGTAAGGAATATTTTTATCTAAATCGTAAAATACGAGTTCTTTAATTATAAACCGATCATCGTTACCACGAAAAGCTTGAAATTCAATAATACCCGGCTTGGACTTGATTTCTTCTTCCATGTCCATTTGAAAGGTCACCCGTCTATCCATCACGGTGTCAGAAGGTCAACTGTTTTCCACACCACGGTAGGCATTTATTTATGCCAGGCCGTACAGTTGAAGGTGCGTTGGTGTATATTTAACGTGGGCACCATCCCCGGTAGGCCTACACCCACAAAATTTTGAATTTTTTATTAAAAATTTGCCAATTCAAGTGTAAAGTGTTGTGAAAAAATTAAAAATTTTACTTAACTTTCCATCTGGTCATTTTTGTTGTAGTCATTCTCATCACTTTGATCCTTTTCATCACTGAAATGTGTTTCTTCATCCGATTTTACAAAATTATTTTTTTCTTGCACATATTGTTCCAATTGTCTCCACATTTGAACTTCATGAGGAATTCTGTTGAATATTGAAGTGTCCACAGGTCCATACAAAATTGGTGCGTCCGGTTGTTTGTCCAAAGTGTCTGTTAAATAATCTTTAATAATTGAACTGGAGAATACTAGCTGTCTTAAATATCTTGTTATCGGTTCCGTTGCACATGTTAAAATAAAAAATTCTTCTCTGTTCAGTTGAATTTTTATGTCATGTTTGGTTGTATCTCTAAATCTCATTTGATGTTCACCTCGGTGTTTAATAATATCAATTTCCAAGTCTGAATCCAATAGTCCTACTTTTGTTTTCCTGCCAAACATGTTGCTATTAAAGTAACATTCCAACAAATGGAGGTGTTTCATAAAAGATTCCCAAGCATTGGCTGTAAACAAAATCATTTTTGTTCCGTGAGTTAAAATTACTGTAGGTGAATAGTCGGTTGATTTCATAACTCCAATTAAAGCACTTTTATCCAAACTTGAAGAGATTGGATAAAAAATTCGTAAAAATACCTCCATTAAAATATTTGGTGAAATATTTTCTTCCACATTTCTCTTCCTCTTGGACAAATATTTCTTCTTTTCACCTTTTTCTTCTTCTTGATGTGCGCCGTGTTGCTGTTCATTCATGTCCAAAAATTCTGAAATTTCTTTCTCTATATCGCATTCCGTTGTACCACTAGTAGAAGCCATATTGAAGATGATGCTACCCATACGATGTCAGGCAACAAACTGATCAGGAGCGGTCTGTGCGCTCCCCTTTTATAATCGCGCCGGTGATTGAAATTTTACAAAAACGAGTTTTTATAAAACATTTTTAACAATTCCTGTCAAAGGTGTGTAAGTGACAATTTTATCGTGTAAAATTAAACAATATGCTGTAGTATTTGCTGGTACCGCTTTGGCAAATTCGATTTCTATTTTTATATCCACACTTGATGACTTTACCGATTCATTTTGTTTAGAACAATCGATTACTACTATTGGGTAGTTATCTAAATATTTTTCTGGTGAAAGCAAAGGCGTATTTGTTTTACCGTAATATGAATTTTGAAATCTCGCATACATATCGTATAGTATGCTGAATTTTTTATCTGCAAACGATACATTTAAATTGTCATATGGGAAAAATTGTGAATTTAAATACACTTTAATATTTTTCAAATCACAATGATCAAATTGGCCCGCATGTTTAGTAATATCGTCTCTCCTAGCTGTTTGTAAACCAAATATAATATATCTGGCCCGTTCCACATAATTTGATGTTTTAACAGTCCAAGTGTGTCGATCCGTAGTAGGTAAACTGGGATGTTCATGGAATTCCCAACTTCTAAATGGAATTACAATATCACGGTCAGCCTTTAACTTTCTTAATAGTAGCATTCGATGCTCGTCAGCTAATTAAACATGTGGAACTCTCCCTACGATTTTGTCCAACGTTAATTTCCATTTTAAAGTCGCATCTGTTGTACCACTCGCAGCTTTAATAATATCTTTATCTTTTGAAGATCTCAATAAAACTAATTCTTGTTTAACATTTAATATTATTTTCCTATAATCTTCAGCGAAACCAAGCAATAAACGTAATGGAATGTAGAAATCAAAGAATCCCTTTGAATTTGGGGTGATTGTATCAATTGTAGGTTCAACCCATCCGGCGGGTATTAATAAATTGGTATCAGTCGGTGATATAGATGTTAATCCTTTTAAAGTTGTTGCAATACCTACTTTTTTAGTGGAATCAACTGTTACACCTGATATTTCATATCTAATTTCATCAAACAAGAAAGCCATTTTTTTTTTTTTTTTTTTTTTTTTTTTTTTTTTTTTGAGGGAGAGGCGGAAAAATGCATTACGCACACAGGTGGCCAGCCTGTAGTGTGGGGCTCCCCTAAAAACGGGTTTACCCACTAAAAAACCTCCTCTACTCTTTAGGAATCTAACCTGGAATTGTTTGTCACATTACGTCAGGCTAGGCCTAAATTTGGCTTACGCCCGTGGGGCTCGCTCCTTATCCAGCCGCTCGATCAAGGGATCTGGGCCACTTCGCGGTCCAGATCGGTTTTCTTTTCCAGGAGGATGCCCCGGACGAACTGTGACAAACAATCCCAGTTGCCCTCATCCTCCAAAATCTTTTGGCAGACCGAGTCCACCGAAAATACACCAAAGATTTGTGTGGCCTCCAGGCGGGGCCCTTCCCAACGGGGACAGCGGAAGAATGTGTGTTCCGCATCGTCGGGAACACCCGGGCAATAAATGCAGTCCGGTGAACCGGTCTTTCCCATCCGGTTCAGGTACGACCGAAAATAGCCGTGACCTGTCAAAAATTGGGTCAGGTAGTAGTACCTCCCCATGCCGCCGTTCCACCCATGGTTGGACCTGCTTGATAAGTCGCGCAGTCCATCGTCCTCGGGTGTCGTGCTCCCAGCTGTGTTGCCACTGCTGGAAGGTTCGGGAGCGCTCTTCTGTTCTTGCCGTGTCCTTGCCGATCTCGCCTTGTCTCTGATAAATCGCTTTCCTCTCCCCTGCCAAGAGCTTGACAGGGATGACTCCGGCGACCACCAGGACTGCAGGCTCGGACACTGTCCGGTAGGCGGAACACACCCGGAGCGCAGCTTGACGCTGAACCCGGGCGAGTCGCAACCTGTAGCACTCCTTATCTAGAGCGCCTGCCCACACCTCTGCCCCGTAAAGAAGCACGGACTGGACCGTGGACATCAACAGACGTCTTCTGCTGGATCGGGGACCCCCGACATTGGCCATCAGCCTACTAAGGTAAGTGACTACCTTAGCAGCCTTGTCCGCCGTACGGAAGATCTGATCCCTCCAGCTTAACTTGGTGTCCACCATAACCCCGAGGTATTTGGCGGCACGAGTTGATGTGACCACCTCCCTTCCCACTCGAAACGGGACGACGGTGTCGATCCTCTTCTTCGTGAGAATCACGATCTCCGTCTTACTGAGAGCAAGTGAGAGACCGTGATCGGACATCCAGTTGTTGACCACCCGCATAACTCGGTTCAACTTTAGTTGGGCCAGCTCAACGTTGCGTGCAGCAATGAGAGCTGCGACGTCATCGGCGTACCCAACCAAAGTGGTTTCCTCAGGCATCTCGGACCTCAGGAGGCTGTCATAGGCAACGTTCCAGAGATCCGGGCCGAGTATTGAGCCTTGTGCGGCACCAGAAGTGACTTCCATCGTCCGCGTTCCGTCCCTCGTGTCATAAATCAGGCTTCGAGAGCGTAGATAATCCTCGATGAGCCGCAACAGATATGCAGGAATACGAAAGGTGTTGCGAAGCGCATCCAGCATATCGACCCACCTCGCAGAGTTGAAGGCATTCTTGACATCAAGCGTAACAAGAAGCACTACTCGGCGGGAGAAATGGTTGTGGCTCTCGGCTCTCTCCACAGCTCTCTGAACTTCGGTGACAGCGTCGATCGTTGACCGTCCCTTTCTGAAGCCGTACTGACGGGGGCATAAGTCCCCGGCAGCTTCCACGGCAGAAGTCAGGCGGGAACGGATCAGCTTCTCGAACAGCTTTCCAGCCGTGTCCAACATGCAGAGAGGCCTGTGGGACGACGGCAGCTCGGGATCACCTTTGCCCTTGCTGATCAGTACAAGCCTGGCTGTTTTCCAGGGAGCCGGAAACACCCCTTCTACCAAACAGGCATTGTACATTCTCAACAACAAGTCAGCGTTGATTAAAAATGCTTTCTTTAAAGCCTCACTGGGAATCCCGTCCGGGCCAGGAGCCTTGTTGCTCTTCAGGGAGAGAACGGAGGTTTCTAGCTCCTCGAAAGTGAAGAGTGGAACGTCCTCTACCCGTCCGAAGTCAACCGGCGGTCGCTGTGGATGTTCAGGAAACAACGCAGCGACGATCCTCCCCATGGTGGCGCCCTCCATGATGGAAGGTGGAGAGCGGGCGCCGAGTTTCTGTGTTACAAGTTTGTAACCCAGGCCCCAGGGGTCGGAATCAACGTCGTCACGAAGTCTCCTCCAGCTATTCGCCTTGCTCCTGTTGATCGCCTGGCGGAGAGATTTTCTCGCAGCTTTATAGGCCTCCGACTTACGAACTCTGTCTGCGGGGATTCTCGCTCTTGTGGCGGCTCGTCTAGTTCTTAAACATGTTCTTCTGAGTTCCGCAATCTCTTCAGTCCACCAGTAAACGGGTTGTTTGTCGCGTCGGGGTTTCCTTCGCGGCATAGACTGGTCGCAGGCCGAGACGATCAGTTCCATCGTGGATGTTACTAGTGCCTCGGCCCCAGCCTCACCAGGATTCCCCTGCGCTCCCCGAGAGATGACTTCGGTGAACTTGACCACGTCCAGTTTGTTGGTGTTCCACCGGCGTGGCCCTTCCCGAGATGCGGAAACTCGACGATTTGCCTGATCATGCAGGTCAAACACGACGTATTGGTGGTCGCTACCCGTGTAGTCCTCCACAACCCTCCAGCCAGAGATCCTCGGAAGGAGCGACTCAGACGCAAAGGTGACATCGGGGATCGTGCCTCTCTGCCCGGGGCGCCGAAAAGTAGGTGTGTCGCCCTGGTTGAGGACGACAAGACCGGCCCTGGCGATGAAATCCAGGATGTATTTCCCCCGGGAGTTGGTAGAGGGCATTCCCCACTCGACGGCCCTGGCGTTGAAATCGCCACCAACGACGACATGCCCGGTGGTGCCGAGAACGCACTCCTCTAGGTTATCTATCTTGTCGCGGAAGTCCCGGACGGCCTCGTTGGGTGTGAGGTAGCAACTGAAGATAGTCACGTCCCCACACCGAACCCAGACGAATCCTCGGCCGCGCCCGTGACTCCGCACCAAGACATATCGTGTATTACGTGCCCAAAATGCAGCAGTACCGAGGCTGTCCGAGATCCAAATGTTTGGGTCTCTGTCCCGATACTGTTCGCTGATAAGGAGCGCGTCAGCACCAAGTTCTCTGGCGAGCTGATCTAGAAGGTTATCAGCTCCCCAGGATCTATGAAGGTTGGCCTGGAGGATGCGAATTACCGGCCGCTGCCTTTTGCCTGTTCAAGTGCGGCTCTGAAGGCACCGCACTGACCAGACCCGGGTAAGTGACCGAGGACACTGGAGCCTGAATCCTTGCAGAGGAAGCAGGAGGGGCTCGAGGAACATTCAACAAGAAAGCCATTGCGTTATTTATAAATGGAACTGTTGTACCAGTAGTAGTACCGTCCTTTTTAGTAACTTTTCCTTCGATATACAAGTAACTTTCACATGGTAGTGTGTAAATGTCCTGATTTTGTATGGGAATACGAATTTCATCGTTATTGTTTAATTTTGATGAAGTGTAAGGGTTGTGGGTGTGATATTCTTTTTCCCATAGGGTTTCGTCGAATGTCGGACCCTGCGCTATATCCAGTATATCCATAATCGGTTAATTTTAATCCAATTCTCTCTAAGAAACGAATGTTCTCGCGTGTTAACTCCTCCACAGCTGAAGAGCTACTAATGCGGCTTCCCGTAGGTTGTCCACTTTTAAATGATAAACCCATGATTTTTGTATTAAAGTGTCGATTTTAAATGTAATCTAACTGTAATTGGCTCTTCTCGGAAATCTATCAAGTTACCGTCTTGATCCAATACGTTCAACACGATGTCTGAAATGAAAGTGGTGTTCAACGGCAGATATACTAGGTTTTGTGGCTTTTCAACAATTTTAAATCCTGGAGGTACACTCGGGTAAAAAGTATGTATTATATGAGTATTTGCTCCATCTCTGTAAGCTCCCTGTATAATGTTACAAGTTATATCTATACTATTAACTTTTAGTATAGTTACAGTTTGTTTGCCGGAATGTGTTTGATTTGGTTCTAAAATTGGGCTATCTTTGGAAAATCCTAACAATTCACCGATTGAGTGTTCTTGATTAAAATCTATATAATATTTGGAGTTAATTTCAGCTTTCATAGTATTGTTATTACCTTTTAATGTTATATTGTCTTTTCCCATTTTATTTTGATCAATTTCATAAGAACCTGTGGGTAAACTGCAAACTTCTAAGTCTGTAAACTTCCCACAGTAGATACTAAATCCTCCACTTGAAGGTAACATTCGTCTAGTTAGCAGATAAAAGCGTTTGTCAGGTCTGGAGCGTGGGTGAGCGTCGTCTTTTGGGTTTGGAATGATTAAACAAAAAGATTTGCGTGTACTACTGTTTTATTTTGCTAAAAACGTTTTACGACAGTAAAGTTGCATACCCTTCGAGGTATAACATTGTTTATTGCAACAGTCCATTGCAAGACGTCACGATTGAGAAGTTCCCGACGTTGTTATTTTACAACTGCTATGGTCTGATAGAGTACAAGTCGTTGCATGACGAATCTTGTCGAGTAGACAACGTTCTAGTAGACTCCCCATTTCACGTACTCTCCGTTGAAAGTGAAAATGGTCGGTGTTAGGTCTCCTGTCCTCATTATGATCATTGAAGTAGTAGGTGGTAAGCAAAGGATTGGAGAAGGTGACGTTGTTCATGTTGAAATGAAAAGAAAAATGTGCACGTAAGCGTATTTATTAAGCATGACAACATTTGATCAGATCAGTTTCGTAAATATCGGGTGTATTTCCGAATCGCATGTAAAAATGGTCTTCTTCCTTGGTGGTATCACAGTTTTTGGCTTTGTTGTTTTTGTTTTCCTTCAACTGTTGGTCCCTCTTGATTTGCATATTGAAGCGGATGAATTTGCAGAAAGGTGAATTGTAGTCATGGTCTGCCATTGGATTGTCATCCTCTTCCCACTTGCAAAGCACTACACCGCAATAGACGCATTTTGTGGCGTCAACAGTGGAATGCACGCGTACGAACCCTGCATCGGCGAGATCCTTGCTGGTGGGAGACTGCTGACTCCAGTCAAAGAAAGTCTTCTCCCTCACTGTCGGTTTGTGCATGTCGAGTAGATCCAGATTTTCCGCGCACCAGTTGGCCAGTTGGGTCGCATGGTCGAGAGTGCAAATGAAACCTGGTGCGTTCAAGTGATGATAAAGACATTGTCGTGTTCCTTGATCAGGCACGGCGTCAACTTCATCGCACGGTTCGCCGTATTCGTCTAGTTTTGGCAAAGCAGGAAAGAGTGGCTTCCTAGTGACCGGTGGGCAACCGAGCTCCTCCAGACTGAACACTAACCGTCTAGCTTTGAATATGTTTTCCAGTACTGTAGCCTTTTCCAAATCCGGCGCGAAAAGAAGTTGAAAGGGGGAACAAATGTTGTTCAGTGTCGATAGTAGATCTTCATACTGACTGAATCCAGTGCAAAAATCCAGTCCGTGATAGTGTCTGCTCAGCCAATTGTTGTGACGATCGATGTTGCACAAGCCGTTATAATAATTATCTAAATCCTTAGGTGGTTTGAATATCCAATGCTGCGCCGATCCCGATCCGATGTCCACCACGGTTAACTCTTTTATGATGACATCTTTGTTTTTACCAACAAAAGCACTGAAATCGATAACGGCTTTCATGGTGTGGCCGAACAGTGCGGGTCCCGGAGCACGAATGACCACGAGCCGAGCTGCGCCGCTCTTATAGCCGGTGGGCGGGGCTTAGTTGTTGAGTCTGACCAGATTGGTCGACGGGTTGTACGTGAACGCCTTGTCATGAATAATGAGGCAGTAGGCGGCCGTATGTTCTGGAAAGTCCTCGGCAGCCTCGAATTCCAATCGTATGTCTACAGGTGCAGACTTGATCGATTCGTTTTGTTTTGAACAGTCGATAACAGCAATTGGAGCGTAATCTTTAAAGAGTTTTTTCGTCAACAAGGGACGCGGTGCGGCATTGTAATACGAGTCTTGAAACCTAGTGTACATGTCGTAAAGCAGAGCGAAACGATTTTTGCTATAGTCTAGTTTCAGGTCATCGTACGGATAGCTGATTGAATTGAGGTGAAGTTTCAAATTTGTCAGTTTGCAGTGATCGAAATGAGAAGCGTTTTCCTTGATATTCGCTTTCTTGTTGGTTTGAAAAGCCACAATAACGTAACGAGGTTTATTTAATTGGCTGGCTGTCTTCACCGCCCACGATTGTTTACCCGTTCTAGGAAGCGCCGGGTATTCGTACAACTCCCAACTCCTGTACTCCACGGGTATACTCGTGCCGCGGTTGAGTTGCTTAAGCAGAGCGACTCTCTGTTCATCACTGAGCGTAACGTATGGTATCCGCCAGCAAAGTTTATCCAATGTGACCTTGATATTTTCGACATTAGTGTCCGGGACAGCGGGATTGCCCGTAGCAGGGCCCGGCTGCCACTGTACGGCGTTCTTATCACTTGCCGACCTGACAAGAACCAATTCGTGACGCGCGTTGACGATCATCTTAGTGTAATCTTCGGCGAAGCCGAGAAGGCTGCTCAACCGCACGCAAAAACTGAAATTCCCATTGCCGTCAATCACGTGATCCGCAAGTCTCGAGCCGATGTCGTCATACGAGTCGACCCAACTCGAGTTTCCCATACACCTGAGAGTGTCATTATCAAAAGAAGCGTAACCCTTGAGTGTAGTAGAAATACCCGGGTGTCTGACCTTATCCACCTCAACGCCATTCAATTCGTATCGTAATTCGTCAAACAGATGTGCAAAGGCGTTGTTGACAAACTTTGTCCTGCTAGGAGCGGCACTGCCGTCCTCCTTTAAAAGTTTACCTTCGACATAAATGTAACTCATTGACGGCACCACGCAAATGTCCTGTTGTTGTATGGGTATTCTTATTTCATCGCTATTGTTGAGTGTCATCGAAGCGTACGGCAGGTGGGTATGCCATTCCATGTGGGTGACCGTATCGTCGAACGGAGTACTCAACAGAATATCTTGAACGTTCATCATTGTAACAGCGTGAATCCAAGAGAGCGTAAAAATCTCTTATTTCTCGTTGTTAATCGAGCGGCAGTCAAACGACTACTAATACCGCGAACCTTTGTTTTTGGCAATAAATAGGAAGGGGGTCTCTTGGACCAAATGTATACAAACCCCATGAGTTAAGTGGGTCGTTGTCTCAAGTGCAGACGTACAGTGATTCGTTCACCTTGGAAACTCACTAACCGTCCGTCTTGATCTACCAGTTGTAATGTGATGTTGTCGATGGTGTTTTGTATCACGGGTAGATATACCACGGGTGATGGTTCTTCTATCAACTTGAACCCTGGACTTACACTCGGGTAAAACTGAAAAAGAGTGTGGGCCGGACGTCCGTTTATATAGGAACCTGTCACGATGCTGCAATTCACAAAAATGGAATTCACTTTAAATATGTCGGTTATCAAGGGTGCGCTGACTTTGCGATTGGCGTCAATCTTTTCCTCCTTGAACCCGAACAATCTACCAATTGAATTCGCAGGCGTGAAGTCGACGGGGAAATTGCACTTGATAGTGGTGTGCAACGTATTGTTGTTCGTAGTCAACTTTATAAAGAGAGATTTGTCCACTTTCCAGAGCATCTGTTGCAAGTATTCCGCAATGTCCGTCACCTCGTACGTACCCGTCGGGATTTCAATTGTCAAACCATTGTTGTAATGAAAAGTGTTGTTAGTCTTGTCCACGTTCGGTATCGAATTGTAAGACTCAAAATTGAGCAAGCCTATTTCCCAAATGTGGTTCTGATCGAGTTCCACTGGAGGGAAAAAGTCAGCGGACAGAGTGGACTCTGTACCTGTAAAGGTAAACGTCAAAGACATGACTGGATGTAAAAACAAAACACACTGTATTTTATGTGTATTTATTGACCATCGACAGAAACGCCAAACACAGTTGCCCACAATTTTCACTATTGGTGTTGACAAATTGATAAGCAGTGGTATTGTGAGAGATGTAGTTTCCTTTGAGGTAGCGTTGAATCTAGCAAGGAGGTTTCAGGTTACCATAGCTGTCAAAGTACTCTACAAGTTTACCAGTCTTTCTAAAACAAACCCAGTGAGTGCCGCGACCACTGCTGTTGTCCAAATTCACGACAACCGACTCCTTGTGTCTCGGCCGCTTCGGTAACGCGTCGCGCATGAACACACCTCTAAAATGCGGTATCCGTAGTTCTCGTGCCAGTTTCACAATATCGACGTCGTACAGCGCCCGCTTGGGCAGGCGCTCTAGCAGTTTTTTGCGTATTGCGAATACGGTTGCATGTACAGTCCCAATCCACCTCTTTTGTGCGGTCTCAGATAAAGACCCCTGCCTTTGCGCAACGCGATGGCCTCCATAGTTTCGTTGTGTCTTTGCATCTCCGCCAATTTCTTCTTCGCATCCCTCGTTTCGTTTATGGCTTTCGCCACTCCGGCAGCGCCTCCTGCCAAGCTGCCCAAAGCGCTCAGTCCGGCGAAAATTGGTAACAGTGGTAAGACTCCGCCGGACTTTGGTAGTGGCAAGACTCGTGTACCACTGCTGCCCACCGATTTTCCCTTCTTGAATTTTCTCACAGCCTTCAACGCCGCCACAGTCGCACTACGCAGTTTCCGCTTATCCAGATTCTTTGACGACTTGATACCTTGACCCCTGATGGCCTTACGAGCCTGTCTAATTGCATCACTCAGAGTGATTCCAGCTCGTCTAACGTTCTTCCTCTTTTTCGACGCCATTGCGACCGTCTCCGCCGACGACTGTCTTTGTACTGATGATCGCCTATAAATGCGAACTCCCTTTTATGTCACCCAGTAGACGACAACAATTCAAACAATGAAGTTTGAGAAACAGCGGGAAACGTTTACAGTTAACGAAACTCTGGACGGTTTGGCTGTCAGCGATGCGGCAGCGAAAAAACACGGTCCGTTGCTGCCAGACTCGATAAGAGGAATCATCAGTGGTCCTTCGAACTGTGGTAAAACTCAGTTGATGTTCACCCTGCTTACAGAGCCGAACGGTTTGAAATTTGCAAACTTGTATGTCTTCAGTAAATCGTTGAATCAACCAAAGTACACATTGTTGTCTCGAATAATTGGTAACATCCCGCAGATTGGTTACTACACGTATGGAAACGGTGACGAAGTGCAAAGCCCCAGTGAGGCAAAACCAAACTCTGTATTTGTATTTGACGATGTTGCGTGTGACAGTCAGAATCATATGAGAGCTTACTTTAGCATGGGTCGACACAAAGGTGTGGATTGTTTTTATCTCGCACAGTCGTACACCCGAATACCAAAACACCTTCTCAGGGATAACGCCAACTTAATAATCTTATTTAGACAGGATGACTTAAATCTCAAGCACGTATACGAAGACCACGTAGCTGACATGTCCTTTAATCAATTCAAAGAGCTTTGTCACGAGTGTTGGAATAGGAATCGACATGGTTTTGTGGTGATCAGCAAGGACCATGAATTAAATAAGGGTCGCTACAGATGCGGTCTGGACACCTTTATAACAGATATAAATGAAGAAACACCGTAAAGTAGCGTATAGTTCAATGACGATCGTTCAGCACTATGGACAGGAGAGGAAAGAAAATAAAACGCAGGAGGCAAAGCATTGGAGACGCATTAGCCGTGAAAAGGGAAATAATCAGACTTACTAAAAGTGTTCGCAACAAATATCGCGACCTACAAAGGAACGTACAAGATGTCGAGCGATATTTTGAAGCTTCCACTAAGCCTTTGGTCAGTCCGCTACAGAAATCTGTGGCAGAAAGCATCAAACAATCGGCTGAAAGCATCAAACAATCGCTACCAGTTAAACAGGAAATAGTTAAAAAAGAACAAAAGAGTACAGCGACTGGAGGCGATAGTGAGAGTGAGGATGAACTTAACAGAACAGCAGATATGTCGACTCAAACCGAGGCCAATTTGGTTGAGACTTATTTAAGGAAACTGTCGACTCCGTCTGAACGCAGCAAGTTGGACACAACTTACGGTGTTAGACCCGACGGCAAAGGTGGCACGGTTTTGGGTGATAGCGCAATTTCGTTTAGCAGATCAAAAGTGATATTGAAAGATAAACGATTTGACGTTACACCAGGACTAATGGAATTGCTTTTCATGCGAGTACCTGATAAGGACTCTATAGAACGCAGAGATGTGGAAATTTATAAAAGGATGCTTTTAACGACCAATGCACACAAACAAATGTACTCTGCCGAGAAGCCTATCAACGCCAACAGAGGGAAAAAATATACATATGTAATTCAAAATTTATTTTCGGATGATCAACCCGCGGTGGAATCCACCGCCGCCACCACCTCTGTGGGCAGTGGGATGGATAACGTTAAAAATGTGAACACATTGGTGAATCGACTTAGATTACTGGTGATGTCGGAAAACGCCGGTCACACGGGACACTCTAAAGAGTTTGCTGAAATAGTCGATCTCTTGCGATTGTACAAGGTCGTACTGTAAGATGGTAGATGTAAAAGAAAAAATCGTTGATGAACTTTACAAACAGGCGAGAAAACGATTTCCACGGCGAAATGTCTATGTGAAAGGATTTGACGACTTGTGGCAAATCGATTTGATCGACATGCAAAAACACGCCAAAGTAAACGGGGGACACAAATACATATTGACAGTAATCGACGTGTTATCAAAATACGCTTGGGCTGCAGGGCTACGTGACAAGTCAGCTAGCTCAGTGACAACTGCAATGAAAAATATCTTGTTAAAAAGTAAACCACGTGTTCCTAAAAATATTCAGTCTGACGATGGAAAGGAGTTTTTCAACAAACAATTTTCCTCTTTGATGAAACAATACAATATAAACCACTATAGCACGTTCAGCCCGTTGAAAGCTTCAGTGGTGGAACGTTTCAATCGCACTATAAAGACGTGGATGTACAAAGCGTTCGGCGTGCAAGGAACATATGTGTGGAGTAAAAATGGACTTTTAGACAAACTGTTGTTAAAGTACAACGCGCGAATACACCGAACGATAGGCATGAAACCGAAGGATGTAAAGCGTAAGCATGAACAAGTGTTGGTGAAAAAGTTAAACGATCGCGTGGCGGTCAACAGGAAACCTCGTTACAAGGTCAACGATATCGTGAGGATTTCAAAATGGAAAACCTTATTCGAAAAGGGTTTTACACCGTCTTGGACAACGGAATTATTTGTCGTGGACAAGGTACGCAACACTGTACCGCACGTATACATGCTACGCGACATGAACGGTAAAGCCATTCGTGGTGCGTTTTACGAGGCTGAACTTCAAAAAACCCAGTATCCAGACACGTATCTGGTGGAAAAGGTGTTGAAAAGGAAGGGTAACAGGGTTTACGTCAAATGGCTCGGTATGAAGCAGAACTCTTGGATATAAAGGCAAGTGCGATCGCACAGAGCATGTCAGTTTGACGATGAAGCGACATCCGATAGACAAGTTTGGACGCGTACTCTTTGTTACGCAACGCAGACGCGGCGACTTGGGGGAAGAGCAGCTAAAACTCGCTTTGGATGGTAGTCATTACGACGTACGCAACAAAAGATTAAGATACGTCGCCGAACCAGAAGAGCCACACGACAGTGTTAACAAGAGATATGTTGAGGATAACTATGTTTCGAAAGTAGATTTCGATACTAAAATTGTGTTTCTAAAAGCGGGGTTGGAGAATAATTTTGTCTTAAAGTCAGACCTTGAAAACAATTATGTTCTACAAACTGACTTTGAAAGTAAATGTGTATCGAAAGACACTTTAAGTCGATTGGAAAACCAGGTGTCAAGTCTCGTGACACGAGTAACTCAATCGATAACAGATTTAGAAAGTAAATGTGTATCGAAAGCCACTTTAAGTCAATTGGAAAATCAGGTGGCAAATCTCGAGACACGAGTAATTCAATCGATAACAGATTTAGAAAGGAAATGTCTATCGAAAGCCACAAATTTGGAAAATCAGGTGGCAAGTCTCGAGACACGAGTAACTCAATCGATAACAGATTTAAAAAGTAATTGTATATCGAAAGCCACTTTAAGTCAATTGGAAAATCAGGTGGCAAATCTCGAGACAGGAGTAACTCAATCGATAACAGATTTAGAAAGGAAATGTCTATCGAAAGCCACAAATTTGGAAAATCAGGTGGCAAGTCTCGAGACACGAGTAACTCAATCGATAACAGATTTAAAAAGTAATTGCGTATCTAAGGCTACTTTAAGTCAATTGAAAAATCAGGTAGCAGCACTCGAGACACGAGTAACTCAATCGATAACAGATTTGGAAGGTAAATGTGTTTTGAAAACCACGAATTTGGAAAACCAGGTAGCAGCACTCGAGACACGACTAACTCACTCGATAAAAGATTTAGAAAAACAGGTGAAAAAGCTTGAGGATCGAGTGAATGAGTTGAGACTGACTTGTCTGCAACTGGACACACATCAATCGAACCCTGTATGGGACGCTAAAGGATTTAGAATAGTGAATCTGGGACCCGCAATAGAACTAAACGATGCCTGCAATCTGTCTCAGTCATGTCAATATGACGAATCTGTCGGTAATTTCAGATGTGGAACGCGTACATTTAATCTAGTCGAGAACAGTGCAAATGCACCGGTTTTAGTAGCTGGAGTAACACCGGATAACAATAACGTATTTTACTTGTACGGTACGGATAAAGAGTTTGTCCCCACTACTTCGTTGAGGTTTTTCGAACGAAATAAAGGAATATACGACTACCAGGGCAGACGATTGAAATGGGATTCTAATGGGAATATTGACCTTGTTCCTTGAGCGCGTTCAGACTTGTTCAAGGACGGATGGCTGGACCGCTCCCCCACCGCGCGGACACTCAGTGTAGCGATGGAAGCCGCCGCGCCAAGTGTACCCGCGCCGATTGTACCCGCGCCTCGCAAGGACATTAACAAATTGAAACGTAAACGTGCGCAATCAGTGTCGGCCGCAGCAAGTAAACGATGTCGTGAAGACCAACAGGCTAGTATGAATCTCGAAGCTATACTGGCCGATTTAGAAACTTTTGATCAACCCAAGACTCAAGTTCACTACTACACCTACGCCCTACCGCAACATCAGCAGCAGCAACAGCAGCCCCAGCACCACCAGCAGCAGCAGCAGCAGCAGCAGCAGCATGAAACATATCAACCCGAACAAACAGCGCAACAGCCGAAGCTGTTACTACGACAAATGTATAAACTGTCAAATCAAGCGGATGCGGTTATCGGTTTAGAATCTTCGGGTGGTTTTAATCCGTCCATATATCTGGTTAATACTAGAACGTGTGTCAAGTTCACTATTGAAGATTTACTTAGCTTGAGAAATGTTAGCGTGATCAATACAGTGGACAGGTTTTTCAACAATGAAACGAACTTTACACCCTTCTACTTTGATACTGTGCTCATCAAGTCCGGCGACGGCGGTGCGAATATTTCAATTGCCAACTATCAAGTGAGACGATTACCACCGCATCACAGTCAAACGGTAGACACTGCTGAAACCATATTATGTCAAACTTCTTCGTTGGTGATGCAGGCGACTGGGTGGACCGCCTTAAAAAGAACTCTGGATTGTATTGAAAAGTACTATCGCATTTGCGACGAGTGTTTTCCCATGGTACAGAGTCTCGTAGAAAGATATACCAGATATTTTACCAAACACTACAGGACTTCGACGTTGATGGCGGCCGCCAAACACAACACCACTGCATTGAAACTACCATCAGAGGTTGAACATCACATCATCAAAGACCTACCAGTGTTTCTCGCGGATTTCAACGAGAGACGACTCCCGTTCCATCAGGACGGTTGGTTCCAGCCCACACCCCTTCAAGACGGTTTACTACCTTTTATCGACTCAGAAGTGAGACGTTATTGTGTTTCTACTATATGTGAAAATATTTTTGTTGAGTTAAAGTATGATATTTGTAAATGGTGAGTGTGTTTAAATAAATATTTTAGTAAAAACTGTGTGTTTTTTCTAACCTAGTCGAGATAAGGGAAAGAAAAAAAAGAAATCTTTTGGTTAACATGGTTTATTTAAGGTTAGCAAAATACAATAGAGTACCATGAAACAACATTTCAAACTACCATTGGTTATTTTAGTACAATGTCACAATATAGGCTATGTATTAACAATAAAAATTTGATAACAATACATTGACTACAGTCCTGATATAATAGATGAAATAACATACATGTGATAAAAAAATATTACACTTGAATTCGTTGTATTTAAGGCTACAAAAAAGAACTATACACTCTTGGTAAGCTACGTGTTAGATGCAAATCTATCATATATAATCAATTGTCAAAAGAATATGTCTAAATGTAGAAAAAATACTTAAAGGGTTGTACAGACACTGGAAAACATTATATACGTATGACTACAATAGATTACAATATTTGAGGCTAAAAGTTTGATCACAAAATAACTACTCAGTTGTCTACAGTTAAATGTTATACCTACTCAAGACAAACGTATGTTCCCCTTAGTGTAAAACAAATCACCATTTTATTATTTAAGTTAAAAAAATAATAAAAGGCATTACATTTCGAATGTCGTTTTAATTATTTTAATAAAAAAATAATAAAAGACATAGAACAGAAAAATATATCACTTTAGTAACAAAAAGAATACATACTTTAAAAGTTTACAATTTTTGATCCGCGGAGTGGTGACAACAACAACAAACTATGGACTGTCGACCTCAGCTCGATCATAAGTGTATGTGATTGATTCGTCACTGTCGCTCTCGTTGTCCCATTCGTGTACTCTGGTGTACTCTGTGCACGACTCCAAAGAGTACAAATGAAACAACGGCGACAGTACGCAAAAATCACACCAACTTGTGTCGGCTTTGAGGACGACGTTAACAAACCGACTGGGAGTTATACCAAAATGATTGGTGATCTTATAAAATTTCCAATTCAACGACTTCCAATAGTCTGTAAAACTGAAATCGTAGTCGTATTGAAAGTTCAAAGGATAACATGTTTTATTGAAACACTTGTCGCAAATAACGTACCTGTCTTCACCCGCTGTAAATTCGTAATACTCAAAGTATATGTGTGCCGTTTCCGAGTAGCCTGGCCAGAATTCTGGGAAAACTCTACTGGGGTGATGGGTTAACATGATGAATTCATACTTATCAAGTTGATCAAAACTCAAATATCGATATTCAAAGCGTCTGCGGCTGAATGGTGGTCGGGTATTTTTCATCCAAATTCGCTTGAGTCGTTTACAAATTTCACGTCTTAACGAAATTGGTAGTTGTTTTAGTAGTTCAAACTCTTCCACATCATCTACGTTACGACTCGGTGGACTGTCGATAGCTAAGCAAGTGGCTGTCAGAGCTATATCGAAAAGGGTCATGACGACGAGTTTGTGCAGTCGTCCTCCTCAACTGTGTTCAAACTGTAATGACCATAAGGGAGAGTGTTGACGCCATCGGGACATACTACTCTCTTGTCGTCCGTTGCGGACAGGGTCTTCTTTGTTACTGTTTTTGTTGTTACTCTAAAAAAGCGGCTTTGAATTAAATTGAATTGCGCTCTCTCCGGTTCGAACCCCTCGAATAGTGTTTTCTTGTAATCATCAAAAGAAAGGTGTCGTTTTACGTATGACGTTTTGATTCCTTTTGCTTTTTTGGCTGTCAACTCGCTTTCCTCAGAACCGTACCTGTACACGTACATCTTAGCACGTAGACCGACAAACTCCTGAATTTGTTTTCCATCGCGAGCTTCGTCTTTGAATTTACCGATGACTCCCTTGTTTGTGTCGTCTTTGAGAGGATGACCGGCGGGATACACTGACATGTCCATGTGTGAACTGAACGACGGTTGTTTCAGGATTTCGAAGTAATCACGCTGTGTGGTTACGTGAAGGAAATACGAGTCGGTATCCGTATAAAGAAGGCGCATTTCGGTGGCTGTGAAATGTTTACATAGAACGTCGTAGTAGAACGTGTTCATGTGTACTTTGGCTATGTCCAGAACACACATTCCGGCGTATATCGGGGCATTCAGAGTGACAGTTTTTCTTTGCATATACACAAGCACAACGTTTCTATCGATAATCACGTGTTCGACAAACTGAGGGTTACGAACTAGCTTTTGCAACAGACTGTCTTTAGTTACAATTCTCACGTCACGGTGATTGCGTTTGTTCATTAACAGGCGGCCGTAGTTGGCGTTGTTCATCAGTTTGAAAATATTGCGGTAGAACTCGTTAGTTGACTGTGATCTTTTTTCAGCATTGAAATCGATAAACTTTCTCATAAAGGGGGATTGGGAAAACGATATGGCTCGGTGGACTTTGGTCACGATCAAACCTAACTTGACAGCTTGTTGGAAAACGGAGTAGTGAGCTACATATTTTGACTTGTCTTTAAGTGTGGCGAGCAACTTTTTCACTTTACTTCCCGGAGGCGCTTCCAGTTCGGGTAGGAGCGGGAGGTTTTGCAACTTATCGTGTACGCTTTCCGGAACTTGCACGTCCGCTTCCAATATGTATCCAGTCGGAGAATCCAACGGAACGGTCGACCAGTCCAACGTGTCTGGTGATTCGACAAACCGAAAGTTTCCCGTCGGCAAGTAGCTACTCTGAGCGAAACCGTAAAGATTGCATGCGTCTAATAATAAAAGCCAACTTTTAGGTTCCTTCGGATCGTAGTCCGACGGCGGAAGGTACTGGTTGTTCGCCTTGGCATATCGCGTCACACATTGCACAAGTCCTCCTCTTATACCGGACTCTATCATCAACAGCATGTCGGGATCCGTTAGTAGTTCAAGAGTGACTCGCGTCATTCGCAGCATCGCGTTATAAGCGAGACCCGGCGCTGTGTACATGTGACAACAGTCTATGTTGTAAAACTCTAAACACAGTTTTCTAAAGGATGTCAGTACATCCGCTAGGAGACAGACATCTAACTTTAGATAGAATTCATGGTAATTAGCAAAGGTTTTCATATTTAACTTTTCCCAAACTTCCTGCGCGAAAGCATAGTCTTCTTCAGAACACTGTTCATTGTTTAGTCTGTCGAAGAACGCATCACGGTTCGGTAATTTTGTTTGGTCAAACACCGCCGCAGAGGTGACAAAGTCATAAGGATACACGCCTTTACGTCGTATCAGGTTGAAATGTTCTTTTGGAACAAGTTTTGACGACTCGGTGAATTCGCTTTCTGACAGTGTACCGGCGAGTTTGGCTAAGCTAGAGGACATCAGACGAAACGAATCAAGAAAACGAAGCCATACCCTTCCCACTTTGACGGATATCGCGATGTACTTGTCGTATGTACACGGCACAACTTTCACCTCGCAGTCCGCTAGGGTCGAAAGACTTTTTATGATGAAATTTCCGTCATAGTTTGACATGTTGTGACAGTAAACGGGGATAAAGTTCACTGTGGAGCAGCGCAAGTTACATTTGCTGCACAAAACGTACCGCATAGCGCCTGTAATGTGACAATGATCGACCACCTTGATACACGTGTTATCGTTAAACGGTCTACTGCATAGCTCACAAGCTGTGGTGGCCTCGACACGAGCGTTCTCCTCGTCGGACAAAGGGTGCAGTGGTTCATGGAAAGTGTACAGTTGTTCAACGGAAGTGGCTAATTGTTGGATGTGGTTTATAAAAGATTGGGCGGCGTTAGGTCCAATATAGACTGTCGGCTCTGTACTTATTCCTACCTCGCGTAGTTTTTCATCGGGTAGCACGGATTTCACGAGTGTACAGTACGAGTTCGGCTCGTGACACTGGTACGATCCGTCGGAACCTACGATCGGAACGAGAGTGGCTTCAAAATCGGCTACAACGATCACCGGGACAGGGATTTTGTATTCGAACTCTTCGAACCGGAGGAGGTTTTCGCCCGGTTTCGGGAGGCGTGTGTTGGCCAGCTTAAAGTTTTTACATAATCGTAAGTGCTCTTCAAGCCACGCCTTAGGGTCGCCGCATCGCCGAACTTCGCGATGTGTTGAGCACCTCTTGCAGATTACTATTTGATTGTGCCCGGCAGCCACTTGCGGTCGAATCAGCTTTGCAAAGTCCGTAATGTATACGTAGTGCGCCTTCTCACCAGACTCACGGTATAACAACAGATCTATGTGGTCTTCCTTCTCGTCGACGACACGCGATGGTGTTATGTCGCAACCCGGCGACGACTCGAATACATTGATTGACGTGCCCGGATTGTTCGATTCGAATTTCGATATGGCCGACACTGTGACGGGAAACGTGAGTCCACTGAAATCGTATACGTTCTGATAGTCTAAAAAATCGTTTTCAGTTAAAACCGAGTTCACGTCAATATGGGGTAGGTGTTTACAGAGAACTGCGTACATAAAACATTTCGAATCAGTGTTGTGAACATTTATAGTGGATTTCCTTTGAGTTATGCGTTTGGGTAAAGGGGTATAGGCTTTCCCAGTCGGTTTTTTAAAACTAAATCTACTTACACGTACAGTCAATGTTGACGGGTGATCTAGACTCCATCCACTGCCTTTTGATTCGAAGTCTTCCTGTTCGGCGAGAAGCTTGACGGCGTCTTGAGCGAGGGTTTCTGGTAGGTCGTCGCCTCCGGAGTAGATGGTTTTTGTCAAAGTCTTGAAGTTGAATTCTTCTTGGATGTTCTCATGTTGATGGTTAAATATTGAAAGGAGGACCATGTTGAATTTTAGAGCGCCAGTCGTTTGTAGTTCTTCTCGTAGAAGCCTCTCCACGACCGAAAGTGCAACGGTCAAAAAGGGTTTAGTGTCTTTATAGTACGAATTGGGATTCTCGATCGTGTAATCTTTGCTACTCAGCAATCCTCGTTTTGTGAAGAATTTAAGTCTTGGCGGTCGCTCTGTCGGTGATGTTGACGATGATGCGGGTGGTGGATCACTAGGTTCTGCTGCTGCAGGTGGTGTCGGTGATGGGGTTGATGACTTGCGAGTCTTCTCTCGTGGTTCTGCTGCTGCTGTCTCGATCGATGATGTGGTTTTGCGGATCTTCTCTCGAGGTTCTGCTACTGCTGTTTTGATCGATGATGTGGTTGATGACTTGCGGATCTTCTCTCGAGGTTCTGCTGCTGCTGATTTGATCGATGATGTGGTTGATGACTTGCGAGTCTTCTCTCGAGGCTCTGCTGCGGGTGGTGACCTGGGACTGCGTTGCCGGATCTTCTTTCCTCGTCGTGGAGGAGATTCGTCGGAAGAGGAGGAGGAAGACAAGTGTTTCCTGCGAAAGCGTTTCGAGTAGGTTTTGGTAGCAAGACACAACTGTTGGTGACGAACTAATGCTTTTTCACTAATAAAATAACATTCATCGCAAATTGTACACTTTATAAAGTCCATAGTTGTGGTTGTTGTTACCACTCCGCGGATCCGGTGAACTGTGATGTCTGACGAGAGCTGCGTCGCTCTTTTATCCACACACGGTGACCTCGTGGGTACCCCTTGACATCCTTTTACCGACATACTTTTGGAGTCATGACTCCCTTGACATACTTTTACTGACATACTTTTGAAATCCCTAGCCATGACACACTTACCTACTTTAAACTCCCTTGACATACTTTTACCGACATACTTTTGAAGCCATGACACACTTAAACTCCCTTGACATCCTTTTACTGACATACTTTTGAAACCATGACATACTTAAGCTCCCTTGACATCCGTTCACTGACATACTTTTACCGACATACTTTTGTTACCCCCTTGACACGCTTAACAATGTGGGTTAACAGGACACCTTTCATTATCGTCCTTGTCCTACACTGGTGCTTATAAGTTCGCAGGACAACTGACTGGATCACACAGTTTGCTTCGAGAACTCAGCGCAGCTACACGCATCAGGTAAACTTTTTTTCAAGTTTGTTATGGTTTAGACCTTCTTGCTTACACTATGTACACAACCCCAAAGATATATGTTTTGTACACAGAGCTCTGGTGTGTTTAATGTGCTGTGGGTTTTCCGTTGGAAACTCAATCGGATTTTTTTTTCGTCAAAAATTGAGAAATAAAGGCGCCACTCTTTCAGATAACATTGGGATTGAATAAAACATAAGTAATTCAGTGTTTTATCATTGACAAATCGATAGGATTGGACTGAACCAGTTGTGTTCAAAACCTTCTACTCACTTTTCTAGCACATTAGTATGTTTAGAACTTGGCTTGTAGCCCGACTTTTTACCCATTAGTGTTATTATTTCCAAAAGTATATTTTTTACCAGGTTAGACGGGTACAGATGAAGTAGACATTTTTTATGTATAATTTTAATTAAATAAATTAAATAGCTCCTCATCGTCCAGAGAATGGTACCCGGACGATGAGGAGTGATTTAAAAACAATTCATCAAGTCCTAATAGGTCGTTTTCTTCTTCATCACTGCTAATTTCGATCGGTGGCGGCGGCGACGGTGATGCGGGATGCACGGATGTGCCGGATGGGCCGGGCTGCGGCGAATTTGGAGGCTGGGGGGAGGCGGGGGGAGACGGCGAGGCGCGGGGCTGGGGGGAGGCGGTTCTCGCTCTTTTAATTGTAGGTTCAACGATGCCGATCGGAGGACCCCTCTTCTCTCCCCGGACCTCGTACCGTTGTGTTATTTCGTTTTTGAATACGGCGGCCATCAGAGTCGCTGTAACAGTAGACAAGCGTGTAAGAAATATGTTTCCACATTCAAAAGCATTTCACCGTTGCAGGTTTGCTGGTATTGTTGTGTATCGAAATTAAACAGTTAATTTTTCGTTCAAATCTAATCGATGGCATCCGATTTGTACTCACTCCATACGTGTGTTTGCACGGTTTGTTCAATCCCAATGCTATTTAGATGATACGATTTCTTCGACTACAACTTTTATAAAAATCGTTGGTTTTTAAATTATAAAGATAAAGTTGTAAAACGCGCTTCCCACAGCATGTTTACCAGGTAGTGTCAAGCGGTTTTGTGTTCACATCGGTATCGCTTTGCTCAATATTTTAATAGACTCACTCAACGTGTGTTTGCACGGTTTTTCCCAAAATTGTTTAAATGGAGTTTAAAGTTTAATTTGACTTTTTAAGTTCGGTTCTTGCAGGAAACGTTAGCGGACAAACAAAAAAGTATAATAGTGTACACTTTAGTTTCACTACTACGTACATTGAATATTTTTAAGGGACACTTCCACACTACGTAATAGTCATAAGATAATCGACATCGGTAAAGAAATAATAAAAAAGTGTTTTACGTGACACACGCGAATTTTAAACTTAGAATAACTAATAAACCAAAAACGTGGTAACACTGTCACACGATTTAGTTTTAACAATACATTGAATATTTTTGAGGGACACTACATATGGGTCATGGGATAATCAAATGTGGCAATGGTTAAGGAAGTATTTGTTTTACGTGACAGACGTGAATTTTAAGCTTTAAATAACTAATACCCCGTACCAGTAAACACTATCACACGATTTAGTTTTAACAATACATTGAATATTTTTAAGGGACACTTCCACACTACATATGAGTCATGGGATAATCGAATATGTCAACGGTTAAAAAGTAATAAAAGTTGTTTTACGTGACACACGCAAATTTGTAAGCTTAGAATAAACCGTAAACGTGGTAACACTATCACACGATTTAGTTTTAACAATACATTGAATATTTTTGAGGGACATTACATATGGGTCATAGGATAATAGAATATTACAACGGTTAAGAAAGTATTTGTTTTACTTACGTGACACGCATGAAATTTTAAAGCTTTAAATAACTAATACCCCGTACCAGTACACACTGTCACACGATTTAGTTTTAACAGTACATTGAATATTTTTAGGGAACACTTCCACACTACATATGAATCATGGGAATGGCAATCGAATAACGGTTAAGAAAGTATTTGTTTTACTTACACATAGCTTTGGATAACCCATGAACGTGGTCTATCTTTCACTATTATTTCAAACATGTATTTTTTTTTTAGGATGGCGGAATTTCGTGCGAAGTTGGACAGCCTGGAAGTCTCGAAAGGTCCACCTCGAGCGAATATCACCGATCTTACGGACCCCGCAGGATACGAAATTACTTCTGCCAGATTTCACCAGCACCGCGAATACGGGACATCAGTTATCCTGGATATTGTGATTAACAATCAACCCCATATTATTTTCTTACCGAAAAGATTCAGCCAAAATTTAACACCGGGTGAAGTTGAACTCTTCAAGTCTGGGAATTATAGAATAAAATGTACTGGTGTAACTGGCAAGTCGCCTAACGTGGCGATCTTCCAGGTGTAACTTTGAATAAATAAAACATAAATGTTCTGAATAATAGTTTGATTTCTTACCTGGACTGACCGCCGTATTCACAGCTTCAAAGATCTCAAAGCTCCTACTCTCCTCGCATTTATACCTCTTCCTGATGTGCTCTAAAGCCTCCCTACCTTCGCGTTCACTTTTGAAGTTGAACAACACAACGAAGCGAGTCATACTGATGCCTAACAACTGCATACGAGGTCCTTTTATACATCGTTACACCCAATTTGCACTTCAATGTTACTGGGTCCCAGTCACTTGCAAATGTTACTAGGTCGATTGCATGTGTCCTGGTCCCGAAACCCCAAGACCTACTCGAGACAAGTTGTGTTACAACACCGACGCCCGTAATCGCAGTTGATTGCACGCAATTACTCAACCCAGCCGCCGCGCCGGCCGGCTTGTCACGACCCAGACGGCGGGTCACCTTGCAGTCCAAGCAGGCATAGTCCACGCTTTTATTTGCTAACTAGACAAATGTTACCTAAAAGTAGAGGATTTAATAACTACTTCCCACTGACATCTTTTCCTTTATAATAATGCAATAAGTTGTTTTTATCTTCTGTAACATTGGGAATAGAGTTGTAAGTTGTAAAATCTAACAGTGCCGCCTCCCAAAATCTTCCTTTTTGCAAGCGTAACACTGGGAAAAGGATACTTCGTAAAGTGGACGATTTCCCTGTTAATGATACCGTATAGGAAGACATCTCAATTGTGACTGATACTTTTAGCTAGGAATTCCAAACATAAATGGCCGCATATTAAAGTGTTATCAGGTTGTTCTCTTTTATAGTTGTAATATATGTTTTTAGCAGATTTAAAGTAACGCTCAAGTTCTTTAGGTGGTGGTAAATTGCCAAAACTATCAAAGTAATATATATTATCACCTAATTTCTTATAACAAACCCAATGAGTGCCAGGACCTTCAGAATTATCTAAATTTACAATACCTGTTTCGTTTTTCCACATTTTAACTGGTAAATCATCTTTCATAAAGACACCGCGAAAAAAAGGTATTTTTAAACATGAAATGTATTTAAATAATTCGATATTTGTTAACGCTTTATGTGGTATTACTAATTGATTTCTTTTATTTAATATGCACGATACGGTCTTAGGTATAGACCTGCCCCGTTTTTTACCATTGACCATACTGTTGGTTTTTTGCTACCCTTTCTGGTGGAACGTCGTTTTCTTCTAATATTCCCCCCATGTTTTGTCTTTGCCGATCTCCTTTTCACTCTTCTCCTCCTTTTTCCACCTCCTACTGCTGTTTTAGCCTTCATACCTGCTGTTACCGCTAAAGCTGCTGCTTTTTCTGCAATACTAGCGTCACTAGACTTTACTCGTTGCCAAGCTATATCCGCGAGCTTTTTATCAGCTATTGATCTATTTTTTGTATCGCTAAATGTGGAATATGCTATATCGTGTTCTTTACAAGCCTGATCTAACTTATTTATGCCTGGATCGCCTCTTTCCAGTCGTTTTTTTCAATTTAGTTCCTGGTCCACAATACTGATAACCTCCCGGTATGTGAAATTCGTATGGTAAAGCGTCTATTGCTCTATTTACGACAGATCCTACTGGAATTCGATTTAAAGCTTTACTTAACAGAGAAACCGCTGTGGACGTGATACCGCCTCCTTTCCGTATAGTTTCTCGATATGGACTGGTGTAATGAAACGCCATGATTGTCTATATATTCGAAAAGCGTAACCTATGTGTTACCTCTATGACAGGTTGCACATAAATGATGTAATTTAAGGTGTTATTTAATTAAATATCAATATCACCCCAATCTGATGATCTAAATTTTTGCGTATTAGGGTTAATAAAGTATTTATTAAAAATTTCCCTTTTAATCCAACCACCTCTAGCGGATTCAGCAAAAGTATTATGAGTCGTTTTTCCTTGAAGAATATCCGATGTAAAATGATTGTGTAAATCAAATAACGCATTACCTAAAACTTTTACAAGAAAATTAACAGTGACGGCATTATCCACATGTTCAGGGTCTTTAAGGTCTGTTATACGTTTATTATTACAAGTATACACTTTACTATCCTTTAATGATGTTGTGATGGTCTGTCCTACAGTTGCAGCATCATTTGGGTGTCTTCCTGCTCTCAAGTTTGTAATATTGTTATCATTACATGTAAAAACTGCAAAGTGTAAATTTGGATCTAGATGTACGGTTTGTGATAAAGCAGCTGCATCATGATCCTCATGACCCCATGACAAATTTGATAACTTTTTATCCATGCAATCCCAAGCATTATTTTTGTATGTTAATAAATGAAATTTTTCATTACCTTGAATAAAGTCATCCCCTTGCTTTGATAATACTTCATCTCGTTTTACAAAAGAGGTTGTTTCCTGTTTTAAGGTTTCCATCATTTGACCAACTGTTGCACCATCTGATGGTGCTGAACCATCTTTTACATTCGCCAAACAATTACCAAGACAATCGATAACTCCTACATCGCGTGTAATACAATGGTCTTTGATATATTTCAAATTTACAGCATCATTTTCATTTTTCGGATAACCTATATCGTTAATAACAAATTTATAAAATGAAAATCCATCTTTTGTCTTTTCAGGTATCAAGGAATGTAAATAGCGTCTATTTACGCTGTCTTTTGCATCTTTAGGATCATCTACGTTGGATATACGTTTATTGTTAGCACTATACGTTTTTCCATTGAATTTTAACGTATTCTTTAATTCAGATGACAAATAACCTTTGTTTATTGCATCACCGTTTTCATTTGGTTTACCAACATTGATAATTCTATGATTTTCTGCATCATATGTGTTATTGTGTAGTCTTAATGTTGGTAATATCTTTTCCTTTACTATTTTTAAATTTACTGCATCGTTTTCGTCTGTGGGATCTTTTATGTTTTTTAACCTTTTATTACTAATATCATAATCTCCTTCAGGTGTTTGTGGTAAACCAGCACCTCTTTTTAAGTTATTCGCGTAATATAATCCATCTGAGGAATATCGTCCGAACTTGTCAACACCAATGAATACAAAAACGTAAAGAAGGTCACATCTTATGGAAGAAATGGTTAAGAAAGTTTCTGTTGACTTAGTAGCGCACTCCACCATGAGAGCGCGCACGAGACAATGACCTATTAATCAGATTACATTCTGACTTTGTTGCAGATGGTCATCAGCAAAGAATCTCGTCCTCACGCTGCACTCACATATACATAACCTATAACAGTTTAACCATTACTGGACCAATTCTCACTATTAATGTAGGAACACTATTTTTCCGTCCACCTACATTAGTGCTTATTTTGGAACCTAAGTAAACAAATTTAAAAATAGCAGGATACCATGACGACGTTTAAAACTTAGTTTATTTTTGTAAACATATGATTCAATAAAATATCTTCATTAGAATAACATTAAAGTTGAAAGCCCATACGACAAAGTCTTAACAATAAAAGGATTTGATGACTTAAAATAACGATTCTTCTTGAAAAAAGCTTTCCAATGATACCAAATAAGCTAGGTAACTAATGTTTAAAATAGTGTTTTAACGACACAATACTAATAAGAAATTTTATATTTCCCTCTCTCTCGTACTATGTTTAGGCCGATTCCTCTGGCGCTATCTCTATTTGGAGTGCTCAAGTTCAGTTTACAGCGCTCCTAGCGGAATAAAATGTTGGCCAATTTTTAACATGGGATGTGACCTTCTTAACGTTTTTGTATTCATTGTCAACACTCATGGTGCAACTGATTAGCATTTTAGGGAGTAACGCGTTTTTATAAGATTACCCCGCGGTTTCTAAGTTCATCCACTAAAGCCACCCATTCGTTTTCCAATCCAGTATGACCTGCTTCTTTGGATTCATGTATTAGTTTCATTCTATCCACCAATTTATTGATATTATTATAATAAATTACATTTGTATTGTATAGTTTCTTCATCAACCCTTTTCCAGTGACTGATTTGCTTCTTTTTCTTGGTTCTGGGGAACTTAAATCTAAAGTGGATGCTACTAATCTTCTTTTTACAGGTTTTCTTCTTATAATTGGTATTAATTTGGAAACAAAATCTTTATATTTTACAGATCTATTTCTATATATGGGTACTTCAGGTAAATAATTTCTTCTATATGCATTAGTTTGTTCCAAAAATTTGCTATACACTTCCAAATCATCATTTTTTACCAATGCTTTTAAGGGTTTATTTTGAAATAATAATTCAAATAGTCCCCTTGTTCCCTTATATATTTGATCACCTACGCGAATATTATCATATTCATCGACATCTAATTTGCTATTACCAATCATTATACCTTCTTTGGACATTCTTGCTCCATAACTGTGGTATTTTTTAGTAGAATCAGTTCCAATTAACAGTTTTAACAAGTATTTCCTTCCTAAAGGTCCTTTTGTATGAATATTTTCACCCAATAAGCTTATGTTTGATGGTTCTCCTTCTGTTTTTTCTTCTTCACTCGCTATAGATACCACTTCTTCTTCACTACCAGCATATACATCTTCTCTTTCTGCCGTTGTATCACTAAATATGGAGGCTTCCGGGTCCTCATCGCTAATTTCTTCTGATATTACACTTTCCCTTTCATATTCTGTTATCGGCGCAATAATATCACCTTGAAAAGAAGGTTTAGTCAATTTTTTGTTCAATTGTTTCAAAGGTTCAGTAATAGGTTTAAAAGTAGATTCGAGAAATTTCTCCCTTTCGCTGATACCTAACTTTAACGCTCTGTTTTTTGCCCGAATAGAATCACTAAGTGATTTAATTTCCTTTACTAACTTTTCTTGGTTAACCATGTTTGTAGCAAGACGTGCTGTACAAGAATGATTGTGTGATATAGTGGTTAGTGAATTAATATAAATTTATCAAAACCTATTCTGTATCGGCCGTTATTTAGTGGTTGTTCCTTCATAATTGTCAAAAATCCATAATTTTCAGCCCAAGCCTTACCACATATGTCTTTAAACCGTTCATATGACATATCCGCATTGACATGATCGTAATATATGTGTTTTAAGTTAGTTTCATCCTGTTTGAATACAATTAACACATTTGCGTTATCTCTTATCAGTTGTTTTGGTATTTTACTATAAGTCTGGCCTATGTAAATGCTATCTATATTGTTATGTCGTCCCATAGCGAAATAGCTCCTGATAGTGTTTTGGTTTTCACAAGATACGTCATCAAATATAAAAACTGAAAATGGTTTAGCTTCATGAGGTTGCATTACGCTTTCACTTGCATCAAACTTGTAATATTTCACTTCTGGCACATTATTAAATATTTTTTCTAATAATTGGTATTTGGGTTGTTGTAATGATTTGGAAAAGACATACAAGTTATTGAAACGCAATCCTTTTGGGTTTGTAATCAAATTGAATACTACATTTGTTTTACCACAATTGGATGGACCGGTTACAAGACAACGCACCGTGTTTGGTAACAAAACACCATGTTTGCCACTGTTTAATTCCGAATTGTCCACCATGAGTTCATCAATATTATTAATAGGAAAACTATCCTTTTGCGGTATTATCTCCATCCTTTGTAAAGGTTAAACCTAAAATGATGCTCCATCGTTATATGAGATCCTTTTTAGATATCCAAGAATCTTCACTCTTATTAAATCCTAACCATCGCACTTTAACTTTATCTTTTTTCCGTTGCAACACCTTTTCAACGAGATATACATCACCTACCGTGGATTTTAACATTTCGTGTCCATAAAACCCTCCTTCGAGCAATTGTCCTTTATTATCTTTTAAAATGTAAGTTTCCGGTACTGTAGGTTGCACCTTAAATACGGTAAAACCTCATTTGTCCAATTTGGCAGATATCTTTTACTAAATACACCTTTGTATTTGCTTATTCGCACTTTATCACCAACATTAAACGTTTTAGGCTTTAGTTTTTCAACTTTTGGTTTAGTATTCATTTTTATACGTTTTAATACAAGTTTTTCATTTTTACTAGTCACTTGGTTCGGTTTCATACCAATTGTTCTATGGAACTTGTTATTGTAATCTTTTATTAGTTTTGGTAACATATCAATCCATACGTGCGATCCTCTGTTTGAAAACATCTTGTACATCGCACCTTTTAAAGTTCGATTGAATCTTTCTATGATTGATGCTTTCACCTCTGAATTAGTCGAATAATGGTTTATGTCGTGTTTTTTCATTAAATTTGAAAATTCTTTATTGAAATATTCTTTACCATCATCGGTTTGTAAATGTTTTATGGTATTTTTGTCTCTCTGTATCGCAGTTTCCATGGCTTTTGTTACACTCTTGCCGGTTTTATCTTTTAGCGGTAAAGCATCTGCCATTTTTGTAAAACAATTGATAATAGTCAATATATATTTAAATCCTTTATTTTGTTTACTATAAGGAATCATTTCGATTAAATCAGCTTGATATAGATCATTCATTCCTTTTATAACAGTATTTCTTCGGGGAAATTTTCTCCTAGCCGGTTTATGAAGTTCATGAACAATTTTTTGTTTCAAATCCATAATTTTATCCTTCCTCATTCATGGATGAAGTAAAAATAAATTTTTATTACATTATACCCATATTTAACTGGGTCAAGGTCATTCAAATTGATGTAAAAAAATGGGGAACACGGCGTTGGACTTGCCGTGTTCCCCATTTTTTTACGGAAGGAAAAGGAATTTAGGTCGAAGAAGGACGAAGAGGGACGAAGAATAGGTTAGTTGTCGATAGGGTTGAGAGAGTAGTGGCCAAAAGGAAGAGTATCAATTTGGTTTTCCATAATGTGACGTTTGTCATCTTTGTTTGACAATGCTTTTTTCACTTCTGTAACACTGTACACTTTGTGTTTTTCACTCCTTATAGTGTTGAATTTAGCAGTCAAGGCGGTGTCGTTAAATAAACAGTTTTTGTAGTGTTCAAAGTTTACATTTTTCTTCAAATAACTTGTCTTCACACCTTTTGCTTTTTTGGTGGTAGATGTTTCTTCTTGATGTCCTTTATATACTTTAAAAGAATATAATTTGGACATTAGTGCAACGATTTCTTCCATGCTTGCTCCATTGCATTCATCTTTGAATTTGCCTAAAACTTTCTTATTATTTTCATTAAAGTTCGGGTGATTTCTTGGGTAGTCGGAAAAATCAAAATCATTTTTGTGTATGAACGTCCGAAGATCTTCATACATGTCTTGTGTCTTAATCCAATAAATTAGTGCATCCGTGTCCATGTAGGCTACTCCAATATTTTCTCTTCCATAATGTTGAACCATTTTGTTGTAATGAAAGTCATACATTTGCGTTTTACTTATATCCAATATAGACATTCCTATGTACAACGGTCGATCCATTACTATCTTGGTTTTCTTCATGCTGACTGCTACCAAGTTTTCATTAATTATCATACTTGTTCCAAAATTCGGTTTCTGTACAAGTTTCTGCATCTGTCTGGGGTTTGTTACTAATTTTACAATTTTGTGTTTCCTTTTGTTTTCTAAAGTTTTTCCAAATATTGCATTGTTCATGAGCTTGTAAAAATCTTTTTCAAAAGCTGATGTTGCTGCTGCTCTCCTTGCAGTGTTTGAATCAATGTATGGTTTTAAATAACAAGATTGTGAAAATTTTAAAACTTTATGAATTTTGGTAATAATCAATCCTAATTCTAAGGCTTGCTGAACAACTAAATAATGTGCTACATATCGGTTTTTGTTGTTTAATGTCATCATTAATTTGGGCCATTTTCCTGTCGGTGATACTTCCGTTCTAGCCAACAGTGGCAAGTCGTAATGATGATCGTGTAGGTGTTCTGGATACTCGAAGTCGCAATCTAAGATGTAGCCGGTGTCACCTTCTTTGGGAATATCAATAATATTTCCAAGTGAATCAGGGTCTACCCATTCAAAGTCGCCATACGGAAGGGGTTTGGACATCGCCCAACCGTACAAATTATTCGCATCAAAATAGCCAAGAAAAATCGAATCTTTAGTTTCATCATAGTTTGGTAGAAATTTATTATTAGCTTTGACATGTCTTGTAACAGCCTGAGTTAATCCACCGCGTACACCTGATTCGATCATCAAAACCATATCGATTTCGGTTAACAGCTCCAACTTGCACTCGGTGGATTTTAGCATGGCCTGCCATGCTAAGCCGGGAGATGTAAACGAATGAAGGGGGTCCAGTCCGTAAGCAGTGAAACAGGTGTTCCTAAATTGTTCCATTATGTCACAAAATAATGTTACATCTAGTTTTACATAAAAGTCAGAATAATCACCCAAGGTATTCATTCCTAATTCATTCCAGACTTTCTGAGCATGATTATAATCTTCAATTGAAATTTCGGTTTCAGTTAATTTACTTTTAAAGGCTTCGATAGGTGGTAGTCTTGTTTCTTCAAATTTTTCCATTCCTGTAATATAATCATAAGGAAACACTCCTTTCCTTAACACCAAGTCCATTTTATCTTCTGACACAATTTTTCTTGTTTCTTTTAAATCCTGTCGTCTTAAATTTTTAGTTAGGTTGGCAAGGCTAGATGACATAAATCGAAAAGAATCCACGAATCGAAGCTTAATTTTGCCAACAGTCTTGGAAAAACTAATATAATTCTCTAAAGTGTTGGCCAATACATCAATTTTCCCATCATCCCTGCCCAATTCCGGAATAATAAAATGTGAATCATAACCACTAAGGTTATGCAAAACAACTGGAATGAATTTCGGAAGTTTATAATTAATATTACATGAATTGCAAGCAGCCCCTCTGTAATAACCAGTAAGGTGATCGTGATCATGGACTTTATGGTTCTCAACAGTAAATTCTTTTTTACAAAAGTAACAATTAGTGGCATTGATATATTGAATTTCCTCCTCTTCATCTAGAGGAATCATAGGAACAATATTACTGTACACTTCTTCAACCTTATCAGCTATATAATACAAGTTATCTACAAAATGTTTAGCAGTATCCTCACCTCTGTACAAAATTGGTGTTGAACTTAAACCAAAATTTTTCAAATGTTCTTCTGACAGTGTGGATTTAACAAGCAAACAAAAACTGTTAGGTTTATGCAGCTGATATTTAGTCCTACTGGTAATTTCCCCTTCTGGATGTTCTTGGGGTACCAGTGTGGACTCAAAGTCTGCATAAATTACAAATGGTACCCTATATTGATGGCTAATCTTTTCAAATTTTACAATAGAGCGAGTAGGTGCAGGCAAACTAATTTTGCATTCAAAGTTTTCATTACATAGCCTTTGGTGTTCACGTAACCACTGTGCTCCTCCCCTTCTTTCATCTTTCAACACAAAACAGAAACATCGCTTACAAATTGTTTTCCTATGTCGTTTTTTAGTAAGTTGGTTACCAACAAGTCCTTCAAAATTTTTAATATAAACATAATGTGATATTTCACCATTGGTTATCAAGAACAAATCAGTATGGTTCCTAAGCTCAGTTTTTGCTACTCTTAAAGGGTATACATTATTTGAATCGTCCAATCCAAAAATATTTACACTAACACCTGGATTGTGTTTTTCAAACTTAGAAATATCAGAAATTTTTACAGGGTAAGATAGTCCTACAAAATTATACCTATTATTTACATTTACATAATGTCCACTTACTCTCCAAGGATTCTGTGTAGGCAAAATATATTTACACAACATAGCATACTTAAAACATTCATTATCTACATTTTGTACATTTATACATGCTTTCGTTTTCTCAATGGCTTTTGGTAGAGGGATATAGCTACTACCCCTCATACCGTAACCGTGCTTATGTACTCTTAAATCTAAACCCTCTACGGATGTAAACATCCAACCTGACCCTCTCCCTTCATGCTCCTGCATTTTTGTCAACAATTCTTCAATACATTCGTCTACAATTTTATTTACATCCGAGGCAAACATCAAAGTACGGTTTTTTGTTATGAAACCTCGAAGTGTGGTTTCACCATCAGATTTACTAAATTTTGCGTCCAACACTAAACCAAATTTAATAAAATTTAATCTAGCCAATTCTTCAGTTAAAGTTTCACTAATCAATGATTTTGCCTCGGTTACAAAGTTTTCTAAATCTAACTGTACATTATTAATTTTGTTATGGATTACCGTGTGTCCGGGGAAGGCATTTGCACTTAGCCGTCTCACACCTTCTTCTTCTACCGTATCCAAATCCAAATCCAAGTCGATGTCCGTGTCCGTGTCCGTTTCCGTATCCAGGTCAGTCCGTGGCGTTGTTCTTTCAACTCCAGATGGTCCAGCGCCTCCAAACTGGATAACACTGGGTCTTCTGCGTTGAATCTGTTGAAGTTCACTTTGCCAATTGTCCAGGTTGCGGTTAAATTCAGCCAAAATGTCATCAATCCAGTCCATGTCCATTTCATTAGCCGTTTCACTCGCCGAGTCTTCCATATGTAATTCTTGATGGATTTGAAGAATCACTTCATCTGGGAAAATTCCCCACAAATATGGCAAAGAAGCATTTTAACACTTTTTACCACTAGCGTCTTTAGATGTTACCTCTACAAAAGTTCACCAAAGAATGAGAGACGCTCATGGCCGACCTCCTTTTATAGCGGGTGGTGGGGGGTGATCTTAGGAAAACCCGTTCTGCGCATGCGCAAAACAAAATGTAATATATTTATTTAAAATTTGCTATTTAGGACAAATATATAGGTCAAGGCCACCTTAAATCTGGTAAAAAAGAGGGAACACTGGATAAGAGATGGTAGTAAGATCAACTTTCTAACAAATACTTTCAATAATATATCAACAGGTGCAAAAGTTAAATATTTTTTTAATTTCATATACCAAATTGTTTAAAATTAAAACTTTTAAATATATTTGTTTGAGCAAATGCTTTTGGCACACTTACCACACGCCAAAACTCAAAAAATGTACAGAATTAAGACTGATTTTGCGGGGAAATACTGATGTGCTACCTAACATTGGTTATCTGACTCAAATAAGAATTGGTGATATATAGAACATATTGAAAATATTTTATGTTGTATAAATCACCAATACTATGTGAGTCGGACAACCAGTGTGAGGTGGCTACATAGTATTTCCCCGAGAGATCAGCTTAAATCCTGTACTTTATATGAGTCTTAGCGTGTAGGAAGTCTGGCAAAAGCATTTGACCAAAACAAAATATATTTAAAATTTTAAGCTTAAACAAACTAGCGAGTATAAAAATAATAAATATTTCGTAACCATTGACAACCTGTTAACATATTGCAGTGTTATAGTATTTGCTATTGAGTCAATCTTACCATCACCTCCGATCCAGCGTTCCCTCTTTCTTACCAAATGAGACTGAGGCTTGACTACCCGTATATATGACGTTTTCCCCACCACTAATGCTCTCCCCCACCACAATCAATTCTCAAAAGTGGGTCAAGGCCATTGGAAATTATTATTTTGAGCGGAGGATAGAGCATCTGCTGCTCTATCCCCCGCTCATATTCTTTTTTCTTCTTTTTTACAGTTTTATATTTTTTTTGGATTTTTGTAAAATGCAAAACAAAAAATTATTTACAAAAAGTTATTTACAAAGGTGAAACTTCATCACTGCTATCCTCGTCATCACTACTCTGCGAAAATAATCTTCTACTACAAAATACAAGTCTTTTACACAACGACATTCTGTCCAATATAGCTCCAACTTGAGGGGTGTTCTGATCTTCCATTTCTTCTTCTTCTGAAGACGAGTCCAAAGTTTCATAAGCATGTAAGTCAATATCTATTAAATTATTTTCTTCTTCATCCAATTCTTCCGTTGCACTTTCATCTTCTGTAACATTTTCTTCTTCCTCTTCCCCATTTGTTACTTCAATTGGTATGTCTTGTAAAATTTCAAAAATTTGTCTGCGAGGCACATTAGTGTTGTCCAGTGGAGCCATCTTAGTGGAATGTTTCACCTTTGCAAACAAACTAGAGTTTTATATAGATATGTTAATTATTTACCCCTACCACCATTTTTTCGTAAACCAAAACTCACAAAATATGTTCAAGTCCAAGTAGCACATCAAAATACTAAATTATTATTTTTTAAAAAATATAGCCATTTTAGCATTTACATGGTTATCGAATAAATATTTCACAAATTCCAAATTTGTAGTTTGCGGTGTTAACCGATTTGCCAAAAAGATTTGCACAATTCTTTGTGATCTCTCATCCAGAGGATCACAATTGACATTTTCAATTGTCCCTTTTCTTGTAGTATCCTCGATCAGCTCTACAATCTCCATCATGTCCTCTTCCAGCAATATAAATTCAACGCAGTGGCTCACCATGATGCTGATCACTAGAGTGTTCTGCAAAGAATGAGCTCAAACTGACGCTTCTCACCACCTATATCACTTTACCCCCCACCACTTTTCAAGAGGCTCCACCTGGTTTCTGCTGTATGTATGCCAATCGTGTTAATAACAAGCACAAATATCATACTTTTCTTGTGGTATTTCATTTCTTTTTATGTTACAAATTCCAGTCATCAACATGTAGCCACCGTTTTCTATAAATTCTATCATGTCCTCACAAGCAGCAAAACCACACTCCTTACAAAATTTAAGATTTTCATTTCTGAAGACATAAGCAAAATAATTTGTGTAGCCATTCCTTTCAAAGTCAAACTCCTTCACTAAATTTTTAATTTTTGGTGGTGCACCAGATTGATGCACAACATAACGGAACAATTCGGTTTCATCGGAAATTTTCATTAAACTCAATTCTACAAGACTAAAAGGAGCCATCTCTAGGGTGCGTCTCTTAGCTACGCTGAACTGAGACTGAGCAACCTCCTCAATACCCTACACCTGGTTGAACTTACCCCCACCACTTCTTTTTTTTTTAAGTAGGTCAAGGCCAAATAAAATTACCCTGTGAGCGGGGGATAAAGCACTAAGTGATATGTTATTCCAGTATCACAGAGTGCTCTATCCCCCGCTCTGTTTTTTCCACATACCAAACAGCTAGTCCGTGTTCAAGTCCAAGTCGCACAAAATAATATAATTTTACATTCCCAAAATTTGCTCCCCACCATCGTCTACAAATTCTGGACTTGCAATGACAAGTCGTTCAGAATTCTTATTTTCCAGTTGAGCTTCTAAATATTTAATTTTTCGCTCCAACTGCTGGATATAATCCGCAGCCTCCATCAAAGTGTCCAGCTTACTGGCGCGCAATTTAACTTTTGGCACCACCAGTTTTAACCGGAGCATCGCCACTCGCTCCTTGTAATTGCGCTGATGGTCCGCCAACCGCTTCAACTCCTTATTTTTTATTTTATTCTCCACCGTGCCCTCCATCAATGCATGTCTTAAAATATTTCCTCCTTCTTCATTGGATGGTCCAGGTTCTGGTGAAGAGTAATTTTTGTAGTCAACAAGCATTGGAGCATATACAAATGGATTTGCTCCTAAAATTTTTACCACCCGCTCGTGGTCAGGCTGAAATTTTCTGCTGGGCGCTTCAAATGAGACTTCTGCAGTGTTTTCACTCATGATGTGTAGCTCGGATGAAAGTACAAAGCAGAATGAACCAAGTGAGTAGCGCTGGGAACTCAGTGAGATTCAGTAGTAGTGGAAGAAACTGGTTGTCACGTGACCTTTCAGTAGTGGGGGAAACCGGTTGTCACATAATCATGTACTGCTTTACCACATTGCTAAACATCTGTTTGGTTAATAAAATTAATTTGTTATAAATTTTCTTCACCGTCCAGGACACTGGTTTGGGACGTGTCTGAATAATGTTTTTTTTTATTTTTTATTTATAAATAAAAAAAAACATTATCCCCAGGTTAAGATATTATATAAATGAACTATTTTTTTTTTAAATAGCTCATTTATATAATACCCCCCTCCCTTATTTCAAGAGGGTGAAGAAATAATTTGGAAAAACTAATTTGGAAAACTTAATTTAGAAAAAGAATAATTTAGAAAAAACATTTTTTTTTACATCTCAAGTTACTCCTTCATACGCCACACAGTTCTCAACTGTCCTAAGACACGCTTGCGTATCAAATACCCCCTGAAGGTCATAAAATGTGGTTGTACAAATTCTGGAGAAACCCTTACCTCAACATTTTTGTCATTGTGCCTCATCAAAAACACGTTAGGCTTTACACTAAGATGTTTTCGGAAAAAATATTTATGACCTTCATAGAGTCTTTCATAGCGCACAAAAGAACGTTTGTTTCGTTTGACAGGAGCAACATTTAGCGAATATGGTCCTGCTGTATTCCGGGTGCAGACTGACTTGCGGTCAAGATGATAGCGGCATAACATTTGACCGCTAACAGCCCACCTGGCGCATTTTTGACCAAATTTCGCTACAGTTTCCCAAACAAATTCACACTGGCGTTTCGGTGCCGCCGCCTTCTTAGACCTTATTGTTTTCCGTAACCCCGGTTTAATTTTATTAATTGGAATACTTACTAATATTTTGGGTTTCTCCACTTCAGGTTGAGGATCTTTCGAGGTAGAAGGATAGGAAATATTTTGTAGCGGTTTAGCAGGACTAGTGGAAGGAGTTACAGGAGTGACAAGAGTGGTTGGATCAATAAGGGATTTAAAATAGGTCAGGATTTCTTGGGTAGGCGATGTTGGTCTAGGAGGAGTTGATGGCTTCTGAGGCTTCTTCGGACTAAGAAAAATTTCTTCCTCAGAGCTTGAGTCCAATGATATTGTACTACAATAATAGCCATGTACAAGTTCAACATAATATTAATAATAATAAGTCAGAGATTGGAACAAGTTGTATTAAAGACAGAATAAACAAAACTTAGAAGAAAAAAGTAAACATAAACATTAAACATGTGATCAAATAAAGTGACAGTTTAAGAAACAGTCTTTAAGCAAATACATACAATAGTTTTAAGCAAATACTTGTGATAGCCACATATATTCCCCCCTTAGTGTTAGCGAGAAGCCAGACGAACCGGGGAATTGACTGCGCGTCCGGATCTTGTGAACACCAAAGTTTTTTGAGGTGGTACATCCATTCTTCTAGGAGACTTTGATCGGTCACGTTTGTGTTCTAGTTTTTCAGTAGTCGAGTCGTTGAGAAGAAAAGCTGGTTTAAGTCGGTCAATGGAGATATTTTTCGTGCCTGTCGGAGTCTCAACAGCAAACCACTTGTCTGACCGTGAAACCACTAGGTATGGACCGTTATAGACTGGTTGTAATGGTTTTCTTACAGCGTCATTTCGCACAAAAACGTGATTTGATGTCCGGAGATCTGGATGAATAAATATGTTCTTAGATGAATGGTATTTGGCTTCTATTGGTTTGAGTTCTTTCATTTTTCTTTTTAAATCATGAACAAGGTGTGGAACATCATAGGTGTCCTGCGTGGCTTGAAAAAGATCGCAAGGTAACCTAATGGACTGACCAAATGTCATCTCCGCAGACGTAACATTGTAATCCGGAATAATATACGACCTCAATCCAAGAAGCACCATCGGTAGCTTTCGTGTCCAGTCAGATGAAAGTTGGGCAGTTAAGGCAGATTTCAAGTGTCGGTGCCATCTTTCTATTTTACCATTAGCTGCAGGATGATACGCTGTAGTTTTGATGTGATGGATACCAAGATGTTTGGTTAATTCCCGGAAGAGGTTGCAATCAAACTGTCTTCCTCTATCTGTTGTGATGAATTGAGGAACCCCAAATCGTGATATCCATGTGGAAAGAAGTGCTTCAGCTACTGTTTCTGCAGTAATGTCTCTGATAGGTGTTGCCTCAACCCAACGGGTAAAGCGGTCTATGATGGTCAGCATGTATGAAAATCCTTGAGAAGGAACCAAGGGCCCAACTAAGTCAACGTTAATGTGAGAAAAACGTCCTTCATTTGTATTATAAATCCCAATTTCACTATTCGTGTGTTTCCACACCTTCGACTTTTGGCAAGCTACACATGTTTTAGCCCAGAGCCTGACATCTTTGTTGATGGAGGGCCAAACAAATCGTCTTTTAATAAGATCCAGTGTACCTTTGATTCCAGGATGTGCAAGGTTGTGGATAGAATCGAATAATTGTTTTCTAAACTGTTGAGGTATAAACGGTCTTAGTTTCCCGGTACTGATATCACAATCTAGGTACAACCCGTCAGGTAGTAACATGCTTTGAAACTTTAGTGAAGTTGTGTTTGACGTTTTAAGATTCTCGAGCTCAACATCTTTAGATTGCATTTCAGCAATTTCTTTAAATGAAGCAGTTGAAGATAAATCAATTGCATTTATTCTAGACATGAAATCCGCTGGAATATTCTGTTTCCCTGGAAGATACCGCAGATCGGTTGTAAATTGACCGATGAAATCCAAGTGGCGTAACTGCCTTGGGCTACTTGCTTCAGACGGTTTTTTGAAAGCAAAAGATAGAGGCTTGTGATCCGTATATATTACAAAATTTCTTCCCTCAACAAGATATCGGAAATGTTTTACAGATAGGTAAGCAGCGAGGAGTTCTCTGTCGTATGTACTGTATTTCTTTTCAGTTGGAGTGAGAGATTTAGAGAAAAACCCAAGTGGTTCGAGATTGCCATTACAAATCTGATGAAGGGAAGATCCTACAGCAAAATCAGAGGCATCGACCATGAGAGCTAGAGGAGCATCAGGAGATGGGTGCGCCAGCAGGGTGGCATTAATTAGCTGATCCTTTGCATCCTGAAAAGCTTTTTTGCATTCAGGAGTCCAGTTCAATTTACGTCTGTCACGTTTAATAGTACCTTTGCACAAATCAAAAAGTTTTTGTTGAGTAGCAGCAGCATTTGGAAGTGATCGCCTGTAGAAATTTATAAGACCTAGGAATCGACGTAGTTCAAGAACAGTTTCAGGGAGTTTATAGCTTACAATAGCATCAACCTTGTCAGGTAGGGGCAATATTCCATTTCGTGAAACCAAATAACCAAGGAATGGAATTTCACTCATTCCAAATACACTTTTTGCTGTATTTATGTTGATATGATGTTCACTTAGCTTGTCAAAAACCCTTTTCAAGTGAGTAATGTGCTCATCCTCTGTGGAAGATGCAACCAGAATATCATCTAAGTAGCAAAAGGTGAAATCCAAATCTTGCAGAAGGGAATTAATGTACCGTTGAAAGGTTTGGGCTGCATTCCTTAACCCAAATGGCATTTTAAGAAATTCAAATAAACCAAACGGTGTTATGACAGCGGTTTTTTGTATGTCTTCATGGGCTATAGGAATGTGATGAAAAGCTCAGACAAGATCAATTTTAGAAAATATAGTTTTCCCATTTAATTGGCCATTAAAATCTTGCAAATAAGGAATTGGATATCTGTCAGGAACTGTTTTAGCATTAAGGGCACGGTAATCCCCACACGGTCTCCATGAACCATCACCTTTTGGTACCATGTGAAGTGGACTAGACCAACAGCTTTTTGAAGGTCTACAAATACCTAGATCAACCATTTTGCGAAACTCGGCTTTTGCTAATGCAAGTTTTTCAGGAGATAAACGCCTAGCTCTCGAGGTCACAGGTTGGCCTTTTGTCTGGATTGAGTGAAAGACTGTGTCCTGAGAGATATGGAAGTCAGGGGTTTCTTTAAGTAAATTAGGATATTGAGAGATAAGTTTGGAATATTTCCCGTTTGGATCAAGAACTAAAACAGATTGTTGGGATGAGTGGTTTTGAAATCCTACCACAGACAATTGAGTTCTAGTATCTATTAACCTTTGGTTTTTAATATCAACTAGTAAACCAAAACGTGATAAAAAATCAGCTCCAATTATCGGTTGGGTCACATTAGCAATTATGAAAGACCAGGAAAATTTCCTTTTCAAACCGAGATCAAGTTTAATATTACGTTCCCCATATGTTTTAATTACAGAACCATTCGCAGCATATAACTGTCTGTTACTTACGGTGAGTTTATCTTTGGTAGCTGGAGGTAGGACGGATATGTCTGCACCTGAATCCACAAGAAACTTCTGACCACAAAGCAAGTTGGTGACAAAAAGGCGGCAGGATTTAAAGCCCCTGTCATCATTAGCCGCATTCAATGACGGGGCAGGAGGTTTTCCTGTTGGTAATGCCTGTTAGGTGAGAACAAACATGGTTGAATACATTTCTTCGCATTCTTACCAAATTTGTAGTGATACCAGCACATTTCACTTTGATTAGACACCTTCCCTTTTGAAAGATTCCTTTGTTTTGGTGTTGCAGGTACATTCTGTTTGCTTAACTTAATCAGACCATCAATTGATTGAGCTAGATCATTTACCTGTTTTTCTAAGAGTGCTATGCGGTCAGGTGGTTGAGCACCAGCCCCTTGAGCACAAACATAAGTATCAGCAGTTGAAACTTCAGCTATTTGGTCTCCAATCTTGGCTAAATCATCTAGTGAATCGGTTTGAGATGCTGCCAATGCAGTACGAATGTGGTTAGGTAAACGTTGCAAAAAAATCACTTTTAAGAAATTGTCAGTTACCTGAGTGCCTGCCAATGTCCTCATCTCACGCAGAAGAGTCGATGGTTTGTTATCTCCGAGGCAAACTTCAGTTGTCAGTTGCTTCAGTTTGATGTGTTCCGAGATCTCATATTCGGCACATATCCTCTTCTTTAAGTCGGAGTAGGGAGTCGAAGATAAAGGTTTGGCGATAAAGTCTGTAAGTTTACTTGCTACTTCAGTGTCTAGCGAGCCCATTACATAGTTGTATTTCGTAGTTTCTTTGGAGATTCCATGTAGAGAAAATTGGCATTCAATTTGGTGAAACCACAACAAAACGTTTTTAGCCCAAAATGGTGGAATTCTCAATAAAACCGGTGATATATGCATTTTGTCTGATGTACCAGGTAGAGATTCTTCTTGAGTACTCATTATATTATTTCCACAAACAAACAAAAAATTCAGCAATCAAAATATAATCACATTCAAAATTAGTTTCTTGAGGGGTCACCAATGTACTACAATAATAGCCATGTACAAGTTCAACATAATATTAATAATAATAAGTCAGAGATTGGAACAAGTTGTATTAAAGACAGAATAAACAAAACTTAGAAGAAAAAAGTAAACATAAACATTAAACATGTGATCAAATAAAGTGACAGTTTAAGAAACAGTCTTTAAGCAAATACATACAATAGTTTTAAGCAAATACTTGTGATAGCCACAATATAACAGCCGGCTTAGTTGCACTCGAAACGGTAGTCACAGTATTCGTAGTAGCAGTCATCAACACAGTCATGGCGGTCAAAATATCTCGCAAAGTTGTTTCACCAGTGATGGTCGATCCTGGACGCATATCCACGATAATTTTCTGACCGGTAGTGACTGGCAGCGGTGGCAGTGGTGACAAGCTTGGCATGGATGCAGAAGTAGCGGCAGGTGATGTGGCGGAGGTCGTGGCAGGCGAGGCGGCGGAGGTCGTGGCAGGCGAGGCGGCGGAGATCGTGGCAGGCGAGGCGGTGGCTGGAGGATAATTCTTGAAGCGAGGCATGGTGCGGAGCGGTACGTCGAAGTATTCGGCTTACAAGTTGGAAGCAGAATGAAACTGCTCGCGGCCCAAAGGAATATTCCAGCGCGCTATGTGGTGGGGACAAACAAGTTTTGTTACGGTCAAGGTCAAAATCCCAAAAAAAAAATTTTGGGGGGGGCGCAGTTTTCGTCCGGAGCAAAAAATTTTTGGTCAAGGTCAAAATCCCAAAAAAAAAATTCGGGGGGGGCGCAGTTTTCGTCCAGAGCAAAAAATTTTTGGTCAAGGTCAAAATCTAAAAAAAAATTTCGGGGGAAGGCGCAGTTTTCGTCCGGAGCAAAAAAGTTTTGGTCAAGGTCAAAATCCAAAAAAAAAAAAAATTCGGGGGGGGGCTCACTTGCCGTCCGGGGCCGGGGGGGGTCACCTACCCTTAGGACTTTAACTCTTGGATACCTGCTACCCTTACTCATGTGTCAACATCAAATAATATTTTGTTCCACCACAGTTTGGACAGCCAACACTTAGTCGCATCTCGCTCTAAGTCCTGAGGAGTCCTCAGAACTCAGGCGAAAATCCGCCTAAGTCATGGCTGACCTACATATCGTGTGGAACAAAATATTATTTTATTCACACACTAATATGGGTCAAGGTCATCCAAAAGTTAAAAAAGAAATCCCCCCGATGCCTAAGACCGCCGGCGGTCAGAGGCATCGGGGGGATCTCAACATTTAGGGGGAGGTGATTTAATAAAAAATTATTTATTTAATTTTGAGTTTCCTTAAGGGAAACATGCTACAATAATTTGGAAGAAGCCATGCTAACCATGACCGAGGAGCTATCATGACCAAGCCTGCTGGTTCAATTGCGCCTAACCGACCGGCCACAAATAGCTCCGACACCTCGTGCTGAAGGATGCCAACCACCCGTATGTTGCCAGTGACGAGTGATGAGGTCCAGCAGCGCCGCTGGCCAATGGCCTAACGGTGGATCCCCAGGGGCCTACCCCCAGGCTCGTTAGGTGCCATGCTATTGTTGGTAACAAATAATTCTTGAGGTTCTGAACCTCGAAAAATTTTTATTTTACAGAGACTGTTAAGTCTCAAAAGCCTAACACTTAAGCTGCCAATTTACGGAGGAGTACCTCCAAGATGCGAATTTAGAAAAATTTCTACTTGGGGACAACCTGTGAAGATTAGTACAAAGAAATATTTTTCAACACACAACACTTAGACTAAATAAATCCAACACCAAGACCTAGCAGAAGCAGCAAGCACAAAATAAAATATTTCTTAACACTACACATGCCATGCCTTAGACTAAAAGAATTCCCAATATAATGCGGCGCCAACATTACATTGCGAATCCTGTAGGGCAGAGCTTCAACCACTCAGCTGAAGTGTTTGAAACCAACTGCGAGGAAGCAAAGCCTCAGAGAACCGAAGCTGAGCCGGTCAGGAGTGGGGGAACCGGATCTGGTTACGTAAACAGCCAGACCTCGACACGTAGTTGTTTGCGGCATTGGACAATCTCCAAGAGCCACACCTGAATACATTACCAACCGGATCTCATTATACAACACGTGTCAAGGTATGGCAACGCCTCGGGCTATGCCACCTCCTCCTCCCCCGGGGGGGGGCTCACTTCTCGTCCGGAGCCGGGGGGGGGGTCTTGGGACTATAGTCCCAAGACTATAGTCTTGGACTATAGTCAAACCGAACGACCAAAATAGAATACAATAAGTTGAATACAATATTTTTTGTAGACTCGTTGTATATTTCGTTACAAGTGCCAAAGATTACGTTTTTCCGGCCTCGAGGTCGTGTACAAAATAACATGTATTGGAGTTGAATGGTATCCAAGTCCACCTGACTTGGACTCCAGTCCAAGTCAGGTGTACTATAGAATAATATTTTAGCTTGCCGGATTCAGCACAGCCGGCAGAGACGGTTACATAATGCTTATATAACAGACTCGTTTCTTGGCCAACTGGCCAAATGTAGCTCAACAGAAGGTAAGTCAGTTTATTGCAAGCCAACAAACACACCACACCTCGCCGCCGCGGGACTTTTCTGTGAGTAAATTTTTATTTTTCCTTCTTAATAAACTTTGCAAAACAGAACCTAGCCTGTTTTGCACGAAATTAATTTTTGTTACACTGCTACACTTACGTTTACTTTAACAAATTATTTTCCACTCCTTATTTAATATTTTATTCCTTACTTGTTAAGACTTAGAAACTGAAATGCTGGAAGACTGTTTGATACAAAATTAATTTTTATTTAGCTATACGGGTGTCTTTATATTTTCCTACACTTGTATTTTGCAGGTGTGGCTAAATATTTTTCTCTCACAATTTAATTTTATTCCACACAAGTGGATTTTGAACTTTACTACAAAACTCATCCATGCCCATCTCCTACAAAATTATTTTTCATTTGGCTCTACCTCTTTTAGTCTTACATTAAATATTTCTTGGAGTTAAATTTTACACAAGACTCTCGGTTAATTTTTCTGCACAGTACGTGTTACTCCTTGGACAGTTCCCGGCAAACTGTTTCTACACTTGACAACAACAGTCCACATTACCCCCTCCACTACTCATTCCCCCACTATAACCCTGTTCCCCCCACTACTTCCAGCTAAGGTTCAACACTTGACTGAGTGTTTCAGTTATATCCAAACCTTACTGTGAGACACATCTATGGCTGAAACTTTGCGAGAAAAATTATTAAGAGTAAAATTTTTGCTGGCCAAGCAAAATAATTCTGTTAAGGTGTCCAAGACTTCCACTTTAACAAAAATGAAACGTTGCTTCAAAAATAATCCAAAATTTTACTCAAGGGACACAAATATCACTATGGATGATAAAATGTTTCAGAAACTTTTAGACGAGCTAACTTTTGCCAGTAAGGTTACGTTGGTGACTCCAATTCCCAACCAAGTTCCAAGATCACCTGAGAAAGAATAAAAATAAATATTTCTCAGGAAATATTTCCAATCCGAGTTACGGAGGTCCGGTAAAGGACCGGTTGGGACGAGTTGTTTGTAAAAAAATAAATTTTTCTTCCTTCTGACCACTTTACCCCCACCACCTCCTTATCCCCACCACTGGGCCGGGGACCTGGGGAACCGCCTGCGCCCAAGTCAGTATGCCTTCAGACGCGGTGCTGTTCGGATCGCGTGTCGTTTGTCGCACTGTCGGGTGTTTGAAGAAATTATTCTTCGGCTCTCAGTCTCTCGGTGGGTAAGTAAAATAAAAAAATTATTTTTTTTCAAGTGGGGCTGCTGGGACGGGTCAATGACCCCTGACGGATATATTAGGTCGAGAGTCTGATCGCTAGGGAATAAAAAAAATATTTTTTTGCACTTTTGTGGTTCCTCGAGAAATTTTAATTTCTCAACAAAATTTGAGGAATCGCAAAAGTGCAAAAAAATTTTTTTTTGTATTCTTGCGTGACCTTGACCTAATTAACGTCAGTGACGTCATCATGATGACGTCAGCGGTAATGACGTCACCTTGACGTCATAGGTGTGACGTCATGTGACGTCATATGACGTCATTAGAGACGTCATTCGTGACGTCATTGATGACGTCATCACTGCTGACATCATCGTGATGACGTCATGAGCCAGGTGTGCCCTTTTTACACTACTTTCGACCTTGAATTCTTGGGTTCTGTTCCATGAAAGTAACTATTTCTGATCTTTTAGGAATTACTTTTTTCAAAATGTGATTGCCAAAAGTTTTGAAAACAATGTCTTGCTCTTCTTCTGTCCATCTTATTTTCATATGTTTTTCCTTTTTATTTGGTGTTATTACATCTACTTCCTTTTTCCTTTCTGGTTCTTCTGTTTCTCTCTCAGGTACTTCCAGCCTAATGTGTGAGGCAACTTCTTCAATATTATCTGTTTCTTCTTCAGAACATTTTACACTACTTTTTTTTCCCCTATCATAATATCATGCAAAATAGGGCACACCATCAACTTTTGTAGAATACTAATTGGTAGTTCGTAATGTTTTTTATGTACCGACAGGGTATGGCCTAGCATACTGGCGAGATAATCTTGGTACTGGGGGTGGTTAGAATGCAGACGGCTAAATGTTGCCGCTTGATGGCGTAGGCCATTTCCTGTTAAGTGAGCTGGTTTTTTTAGGCTTACTTTTTTAGTTAACAATTTCAAACTTTCATTCGGTTTGATAGGCTTGCCTCCTGATAAAATGAAGAGAGTTTCACAGTTGATGCCAACTTTTTTCCTATATTTGATTAAAGTTTCCATAGCGGTTTTCATTATAGGTGTTAAAACCATGGGTACTATTTCTAGGTTTTTTCCTGGCACATAGAACAGGTGAAATTTCTTACAAGCTTCCAACTCCCCTTCAGTTAGTTCATCGCCCCCTGCCATGGAGATCAGTTCATCATGTTTGTCAAGGTTGTGAAAATGTTTAATTTTGGCATTTTTGAAGTCCACTGGGGGCCGCCTAATGAGTAGCATGATGTGAGAAACTATCATGTGAGTTAATTCGTCATAGGATGTTGTATTTACATTTGTTTCCAAATTCAAACATACTTCTCGGTATTTGCTTTCAATATAAGCAGCCATTTTTACAATATCCTCCTCGACTGCCATCTTATCATCCCTGTCAACTCTAGCAATTTTTCTGGCTTTAGTACAAATTCTTCCAATTTGTACCTTCCATTCTGATTCGACAATATTTAAAAAGTCGTCTATCTGCAAAATTTTACTCCTATCTTGCCTGTCACTCTTGCTGCTGTACAGTTCTGCCAACAAATCATACTTAAAGAGTTTTGCTGCATCCTTAATAGGCTGGCACAGTCTGTAGGCTATTGATGGTATTTTCACACCAGACTGTGCACTGTACCCTGCAAGAGAGAGAGCAGACTTGATCATTGTGCTAAAGAATCTTGGATTAAAACAGTCTGCCTGATTACTTATTTCAGTTTACATTTCTTTCATTTTCATGAGTAGTCTTGTTAGATCCCTTAATTCTCTAATCACATATGACTTACTGGCAGTTTCTCGTCGGCTTTTATGGAATTCGCTGGCAAATTTCATTATTAATAGATCATTTAATGCTACTTGCAGGATATCATCAACTCGTATACCTTGCAAAATCTCATCAACAAATTCCTTTGTTACAACTTTTAAAACTTTCTCCGGTATATGGGGAATAGAATGCTGTTTGATGGCTGATATTCTACCGCATTCACTATCGCTGTCAAAATCATCCATAGACTTACGAAAGGCTTCCCAACTTCTCAGGTGGACAGACAACTTGTCACGGCGGTAGTGACCTTCACAATAATTACAAACTACATTAGTGATGGGTTTTCCACCATGCCGTCTTTTGACAGTTATGTGCAATTAAGATGGTACTGTTTTATTGTAAACAGCATTCCATTTTTTTATCATTGGCACAGTTATTGCCATTGTCTTGACACGCTTTACTTTGCGACTTCCGCTTACTTTATTAATCTCCATACCTTCTGGTGTTTCCGGGTGTTGTTTGCCAATGTGCTCGGCAAATTTTGATACCAATTTCTTGCAGTACAGACAATAGTTTTTTTTCCTTTGCAATTTCTTCTTACGTTCTATGCCTATGACTTCTGTTTCTGTTTCTGTTTCTTCAGCTTGTATCACCTCAGGAACACAGTCACTGTCATACTGAAACATACATAGATAAACCCTATAAGCCTTTTAATTCTGACATCACAACTGTCACAACTGCTACATTGGTTGAAAAGGTAAAAAACTTTCTAATATACAATTGTATGCTGAATACACTAAAATAATTTTAAAATAGTATTTCTTTATTCATGGTAAATAAGGACATATAATTTAAAAGCTCTCTGTTTCTTGCAGGTTTTCCAATTTTCAATACTACTTTTATATAGCCTACAGTACTAGACGCCCATCAAAATTTAACTTATCAAATGAAATTTAAGTATCAAATGATTTTACGCAGGGCTTAATTTCTAAAATATTACCTGGGAGACCGACCTTATGCTCAATAAAATTATTACTTTCATTTCTCACACAAAGCTCGTTCGCTCCGCTCACTCGCCCTCTTCCTTTTTAAGACAAGCCCATTCGTTTCATTCACTTGCCAGTCGGTCATTTGTAAACTGAATACACAACTCATGAACAGAACTTTCATTCAAGTCATTATTCCCATACAACTCGCACACTTTTAGATAAATCTTTATCGGTTTTAAGTTTTTTGATGGCAAAAACCGTGTTACCGATCGCTCTTCGCAACTAGCGGGATTTTTTACAGGAGCAGCCATTTTGAATTTAAAAGTAAAGAAATCTGGCTGCGTGACATGGCTCCTAGCGTCACGGCTGTATAGCCACTGAGGCCCCGAGCGCTCTCATGTACACTAATATAGGCGATACGCGCGTGCCTAACGGCGTAAGATGGAAACGTCCCTATTTAATTTAATTATCTAACCCATTGGTTGTATCATTATACCATGTTTGTAATGATCTGACAACAATTAATTAAGTTATTGAGATTTTTTTGTATAAAATCATTGATTTTCCATTATAGTGCATGCAAATTTGGGTTAATTTAGAAGAAAGATCTCAATAACTTAATTAATTGTTATCAGATAATCACAAACTTGGTATTATTGGTTAGATAATTAAATTTCACAGATTTTTTGTGTCTTGTAAAGTTTTGATAAAATTTACCGCTTTTGAGATATTTGAGGTTAAAATTTAAAATGGCCGCCATTTTGAAAATATGTGACGGAAAAAAATAATATTTTTTATTTTAATAACCATTGTTGTAGTAAAGGTCCATGCCAAATATGAACCCAATCCATTTATCCGTTATTTAAATAAAAATTATTAAGTGTAAAAAACAAAATGGCGGCTAGCGGGTTAACAAAGCATTTTAAGACATATCACAGCATCATATTATATCAACTTTTTTGTTTATTTTGGCTTACTAAACAATATGGAAAAGTTTCGGACAGTCGAAGCTGGATACCCTGTATTTATATGGCCTTTTTTTGTTTATTTTCATGTGTAGAATCAGCTCCCGAAATTTCTGCACTTAGTCGTGAATCACCCTGTATATTCTTACAGTTGCGTCACGATAACCCGACAGTTTAGGAGGACTGAGATCGTGTCGGATTACCAAAGGCTAGTTTCATTCTAGGAAGGTGTGATAAGATCATAGAAGGTGTTGAATAGCTTGAATAGCTAACTACTGAGCTTGTCGGATGATCTTGGGTCAACTCTATAACATTATTGAAATATAACTTGATTTGTATTAAATATTAATGTTATACTATGGGGTTTTTTATGTAATGTCTTACTTTTTTTTAGCAAAACCCACATTTTAACTTAAACTTAAAGACTTTTAGTCTTTTTATCTTCGATATACTAAATAGTCTACTTTCATACCGTGGTTTTGTTATACTTTTTATTTAGAATATCCAAGGTCTTAATGATTTGTAACACAGACATAATTTTTAATAATTATTGGTAAGGTCTGTAACTTATATTTATATACATATAACTAAATGAAGTTTTGTATTAACTTTTTTAGAAATAGTGGAGTGTTTTTCCATAGATAAGTAGGTTAATTTGATCTTGTTTATATATACATATGAATGTGATCTGTTCATATGCGTTTATTTGTGACATATGTGTAAGTTATGTGGTTTTCATTGAATAATCGAAGTGGCAGAAGGTATAAAGTATTGAATCTATTTGAATGTTCTTGTTTTAAGATTTTCAGTTCGGTTTATGTAATGGTGTACTTTTATAATTTTTTTGTTTTTGAATATGCAAGGTCTTAATGATTTTAATGGTATATTGTTATGCCACTCCTTTCTAGAATGTGCAAGTTCTTAATGATTTGTTACACCAACATAATTTTTAATAATAATCGTTAAGGTCTGGTACTTATTTATATAAATATTACTAAATTTATATAACTGTATTACAGTTTTTTTTTTTTTTTTTTTTTTTTTTTTAGAAATAGTGGAGTGTTTTATTATAGATAAGTAGGTAAATTTGTTTATGTTAATACATGTAAATGTGATATGTTAATATGTGTTTATTAATTGCATATGTATAAGTTGTGTGGTTTACATCCAATAATCAATGTGGCAGAAGGTATTAAGTATGAAATATATTTTAATGTTCTTGTTAAACAGTAGACAATTCAGCGATCATAGGTAACATTAGCTTAAACGATAGAAAAGAAGTTTTTCAATATACTTAATGATGTACTTTTTTACCATAGGTTTTTACGAATATGCAAGGTCTTATGATTTGTAATACAGACATAATTTTTAATAATAATTATTATGGTCTGTTACTTATATATATATATATATATAACTAAATTGCAGATTTATATCAAGTTTGTTTGCAATAGTGGAGTGTTTCTATTATACATAAGAAGGTGATTTTGAAAGGATGAAATGTATTTGAAAGTTCTTGTTTTGCAATATTATTTTTACTTTTACAGTATACAATTCAGCGATCATAGCTATCATTAGCTTAAACGAAGGATAAAGATGTTTAGAATTAGGGCTTTCCCCCTCTGGGGTAAGGTAGAATCTACCTTGATCTAACTCGGCCTCAAGGGACTATTGTAGCACGCCTGTTGAATCAGTATATCAGGTGAAAGCTCTTTGCAAATTATAATAGCTGGTTGATGCCCATCTCATTTAATTCTGTTACCTTGACATGGCCTTTCCCAGAAACTTAACCTTCTCTAGGCAACAGCCGGTCAGCCCAGCCATAAGTGTTCGGCAGAGTCTACCTCCGATGTACAGAATCTGTATTGATTGGATTTACTTAGTCCAATTGTTTTGAGAAGTTTTTCGGTGGCCCACGGCCCGTTTTATACCGTTTTTGGCCAAGTAGCTCCTTTCACACCTTTTTTAAAGGGTCAATTAGTATTTTAGATTTTCTCCCAACTGAGAAGATGTTCCAGTGCTGAGGCGTTGGCCTTTTCGTTGCCTTTGTCCCAGAGTGTCCAGGTATCCAACCTAATTGTGTACAATAATTGTCTTCCATCTCGACTTTTAGTGGGCTCTAGAGCTTAGTTTCTAAATTAAAAAAGTACCAGAGGTATGGCACACAAGGAGTTCGAGGTTTTTAACACTTGTACTTAAAATGGTGCTTTTTATCAATTCTGATTATGTTTTAAGCAACATTTTTACCGTGTCAGGTTTGAAACAAACATTACGCAAACAGTATTTTTATATTTCAATAATTATTTATTTCCATGTTTTAGCTAAAAATTGTAGGCTAGCTGGCTAGTCCACATTAAATCTATCGAGTCCTAAAGAAATAGGCTTAAAATGTTTACATCGATAAAATGACCAATGTACATTAAGAAATGCCAACCTACAATTTTATATGGCCTAAATACAATTATGTATTGAAACAAAAAATTCTAAATATATTACTCTATATAATTTATAGCTAACATCTGACACCCATATAAAAGCCGTGACTAAAATAAACTAATAATAATTTGATTTCTATTTTGTCTACTGGATAGCATGTCCAAACACATTCACTTCCGGTGGCATACATTTCCATCCAGGACAGTACACTTTAGATGGCTTGAGAACATCATGATATAATGTTGAATTGAATGATACAGTAGATAAGAAAACAAAGTTTGCGGCGAAACATTGCCGGTTAAAGCAATGTTGAGATAATTAATGGCCGGTTAAAAAGATGTTGTTTTTGTCCAGGGCAGGCCAGTTAAAGCGGAGACCAATTATAAGGTTGCTGGTTAAGAGAGAGTTTACTGTAGTTTAATTTTAAATCACACCGCCACAGCCACGGCATGGCTGGCACTAGCGACACTTTCGAGTCATGAGTCAACTAATTACTCGCAAAACCGAATAAGTACCTGAAAGACCAGAACCGAATTGAGAGTGAACAATTGACAAGTGACTGGAATAGAGGTTAAAAGTTATAAAATGTGGAACTTCTCCTACGCAACTAGCACGTATTACGACTCAACGAAAAATTGTTTTTTTAAATATTTAATTCGGTTATATAAAAGCATATAAACCATATTAAATTTGATATATCATTTAAAATCAAACACGTCAGAGGTAAGCTTTGCTCTAGTCAGCCAAGTCCTAGTACCAGAGCTGTGCTCTGCCAGAAATTAAGCCCTGGTTACAATATATATCTTCCTAAATAATTATTTCACTGTTATGATTTGAATTATTGTATTTTATTACTAGAACTCACAACCTTAAAGCCTACAATAATGATCTGTCACATGAAAAATTCCAAAAAATTATGTACATCAAGCCATTTGATCTACTATTACACCTACCTAAATATTACCCTGGTTTGATTGAATTTCTAGCCAAAAGGTGTGATACATAGAAGACCATTTGGCCAATCTGTTATAGCCTGCAGGACAGCATAATGTTTGACCAATTGGCCTAAAACAGTTGTGCCAGCAGGTGTTCTTTGTGACAGACCAGCTGGATTGATTTTCAAAGAACCTAGTCTACCGTGGCATTCTGTAACAGACCACTGGACTGTTTTTATTCTAACAGGCCAAAGGACTGCTAACACTATGTCTTCACTCCTTTACTCCACTCCTTTCATGTGTCAATCTTAAACATCCCAATCACCTTGATAAACAATAGGATGCTGATTATTTTTCTCTATAAATGGTACATCATTTATTGTTTTTTGCCAAAAAAGGGTGGATAATTTAAGTAGATGATGTACTTATATAAATTAAACATAATATTAGTCTATTTTTATCACATAACATATTTTGTAAGTGATTTTGTAATATTTTAAATATTTTATACTGGCTGTATGATGTAATATGATTATTGTTTATTACCAACCAATATTACAGTAGTAGTGTCTTTTGGCCACTCCTGGCTCAGGTCAAGGTCAGCGGTTGGAAGTGGCAGGTGTGGGGTTGGAAGTGTGGGGTGGGGGTGACAGTGATGGATGGGTTTGGGAAGTGGGTCAAGGTCATCCGGAGGGGGTTTTAAAAAAGTGGGAGCCGCAGGGGCTCGGTGGGGTTTGGGTGGGGCGGCGCCGGGCCGCGGGAGGTTTTAGTTTATTTTTAAAATTAAATCAAAGTCGTGTTCTTGTGCAGAGAGGCGTTGGAGTGTCGTCCACCGGTGAGGGAGTGGTAGACGCCGAAGGTGGTGGCGAAGAGAAGGTAGACGCACAACATGCAGAGTACGAATTTGAACAGTTGCAGCAGGCGAACCATTCCTTGTTGATTTCCCGTTTCTAATTGCAGCCTGTTGATCTCTAGTTTGAGTCTGTCCTCTTCCAATCGTGTTTTAAGTGAAACATCATCCATCATGTTTGTGTGCTTGTTTTAATTTCTGTTGGTGAAACGGGAGCGGTGTTGACGGTCGGAAAGTTGGCGATGAAATGAGAAACGAAGATGAGGACAGGGCATATTTACTGGAAAGTGGTGGGGGGTTAAGAAAAACAGATGCGTGTCCGATCAAACGTCATCGTCAGCTGTTGGTGTAGGTTTGGAGGATGCAGGAGTGAGTCCTAGCAAACCATCTTCATCTCCACTCTCAACTCTATCGCATGTTGGACAACCGTAAACAAGTTCCAAATTCATAGTGATGCAGTGGAATTTGTCTATAATATCTTCTAAAGTTTCCATTAAAGCTTTTAAATCATGTCTTGTTCTAATTATAAAAGTAGATTTCATATGTGGTAGCGGATCGTTGTTCATCGTACGGGAGCCGGGAAACAAATGGCGAGCGTCAGTCAGCGGCTCGCTTATATGCGGGCAAGGGCGGTGGAGGGGGAAGTGGAGGGGTGGTGGCGTGGTGGGGGAAGTGGAGGGGTGGTGGCGTGGTGGGGGAAGGGTGATATACCCCCATGCGAATCGTTGGCCAGCGCATTTCGCAGCGAAACGCCGTTCGGGTAGGTAGTAGGAGGTGTACTAAGATAACCATTAGTTGTATTTTTAAGTTAGGAATACTAATAATGTTTGTAAATTAAATATTAAATTTATATTTAACCAGAGCTTGCATTTCTTGTTCCTCGTCGTTTAATTCAACAATTTTAACACCATTAGTTGTCTGTTCCTCTTCCTCTGCACTTTGCGACGATGAAGACATGGAGGTGGCAGAAGATGATGATGAGGATGAAAATATTTTGGTAGGATTGACGTATTGCACTGTGATGTTGATCCATCTTAAAGGATAGTCATCAATGAGTGTGAGTAAGTTTTGGAATAGTTCTTCCATCTCTTCTCTGTCGGTAATTAAATGTTGAAAGGAAATGAATTTATCATCCATGTTGTTCTCAGTGCGAGTAATGAAATAAGAATGACAAGCGTATCGAATGATCCGTAGAATATATGTTGTAAAAAATAAGTGGTGGGGGTAATCTCAAGGTCAATCAAATGGAGTTTTAAAAAAGGGCTGCAGTCAGTGACTACAGCTATACATCTGAAGCTTCAACAGGATCAGTAGACCAATCTGATCTGTACTTACACGCACTTATGATGCATGTACAAAAGTCGTCTTTATAATATGCATTGCACTCTCGACAATTGACAAGTTTTTCCGGATGAAATTTGATACACCTCTGGGGACAGCAAGTGTGGAAGTATCGTGATTTATAAATCTTGATGGTTCGCAATTCCGGTGGTGGTAGTTGCTTTGTCTTGCATTTGCAGTAACAGGATCCGAAGAATTCACACTTTGTACAAGCTAATCCGTCTACCATCCATCTTCCTAAATCGGTGCATTTTTGTTCACTACAGTAGCGCGGTGCGTCCTTGTTTTTCTTCTCTTCCATGTTGGCGCTTCTAAGTGTTGGCAAGAAATGAAGTTGTATAGTGTAGGATAGCGTGTTTTATAGACTAGGAAAAGTAGGGGGGTAATCTCAAGGTCATCCAAATGGAGTTTTAAAAAAGATCATCTTACAAGTGTAAGATGTATTTATTTAAGATACTGAGTTTTCATCTTCTTTTTCTTTCTTTACATCTTGTTTGTATTTTTCTTTTTCTTCTTTAGCCATGGCGATGAGATCTTCAGTGGAGAGTGGATGTACTTCAGGAAATTTTAGAATTAATTTTGGTTGGAATCCCTCTTTAGTCAATACTTGAAGATCGGACGTCATTTGTTCTACACTTTGATAGTCTTTTCCGTAGATTTTTCCATTGAATTCAATCATCATTCTGTACAACATGGTATTAGTAGTTGTTTTCGCTGCGTCAGTTGGAGAGCAAATGATGATTCTGTTAGGTTACACGGTCCTTTTATAGATGCTACAGCGACCACTTGATATTATTTAACATTAGTAATATTTCTGGAACTTAACATTACTTTGAGTAGATGGTGTTGTAGTTGAAGGTTGAGTGGAAACGAATACTTCTTCGTTGCAGAACTTCTGTTTAGGAAACATCCTCATGTTGTTAGCGTAAACATCAATATTTAAACGATAACCACCGGCAAGTAACACTCGCAGTTCATTAGTAAAATCGTCGAGTTCTTCAAAAGTTGTAATGGTGGTGGTATCATATGATGCACACTTAACCTTAAGAGACATGTTGTTATTCGTAATAACTGGAGAGCCAACAGAGATGTGTACAGCACGAAAGGTAGTCGTAGACTGATGAGATCCTCAAGAAAATTACGGCTTTTTATACCCTCGAAACTAGGTCAAGGTCATCCAAACGTGTTTTTTAAAAAAGCAACATATCGATAGTGCAGAAACACTATTGATATGTTGCCTTTTCTTATTTTTTTATTTTTTATTTTTATTTATTTAAAATCAGTTACACACATGTACAACAGCATATATAAATTACAGACTAATTGCTAATAGGCATAACATGAAGTGTAAGTTCATTAGAGTTGGTTCCGCTAGGACCGTGAGATGCCAAATAGAGTGCGCCGGGGTGAATCAGACGTAAATCTTCATTCTGCAGCAGTTGAACGAAGCGTTTGGGAAGAAATACTTGAAATTTCGGTTCATCACCAGGTGTGTAGGGTGCTTCACTCAATGTGCAATTGATGGCGTCTCCATTTGATGTTTCCATCTTCTTAATAGTGTGAATAATGTAATGTTTTTCTTCCTTCAATTCTGAACATTTCTTTGTCGGTAGTATTGTAGATTTAGAATGTTTGTTGAATTGATCAACAAGTGACTGTAGAAAAGTTTGCGATGCCATTATTTTCTTCTTACTATTGTTCGTCTTCTTCTTCTTGTGCTTGCGCGTCAGAGGTGTTGACTCCTCGGAGGTTAGAGTAATACTCATGCATTGTCATAGTGCCGCTCTCGCTTTTATACCCATCGCTTCCCCCACCACTTTGCTGGAGATAGACATTCAAACGATATGCGTTCTTTAAAGCACATTGAGACTGCCGATGTTTAAAGTTTTTAGATGCAATACAGATGTTAGCAAAGTAGCAATAAAAATCTTTCTCCATTTGCACATTTATCACTTCATGGTTTGTATATGCTTGTATCCAATTTGCTTTTTCCAATCCTCTTGTAAAAATAGTTTTGAACTCTTTGCAGAAATGATTCATAATGTGTGGCACCATATTGTAGGTTATAAAACCTTCATCCCATGTTAGATTATGAAAATGTTTCATCAACCATTTGTTTGTTACTTTAGCTTTGGTTGTTAATCTGTTGAACGGCAAAGGAGGCATGAATACAAAATGATAAACAACAGATGTTATCATATCTAGTACCACTAACTCTTTGATTATAAAATTTCCATCATTACCACGGAATGCCTGAAACTCTATGATACCTTGCTTTACTTCCATTATTTCCGTCTTCTTAGAGAATGAAACTCGTTTATCCATGATGACGTTCAGTAGACAACTGGTATGTCAATGCGGATTGACAGCCTTTTATACTCCAACATTCTTCTTCTTCTTACTTACAATATTCTTTGTCTGTTTAATTTGTTGTTGATTGTTGATTGTTGAAACATGATTCGTTTTCCTTGTTTTCTTGATTTTCTTCTTCATTTAAATTAAAGTTGGTTTGATTGCGGTGTAACTGTCTCCACATCTCTACTTCATGCGGTGTCCTATTGAAGATTGAAGTATCTACTGGACCGTATAGGATTGGAACATATGGTTGTCTATCCAATGCATCAATTAAATAATCTTTGATAATTGTACTTGAGAATATCAGCTGTTTTAAATATCTTGTTATAGGACCAGTAGCACAAGTTAAAGCGTAAAACTCTTCTTTTGTCAAATGTATTTTTATATTATATTTAGTTAAATCTCTAAATCGAACTAGTTGTTGACCACGTTGCTTAACAATATCGATTTCAATATTTGATTCGAACAAACCTAGTTTTGTTTTTCTTCCAAACGTATTGTTACTCAAATAGCATTCCAAGAGATGTATATGTTTCATAAAAGATTCCCAAGAAGATTCAGTGAAGGTTACCATTTTAGATCCGTGATTCAAAATAACAGTTGGAGAGTAATCCAATGATTTCATTACTCCAGCAGACACAGACTTTGTCATACAAGAAAAAATAGGATAAAATATTCTAAGAAATACCTCCATTAAGATGTTGGTAGAAATGTTATCTTCAATTTTCCTTTTCTTTGTTTCTTTTTCAACTTCCTCTTCGTCTGTCTTCTTATGTTTAAACTTGAGGAACTCTTCCATTTCCTGTTCAACTTGTCTTTCTATATCCAAACTATTGTCAGCCATAAGAGGTGTAGTTTCTTCATTAGCACTTGATGTAGTAGAACTCATCTTGCGGACGATGTTACCCATACGACAATCAAAGATGAAATGAATTTCCAGCTCTTCTTTCTCGCTTTTATACTCGCAGATGACCTAGATATTGTTGATCTTTTGTAAAAACCTTACAAATCGTGCAGATGTTGTATTAATCCTTTTTAAAGTAAATTCTTCACAATTCCTGTCAGCGGTGTGTAAGTAGCTATTTTGTCATGTAGAATTAAACAGTATGCTGAAGTTCTATCTGGTATTTTATCTTCAAATTCCATTTCAATTTTTATATCTACACTTGAAGATTTCACAGATTCATTTTGTTTTGAACAATCGTTTACAACAATTGGAGCTTTTGAATAAAATTGTTCTGGTGATAGTAGTGGTGTATTTGTCTTACCATAATATGACGATTGAAATCTTGCATACATGTCATATAGAATGGAATAACGTTTCTTGTCAAATGAAACATTTAAACTGTTATATGGAAAGAACTGAGAGTTTAGAAAAACTTTGCAATTCTTTATCTTGCAATGGTCAAATTGACCAGCGTGCGCAGTTATAACATCTTTTCGTTTAGTCTGAAAACCGACTATTATGTACCTTGCTCGTTCTAAATAAGTAGAGGTTTTAACAGTCCATGTTTGTCTTTCTGTTTGAGGCAATATGGGGTATTCATGAAATTCCCAACTTCTAAATGGTATTACAATATCACGGTCAGATTTTAATTTTTTCAATAATAATACTGGATGTTCATCCGCCAATCTGACATGTGGTACTCTCCATACAACTTTATCCAATTGAAGTTGCCATTCTAAATCGGCATCTTTTGTTCCACTTGGCGCTTGTATTACATCCTTATTCGTTGAAGATCTGAGCAGTACCAGTTCTTGCTTTACATTTATTATTATTCTCTTGTAATCTTCTGCGAATCCCAAAAGCAATCGTAAAGGCATATTAAAATCAAAGTAACCTTTTGAATTAGGAGTAATAGTGTCTTTATCAGGAGTCACCCATCCAGCCGAGATTAAAGAATTCTTTTCATGCGGTGTTATTGAAGTCAATCCTTTCAAAGTTGTTGATATACCAACTTTTTTTGTTGAATCAACTGTTACTCCAGATATCTTATATCTAATTTCATCAAACAGATATGCCATAGGGTTATTTATAAAAGGAACAGTTGAACCAGATTTTCCATCCAATGTTGTTACTCTTCCTTCGATATATAAATAACTTTCACATGGTAATGTGTAGATATCTTGTTGTTGAATGGGAATCCTTATTTCATCATTATTATTTAATTTTGATGAAGTGTAAGGGTTGTGAGTGTGATATTCCTTCTCCCATAGAGTTTCGTCGAATGTCGGTCCTTGCGCTATATCCAGTATATCCATGGTTGGCAAGTTTTAGTCCGATCTTTTGTAGGAAGCGTATGTTGTCCGGTGTTAACTCGTCGAATGTTGAGGAGCTACTGAGCTCCCGACTCTTCCGTTGTGGTTTAAATGATAATCCCATGTTGACTTTATGTTGCTGCTCTGATATGTAACCGTATAGTTATTGTTTCTCCTCTAAAGTCAACACTAATGCCGTCTTGATCCAATATGTTCAGTACGATGTCTGAAATGAAACTGGTGTTTAACGGTAGGTATATCAGGTTTTGTGGCTTCTCAACTATTTTAAAACCAGGAGCTACTGTGGGGTAAAATGTATGTAATATGTGTTGATTTACTCCATCTCTATATGATCCGTGTATAATATTACACGTTACATCAATACTGTTCACCTTTAATATTGTTACTGTTGTATCGCCAGTATAATCATTTCCAGGAGCTAAAATTCCTTTCTTCTTTGAAAATCCGAGCAAATTGCCGATTGAGTGGTCTAAGCTAAAATCTATATAATACTTTGAAGTTATTTCTGCTTTTAATGTATTATTATTACCTTTTATAGAAATATTTTCTTCTCCAAGCTTTTTTTGTAATACTTGGTTTATATCGTCTATTTCATATGCTCCTGTAGATAATGGAATTATTTTCAATTGTGAATAATTTCCTTTTTCATCTTTACTCTCATAATAATGTAGTAAATTATTTTTTCCTTCTGTAACATTGGGAATTGAATTGTATGTAGTCAAATCCAATAATGCTGCTTCCCATAGTTTGTCCGTAGATAAACGTAACGCTGGGAAAAGTGTACTTTTCAATGTTGACGAATTTCCGCTCAGCGACACTGTATACGATGACATCTTAAAGCTGACTGACGCTCTTCGCTAGGAACTCTAAACATAAATGTCCGCATATTTCTGTATTGCTAGGTTGCTCTCTTTTGTAGTTGTAGAATATATTCTTGGAGTCCCGAAAATAATGTTGAAGTTCTTTTGGTGGCGGTAAATTTCCAAAACTATCAAAGTAGTAAACATTTTCTCCAAGTTTTTTATAACATACCCAATGAGTACCTGGTCCATAATTAGAGTCTAAGTTTACTATTCCAGTTTCATTTTTCCACACTCTATTTGGTAATGTATCTTTCATAAAAACTCCTCTGAAGAATGGTATTCTTAAACATTTCACATATTTTGACAGTTGATAGTTTGTTAATGCTTCATTTGGAATTATCAATTTATTCTTCTCATTTAATACACACGGTACGGTCTTAAGTAAAGACCCGATCCGTTTTTTACCATTGACCATATGGATGTTTTCTTGACTTTCCTTTTAGGGTTAGTGCGACGTCTTCTTTTGATGTTCCCGCCTCTTTTTGCAGCTTCTTTTTTACTAGGTTTTCTCCCACGTCGTCTTCCACCACCAAACTTAGCTTTCGTCTTCATGGCTGTTGTCACTGCCCAAGCTGCTGCTTTTTCCGCAATACTGGCGTCACTTGATTTAACCCTTTGCCAAGCTTTTTCCGCTAGCGCTCTATCCGCTATTGATCTATTTGTTGAATCTGCAAACTTGGAATACGCTATATCGTGTTCTTTGCAAGCTTGATCTAATTTATTAATTCCAGGATCTCCTCTTGCTAAACGTTTTGCCAACTTAGTTCCGGGTCCACAATATTGATAGCCTCCGGGCAGATGAAATTCGTATGGTAAAGCGTCTATTGCTCGATTTAGAACAGCACCAACAGGAATCCGTCTTAGCAGGGATAACGCAGCTGATGTTATACCACGTCCTTTCTTGCCGCTGTCTTGACGACGACTGAGCGTTGCGGTCTTCATTATGTCGTCTTATATAACCAGCGTGTTTACTCCACGAGCTGCTTTACATAAATGAATAACACATGCACAATTTTTATATTTAAATACTTAATTATTCAAATTAATTATATACTGATTTATAATTCTATTTTTAATCCAAGCTTCTCGTTCATCGGGTTGAATCATCACATGACTCGTTGTACTAGCTATATGATTGTGGGTATCGATAAGTAAATTGCCCACTATTCTTATTAAACAGTCTAAAGTTACAGCATCTTTTGGATGTTGGGGATCGTGTAACTGCATAATACGTTTATCATTACTCGTGTAAGCAGTCGAATCACTTTTCGACGTTGTTATGACTTGTCCAATAGTAGCAGCATCATTTAAATCTTCTCCTGGTAAAATATTAATTATTTTCTTCATCTTTGCATCATATTTGGTCCCAAAGTGTTTATCCCAAGTTATTGTTTGTCTCAATGTAACACAATCATCATCTTCATAACCAGGATAAATATCTTTTATTCTTCTATTACGACCATTGTATGTACCTAATGTACCACCACTCGCAATTAATGTTTGCACCATTAGAGGTACATCTGTATCTTTTATACCAAATCTTCCATTTGTTATTGTTTTATGTCCTGCATCCCATTCATCATTATTTCCTTGCATTAAATCAAACTTTTCATTTCCATGTATAAATGTATCTCCTCGCTTTAGCACGGAATCTTCATGTTTTACAAAATTCGATGTTCCCCTTTTTAATTCTTTAGATAATTGTTCCATAGTAACAGCGTCTTTTGGTTGAGAAGCGAACTTTACATTTGACAACACTTTCCCATGACAATCGATTTCATCACCATCTTGTAAAATACAGTTGTCCTTGATGTATTTCAGGTTTACAGCATCCCCATCTTCCTTTGGGTATCCAATGTCATTTATTATAAATTTATAAAAAGAAAATCCGCGTTGAGTCTTTTCCGGCATTATAGAATGTAAATATTCTTTATTAACTGAATCTTTATCATTTTTTGGATTTGCCACGTTGGTTATTCTATGATTTCCAGCATCATATGTCTGTCCATCTTTTAAATTATTACCCCATTGTAATTTTAAAGTATTTGAAAGTTCAGATGATAAATACTCTTTAGTAATTGCATCAGAACTGTCAGTTGGTTTACCAACATTAATTATTCTATGTGATTTAACATCGTAAGTATTCTTGTCTAATTTCAATGATGTTGAAGTAGCCTCTTTTACTGTCTTTAAATTCGCTCCATCAGTATCTTCTTCTGGGTCTTTAACAAATTTTAAACGTTTGTTACTCATATCATAGTCACCTTCAGGTGTTTGAGGCAATCCACTTCTTTTTCTGTTTTCTCCTCCTTGTACTCCTAGCCCGGAGTACCGTCCGAACTTGTCGACGCTCATGATTGAACTGATCCACTGTATGCTCACAGCTCTCTTATATATCCGTGATGATTTATACAACTATTCCACGATTTCGAAGTTCGTCAACTAAAGCCACCCATTCATTATTTAAACCTGTATGACCAGCTTCCATGGCTTCATGTAATAGTCTCATTCTATCAACCAATTTGTTTATATCATTATAGTAAATCACATTTGTATTATATAGGTTTTTCATTAAACCTTTACCAGACGTCGAAGTTTCTCCTTTTTTCTTTTTACCATATTCATCAATAAGTGATAAGTCCATAAGTGATAATGACTTCCTCTTAAGCGGTTTCTTCACAGCTGGTGCAGTTCGTAATGTTGGTAGTTTTTTCAGGGGAAACAATCTTTTTATTACAACCGTATATTTAGTTGCACGTGTTCTATTTATCATTGAATCTTTGGAGTAATTCTTCTTATGAGCATTAGTATTTTGCAAAATTTCTTTAAAAGTATTTAAATCTTGAAGCGTATATCTTATAGGTATATTTTTGAAAATCAGTTCAAATAATCCTTTTGTTCCTTTATATTTATGCTCACCAATAACAATATCATCATCTTTAGTCAAATATACTTTTGAATCTCCTATTTTTAATTCATTTCCATCAATTCTGGCACCATATACATGTGACTTGTGTAACTTTGGGTTATCTTTTATTTCATGTAACATCTTCATGATATACTTTCTTCCAAGAGGTCCTTGTTGCAATATATCACTACTTAATTTTGTTAGATTTGGAATTGATTGTTCTGCTTCAGGTATATGTTGTTCTTGTTCTTCTTCTTTTTCAATATTTATTTCTGGTTCTTCCTGTCTTGTTTCTTCTTCTTTTTGAGAAACTTCACTATCACTTGTGTAAGAATCATCATCTTCTTCCTTTTTTAAACTTTTTACTTCAAATTTAGAAACAGGTAGCAAAACATCTCCTTCATAATGAGGTTTACCAATAGTTTCTGTTATCTGTTTTAAAGGTTCTGTAATAGGCTTAAATGTAGTCTCCAGAAATTCTTCTCTTTCATTCAAACCCATTCTTAATGCTCGATTTTTAAGTCTAATCGAGTCACTCAGTGATTTTATTTCTTTTAATAGTTTTTCTTGGTTCACCATGTTTACGCTGCGAAGACCAATCTATTACTAAACGTATCATCAATCGTTCAATGGATTAATACAAATTTATCCAACCCTATACGATATCTTCCATTTTTTATAGCTTCTTCTTTCATAATAACTAGAAATCCATATTTTTCAGCCCATGCTTTGCCACACATTTCTTTAAATTTATCAAATGACATGTCTGCATTTACATGATCATTATATATGTGCTTTAAATTTGTTTCATCCTGCTTGAAGACAATAAGTAGATTTGCATTATCTCTTATTAGTTGTTTTGGAATTTTACTGTAAGTTTGACCAATATAAATGCTATCAATATTGTAATGTCTCCCCATGGCAAAATAACTTCTAATAGTGTCATGATTTTCACAAGATACATCATCGAATATAAATATAAAAAATGGTTTAGCCTCGTTTGGCTCCATTATAGTTTCACTAGCATTAAACTTGTAGAAATTAACTTCAGGCACACTTGCGAGTACCTTATCCAATAATTGGTATTTGGGTTGTTGCAAAGATTTGGAAAAGATGTAAATGTTGTTGAAACGTAATCCTTTAGGATTTGTTATTAAGTTAAAAACCACATTCGTCTTTCCACAATTTGACGGTCCAGTTATTAAACATCTTATTGTGTTTGGCAGTAGTTCACCATGTTTTCCATGATTTAACTTGTCGTTGTCAACTGTTAATTCATCAATATTATTAATAAAAAATCGATCCTTTTGTTGCACAATCTCCATCTTGTGTAAAGGTTAAACACGTAATGACTTCACAAATTGCTATACCAAGTCTTTTGTAGGGATCCAAGAGTCTTCACTTTTATCAAATCCCAACCAACGTACTTTGACCTTATCCTTTTTTCTTTGTAAAATCTTTTCAACAAGATATACATCGCCGACTGATGATTTTAAGAACTCATGTCCGTAGAATCCACCTTCGAGTAATTCACCCTTGTTGTCCTTTAAGATGTAAGTTTCAGGTATTGTTGGTTGCACTTTATAGATTGTAAATACTTAATTAGTCCAGTTTGGCAGATACCTTTTACTAAATACTCCTTTGTATTTACTTATACGAACTTTATCATCAACTTTAAATGTTTTAGGCTGCATTTTTTCATGTTTAGGAGTTGTATTATTCCTAATACGTTTTAATACCATCTTAGCATTACCGCTATTTACTTGGTTAGGCTTCATACCAATGGTTCGATGATACTTGTTGTTATATTCTTTTATAAGTTGCGGTAAGATATCATACCAAACATATGATCCTCGTTTGGAAAATGTTTTATACATTGCTCCTTTTAATGTTCTATTGAATCTTTCTATTATTGAAGCTTTAACTTCAGAATTTGTTGAATAATGATTTATTTTATACTTCTTCATTAAAGCTGCAAAGTCTTTGTTAAAATACTCTTTCCCATCATCAGTTTGTAGATGTTTGATGTTGAATTTATTTCTTTGTATAGCCGTTTCCATAGCTTTTGTAACACTTTTACCAGTCTTGTCCTTTAGCGGTAAGGCATCAGCCACTTTAGTAAAACAGTCTATAATCGCTAAAATGTATTTGAATCCTTTATTCAACTTACCATGTGGTATCATTTCAATGAGATCGGCTTGGAAAAGATCATTCATTCCTTTTATAACTGTACTTCTTCTAGGAAATTTTCTTCTTGCTGGCTTATGAAGTTCATTTACAATTTTATTTTTTAAGTCTTCCATCTTCAGTTGTGTCTTCCACATCGCTTGTAAAGGTACTGATCTCTAGAATGGTTTATCCTCTTTTATATACGGTTAGGATATAGGTCAAGGCCATTTTATGTTTGTGTAAAAAAGAGGGAACATGACATTGGGCTTGTCATGTCCCCTCTTCTTTACGAAAGGAAAAAGGAAGAAGGTAAAGGACGAAGAAAAGGTTTACTGATCAATAGGGATTAGGGAATAGTGGCCGAATGGCAATGTGTTGATGTTATTTTCAAGAATGTGGCGTTTATCATCCTTATAACTTAATGCCCACTTTGTTTGCTTTACACTATACAGTATATGGTTGTAGCTTCTGATGGTGTTGAATGTTGCGGTTGTTTCCACATTTTGAAATAAACATCTTTTATAATGTTCAAACTGCACTTTTTTCTTTAGATATGAAGTCTTGATGCCTTTGGCTTTCTTCACCACTTGATGTTCATCCTTTTCACTGATGTACAGTTGGAATGAGTACAGTTTGGACATTAAAGCGACAACTTCTTCCATTGGTACACCATTTGTTTCGTCTTTAAACTTGCCCAACACCTTTTTATTTCTATTGTAGTCATAGTTGGGATGATCTTTAGGATAATCTGAAAAGTCAAAGTCAGTAGTATATACAAAAGTACGTAGATCTTCATACATGTCTTCTGTTCTTATCCAATAAATGAAAGCATCTGTATCCATATATGCTATCCCGATGTTTTCTCTTCCATAAAACTTCACCATCTTGTTGTAGTGAAAGTCATACATGTGGGTTTTAGAAATATCCAAAATAGACATTCCCACATATAGAGGACGATCCATTGTTATTGAGATTTTGTTCATGGTAACAGCTACAAGATTCTCGTTAATAATTACACTTGTTCCAAAGTTTGGTTTTTGTACTAACTTTTGCAACTTCTCCGGATCGCTTACTAATTTTACATCTTTATGTTTTCTTTTGTTTTCCAACGTTTTGCCAAATATTGAATTATTCATTAATTTGAAAAAGTCCTTTTGAAAAGCGGATGTTGCTGCAGTCCTTCTTCTTGTGTTGTTGTCGATGTATAGTTTTAACCAACAAGATTGATTAAATTGTATTGCTCTATTGATTCTTGTTATTTTCAATCCCAGTTCTATTGCTTGCTGTATTGTCCAATAATGAGCTACATATCTTGACTTGTTGGTTAACGTCATCATTAATTTGGGCCATCTACCAGTTGGTGATATTTCCGTCTTTGGCAATAGTGGTAAATCGTAGTGGTGGTCATGCAGTTGTTCAGGATATTCAAAGTCCACATCCAAAATGTAACCAATGTCTCCATCTTTGGGTATGTCCATTATATTGCCTATCGAATCTGGGTTCGCCCACTTAAAATTACCATATGGAAGAGGATTTGACATAGCCCATCCATATAGGTTATTTGCGTCAAAATAACCTAAGAATGTTGTTGGTTGTGACGCATCGAAGTTTGGGAGATATTTGTTGTTGGCTTTTACATGTCTAGTTACACTTTGTGTCAATCCTCCACGAACACCTGACTCTATCATCAAAACCATATCAATATCTGTAATAAGTTCAAGCCTACACTTTGTTTCTTTCAGCATAGCTTGCCATGCTAGTCCAGGTGATGTATAAGAATGAAGTGGGTCCAATCCATATGCTTCAAAACAGGTATCTCTAAATTCTTCCATTATATCACAAAGTAAAGTCACATCTAATTTAACATAAAAGTCGGAATATTCTCCCAATGTTGTCATTCCTAGTTCATTCCATACTTTACAAGCGTGTTGATAGTCCTCTTCACTGATGTCCTCTTCATACAACTTACTCTTGAAGGCTTCTCTTGGCGGAAGTGATGTTTCTTCAAATTTTTCCAAACAATTGATGTAATCATAGGGAAAAACACCTTTGCGGAGAACCAAATCCAATTTATCTTTACTTACAATCTTCATTGTTTCTATTAAATTTTCTTTCTTTAAGTTTTCAGTAAGTTTACTCAAGCTAGATGGCATAAAACGGTAAGAGTCTAGAAAACGTAACTTCATATTTCCAATTGTTTTACTAAAACTAATAAACTTTTCAGTAGTTTCCGCTATCACATCGATTTTTCCATCATCTCGTCCCAATTCCGGTATGATAAAATGTGCATCATAACCACTAAGGTTATGCAAAAATACAGGTATAAAGTTGCGAATTTGATAGTTAATATTACATCTGTTACATGCGGCACCTCTATAATAACCTGTTAGATGGTCATGATCACGTACCTTGTGATTTTCCAAAGTATATTCATTTTTACATAAATAACAATGGGTCGAATTTTCATACTGAATCTCTTCTTCTTCATCCATCGGTATCATTGGTACAATATCACTATACAATTTTTGTACATTTTCTGCTATCGAATATAAGTGGTCAAGGAAAATTTTAGAAGCATTTTCACCGCGATATATGACAGGTTTTGAAGTTAGATCATATTTCTTTAAATGATCTTCTGACAGTGTAGATTTAATTAATAAACAAAAACTGTTTGGATCATGCATTTGGTACTTAACACTTTGCTTGGCTTCATCATCATTATTTTCAATAGGAACAAGTGTAGATTCAAAATCCACATAAACAACAATGGGAATACGGTACTGATGAGATATCTTCTCAAATTTTAGCTCGGCCTTATCTGGTGATGGGGTGGGGGCGGGGGCGGGGGCGGGGGGGGGTTATGCATGAATGGGTTGAGGTCAAGGTCACCAAAAAATAATAATGATCCAAGGTGATGGAGGCGGCAATAACCGTCTCCACCACCCTGTGTTCCTCAAACACTCCCAATCCCAACCCAAAAAGTTACGTCTTGCGAGGGATCCCAATTTTTTTTGCCCGCACGCACTTTGGCGATCCAGTTTGGTGAGCTGTGATACGGGCGGCCAGTCTCGGGCCATTTGGCACTGGGCTTGACCATGTGGTAGTTAGGGACACTGGAACAGCTAGTGCAAGACGCAACTCTAACCTCCCACCCTTAATCTAAACCCGCCCAAACATATTTTTGCCTGACCAAAATTAAAAACAAAAATCAAAAACAATAAAAATATGCGCTACCTACGGCACAACGCGCATGTCCCACCCATATTTAATGAAGTTCAATCCAACTTCTTAAAGTTACATTTAAATTTAAATTTAATCTACCCATCCTAACAGCTAGCTGTGAAATGTAAAAAATTATTAGTACACAGATAAACAAACACAGACATAGATACACACATACACACACACACACACACCATAAACCAATACTTAAAATTAAAAACACATTTTTTAAACATAAATAATACCATAACACACCTTAATGCTAACATCGCAATGCGCAAGTTAAACCTTAAAACTAACACATCTTAAGACTAAAACCAAATAACACTTTACATAAAACCATAGACACACACACACACACACACACACACACACACACACACACACACACACACACACACACACACACACACACACACACACACACACACACACACAACTAATATTAAATAATAATAGCCTAACCACAAGAGTAACTCAAATATATATCGGCCGCTTATACATTTGAGTTGCCCTCTGAGTTCGGAACAACCATCGCGTCCGACGAATTGTTCCGAACTAACTCAGCGATAGTCGCCAAAGAGGTTCTCGGCTCACAAAGTGGTGGGGGGCCTGGAGGGGTTTGAGGGGCGCGGAACTTTCCAGTAAGGTCAGTGGAAAATCCCCAACGGATGTGCTTTGTTACATGTGGGTCGCCCCTAACGCAGGTGGAGCCTTGTGCCTCTTAATTAGCATTAGATAACATCTAATTAAATCCGCTGACAAGTACATCCGCTGACAGCTACATGCGCAGCTTTCCCCGTCGCGTGCGTGACAGCATAACTATCGCAGTTTGTTATCTGCCCTCTTCCGCCGCTTAATTATAGTTCCAACGGAAATTAATCGCCGGTACACGCAGCCTGTGGGAGGGGGCGGGGGCTGGGGCGGGGGGGGGCTTCCGGTTTCCGGTCCGGTCGGGGGGCGGGGGGGGGGTCATGCATGAGTAACCATCCGCATGTATATAAACGACGGGAAGCTCGCGCGCATCCCATATAGGGAGCTGACACCCCAACGGTAAACAACCAATCCGTGAGTTCATACCACATAGTACTTTAACACACTATTTATTTTAACATTTTTATTATTTTTACACTATTTCTTAACACTACATCAGTTATTTTATATATCTTAATTTTATTTTCGTGTCGAGTTTCCATTTTTTTTAACTAAAATATGCTAATTAACATCATGTGCAGGAAACTGACACTGATTAATTGCAGGTTCCATTCTTACACACCTGTTTCCTCCTTAATATGCAAATTACTCTCTTACTTTAACAACACTTAAACTCTAACCGCTACTTCTCGGTCATATTAATATAATTAGTGCTACACTACGGGATTTACCTGTGCAATAGTGCACGCTATGTTTCCTGCACGTCTGCAGGTAATACACCTTACAATCATATACTTAATGCTACATTACACAAGACATTTCTTGCACACCTGCAGGTAATACACTTGCTGACCGTCTACTATTATAATTATTGCTACAGTACGAGAGAGACATTTCTTGCACACCTGCAGCTTATACACTTTACAACCGTTTAATATTAAAATTATTGCTATACTACAATGGTTACCTGTTCAATCACAGTTGTGGTCCCCCCACTTGATTATCCACAGAGCAATACTTGCAATCCTACAACTGAATAATTAATTAACTTCCGCGATCACCAGTACTTTTTTAAACTATCCGTCTCTTCCTCTGACTCTTGTGACCGTAGCCGCAGCCAACTGACAAATAACCGAGCTCTCCCGAACCTCGCTCTTTTATGCGGTTTTCTCGGGGAGGGGGTTGGAGGGGCGTCGCACGTGACTCATCGATCGCATAAAAAGGGGTGTTGCTGCCGCGCGCGCGCCATTTTGGTGGCGGAATCGGTCGGGTGAGGTACTATCCGTTAGTCTCTTGCGCTTTTATAACTAACGCTTGTTACTCTAAAATGTGTTTGCACTTAATATGCTAATTAGTCTTTATATTTGTGCACAGGGCATTTCCTGCACACCTGCAGGTGATACACCTTACAACGGTCTACTATTATACTTGTTGCTACAATACAAGATTTACCTGTCCAATTGGCAATTGTAATCCCACTTAGTTGTGCACGGGATATTTCTTGCACACCAGCAGATCATACACTTTACAACCGTCTAATATTATAGTTATTGCTACGGTACAAGTATTCCTACTTATTCATGCACGGAACATTACTTGCAATCCTGCACCTGAATAATTAATTAACTTCTGCGGCTACCAATACTTTTTTTCGCCTATATGTTTCCCCTGCTACAACCTTTCGCGGCGCCGCCCGACAAATAACTGAGCTCTCCGAAGTTCTGTTCTTTTATGTCATCCTCTCAGGGGAGGGGTTGGGGGGGGGAGGGGGGGGGGAGGGGGGGGAGGGGGGGGGAGGGGGGGGGGCCGCACAACCCCCATATAACGGGCATCGGTACCGCGCGCGCGTCATTATAGTGGCGATAGGGCAACAGTAAACAACTATCCGCAAGTCTCTAACACCTAGTCTAACACTTTTTTACTTACACTTTTTTACTCTAACATATGTTTGCACTTATTATGCTAATTAGTCTCTATATATTCAGACACACTCGCGGGCGCCGGTCATATACTCGCCGATTGTCGGAGAGTACACATCTCCCCTTCGTGTATTATCATGGCTTCGCACTCTTTACAACTAAAGCTTTTACGCACAAAACATATTTTACAGAAACAATCTAACTCCACAGTTTCTAAACCACGTACTACATTGGCTAAGCTTAAGAAATACTACAGTTTTCACCCGTTGTACTTTGCAAAACCTAGCCTGTGCAACACTGCATACTGTACTGATACTGTTTTGCACGCTGTCTTAACTGACATGCTGCAGTATCAACATTTCAATCTTGTTACACCTATTGACGACGCTATCCTATTATTCTTATTCACTATATTACCGGGTTTATATGATCGTTCTTCCTTGGACACATGTCTCATTCTACTGTATCAACTCGCACTGTAAACACCTAGGAGCTCTCCTATCATGCAACTATTATTTTAATTTAATTTTAAAAATAAATTAAAACCTCCCGCGGCGCGGCGCCGCCCCACCCAAACCCCACCGAGCCCCTGCGGCTCCCACTTTTTTAAAACCCCCTCCGGATGACCTTGACCCACTTCCCAAACCCATCCATCACTGTCACCCCCACCCCACACTTCCAACCCCACACCTGCCACTTCCAACCGCTGACCTTGACCTGAGCCAGGAGTGGCCAAAAGACACTACTTACAGTGTTGAACAATGTAACTTTTAATATACAAGGATATACTTAAAAGCTAATACCTACATTTATTGACCTATTATAAAAATATAGTGAATATTTTAGTTTGACATTATTATTAGTGATTAAGGGTTTATGATTTTGGCCTGGCAATCTTAGTACCTAACTATCATTGAATATGGATGGGTATCCACCCAAATCTCAGCTGTGTTGTGTTAAATAAGTATGCACGCTAAAATAGAAAGAATGAAAAAGTCATTCTTTGTTCAGAGTGAATGCGTGTTCATTCCAAAAGAATGAAAAGTAACTCGTGAAAGAACGGAAAACCTCCACTCTTTCTAAAGAGTGAAAATATCCACTATTTAAATAAATGGATTTTCACCTTTTCAATAGATGGTTTCTCAGTCACTCTATCAAAGAGTGATTTCCTTACAGAATCAGAAGACCGCCATCTTTAACGGGTCCGGGACAATTTATATGCGTTATTTATATTAAGTATTGGGAAACGTTTTGTGTGTTTGCATGGCTATGGCTAAAACTTCAAGTCAGCTCTGAAATCAATCATCGAAAGCATTCACCTCCAAAAAAATCTTCCTCCTCGGCATTGGTGTCACGTCACGACGGTGTCTCTTTCCAGAAGCTTTCCCTCCTCAATAGTTAGCAAGCACAGCACAACTAGGTAAGTTTAGATGAAGTAATTTAGTTCTATATGCAAACATACTCTATTATTAACAGGAGGATATTGTGTAGTATACAAGACTGAGAATCACTTATAATGAAGACAAAGCCACCTTACCTTTGTACACTTTGTCTTGTAGGTTATCATCGAGGTTCAGTTCAGTAGGTTTTAATAGAATAATATTAACATAAATAACAAAATAAAGGACAAATTTTAACTAAGTTAATGAAGCCTAAAACATTATCAAAGAACAACTTATTCAATGATAGTTAGGTACTAAGATTGCCAGGCCAAAATCATAAACCCTTAATCACTAATAATAATGTCAAACTAAAATATTCACTATATTTTTATAATAGGTCAATAAATGTAGGTATTAGCTTTTAAGTATATCCTTGTATATTAAAAGTTACATTGTTCAACACTGTAAGTAGTGTCTTTTGGCCACTCCTGGCTCAGGTCAAGGTCAGCGGTTGGAAGTGGCAGGTGTGGGGTTGGAAGTGTGGGGTGGGGGTGACAGTGATGGATGGGTTTGGGAAGTGGGTCAAGGTCATCCGGAGGGGGTTTTAAAAAAGTGGGAGCCGCAGGGGCTCGGTGGGGTTTGGGTGGGGCGGCGCCGGGCCGCGGGAGGTTTTAATTTATTTTTAAAATTAAATTAAAATAATAGTTGCATGATAGGAGAGCTCCTAGGTGTTTACAGTGCGAGTTGATACAGTAGAATGAGACATGTGTCCAAGGAAGAACGATCATATAAACCCGGTAATATAGTGAATAAGAATAATAGGATAGCGTCGTCAATAGGTGTAACAAGATTGAAATGTTGATACTGCAGCATGTCAGTTAAGACAGCGTGCAAAACAGTATCAGTACAGTATGCAGTGTTGCACAGGCTAGGTTTTGCAAAGTACAACGGGTGAAAACTGTAGTATTTCTTAAGCTTAGCCAATGTAGTACGTGGTTTAGAAACTGTGGAGTTAGATTGTTTCTGTAAAATATGTTTTGTGCGTAAAAGCTTTAGTTGTAAAGAGTGCGAAGCCATGATAATACACGAAGGGGAGATGTGTACTCTCCGACAATCGGCGAGTATATGACCGGCGCCCGCGAGTGTGTCTGAATATATAGAGACTAATTAGCATAATAAGTGCAAACATATGTTAGAGTAAAAAAGTGTAAGTAAAAAAGTGTTAGACTAGGTGTTAGAGACTTGCGGATAGTTGTTTACTGTTGCCCTATCGCCACTATAATGACGCGCGCGCGGTACCGATGCCCGTTATATGGGGGTTGTGCGGCCCCCCCCTCCCCCCCCTCCCCCCCCAACCCCTCCCCTGAGAGGATGACATAAAAGAACAGAACTTCGGAGAGCTCAGTTATTTGTCGGGCGGCGCCGCGAAAGGTTGTAGCAGGGGAAACATATAGGCGAAAAAAAGTATTGGTAGCCGCAGAAGTTAATTAATTATTCAGGTGCAGGATTGCAAGTAATGTTCCGTGCATGAATAAGTAGGAATACTTGTACCGTAGCAATAACTATAATATTAGACGGTTGTAAAGTGTATGATCTGCTGGTGTGCAAGAAATATCCCGTGCACAACTAAGTGGGATTACAAATGCCAATTGGACAGGTAAATCTTGTATTGTAGCAACAAGTATAATAGTAGACCGTTGTAAGGTGTATCACCTGCAGGTGTGCAGGAAATGCCCTGTGCACAAATATAAAGACTAATTAGCATATTAAGTGCAAACACATTTTAGAGTAACAAGCGTTAGTTATAAAAGCGCAAGAGACTAACGGATAGTACCTCACCCGACCGATTCCGCCACCAAAATGGCGCGCGCGGCAGCAACACCCCTTTTTATGCGATCGATGAGTCACGTGCGACGCCCCTCCAACCCCCTCCCCGAGAAAACCGCATAAAAGAGCGAGGTTCGGGAGAGCTCGGTTATTTGTCAGTTGGCTGCGGCTACGGTCACAAGAGTCAGAGGAAGAGACGGATAGTTTAAAAAAGTACTGGTGATCGCGGAAGTTAATTAATTATTCAGTTGTAGGATTGCAAGTATTGCTCTGTGGATAATCAAGTGGGGGGACCACAACTGTGATTGAACAGGTAACCATTGTAGTATAGCAATAATTTTAATATTAAACGGTTGTAAAGTGTATAAGCTGCAGGTGTGCAAGAAATGTCTCTCTCGTACTGTAGCAATAATTATAATAGTAGACGGTCAGCAAGTGTATTACCTGCAGGTGTGCAAGAAATGTCTTGTGTAATGTAGCATTAAGTATATGATTGTAAGGTGTATTACCTGCAGACGTGCAGGAAACATAGCGTGCACTATTGCACAGGTAAATCCCGTAGTGTAGCACTAATTATATTAATATGACCGAGAAGTAGCGGTTAGAGTTTAAGTGTTGTTAAAGTAAGAGAGTAATTTGCATATTAAGGAGGAAACAGGTGTGTAAGAATGGAACCTGCAATTAATCAGTGTCAGTTTCCTGCACATGATGTTAATTAGCATATTTTAGTTAAAAAAAATGGAAACTCGACACGAAAATAAAATTAAGATATATAAAATAACTGATGTAGTGTTAAGAAATAGTGTAAAAATAATAAAAATGTTAAAATAAATAGTGTGTTAAAGTACTATGTGGTATGAACTCACGGATTGGTTGTTTACCGTTGGGGTGTCAGCTCCCTATATGGGATGCGCGCGAGCTTCCCGTCGTTTATATACATGCGGATGGTTACTCATGCATGACCCCCCCCCCCGCCCCCCGACCGGACCGGAAACCGGAAGCCCCCCCCCGCCCCAGCCCCCGCCCCCTCCCACAGGCTGCGTGTACCGGCGATTAATTTCCGTTGGAACTATAATTAAGCGGCGGAAGAGGGCAGATAACAAACTGCGATAGTTATGCTGTCACGCACGCGACGGGGAAAGCTGCGCATGTAGCTGTCAGCGGATGTACTTGTCAGCGGATTTAATTAGATGTTATCTAATGCTAATTAAGAGGCACAAGGCTCCACCTGCGTTAGGGGCGACCCACATGTAACAAAGCACATCCGTTGGGGATTTTCCACTGACCTTACTGGAAAGTTCCGCGCCCCTCAAACCCCTCCAGGCCCCCCACCACTTTGTGAGCCGAGAACCTCTTTGGCGACTATCGCTGAGTTAGTTCGGAACAATTCGTCGGACGCGATGGTTGTTCCGAACTCAGAGGGCAACTCAAATGTATAAGCGGCCGATATATATTTGAGTTACTCTTGTGGTTAGGCTATTATTATTTAATATTAGTTGTGTGTGTGTGTGTGTGTGTGTGTGTGTGTGTGTGTGTGTGTGTGTGTGTGTGTGTGTGTGTGTGTGTGTGTGTGTGTGTGTGTGTGTGTCTATGGTTTTATGTAAAGTGTTATTTGGTTTTAGTCTTAAGATGTGTTAGTTTTAAGGTTTAACTTGCGCATTGCGATGTTAGCATTAAGGTGTGTTATGGTATTATTTATGTTTAAAAAATGTGTTTTTAATTTTAAGTATTGGTTTATGGTGTGTGTGTGTGTGTGTGTGTATGTGTGTATCTATGTCTGTGTTTGTTTATCTGTGTACTAATAATTTTTTACATTTCACAGCTAGCTGTTAGGATGGGTAGATTAAATTTAAATTTAAATGTAACTTTAAGAAGTTGGATTGAACTTCATTAAATATGGGTGGGACATGCGCGTTGTGCCGTAGGTAGCGCATATTTTTATTGTTTTTGATTTTTGTTTTTAATTTTGGTCAGGCAAAAATATGTTTGGGCGGGTTTAGATTAAGGGTGGGAGGTTAGAGTTGCGTCTTGCACTAGCTGTTCCAGTGTCCCTAACTACCACATGGTCAAGCCCAGTGCCAAATGGCCCGAGACTGGCCGCCCGTATCACAGCTCACCAAACTGGATCGCCAAAGTGCGTGCGGGCAAAAAAAATTGGGATCCCTCGCAAGACGTAACTTTTTGGGTTGGGATTGGGAGTGTTTGAGGAACACAGGGTGGTGGAGACGGTTATTGCCGCCTCCATCACCTTGGATCATTATTATTTTTTGGTGACCTTGACCTCAACCCATTCATGCATAACCCCCCCCCGCCCCCGCCCCCGCCCCCGCCCCATCACCAGATAAGGCCGAGCTAAAATTTGAGAAGATATCTCATCAGTACCGTATTCCCATTGTTGTTTATGTGGATTTTGAATCTACACTTGTTCCTATTGAAAATAATGATGATGAAGCCAAGAAAAGTGTTAAGTACCAAATGCATGATCCAAACAGTTTTTGTTTATTAATTAAATCTACACTGTCAGAAGATCATTTAAAGAAATATGATCTAACTTCAAAACCTGTCATATATCGCGGTGAAAATGCTTCTAAAATTTTCCTTGACCACTTATATTCGATAGCAGAAAATGTACAAAAATTGTATAGTGATATTGTACCAATGATACCGATGGATGAAGAAGAAGAGATTCAGTATGAAAATTCGACCCATTGTTATTTATGTAAAAATGAATATACTTTGGAAAATCACAAGGTACGTGATCATGACCATCTAACAGGTTATTATAGAGGTGCCGCATGTAACAGATGTAATATTAACTATCAAATTCGCAACTTTATACCTGTAATTTTGCATAACCTTAGTGGTTATGATGCACATTTTATCATACCGGAATTGGGACGAGATGATGGAAAAATCGATGTGATAGCGGAAACTACTGAAAAGTTTATTAGTTTTAGTAAAACAATTGGAAATATGAAGTTACGTTTTCTAGACTCTTACCGTTTTATGCCATCTAGCTTGAGTAAACTTACTGAAAACTTAAAGAAAGAAAATTTAATAGAAACAATGAAGATTGTAAGTAAAGATAAATTGGATTTGGTTCTCCGCAAAGGTGTTTTTCCCTATGATTACATCAATTGTTTGGAAAAATTTGAAGAAACATCACTTCCGCCAAGAGAAGCCTTCAAGAGTAAGTTGTATGAAGAGGACATCAGTGAAGAGGACTATCAACACGCTTGTAAAGTATGGAATGAACTAGGAATGACAACATTGGGAGAATATTCCGACTTTTATGTTAAATTAGATGTGACTTTACTTTGTGATATAATGGAAGAATTTAGAGATACCTGTTTTGAAGCATATGGATTGGACCCACTTCATTCTTATACATCACCTGGACTAGCATGGCAAGCTATGCTGAAAGAAACAAAGTGTAGGCTTGAACTTATTACAGATATTGATATGGTTTTGATGATAGAGTCAGGTGTTCGTGGAGGATTGACACAAAGTGTAACTAGACATGTAAAAGCCAACAACAAATATCTCCCAAACTTCGATGCGTCACAACCAACAACATTCTTAGGTTATTTTGACGCAAATAACCTATATGGATGGGCTATGTCAAATCCTCTTCCATATGGTAATTTTAAGTGGGCGAACCCAGATTCGATAGGCAATATAATGGACATACCCAAAGATGGAGACATTGGTTACATTTTGGATGTGGACTTTGAATATCCTGAACAACTGCATGACCACCACTACGATTTACCACTATTGCCAAAGACGGAAATATCACCAACTGGTAGATGGCCCAAATTAATGATGACGTTAACCAACAAGTCAAGATATGTAGCTCATTATTGGACAATACAGCAAGCAATAGAACTGGGATTGAAAATAACAAGAATCAATAGAGCAATACAATTTAATCAATCTTGTTGGTTAAAACTATACATCGACAACAACACAAGAAGAAGGACTGCAGCAACATCCGCTTTTCAAAAGGACTTTTTCAAATTAATGAAAAATTCAATATTTGGCAAAACGTTGGAAAACAAAAGAAAACATAAAGATGTAAAATTAGTAAGCGATCCGGAGAAGTTGCAAAAGTTAGTACAAAAACCAAACTTTGGAACAAGTGTAATTATTAACGAGAATCTTGTAGCTGTTACCATGAACAAAATCTCAATAACAATGGATCGTCCTCTATATGTGGGAATGTCTATTTTGGATATTTCTAAAACCCACATGTATGACTTTCACTACAACAAGATGGTGAAGTTTTATGGAAGAGAAAACATCGGGATAGCATATATGGATACAGATGCTTTCATTTATTGGATAAGAACAGAAGACATGTATGAAGATCTACGTACTTTTGTATATACTACTGACTTTGACTTTTCAGATTATCCTAAAGATCATCCCAACTATGACTACAATAGAAATAAAAAGGTGTTGGGCAAGTTTAAAGACGAAACAAATGGTGTACCAATGGAAGAAGTTGTCGCTTTAATGTCCAAACTGTACTCATTCCAACTGTACATCAGTGAAAAGGATGAACATCAAGTGGTGAAGAAAGCCAAAGGCATCAAGACTTCATATCTAAAGAAAAAAGTGCAGTTTGAACATTATAAAAGATGTTTATTTCAAAATGTGGAAACAACCGCAACATTCAACACCATCAGAAGCTACAACCATATACTGTATAGTGTAAAGCAAACAAAGTGGGCATTAAGTTATAAGGATGATAAACGCCACATTCTTGAAAATAACATCAACACATTGCCATTCGGCCACTATTCCCTAATCCCTATTGATCAGTAAACCTTTTCTTCGTCCTTTACCTTCTTCCTTTTTCCTTTCGTAAAGAAGAGGGGACATGACAAGCCCAATGTCATGTTCCCTCTTTTTTACACAAACATAAAATGGCCTTGACCTATATCCTAACCGTATATAAAAGAGGATAAACCATTCTAGAGATCAGTACCTTTACAAGCGATGTGGAAGACACAACTGAAGATGGAAGACTTAAAAAATAAAATTGTAAATGAACTTCATAAGCCAGCAAGAAGAAAATTTCCTAGAAGAAGTACAGTTATAAAAGGAATGAATGATCTTTTCCAAGCCGATCTCATTGAAATGATACCACATGGTAAGTTGAATAAAGGATTCAAATACATTTTAGCGATTATAGACTGTTTTACTAAAGTGGCTGATGCCTTACCGCTAAAGGACAAGACTGGTAAAAGTGTTACAAAAGCTATGGAAACGGCTATACAAAGAAATAAATTCAACATCAAACATCTACAAACTGATGATGGGAAAGAGTATTTTAACAAAGACTTTGCAGCTTTAATGAAGAAGTATAAAATAAATCATTATTCAACAAATTCTGAAGTTAAAGCTTCAATAATAGAAAGATTCAATAGAACATTAAAAGGAGCAATGTATAAAACATTTTCCAAACGAGGATCATATGTTTGGTATGATATCTTACCGCAACTTATAAAAGAATATAACAACAAGTATCATCGAACCATTGGTATGAAGCCTAACCAAGTAAATAGCGGTAATGCTAAGATGGTATTAAAACGTATTAGGAATAATACAACTCCTAAACATGAAAAAATGCAGCCTAAAACATTTAAAGTTGATGATAAAGTTCGTATAAGTAAATACAAAGGAGTATTTAGTAAAAGGTATCTGCCAAACTGGACTAATTAAGTATTTACAATCTATAAAGTGCAACCAACAATACCTGAAACTTACATCTTAAAGGACAACAAGGGTGAATTACTCGAAGGTGGATTCTACGGACATGAGTTCTTAAAATCATCAGTCGGCGATGTATATCTTGTTGAAAAGATTTTACAAAGAAAAAAGGATAAGGTGAAAGTACGTTGGTTGGGATTTGATAAAAGTGAAGACTCTTGGATCCCTACAAAAGACTTGGTATAGCAATTTGTGAAGTCATTACGTGTTTAACCTTTACACAAGATGGAGATTGTGCAACAAAAGGATCGATTTTTTATTAATAATATTGATGAATTAACAGTTGACAACGACAAGTTAAATCATGGAAAACATGGTGAACTACTGCCAAACACAATAAGATGTTTAATAACTGGACCGTCAAATTGTGGAAAGACGAATGTGGTTTTTAACTTAATAACAAATCCTAAAGGATTACGTTTCAACAACATTTACATCTTTTCCAAATCTTTGCAACAACCCAAATACCAATTATTGGATAAGGTACTCGCAAGTGTGCCTGAAGTTAATTTCTACAAGTTTAATGCTAGTGAAACTATAATGGAGCCAAACGAGGCTAAACCATTTTTTATATTTATATTCGATGATGTATCTTGTGAAAATCATGACACTATTAGAAGTTATTTTGCCATGGGGAGACATTACAATATTGATAGCATTTATATTGGTCAAACTTACAGTAAAATTCCAAAACAACTAATAAGAGATAATGCAAATCTACTTATTGTCTTCAAGCAGGATGAAACAAATTTAAAGCACATATATAATGATCATGTAAATGCAGACATGTCATTTGATAAATTTAAAGAAATGTGTGGCAAAGCATGGGCTGAAAAATATGGATTTCTAGTTATTATGAAAGAAGAAGCTATAAAAAATGGAAGATATCGTATAGGGTTGGATAAATTTGTATTAATCCATTGAACGATTGATGATACGTTTAGTAATAGATTGGTCTTCGCAGCGTAAACATGGTGAACCAAGAAAAACTATTAAAAGAAATAAAATCACTGAGTGACTCGATTAGACTTAAAAATCGAGCATTAAGAATGGGTTTGAATGAAAGAGAAGAATTTCTGGAGACTACATTTAAGCCTATTACAGAACCTTTAAAACAGATAACAGAAACTATTGGTAAACCTCATTATGAAGGAGATGTTTTGCTACCTGTTTCTAAATTTGAAGTAAAAAGTTTAAAAAAGGAAGAAGATGATGATTCTTACACAAGTGATAGTGAAGTTTCTCAAAAAGAAGAAGAAACAAGACAGGAAGAACCAGAAATAAATATTGAAAAAGAAGAAGAACAAGAACAACATATACCTGAAGCAGAACAATCAATTCCAAATCTAACAAAATTAAGTAGTGATATATTGCAACAAGGACCTCTTGGAAGAAAGTATATCATGAAGATGTTACATGAAATAAAAGATAACCCAAAGTTACACAAGTCACATGTATATGGTGCCAGAATTGATGGAAATGAATTAAAAATAGGAGATTCAAAAGTATATTTGACTAAAGATGATGATATTGTTATTGGTGAGCATAAATATAAAGGAACAAAAGGATTATTTGAACTGATTTTCAAAAATATACCTATAAGATATACGCTTCAAGATTTAAATACTTTTAAAGAAATTTTGCAAAATACTAATGCTCATAAGAAGAATTACTCCAAAGATTCAATGATAAATAGAACACGTGCAACTAAATATACGGTTGTAATAAAAAGATTGTTTCCCCTGAAAAAACTACCAACATTACGAACTGCACCAGCTGTGAAGAAACCGCTTAAGAGGAAGTCATTATCACTTATGGACTTATCACTTATTGATGAATATGGTAAAAAGAAAAAAGGAGAAACTTCGACATCTGGTAAAGGTTTAATGAAAAACCTATATAATACAAATGTGATTTACTATAATGATATAAACAAATTGGTTGATAGAATGAGACTATTACATGAAGCCATGGAAGCTGGTCATACAGGTTTAAATAATGAATGGGTGGCTTTAGTTGACGAACTTCGAAATCGTGGAATAGTTGTATAAATCATCACGAATATATAAGAGAGCTGTGAGCATACAGTGGATCAGTTCAATCATGAGCGTCGACAAGTTCGGACGGTACTCCGGGCTAGGAGTACAAGGAGGAGAAAACAGAAAAAGAAGTGGATTGCCTCAAACACCTGAAGGTGACTATGATATGAGTAACAAACGTTTAAAATTTGTTAAAGACCCAGAAGAAGATACTGATGGAGCGAATTTAAAGACAGTAAAAGAGGCTACTTCAACATCATTGAAATTAGACAAGAATACTTACGATGTTAAATCACATAGAATAATTAATGTTGGTAAACCAACTGACAGTTCTGATGCAATTACTAAAGAGTATTTATCATCTGAACTTTCAAATACTTTAAAATTACAATGGGGTAATAATTTAAAAGATGGACAGACATATGATGCTGGAAATCATAGAATAACCAACGTGGCAAATCCAAAAAATGATAAAGATTCAGTTAATAAAGAATATTTACATTCTATAATGCCGGAAAAGACTCAACGCGGATTTTCTTTTTATAAATTTATAATAAATGACATTGGATACCCAAAGGAAGATGGGGATGCTGTAAACCTGAAATACATCAAGGACAACTGTATTTTACAAGATGGTGATGAAATCGATTGTCATGGGAAAGTGTTGTCAAATGTAAAGTTCGCTTCTCAACCAAAAGACGCTGTTACTATGGAACAATTATCTAAAGAATTAAAAAGGGGAACATCGAATTTTGTAAAACATGAAGATTCCGTGCTAAAGCGAGGAGATACATTTATACATGGAAATGAAAAGTTTGATTTAATGCAAGGAAATAATGATGAATGGGATGCAGGACATAAAACAATAACAAATGGAAGATTTGGTATAAAAGATACAGATGTACCTCTAATGGTGCAAACATTAATTGCGAGTGGTGGTACATTAGGTACATACAATGGTCGTAATAGAAGAATAAAAGATATTTATCCTGGTTATGAAGATGATGATTGTGTTACATTGAGACAAACAATAACTTGGGATAAACACTTTGGGACCAAATATGATGCAAAGATGAAGAAAATAATTAATATTTTACCAGGAGAAGATTTAAATGATGCTGCTACTATTGGACAAGTCATAACAACGTCGAAAAGTGATTCGACTGCTTACACGAGTAATGATAAACGTATTATGCAGTTACACGATCCCCAACATCCAAAAGATGCTGTAACTTTAGACTGTTTAATAAGAATAGTGGGCAATTTACTTATCGATACCCACAATCATATAGCTAGTACAACGAGTCATGTGATGATTCAACCCGATGAACGAGAAGCTTGGATTAAAAATAGAATTATAAATCAGTATATAATTAATTTGAATAATTAAGTATTTAAATATAAAAATTGTGCATGTGTTATTCATTTATGTAAAGCAGCTCGTGGAGTAAACACGCTGGTTATATAAGACGACATAATGAAGACCGCAACGCTCAGTCGTCGTCAAGACAGCGGCAAGAAAGGACGTGGTATAACATCAGCTGCGTTATCCCTGCTAAGACGGATTCCTGTTGGTGCTGTTCTAAATCGAGCAATAGACGCTTTACCATACGAATTTCATCTGCCCGGAGGCTATCAATATTGTGGACCCGGAACTAAGTTGGCAAAACGTTTAGCAAGAGGAGATCCTGGAATTAATAAATTAGATCAAGCTTGCAAAGAACACGATATAGCGTATTCCAAGTTTGCAGATTCAACAAATAGATCAATAGCGGATAGAGCGCTAGCGGAAAAAGCTTGGCAAAGGGTTAAATCAAGTGACGCCAGTATTGCGGAAAAAGCAGCAGCTTGGGCAGTGACAACAGCCATGAAGACGAAAGCTAAGTTTGGTGGTGGAAGACGACGCGGGAGAAAACCTAGTAAAAAAGAAGCTGCAAAAAGAGGCGGGAACATCAAAAGAAGACGTCGCACTAACCCTAAAAGGAAAGTCAAGAAAACATCCATATGGTCAATGGTAAAAAACGGATCGGGTCTTTACTTAAGACCGTACCGTGTGTATTAAATGAGAAGAATAAATTGATAATTCCAAATGAAGCATTAACAAACTATCAACTGTCAAAATATGTGAAATGTTTAAGAATACCATTCTTCAGAGGAGTTTTTATGAAAGATACATTACCAAATAGAGTGTGGAAAAATGAAACTGGAATAGTAAACTTAGACTCTAATTATGGACCAGGTACTCATTGGGTATGTTATAAAAAACTTGGAGAAAATGTTTACTACTTTGATAGTTTTGGAAATTTACCGCCACCAAAAGAACTTCAACATTATTTTCGGGACTCCAAGAATATATTCTACAGCTACAAAAGAGAGCAACCTAGCAATACAGAAATATGCGGACATTTATGTTTAGAGTTCCTAGCGAAGAGCGTCAGTCAGCTTTAAGATGTCATCGTATACAGTGTCGCTGAGCGGAAATTCGTCAACATTGAAAAGTACACTTTTCCCAGCGTTACGTTTATCTACGGACAAACTATGGGAAGCAGCATTATTGGATTTGACTACATACAATTCAATTCCCAATGTTACAGAAGGAAAAAATAATTTACTACATTATTATGAGAGTAAAGATGAAAAAGGAAATTATTCACAATTGAAAATAATTCCATTATCTACAGGAGCATATGAAATAGACGATATAAACCAAGTATTACAAAAAAAGCTTGGAGAAGAAAATATTTCTATAAAAGGTAATAATAATACATTAAAAGCAGAAATAACTTCAAAGTATTATAGTAGTTCCTGGTTTTAAAATAGTTGAGAAGCCACAAAACCTGATATACCTACCGTTAAACACCAGTTTCATTTCAGACATCGTACTGAACATATTGGATCAAGACGGCATTAGTGTTGACTTTAGAGGAGAAACAATAACTATACGGTTACATATCAGAGCAGCAACATAAAGAATTTTTGTACAATTTTTCTAACAAATTTTGTTACATTTCATTATTGTTTCAATACCAGTCCAATACCGAATAACCAATAATACCCATGTTAAAAAATTTCAATTTCCAAAATCGTTTTCGTAAACAAAAATGAATTTTTGTACTTTTAAGTTACAAAACTTATTTTTGTGCCCAAATACGCGTAAATAAAGCTTTCAAGAAAAATCTACCTGTTACATTTTGAGAAAAGGTTAAAACCTCAGATAAGACACTCTTCGTATTAAAGATGATATTGTGTTGATTTTTCAGTATCAGTTCAATTTGCTTCTGTTCAGCTTTTAACATAAGTGTTTGTTTGTTTAACTACCAACAGCTGTTTTATTTAGCAATTCAATATAATTTGTTCCCCATGTTAATCTTATGGACGAAAAATGAAACTTTGGGGGGTTCCCATGAGCTTCAGAATTAAAATATCAAAAAACCAAAACCTTATTGCAAAACTACGAACTGAGACCATTCTTTTGACACCTCAAACGTTAAAATTGGTCCAGGAATAAGGGAGGAGTAGTGTTAACAAAAAAAGGGCATCACGTATTATATATATAGATATATATAGAATAGATTCTTAACGAATAATTAACTGGCCATATGATGCACATTCTAAAAGGTTAGCAACGAACAAACAAATATTCGGAAGAACTTTGTTCGGTGAACATGTTCGCCCAGTGCGGACGGGGTTATAAATTTCTCATATATTTCAGCTAACATGGGGAGTAAAGGGATCGTCTTGAAATTTTTAAGTTATTTTGTGGACCAGATTTATGCACTGGAATGTCTACTGCCCCTTAAAGTCTTGCAGAAAAAAACCCACTTTAAAAATTAAAGTTCGTCAAATACACCAAAACATTAATTATATTAGGATGAATAGTCCCAAACAATGAGCAACTCAACCCATCTAACCCAGTTAAAGAATTAATCACATAAGCTATATCCTTAGCAGTTATTGGACCTAAAAACATTAAATTTTCTTCCATTCGGTTAAACGTTCTTTTGAATGTAAGTTATAGAAACTATGACACATTTATTCATAGGAAAATTATCGTCAATGCTCGAAAATAATTAATAAACCCATCGCACAGACTTAGCGGATCTGAAATATTTATCTCATTAATATTCAAGCAAGCAATGCTATCCTTTTAGCGAATTTCCTATAAGGAATAAGCTATTACCGTAGGTCTCATGGTAAGACCTAAGCCTGGGACCATGTTACTTTTTTGTTATGAGGTGCCCAGAGACCAAAAATAATATAATTAATACGCGGTTATAGTTATGAAAACACTCCAAATCTGACCTTCAGTACAATTCTGACCTGAGTGGGTCAAAATTGTACACATAGGGTCAAAATTGTACTGTTTTCATAATTGTAAGTATTGCAAAAATTACTTGATGGATTGTTGTTACTTTCATTATTTCTGGCATCGTTTGGTGGCGTTAGTGGATACAATGTGTATGTTGTATCTGTCCTATCCTTTCGTGCGTGTGTGTATAGGCCTACTTTAACTGTTAACTAATTTGTTTTTAAGAGTCTGCAGTACCTCCGCCATCTTGATTTTTAGTCCCATAAGAACAATGTTAATTATAGGTGTCTTTGAAACACCCTAACTCGATAATCTTACATTGGATTCGCATGAAACTTGAATAAGTTCACCATAATGGTATGGCGGTTCATACGACGTGGATAAATTATTTAATAAACCTCCTAAAAATGGTTTAACATAGTTTAAAAATGGTTTTAATATACATTGTTTTTCTTTTTATTCGTAATTCGAGTGGATAATTTTTTAAATTTATTTTCTATCACGTCAAATGAAGGACACTATGGTAAAATTTAAAATTACATCAAGTTTGTAATTTTCAGACGAAAAACAAACTCACAGCAACATTGTTCTTATGGGAAAAATACCGAAATGGCGTAGGTACTGCAGACTATTTAACTGTTGTAATTATTTTTTTAACCATGATTCGCTGTAAAAACATGTATGATAACTAAATCAAAATTTGTACGATTATATAAATCATACACCTTGAGTAATATTTGTAAATGTATAAAATACTAATTTAAATATTAAGCTTAAAGTTAATCTCAGTAAACTGAATTTCCTCTTTATAAGCCTACAGTGTCCCTGAACTTTTCACCGACAAGGTAATGACTTAGACAAGCCAAAACATTGAATTTAAAATTTCCAAACCACCATAGTTAACCTCAAATAAAGCCACCATTTTGTATCTGTAGAGAAAAATTCTTATTTCAGAACTGTTTGTTGCAATAATTTGAAACTTCGTATATTGATTTTTTAGATAAAAGCCTAATTGAATAAAAGGAATTTTTTCACTTCATATTTTTTTAATAGGCGGCTGTGTAAGTTCTCAACTTCAAATTGCATAAAAAGTACATAATGTATAGAAGTTTATGTTATTATGTGTTTATTTATTGAATTTAGTTTTAAATCCAACCATGTAAAAATAGTGGACATCGGGACATAAATAAGTAAGATTGAGTGATTTAACTGAGGCAAAGGCTAGCTTTACTGTCGTACTGGGCTTCTCCGTGGGCAGTTTGGGTACTGTATGGGAACCATAAGCTGGTGCCGCGACCACGCATTCTGCAAGGTAACCCGTGTCATTCAGGACTATTTGTATTTATATCACTCTATCTCGTTAATTATTAACCGATTTCCTTAATTGTTATATTGTTAGATTTTAATAAAAAATTTCTAGAAATATACAACATAAATGTTGCTGCGTTATAGAGGTTTTAGGCAATTTTAGGATAAAGATTTTCAACAGCCGCCACTTTGAAAATATGTGTTGTAAAACATTGGATTTTTCTTCAATGAGGCATATACCTAAAAAAATATGTAGGGTATAGCAAGTTTCAAATGATTAGAACAAATAATTCTTGAATGAAAAATTATTACTTAAAAATACACAATGGCCCATGTAGGTACGGTTAAATTCTTGTTAAATTCGGGGTTTTGGAAATTTTTATTATGATTTTTTTTAATGATAATGGTTATTTTTTTTAAATATGATAATGATAAATTTTTAATATGATAATGTTAATATTTTTTCACAAATTTTTGAAAAATATTGCAAGAAATGAAGTAAATTAATTGAGCTTTTGGACAAACATATTTTAAGTGTTAGCGGAGTTGAATCTTTTTAAATCTGAATAGATTACATAGGACTACTAAATTAATTGGAGCCAAAAAAGCCAAACAAAAAATCATTTATAAGAAACATCTAAAATACCCGCAAATAGAAGTGTGATCTATTCATCATTTTATTAAACAGATGAATCCTCCCCGTTGCAGTGCAGACAGCTCCAATTAAAAACCATTCAATGAATTAGGCAAAACATATGAACATTACTTTTAGATGTTTCATCTATGCGTCCACACTGAGTAGGTAAATAAATCCTCTTATAACCTCAGCGCAGGTGCGAGAAGCTCACAATCACCAGTTCCCTCACTACCAATGGAAAAAGCAATAAAAAAACATCAGATCATCCGGATGATTCAACGGATTGTTAAAATGAGTTAAGATCAAATCAACACTGTTTACTGTTTTGGGCAACAGATCCCAGCAACAAGTTGGAGCGCTGTCTACACATTCGAACATGTCTCTGATTTTTTTATATCGTTGCCAGATTTATAACATTTTGCACCAATTGTCCGACCCCGACACATCACAGCAATATTTATTCTATGGGACCAAGATCAAGATGTGTGAGTAAGTCCACACACTTTGCTCATCGTATGGATATGGTTAGTACCAATCAAATCGCTATTTTATATCTCAGCATGTGCAGGGCTTTAGGCAAGATTTAACATTTTAGGGTGTACAATTTTTTTATCACTTTAAGTGTTTAATTATATACTGGGTGTCTCACGTAAGTTGTCTCAAATTTATTACTCGTCAACAATTTGTCCTACAATCTTGAAATAAAATTATTTCCCACTAAATTGGCCCCAAGGAATAATTTTAAAATATTTTTAACGTTGTATAAATAAAAGGTGTCCCAAAAACTAGGGGTCACAGGTTCGAATCAAAATTGGAAATTTAAAACATAAACATTTATTTCACATCATACATCATTAGAAAGGTCTATTTAATACAATTATTTTGGTGAAAACCGAATTTAGTTGCCTTTATTAGTTTAAAAATGGCGTCCATTTTTTATTCAAAAACAAAATTTACGAAATACCTTGTAATTCTTTCATAATTTGTCATAAATGACTTCTGATTAAAAATACTTATTTGAAATAAGTTAAGCTTTACAATGATATGTCACAAGACCACAATTATTAAAAAACTAAAATTTCCAAAATTTAATATTTTTGAACATGTTTACATAAAACAAAACACAAAAATTTTAAATACAAACACATGTCATTTTGTACATCATCTTAAATCTCTCGTTGAACTGAGCAACTTTGTAATTTACACTAATACCATATCTCTTTTGGTTTGGTAAAAGTAATAATGCCATTTTCCCACATAACTTGCATGTTAATTGATCAGCACGTGATAGTATGTTAGTCCTTCTTCCATTGTTGCCATACCACTAAATTAACATGCAAGTTATATGGGAAAATGACATTTTTACTATTATTACAAAACTAAAAGAGATACGGCATTAGTGCAAAGTACTAAGTTGCTCAGTTCAACGAGAGCTTTAAGATGATATACAAAATGACGTGTGTTAGCATTTAGGCTGCTTTCACACTGGCGACAAAAACAGCTGACGCCGGCAGCAAGTGGTCGCGCGTTTTGAAAAAGCATTGAATCAAATGGGTACGTTCACATTGGCGATTATTGTCGCAAGTGGCGTGCCACTTGTAGCCAGGTGGCGTTTTTGACATGCAGCACAACTGGTGTTAATTTAAATAATCAAGTTATTTTCAAATATATTCATTAGATGGCGTTATAGTCAGTTAAATGTTTCTTGTATCACCTGTTTTTGAAGACAGTATCATTAATGGTTAATTCATAAGCCTTTAAATGAAGATTGCTTAAATTATAAGTAGTCAAGTAATGCTGATGATTTTATGAACTAAAAATATTATTATACATGTATATAATAGTTAAATGATAATTTTGGCATGAAATTGAAAATCAGTGGTTGGCATTTCACAAAAAAGAGCAATATTACGAATATTACATACAAATATGAGTTTTAATATTATCATAAATAAAGCATATATTTGTTAATTAATTTGGCGTTTGTAATAATTATGATTTAATGGAATAGGCAAAGGTAGAGTTCCCCATTCCTACTGTTGTGTAACCGATAGTAAATTTTGAAAAAAGACAGCGATGAATGTCTTTCAACTTGATCGATTTGCAAGATGGTCTTCTTGAGCAGCTCAAAGGACGTCTGCTCAGCTTCACCATAAAAGGCACCCTTCTTCCAGAGAGCGTTGAGAGGGGCCGCCAACTCAGCGATGTTGGTAATGACGTGCCGGTAAAAACCTACCATGCCTACAAACGTCAAACTTTGCGTGAAACTTTGCATCTTTAGGAGGAGGAAACTCCCTGATGGCCTGGATCCTAGCTGGATCAATGCGGACGCCCTTGGAAGACACCAGATGACCCAAAAAACGAAATCTCAGCTTGGGCAAAGCTGGCTTTGTCCGGGTTGACGGTAAGGCCTGCCCTAAGCAATCTGTCCATGTCTTCCTCAAGATGAATTAGGTGGTCATCGAAAATTTCACTGTGCACCAGAAGGTCGTCCAGGTAGTTGAAAAGAAATTTGAATTTGACATCTTGAAAAATTTAATCCAGAAGTCGGGTGAGAGTCTGAGCCCCCACAGCTAGGCCCATTGGAACTGTAATGAACTGATAAAGATTCCACGAAACACAGAAAGCAGTTGTCTAGACTCAGCCTTCAATATGGGATCCGATTATAAGCCTGGTTGAGATCGGAAACGGAGAAATATTTGGCCTTACCGAACCAACGGAAAGAGAGGAGTGCAAATCAGGAAGAGGTACTGAGTCAAATTCAATTTTTGAGTTCAAATTTCTGTAGTCAAGCACCATGCGATACCTGCCATTCTGCTTCGGCACAAGGAAAGCTTGAGCGCCAAAGCTCGATCACCCCATTTTCGAGAAAGTCATTGATGATACCACGCAGGGTTTCCATCTTAGGTGGAGCCAGTTTATAAAGGTGGGGTCTTACCGGTCAGGTGTCCGTCAAACGAATTTTATATTCTAAGAGGTCGGTTATCACCAGTTTTTTGGTCAGCACGTCAGGAAAACGGTTGCAGAGCTTTCTGATGGCGTCCACCTCCACCTGAGTCAGATGCCTTAATGAACAGATCATTTATTTACCTACTCAGTGTGGACGCATAGATGAAACATCTAAAAGTAATGTTCATATGTTTTGCCTAATTCATTGAATGGTTTTTAATTGGAGCTGTCTGCACTGCAACGGGGAGGATTCATCTGTTTAATAAAATGATGAATAGATCACACTTCTATTTGCGGGTATTTTAGATGTTTCTTATAAATGATTTTTTGTTTGGCTTTTTTGGCTCCAATTAATTTAGTAGTCCTATGTAATCTATTCAGATTTAAAAAGATTCAACTCCGCTAACACTTAAAATATGTTTGTCCAAAAGCTCAATTAATTTACTTCATTTCTTGCAATATTTTTCAAAAATTTGTGAAAAAATATTAACATTATCATATTAAAAATTTATCATTATCATATTTAAAAAAAATAACCATTATCATTAAAAAAAATCATAATAAAAATTTCCAAAACCCCGAATTTAACAAGAATTTAACCGTACCTACATGGGCCATTGTGTATTTTTAAGTAATAATTTTTCATTCAAGAATTATTTGTTCTAATCATTTGAAACTTGCTATACCCTACATATTTTTTTAGGTATATGCCTCATTGAAGAAAAATCCAATGTTTTACAACACATATTTTCAAAGTGGCGGCTGTTGAAAATCTTTATCCTAAAATTGCCTAAAACCTCTATAACGCAGCAACATTTATGTTGTATATTTCTAGAAATTTTTTATTAAAATCTAACAATATAACAATTAAGGAAATCGGTTAATAATTAACGAGATAGAGTGATATAAATACAAATAGTCCTGAATGACACGGGTTACCTTGCAGAATGCGTGGTCGCGGCACCAGCTTATGGTTCCCATACAGTACCCAAACTGCCCACGGAGAAGCCCAGTACGACAGTAAAGCTAGCCTTTGCCTCAGTTAAATCACTCAATCTTACTTATTTATGTCCCGATGTCCACTATTTTTACATGGTTGGATTTAAAACTAAATTCAATAAATAAACACATAATAACATAAACTTCTATACATTATGTACTTTTTATGCAATTTGAAGTTGAGAACTTACACAGCCGCCTATTAAAAAAATATGAAGTGAAAAAATTCCTTTTATTCAATTAGGCTTTTATCTAAAAAATCAATATACGAAGTTTCAAATTATTGCAACAAACAGTTCTGAAATAAGAATTTTTCTCTACAGATACAAAATGGTGGCTTTATTTGAGGTTAACTATGGTGGTTTGGAAATTTTAAATTCAATGTTTTGGCTTCTCTAAGTCATTACCTTGTTGGTGAAAAGTTCAGGGACACTGTAGGCTTATAAAGAGGAAATTCAGTTTACTGAGATTAACTTTAAGCTTAATATTTAAATTAGTATTTTATACATTTACAAATATTACTCAAGGTGTATGATTTATATAATCGTACAAATTTTGATTTAGTTATCATACATGTTTTTACAGCGAATCATGGTTAAAAAATAATTACAGCAGTTAAATAGTCTGTAGTACCTACGCCATTTCGGTATTTTTTCCCATAAGAACAATGTTGCTGTGAGTTTGTTTTTCGTCTGAAAATTACAAACTTGATGTAATTTTAAATTTTACCATAGTGTCCTTCATTTGACGTGATAGAAAATAAATTTAAAAAATTATCCACTCGAATCACGAATAAAAAGAAAAACAATGTATATTAAAACCATTTTTAAACTATGTTAAACCATTTTTAGGAGGTTTATTAAATAATTTATCCACGTCGTATGAACCGCCATACCATTATGGTGAACTTATTCAAGTTTCATGCGAATCCAATGTAAGATTATCGAGTTAGGGTGTTTCAAAGACACCTATAATTAACATTGTTCTTATGGGACTAAAAATCAAAATGGCGGAGGTACTGCAGACTCTTAAAAACAAATTAGTTAACAGTTAAAGTAGGCCTATACACACACGCACGTAAGGATAGGACAGATACAACATACACATTGTATCCACTAACGCCACCAAACGATGCCAGAAATAATGAAAGTAACAACAATCCATCAAGTAATTTTTGCAATACTTACAATTATGAAAACAGTACAATTTTGACCCTATGTGTACAATTTTGACCCACTCAGGTCAGAATTGTACTGAAGGTCAGATTTGGAGTGTTTTCATAACTATAACCGCGTATTAATTATATTATTTTTGGTCTCTGGGCACCTCATAACAAAAAAGTAACATGGTCCCAGGCTTAGGTCTTACCATGAGACCTACGGTAATAGCTTATTCCTTATAGGAAATTCGCTAAAAGGATAGCATTGCTTGCTTGAATATTAATGAGATAAATATTTCAGATCCGCTAAGTCTGTGCGATGGGTTTATTAATTATTTTCGAGCATTGACGATAATTTTCCTATGAATAAATGTGTCATAGTTTCTATAACTTACATTCAAAAGAACGTTTAACCGAATGGAAGAAAATTTAATGTTTTTAGGTCCAATAACTGCTAAGGATATAGTTTATGTGATTAATTCTTTAACTGGGTTAGATGGGTTGAGTTGCTCATTGTTTGGGACTATTCATCCTAATATAATTAATGTTTTGGTGTATTTGACGAACTTTAATTTTTAAAGTGGGTTTTTTCTGTAAGACTTTAAGGGGCAGTAGACATTCCAGTGCATAAATCTGGTCCACAAAATAACTTAAAAATTTCAAGACGACCCCTTTACTCCCCATGTTAGCTGAAATATATGAGAAATTTATAACCCCGTCCGCACTGGGCGAACATGTTCACCGAACAAAGTTCTTCCGAATATTTGTTTGTTCGTTGCTAACCTTTTAGAATGTGCATCATATGGCCAGTTAATTATTCGTTAAGAATCTATTCTATATATCTATATATATAATACGTGATGCCCTTTTTTTGTTAACGCTTCTCCTCCCTTATTTCTGGATCAATTTTAAAGTTTGAGGTGTCAAAAGAATGGTCTCAGTTCGTAGTTTTGCAATAAGGTTTTAGATTTTTGATATTTTAATTCTGAAGCTCACTGGAAGCTCTCAAAGTTCATTTTTTGTCCATAAGATTAACATGGGGAACAATTTATATTGAATTGCTAAATAAAACAGCTGTTGATAGTTGAACAAACAAACACATATGTTAAAAGCTGAATAGAAGCAAATTGAAGTGGTACTGAAATATCAACATAATTTCATACTTTAATACGAGGAGTATCTATTGTGATGTTTTAACTTTTTCTAAAAATGTAGCGGGTAGATTTTAGTTGATTCCTTTATTTACGTGTATTAGGGAACAAAAATAAGTTAAGTAAGTTCCATAGACAAATACATTTCTCTGTAAGAAAGCAAGTAATTGAGATATTTGACATGGATCTTAAATGGGTTGTCCGTTTTATATTGAAACAGTAACGAAAGCTAACATATCTATCTATCTATCTATTCTATATATATAATACGTGATGTCCTTTTTTGTGAACACTTCTCCTCCCTTATTTCTGGACCAATTTGAACGTTTGAGGTGTCAAAAGAATGGTCTCGGTTCGTAGTTTTGCAATAAGGTTTTAGATTTTTGACATTTTAATTCTGAAGCCCACGGGAAGCCCTTAAAGTTTGTTTTTTGTCCATAAGATTAACATGGGGAACAATTTGTATTAAATGGCAAAATAAAACAGCTGGTGATAATAAACAAACACATGTTAAAAGCTAGCTGAATAGAAGCAGTTAAACTACTGGTACTGAAATATCAACACAGACCCATACAAAATACAAGGAGTGTCTATTGTGTGGAACAAATTGTGTGTTTTACCTTTTCCCTTAAAATATAGCAGGTAGATTTTGCTTGAACTTTGTAATTATGCGTATTTCAATACAAAAATAAGTTTAATAACTTAACCCCAGAAAAAAAAGTTTGTAAATTGAAATTTTTGACGTGGTTCTTTTATGGGTTGTCCGTCAGATGGGTATTGAAACAACAATGTAAGTTAACAAAAATTGAAACACTAAATGTTTGCACGTCGTCGGTTTTAAAAATGCTGATAAGTAGGAAAAAGAATAGTTGGTTGTTGGTCTTAAATTAAAAATAACCTGTTTACAAATTTAATGCAGAATATTAAATATCTGAGACAGCATTTAAAAGTTTGTTACCACCAGTCTAGATAACAATCTTATTGCAAAATTTTTTTATACAAAAAGAAATTGTAACCAAAATATATATAACCACATCAAACTAAAATGTGAACATAGCCAAATCATACCAACAAAGATGTGAATTTTATTAATTTTTGTGATTTATTTATTTAAATTCTGTATTGCCGTGGAAAATTAAGTTAAAGAAGTTTCGGTTTGTTATAAATGAAATAGTGTGGACTTATTAACCATGTCTACTACTAACAGACTAAGATGTATACAGTACTAGACTACAAAAACAGTTTGCAGAGAGTGCTGCATAGCTCATTCAGGACCGTGTATTTGTAATGTAATATTTATTTTCCTTTTTTTTCATTAGTTCTTTGTGTGATGAGCTATCTAGATCCAACATCTGTGAGTTTATTCTAAATTTTATAGGAGTTTTTAGGCAGAGGCTATAGGACAAATTGGCATAAGAACCATCATGTAATCCTAGCTAATTAAGATCTAAAAAACAACTACCAATAAATCTCAACACTATCACATTGGGAAGTTGGAGAATAAGTGATAACGATCGATTGATGAAATATCAATATAGTATAATCTGATTTTTGCTATAATTTAATTTTAATTTAAAGCAACTCGGTAAAATACCTTGCATAAGAATTATCATTTAAGCCTAGCTGATTTGGACCAAAAAGGACAACCACAAAATTTCAACACTATATCACAGTAATAAGTTGGAAAATAAGTGATGAACATTGATTGATCAAACGCTGACAAGATGGAAATTAATTCGCAGTAAGATATTTATGAAAAAACCGAAGTAAATTACCATGGAACAAGGTTTGATCACCAAGCACTCTGAAATATGCAGCGCATTGCGCTGCACAGGTACCCCTAGTATTATATATAATACGCGATGCCCTTTTTTTGTTAACACTACTCCTCCCTTATTTCTGGGCCAATTTTAAAGTTTAAGGTGTCAAAAGAATGGTCTCAGTTCGTAGTTTTGCAATAAGGTTTTGGTTTTTTGATATTTTAATTCTGAAGCTCATGGGAACCCCCCAAAGTTTCATTTTTCGTCCATAAGATTAACATGGGGAACAAATTATATTGAATTGCTAAATAAAACAGCTGTTGGTAGTTAAACAAACAAACACTTATGTTAAAAGCTGAACAGAAGCAAATTGAACTGATACTGAAAAATCAACACAATTTCATCTTTAATACGAAGAGTGTCTTATCTGAGGTTTTAACCTTTTCTCAAAATGTAACAGGTAGATTTTTCTTGAAAGCTTTATTTACGCGTATTTGGGCACAAAAATAAGTTTTGTAACTTAAAAGTACGAAAATTCATTTTTGTTTACGAAAACAATTTTGGAAATTAAAATTTTTATTATGGGTATTATTGGTTATTGGGTATTGAAACTGGTATTGAAACAATAATGAAATGTAACAAAATTTGTTAGAAAAATTGTACAAAAATTGTTTATTTAATAAATATTAAAACAGAACACTAAATTTGTGTGCATGGGTTTTCAAACTGCTGTAAACTATAAGGAAAAGGGATAGTTCGTTGTAAGTGTAACCTTTTTGTTTACTACTATAGTAAACATGTTTTATGCAGAATGCTACACATATTAAAGAACCTGTGTTAAGAAAAACAACATTTAAAAGTTTTTTACCTCCAATATAGAAAACAAGCTTATTATGATGAAAAATGGTTATTAAATGGGTTTTATAAAGAGAATTTTAACCAAAATAAAAATGCCACTAAAAAAATGGACCACACCAACAAAGATTCTCTTAATTTTTGTGATTTATTTATTTAAATTTTGTAATGACATGGAAAGTTAAGTTGAAGAGGATGTTGGCATAAATAGTAATATGGACTCATTCACTATGTCATTGACTACCTCATACAGTAGTACTACCGTACAAAAACAGCCGCAGTGAGTGCTGCATAACTCATACATAACCAGGGAGTAATGAAATATTGATTTTTATTCTGTTGTCATTTACGTTTTATGTTTGATGAACTATATTGATCCAACATCAGTGAATTTATTCTAAATTTTATAGGACGGCTTAGACAAAGGCCCTAAGACATATTGGCAAAAGACGTTCTTAGCTAATTTAGACCTGAAAGAACGAGCATCACATCTAAACACTATCACATTGGGAAGTTGGAGAAGTGGTAAAGAAGATCGATCAATGAAACACCATTTAAGTTCTATCTGATCCTCATTATGATGAAATTCTTTAAAGTAACTCTGTTCATTACCATGGAGCAAAGTTTGATTACCAGGTAACCTAATACATGCAGCGCATTGCGCTGCACAGGCCCCCTAGTCTATATATATAATACGTGATGCCCCTTTTTTGTTAACACTACTCCTCCCTTATCTCTGTACCAATTTTAAAGTTTGAGGTGTCAAAAGAATGGTCTCAGTTCGTAGTTTTTGCAATAAGGTTTTAGATTATTTTTATTTTAATTCTGAAGCTCACGGGAAGCCCTCAAAGTTCATTTTTTGTCCATAAGATATTTTGAATTGCTAAATAAAACAGCTGTTGATTGTTAAACAAACAAACACATATTTATAAAAGCTAAATAGAAGCAAGGAATCTAAAACAAATAAAGACAATCTCTTTATTTATTTTATATTCCTTGAATAGAAGCAAATTGAACTGGTACTGAAATATCAACACAGGCTCATATTTAATACGAGGAGTGTATAATCTGAAGTTTTAACCGTTTCTCAAAATTTAGAAGGTATATTTTGCTTGAAAGTTTTATTCAAGCGTATTTGGGCACAAAAAAAATTTGTAACTTGAACCTGGAAAAATTCATTTTTGTTCCCGAAAACAATTTTGGAAATTGAAATTTTTGCCATGAGTCTTACTGGTTTTCCGACTGGTATTGAAACAATAATGAAATGTAAAAAATAAATATTAAAACAGAACACTAAATTCGTGTGCATGGGTTTTCGAACTGCTGTAAGCTATAAGGAAAAGGGATAGTTGGTCGTAAGTGTAATAACCTTTTTATTTACTATTATAGTATAAACATGTTTTATGCAGAGTGCTACACATATTAAAAAACCTGTGTAAAAGACAATATTTAAAAGTTTTTTCCTCCAGTATAGAAAACAAGCTTATTACAAAAATGGATTTTATAAAGAAAAATGTTAACCAAAATAAAAATGCCACTAAAATCAAAATGGACCACACCAACAAAGATGTGGATTCTCTTAATTTATGTGATTTCTTTATTTAAATTTTGTAATGTCATGGAAAGTTAAGTTAAAGTGGAACTAGGCATAAATAGTAATTGGACTCATACACTATGTCATTGACTACCTCATACAGTAGTACTACAAAAACAGCCGCAGTGAGTTCTGCATAACTCATACAGGACCGGGGAGTAATGAAATATTAATTTTTATTCTGTTTTCATATACCTTTTATGTTTTATGAACTATGTGGATAAAACATCTGTGAATTTATTCTAAATTTTATAGGAGAGTTTAAACAAAGGCCCTAAGACATATCGGCAAAAGAACAACTACGTAATCTTAGCTAATTTAGACTTAAAAGAACGAGCACCACATCTCAGCTACACCACATTGGTATTTTATCAATCCTCGATCCTCATCAATAATTCTCAAACTTTCCAATGAGAGGGTTTTGAGATTTGATGATTGTTAAGTTCAAATTAGCTAGGATTAATGTAATGGTTCTTATACCGATTTGTCTTGAGCCTGTGCTTAAAAATAAAAAAAAACATTAGAATAAATTCACAGATAGTTAGTTCATCACACAAAAAACGTAAATGACAACAGAAGAACTATCAATATTTATGTCAACCCCCCGGTCCTGATGAGCTATGCAGCACTAACTGCGTATGTTTTTCTAGTAGAATGAGTTAGTAATTGAGATAGTGAATAAGCCAACACTATTAATAATTATAACGGACTAAATCCTCTTTAATTTAACTTCCCATGGCACTACAGAATATAAAGAAAGAAATCATAAAAATTAACAAAATCTAGGCTACATCTTTTTTGTATGGTCCATTTTGGCTTGATGTGGCATTCATATTTTGATCAAATTTCTCTTTATAGAAAGCACTATATTGCACTACCATTATTTAGAAAACCATAATTGTGCATTAGATTTGTTATAGTATCACAGTAAACAGGTTAATTAATTTACACCAATTTACATTCCTTTTCATAGCTCACAGCAGTTTGAAAACCCATGCGCAAACATTAGGTGTTTTATTTTAATTTTTGTTAACTTTCGTTTTTGTTTCAATACCAATCTGATAATCCACAAGAAGAACATAAAAAATTTCAATTTTTCAATCTTGGTTTTGTACAGGAAAATCAATTTTCTGGAGTTAAGTTTTACTAAATTTATTTTTGTGCTCAAATAAATATAAGTACAAAATTCAAGCGAAAGCTATACATTTTGAGGAATAAGTATAACTTACAATTTGTTCCACACATAGACACCCCTTAAAGTATGGAATTGCTTTGATATTTCAGCACCACTCATTAGTTCAATTGCTTCTATTCACCTACAGGACTGTGGAGAAAATATAAACAAACTCGATTATATTGCAGCAGTTTTCCCCAGCCCTGATTCAGCTAACTTTTGGCATGTGTTTGTTTGTTTTACTTTCAACAGCTGTTTTATTTAGCAATTCAATATAAATTGTTTCCCATGTTAATCTTATGGACAAAAAATGAACTTTGAGGGGTTCCCATGAGCTTCAGAATTAAAATATCAAAATAACCAAAACCTTATTGCAAATTGAGACCATTCTTTTGACACCTCAAACTTTAAAATTGGTCCAGAAATAAGGGACGAGTAGTGTTAACAAAAAAAGGGCATCATGTATTATATTGTAATATTTGTTAAATCTGGCAATAAATGACTTATGACTTATGGTTAAAATCAAATTTTATTAATATTCGGCATATTTTAGTATAAAGGGGTGTGTATGTAGGCTGGCCACCACATGGGTGTTGTAAGCAAATATCAGCTAAACCCTAGTGGATGTTCATATCAAATTTTACCCAGTCATGTCAATAAATAAGTGAAATGCGTGGTTTTATCAATCCCCCAAAAGATTAAAATAGGAAACCTGTTTTTAGTTTTTTCCGGAATGAGTTAAAAATTCAAAATTATAAATTGTTTTTTAAATTGGTTTTTTAGCTTTTTTAAATGGTAAAAATTGAGGCTCAAAATGCTAAAAAACCCCATTTTTGACCCCTTTGAAACTCCATAAAACCCCGTTCCCATTACCCGGAGTTATATTGAATGGTCATAGTTATATTGAATGGAGTTATATTTGAATAGCTGGAGTTATATTGAATGGTATGTAATGATATTGAATGGTCTTACATATCCATACCCAAACTCGGTGCCCGCCCCCCGATATGAAAATGAACGAATAGTGGTTTAGGCTTCTGGGGCTCAAAATAAAAAAAGTCACGACCTATCCTGCTCGATGTGAAATTTCTTCCACCCAATCAATAAGCAGACGACTTCTCACCAGCCAATGCCGGTCTGGTTTTTCAAGTCGGGTGGGGGGAGGGGTTTACATACAATTCCGCAAAGAAACTAACCGTGTAGCATTGTCAGTTAGTTCTCCCTCGTCCCCCACTCGCGTCCCTCGTCCCGTGAGTTTGTGCCAGTGCATGAGTGTCAACGTTTATCTGTGCGAGTGTCTGGTGCTAGTGCAAGTGGTTTTATTAATCCCCACAAACACGTAAGTATAAAAAAAATGAACAAACCTTGTTTTTGAAATTTTTTTTAGAGATTTATTTTGTTTTAAATCTTACATTTTTTTCACATTTAATTAAATTTTAACAAGAGCTTTTTTAAATTTTTTATCATAAATTTATTTTCGTAACCTCGTACAAGTCTTGCATTTGACTTTTTTAATTTTTAATTTTAACGAGAAAATGTCCAAGATTTGCCAAAAGAAGAGGAGGTTTACGGGGAACCAGTATACGAGGCCTGAGACTAAAACCCCTAAGCCCAAATCATTGTCCACCCAACACTCAGAGTCACCGTCATCGGCATCTAAGAGAAAATTAAGTAATTCTAAGCCCCTTAACAATAAAACATATGATGATATAGTAATTGAGATAGTGAATAAGCCAACACTATTAATAATTATAACGGACTAAATCCTCTTTAATTTAACTTCCCATGGCACTACAGAATATAAAGAAAGAAATCATAAAAATTAACAAAATCTAGGCTACATCTTTTTTGTATGGTCCATTTTGGCTTGATGTGGCATTCATATTTTGATCAAATTTCTCTTTATAGAAAGCACTATATTGCACTACCATTATTTAGAAAACCATAATTGTGCATTAGATTTGTTATAGTATCACAGTAAACAGGTTAATTAATTTACACCAATTTACATTCCTTTTCATAGCTCACAGCAGTTTGAAAACCCATGCGCAAACATTAGGTGTTTTATTTTAATTTTTGTTAACTTTCGTTTTTGTTTCAATACCAATCTGATAATCCACAAGAAGAACATAAAAAATTTCAATTTTTCAATCTTGGTTTTGTACAGGAAAATCAATTTTCTGGAGTTAAGTTTTACTAAATTTATTTTTGTGCTCAAATAAATATAAGTACAAAATTCAAGCGAAAGCTATACATTTTGAGGAATAAGTATAACTTACAATTTGTTCCACACATAGACACCCCTTAAAGTATGGAATTGCTTTGATATTTCAGCACCACTCATTAGTTCAATTGCTTCTATTCACCTACAGGACTGTGGAGAAAATATAAACAAACTCGATTATATTGCAGCAGTTTTCCCCAGCCCTGATTCAGCTAACTTTTGGCATGTGTTTGTTTGTTTTACTTTCAACAGCTGTTTTATTTAGCAATTCAATATAAATTGTTTCCCATGTTAATCTTATGGACAAAAAATGAACTTTGAGGGGTTCCCATGAGCTTCAGAATTAAAATATCAAAATAACCAAAACCTTATTGCAAATTGAGACCATTCTTTTGACACCTCAAACTTTAAAATTGGTCCAGAAATAAGGGACGAGTAGTGTTAACAAAAAAAGGGCATCATGTATTATATTGTAATATTTGTTAAATCTGGCAATAAATGACTTATGACTTATGGTTAAAATCAAATTTTATTAATATTCGGCATATTTTAGTATAAAGGGGTGTGTATGTAGGCTGGCCACCACATGGGTGTTGTAAGCAAATATCAGCTAAACCCTAGTGGATGTTCATATCAAATTTTACCCAGTCATGTCAATAAATAAGTGAAATGCGTGGTTTTATCAATCCCCCAAAAGATTAAAATAGGAAACCTGTTTTTAGTTTTTTCCGGAATGAGTTAAAAATTCAAAATTATAAATTGTTTTTTAAATTGGTTTTTTAGCTTTTTTAAATGGTAAAAATTGAGGCTCAAAATGCTAAAAAACCCCATTTTTGACCCCTTTGAAACTCCATAAAACCCCGTTCCCATTACCCGGAGTTATATTGAATGGTCATAGTTATATTGAATGGAGTTATATTTGAATAGCTGGAGTTATATTGAATGGTATGTAATGATATTGAATGGTCTTACATATCCATACCCAAACTCGGTGCCCGCCCCCCGATATGAAAATGAACGAATAGTGGTTTAGGCTTCTGGGGCTCAAAATAAAAAAAGTCACGACCTATCCTGCTCGATGTGAAATTTCTTCCACCCAATCAATAAGCAGACGACTTCTCACCAGCCAATGCCGGTCTGGTTTTTCAAGTCGGGTGGGGGGAGGGGTTTACATACAATTCCGCAAAGAAACTAACCGTGTAGCATTGTCAGTTAGTTCTCCCTCGTCCCCCACTCGCGTCCCTCGTCCCGTGAGTTTGTGCCAGTGCATGAGTGTCAACGTTTATCTGTGCGAGTGTCTGGTGCTAGTGCAAGTGGTTTTATTAATCCCCACAAACACGTAAGTATAAAAAAAATGAACAAACCTTGTTTTTGAAATTTTTTTTAGAGATTTATTTTGTTTTAAATCTTACATTTTTTTCACATTTAATTAAATTTTAACAAGAGCTTTTTTAAATTTTTTATCATAAATTTATTTTCGTAACCTCGTACAAGTCTTGCATTTGACTTTTTTAATTTTTAATTTTAACGAGAAAATGTCCAAGATTTGCCAAAAGAAGAGGAGGTTTACGGGGAACCAGTATACGAGGCCTGAGACTAAAACCCCTAAGCCCAAATCAGTGTCCACCCAACACTCAGAGTCACCGTCATCGGCATCTAAGAGAAAATTAAGTAATTCTAAGCCCCTTAACAATAAAACATATGATGATGGGCAGTTTAACTTTATTGCATGCCTTTCAATAATATCAAACCTAGTGCAATCGTTCACAAAATGCAAGAATTGCGGCCATGATGATTGTGTCAGACTTGAATTGGATGAGGGAATGAAGGCCGGCCTAGCTCATAGAATGATAATAACATGTTCGAAATGTGGCGAAACTGATAACAGTATAACATCGAAATGCATACAAAATATTTATGAAATTAATCTAAGATTTGCGTATGCCATGCGCTCGATTGGAAAAGGCCTTGAGTCGACAAGAGTTTTCAATGCCATCATGAATTTAGCACCCCCGAGCACAAAGTCAGCAAAATTTTATAACAGACTAAGGCCTGCAGCACGTGAAGTGGCCCAGGCTTCAATGAGGAAAGCTGCAAATGAAGCAATCGATCTTAATGGCGGATCCAAAGATATAGTGGCCGCCTTCGACGGAACATGGCATAAAAGAGGCCACGAGTCACTAAATGGAGCAGTAGCATCAACGAGTTTTGATACCGGGAAAGTCCTGGACGTAGAATGCCTTTCAAAATTTTGTTCTGGCTGCACAAATAAAAATAATCAGAGCCTAGAGAAAATGGAAAAGCATAAGGCAGTTTGTACAAAAAATTATACTGGGTCCAGCGGAGGGATGGATGCAGAAGGGGTAAAGGTGTTATTTAGGCGGTCCGAAGAAAATTTGGGCGTCAGATACAGGCAATACCTGGGGGATGGCGACTCTAAAGGACTTACCACCGTATTAGAAGATAAGCCTTATGGTGAAGACTTTGAAGTAAGCAAGCTTGAATGTGTCGCTCACGTGCAGAAACGAATGGGAAGCAGGCTGCGGAAATTAAAACAGAACATGAATATCAAAGATGGCGAAGGTTTGACTACAGAAGAGATAGACAGGTTCCAACAATATTATGGAAAGGCCAATCTGGGCCAATCTTATCTACACGGCCAATCTGGGCAGTGTAGATAAGATGGAACGAGCTATTTGGGCCAACCTGGACCACCGCATGTCCACAGATATTAATCCTAAGCACGAACGCTGCTCAGAGAACTGGTGCAAATTTGTGAAAGCCCAAGTAAACGGAAAAGAAGTCCCACATCATAAAAACCATCGACCAGAGACTTTGGGTAAGGCACTTGAACCAATTTAGCGAGACCTCTCCGACAGAACCCTTCTGGATTGTTGTGTTCCTGGAAAAACACAAAACGCTAATGAGAGCTTCAACGCTAATATATGGCAAAGAATCCCTAAAACCGTATTTGTTGGGTTGGACACTTTAAAACTAGGAACATACGATGCGGTCATAACTTTTAACGAAGGGTCAGTCGGAAAAATCGATGTTTTAGAAAAGATGCAAATCACTCCAGGGAAATTCACGATTATGGGCTTGCAGAAAATAGACGCCGAACGTATAAGGAAAGCTGAGATCAAAACGCAAAAAGTAGTTGGAAGGGGCTTAGAAAATGAAGATGACGAAAGTATGGAAGACGAAGATTACTGCCCTGGGGGATTTTAAGAGCCATCCATCACACAAGGATTTCCCAACAAGGTACCCTGCAATTAATAAGGACCCAGTTTTAGGACAATTTTAGGCAAGATCAGTGTCAGGGTACCAAACAAAAAAAGCCACCCCTCCCTATTCCGGATGTCGATTTTGGGCATTTTCTGTTAAAAAATATAATTTCATAAATAGTGAGTGGTTGCTATTCAATAGTATTATTTGAACGCTACTTACAATAGTATGCTTATAAGTGTAAAAGCTAATATTTATATTTGACACTTTGTACCCTGTGACGCTTGCCCGTGAACTTTAATTGTCTTCTATGACAATAAATAATCTTGAATCTTGAATGGTTCAAAAACGATCACTATGTCGCATTTGATCAAATATCGATATATCGGATGAAATCTGATTTTCCTTTTGAGCTCCCCAGCAACTACTGAAAATTATTTTAACAATTAAAAGTACTAATTTTTTATCTCTTACGAGATATCTAACTCAAAGTTATGATATTTAAAAACGTAATGGTTAAAAATGGGAAAAACTAATTTGAAACCGCATGAAATCCCATTCATAGAAAATCTAAGATGGACTCCTATCTAAATTTAAGCCGTTGTACATATAGTATTTTCGTTCCAAATTTTAGATCTTCATCCTTAAACGCACAATGAATTCCATCAATAATTGCTACATTTTTGCCGGAATCTATAATATATACAGCCCCATGTGTAAGTGACTCACCCACTGATGACAGTAAAGTCCTGAAGCCACCGTTAAAGCTAGAGACTTGAAATTTGGGCGATGTTTAAACTTAGAAAAAATCATCAACCTACAAATTTTTTACTTTTAAACTATAAAAAAATGCAAAAAAAACACGTGATGTCGGTGTACATTATTTCTTAATGATGTCGCTTGGAGTGGCTTTTATAGAGCTTATAGCGCTTAGTTCTCGCTTGTATTTTAATTATGTCTTTTAACTACACCTCTTTCTGATGATGTCTTTGATTATGCTCAGACTACGATTACTCTGTACAATACAGTACTTTATAAATAGTTAATGTCTATCCATCTGTTTTATTTATATTTAGTGTCTTATATTATATTTTAATACAGACTCGAACAAACTAACAGAGTTAAATGGTAATTTCTCATTTCATTTTTAATTTAATTTATATTACTTATTTTAATTCAAGTGTGTTTGTTCAAGTGATGTTTGGTTCTCCTAAGTAAAACTTTAATTTACGCATTTAATTTTGTATTTTCGTTTTAACTTCTCATTCAATAGGTTTGAAGTTACATTAGTAGTACTGTACCTTGGTCATAGAAAAATTATACCAGAGGTCTCCGATCACCCGTTTGCCCATTTTAAAATATACAGAACAATTTTTTAATAAAAACAGATTTTTTCTTCATAGGTAAACCGGTTACGCTTGAGCCGGTTGACAGTTAATTCAATGTACAGGGTGTACTGGAAGTCATCTTTCCAGAATTCACTAATTTTGGATGGATTAATCTGTTGCACATATTGTTATTTTATATTGTTTGTAAATTAGTGACATTCAATCTTTCGAAATTTCACTTTTGACGTATATCCAATCGTTAACGCTCAAGACCGATTACTGTCTTCATATAGTTTGTTATTATGTCTGGAAATTGTATTTATAAATTCAAATTTTGCATTTACTGAACTCGTACAATATCCTCGGAGCTTCGACACGATTTAAATATAGTAACTAGAAGGAGTCGTTTGCGGATTCTATCCCGTTTTTGGGTTTGTCTATTTGTATGGGGATTTTTTATTGTTTTCTTTAGTATACCAAAAAATATTTTAATTGGTATATTAATTTTATTTTTCCATATATATTATTAAGTTTATTTATTTCATACTTTTATACACTATGAGGATGAAGTAAGGCATGATGTCATTGATGTCACATCACCTACCGATCCATTTACTACTGTATGGTTACTTTTGAAATTCTTAATAGTACAAATACCCTGATATAGTCCCATCGAGCCGTAGGCGAGTATAACATATGTACTCCCATGTATAACTCACTCACTCACTCACCCACTCACTCACCCACTCATCGGGGTATCAGAAATTTGTCAAGTGTCGGTAAGGCAGATTAAGAAGTAATGCAGTACAGCCGGGGTGTGGTAGATTACATAATTGGTTTAGTTCTCGTACTTATATCATTGGACAAATTTAACTACAGTATGTCTAATCATGACAGACTCATAATCCCGGTAAGATGACCCGTCATAGAATCTGTGAAATTAATTAATTGTCATTTGATTGGTTATAGTTGCATGAGAGAGAATATGTCTATTGAAATGTGCGCTAGGTGTTAGAGACTTACACAGATGGGCTAAAATAAAGTCTTACTGCACAATATAGCACAGGGTGCGAAATTCAGCTTAGGCCTTAGCGTGGAATTGCGTGAATGATGTGCCTATGGTCAATCTTCTTCCATTTGGCTAGCAATGTTGTGACATTTTTAATTTTGCCGATTACTTCAAATTCTACACGTTCATTATATACCAGGGCTATATAAAAAATATAATCCTTACATTAATTGTTTCAAATTTAACCCCCCCCCCCTAAAATAATATAGGTTGATATATTTAGAGGAATATTAATTTGTTTATTTTCTTGTTTAGCTCCCCAAAGGCAAACTTATCGAAAGAACATTGAATTACTAAATTTTTTTTTAAACAAAAAATTCGATATATTGCTGTATCTCCGAGAATAACGTGTTTGACATTCAGCAGTTATATATGAGAACAATTATTCTTTAAATAAAAAAATTATACTATTCATTTTCCCATTGTTGCACACTTTTACAACACTGCAACTTCAGCAAACATTGGTTTCAATACAACTAGAATAACAAAATCTGTCAACAGAATAACATTGCTAGTATTATTTATCAGAAAATTCCTATGGAAATAAAAAAATCCTTATCCCTGTTCTTATAACTCTTTCAAGAAATGAGTCAATGAATGGATATTGAGGATTGGCAGTTACGAAGCTTTAAATAACACTAAAAAAATAGCACTTTAAATATATGCATAGGGGCCCGGCCCCTCAGAGGGCCCGGGCCGACGAAAAAACATTTTGTACATTTAAAACATCCTAAAGTGCACAATGAACATTCATTGTCAAAATAAAAATGACAGATTAAGTTTGAATGTTTTACGGCTGCTCTTTTTATTTACGAGCTTAATGTAAATAAGAAGAGAATGATTAGTTTAGCTTCATTCTAAACAAACCAATAATTGTAAACACTGTGAGTGGTGGCGCTACTGTGAGAAATTCCCTGGAACAGGAACCGTTGTGCCTGCCTGGCGCTGGTCGCAGACAGACTCACGGGCCCGTCACAGACGCGGCGTGACTCGGGGATTACGAAAACTAACATAGTTTTCGTAGGCCCCGTTCCCACCCAGCCTTTAAATGGGGCCTGTATCAGATCAGGTTGCGACCTGAGCTCCAAACAATACCAACACAATACTAAGCGTATGTTTCTTTCAAGCTCGCATTTCGGTGCTGTAGATGTTTTTATGTTATCACTGGATTTGTTTTGTACAATTATGTGTTGTTTTAAGAAATGATTAATAAAGACTTATGGTACGCCGACTAACAAATGCATTTTTATTATTTACATTTTGAAATAAAGAATCTAAGCCCTCATAAAAACGGGCTTTTCAGTTGTGATTCTTGATTTCCAGATTATTTTAATTCCACGCTTTATATTAATAGGCAAACATGCATTTTTCCTCTATATGGTAGAGGGACCATAGTCACGTGGTCAGGGAAGTATGAGTGTGAACGTTGGCGTGGCAAAGCGGGGTGGAATGGGGCGCAATCGCGGAGTGCTAGAAACACCTGTTCGTTCGCCCGCTGAAATGTGCTAAAATACTGAAATGTGCTCATCGTTACTCATACGCATGTTAGTATATGCCCCAAAGCCTTCATAAACCTACTAATCAATTAGACTATATAAACCGCCGACGAATCCGATGGAAATAAACATGCTAGAATGCCAGGAAACCACAAAAGAAATTCAATTCTTTCAAAATCGCTCTATGCAACTATCAGTTGTGGTAAGCATTTTCTAAATTGCTCAATATTGCCAGTAAATCTTAAAAGTGTTATAAAATCGATTGGAGAGCTATAGGCGTGATTGTATTATTGTAGGTGGGATCGCATTGGGTCTCATCGTCGTCGGCTATTCAACATGGCGCCAACCCCGGCGAGGCGGTAATTCACCAATGACACTGCCGTCGGACCGGAGACATTTTCTTAATTTTCAGTCACAAGTTTTAAAATAAGTGCAGATTCATAATCGCCTCAATAAGACGTTTATTACCGTACCACACATGTAGCATTTAGGCTCACATTTTAGCCGTAATAAATCTGACGTCATCCCTCAGGTGACCTTGAACTGGCCCAGCATCCCCAATTTTGCACTACTCATCATGTATGTGAAGAAAGAAAATAAACTTACAGAAAATAAAAACCATCGCTAAACACTAAATTCAAGTCAAAATTTTCAGAATTTCACAAACTCTTAATTTTTTAAAGGAAACCGGAATATATAGGCAGAAGCTCTACCAAGCTCTGCCAAGTGATATTAAAAACATTTGAAAAAAGATTTTTTTAATGAATTAAAAACTTTTCTGATTCAAAATATCTTTCATGACTTTGAAAGTTACCTGGAGTACGGTGAACCCCCTCATTACAAAAAGCCACATTTTATTCCTAGATACACACCCTTAAACCTAGTGTATTGTATTGTCCTAACCCCGGTAGGCAATGGGACAAGATCTATGCCACTACTGGGACAATGTAGCGCCGCTGGATGTAATCTGTAGATGTAGACCTAACTCAAACTAGTAGATGTGAAATAGGGGTTCTGCGCCTTCCTAAGGAAGCGCGCTCTGATTGGTCGAGAGCTGGCATAAGCCCCGCCCCTCTTCTCTGATTGGTCGGCAGCTGGTATAGACCCTGCCCCCTCTTCTCTGATTGGTTGACAGCTGGTATAGGCCCCGCCCCCCTCATCTCTGATTGGTCGACAGCTGACATAGGCCACGTCCATTTTTAAAATAGCGGTTGTTGTCTTCCGAAGGAAGAGTAGGTGGACGAGTCCATTGTAAGGGGAAGGAACATGATGTTTATATGCTACCTATGGCTATACTATATAAAATGTATCTATGGATATAATGTAAAATGTACATAATCAACTTTTACACCATACAAAATGAAATGCTTCTATACTATATAATATACATCAAAGACTATAATGTTAAAAATTTCTAATCTAGTTATACTATATGAAATGTGTCCAAGGCTATATTATATACTATGCATTGATGACTGTACGTTGAATATACGCGATCAACGCTTATACTATGTGAAATGCATTCGCCGCTATACTATACAAAATATATCAATGAATATAATGTTAAATAAACATGATCAACGGTTATACTATATGAAATATATCAGCGGCTATTCACTGCATCAATGACTAAAATATTAAATATACATGATCCACAGTCATACTATATGAAATGTAGGAGCCAATGAATATAATGATAAATATACATTTTCAACAGTTATACTATATGAAATGTACCTGTGGCTAGTTCTCTGCATCAATATCTATAATGTCAAATGTACATAATCAACGGTTCAATTTTATAAAATGAAAATGCTACTATACTATATAATATACATCAATGACTATAATGTTTAATATTCCCAATCTAGTTATACTATATGAAATGTACCCGAGGCTATACTATACATTATGTATTGATGACTTTACGTTAAATATACGCGATCAATGCTTATACTATATGAAATGCATTCGCCGCTATACTATACAAAATATATCACTGAATTAGTTGTTAAATAAGCCCTGATCAACGCTTATACTACATGAAATTTATTAGAGGCTATTCTCTGCATCAATGACTTTAATGTTAATGATCCACAGTCATACTATATGAAATGTAGGAGACAATGAATATAATGATAAATATAGATGATCAACGGTTATACTATATCAAATGTACCTGTGGCTATTTCTCTCCATCAATGACTATAATATACATAATCAACGGTTACACTACATAATATATACTCATGTCTATACTATATGATATGCAGCTATGTCTATAATGTTAAATATTCTAATCTAGTTATACTATAATATTAAAAAGTACCCCACTGCTATACTATATAATATGAATCAATGACTTCAATGTTAAATAAACACGATCAATGGTTATACTATATGAAATGCATTTGCTGCTATGAAATATATAAAAAAATATATCAATGAATTTAATGTTAAATACATGGTCAACGGTTAAACTAAATGAAAAATTTCACAACTTTACTATATTATCCATGACTGTACTGTTTTAAACTAAAATGTACAAACCGCTATTAACTATAACCATAAACAAATCACAGTCTAAGTGTAAATAAAGTGATTGTGTGAGCAAATTTATTTTGAGTTAAACTTGATTGGGAAATGAGTCAATAAAATCACTAGGATATCAGGAGATTCTTGGTATCGCAGTATCTGTTCTTAAAATATAAATCAATTATGTTAAAAACATATACCGTGAGGCTGTGAAGTTTTTTTTCTGAGAATAATACAGCATGGAATGTTTCCTCCCATGACCAGAGCTCTTTCGAGGTGGTAATTCCTCATGGCGTTAACTTTTATCATGAATTTAGACCATGCCGTGGTTCCCCTAAAGATCGGGCCTAGCCACACCTTTTTTTAAAGTGGTTTTTAGGCAAAATATTCCACTATAGCTGTACATCTCAATAAACATATACTTTTCCTCATATTTATATTATCTAGATATTATAGTGCAACATTGAGGATATATTTACAGTTATGTAATCAGATATCTTGAGAAACCTGTCTGATCTACTTTCATATCTATTACTTTAGAGTGATTTTGAAATGTTCTCCAGGGAAGGTGTAGTTCCATTTTCTTCCTTCTTCTTTTATTCCACTTCTTGAATCTTCTCTTTTCGTCACTCCACTTCTTTTTTAGTTTTTTCTTGTCTCTTTCGGAGTCTTGGGTCTTGCTTTTCATAATTTTCACAGTTGTTCCTTTAAGATTCTTCTACCCATTTAAACTCTGCATATGGCATGTACTGGGACATCGCCCATGCATATAAGTTATTTGCGTCAAGATATGTTAGGTATGATGAGGATATTTCTTTGTTGTAATCTTCCATGTATTTATTATTGGCTTCTGCATAGTTAGGCTGGAAACTTGCGATAAACCTCCTCGTATGCCATTTCCAATCATCAAAATCATGTCATAGTCTGTTAGTAGTTCCAGTTCAATCTCGGTTGTCTTGAGCATTGCACTCCATGCAAGTCCAGGTGCTGTATAGTACCAGGCAGGATCTAGGTTATAAATTTGCATACACAGGTATCGAAAATTTTCCAATACATCAGCCAATTGCAGTACATCTGACTTATTATACAACATTGTATACTCCTTCATATTTTGTATTTCAAAAGCGTTCCAAATCTTACACGCATGATGATAATCTTCTTCCTCAATATAAGACATGGTTAATTTGTTTTCTCTTCATTTTAAACAAACTTCAATGCCCTGAAACACGTATATAACTCGTTACAATCTGTTGGAATTAATCCACTTTGTAGTTTTAGGTTATCCAAAATTAACACTTCCGTGTAGCGTAGATGATCCTCACACCACAATGGTCGAGAACTGAATGATGGAGTCTCCGATGACTCCTCCTTTTATAACTCCTTTTTCTCTGGATAAATGTTTTCAATTTTCACCACAATAATGCAAATTATAGCTTTTTGAATACTGCAATGTAACTCTCCGTATAGCGCAGATGATCTTCACACCACAATGGTTGAAGACTGAATGATGGAGTCTCCGATGACTCCTCCTTTTATACCTTCTTGCTCTCTAGATTTTAAAGTTTTTTTAGTTTTAACCAAAATAATGCAAATTCTGGCCTTTTTAATTACTGCAATGTAACCGTCCGTATAGCTTAGATGATCTTCATACCGCAATGGTCGAAAACCGAATGATGGAACCTCCAAAGACTCCTCATTTTTATACCTTTTCTCGATTTGAAACCTTTTAGTGAATTTCTCTATAGGGAATATGCTATTAGGGTGGTAGCCGTGGTAAGACCTAAGCCCGGGAACAAGTTACTTTTTAATTTAGATGTCCCCTGAAGCCAAACTTTAAAGCGATAACTTTTGAAGAAGATCTCCAATATTGTTAAAATTTGGTATGAAGGTGTAAGACCAGGTCTATTTTCTTTCGTTCGCGAACTAGCATGATCGGGTTATGGAAACGGGGTTTAGTAGCATTTCAAAAGGGTTCAAAATGGGTTTTCCAGCATTTTTGGATCTGAATTTCAAATTCCGCAATTTTAACTTAAATCATTTAAAGGAACTTAAAAAACAAACAATTAAGTTTTTTAATTTTTAACATTGCTCAACAGATTACGGAGAAAAACCAAAATTAGGTTTCCCATGTTAATCTAATGGGAAATAAACAAAACCGTGTATCTCACTCATTTATTGACATACCTTGGTAAAATTTGGTATCTAGTGACATATATATGAAGCCAACGACTACGGACATTATAATTCCTTCGCAAACCATCCATGGCATAAAAATGGTTATATTTCACTCTTTAATCCATATACTAATAAATATACCATTAGACAGCTTCAACTTTAAAAAAGAAAATGAAGTAATACAATATTTAGTATTAAAAATAGATATAAAAATAAAACCATTGAAAGTATGATAAGCCAAAAAATAAGAAAACAAATGATGATGATATGCGCCTATCATATAACTCTAAGATGGGAAAAGCAGTTAGAAAAACTTTCAAAAATTCCAACATAAATTATGTTACAGGAAAAAATACTGCTTTCAACCTTATTTGTGCAAATTTAAAGATAATAAAAAAACAATCTGAAAGATAAATATAGTAAATCTGGCATATACAAAAGTTATTGCACTGAGTGTAAGCAATACTTCATTGGTCATACACCACAAAACTTAGAGTAAGGTAGAGTAGAGTAATACAATACTTGTATTGTATTTTGTAACACACAATCATCACATATTGTACACTTGTGTAAATATGTCTGTTGCCGTCGGAAATAAAATAAAATAAAATGAGGGTTAAAGAACATTTACAAGCCCTTAGATAAAAAACAACACCAGAATGCGATCAAAATTTGTGGAGCATCTATTAAATACAGACATGAATATAAAATCCTAGAAGAAAACTTGGCAATCTTGGAATACAAAAGAAATGTAGAAAAGCTTAATGTGAAAGAAGAAATGTATATACTCTTAAATTGCAAGAAAGATCCAGAAAATATTTCAAATGCAATGCAAATTCGACAAGAACATCCTCTCTTTGGAATAATCAATGAATTAAAAAAAACAACTTAAAATAATGTTATACATATGCTTTATATATTTATTTCATTTATCATAGGCCTATTTATTTTAACATATTAATGTTTCAAATTAATATACAAGAAAATAAGGTGAAATTAGATGACTCTGAATATGGTCTTTAGGTTGAAACTAGCTAGTCCAAATAAAAATGTTGTAAAAAAGGGATACTTGTTTTAAATGTTTATTTTCTGAAATTTGATATGTATATTCACTAAGTAAGGTCTGACTGATATTTGCTTACTTACGGCAAACCTACATAATCAACCTTCCCCCCCCCCCCCTAGGTTTATATGGGAAAAATTTAAAATTGCTGATACCATTTTAAATTTATTTATCCTAACTATTACATTTTTACCAAAATTTTATCAACATTTAACAAAAACTTTTTAACAATATCCCATGGCAGCAATCCTACATACTCATTCCTATGGTGTGTATGGGAAATAAAAAATCTAAAATTTCCTTTGGAAATTCGCTGAGTGCGCAGGTCTGCTGCGACAGGTGTATTTTAACTTATAACCAAATTTATACAAATTACAGCTATTATGTTTTTTCTTAATTATTGCAATGTAATCTTACGTATAGTGCAAACGATTTTCTCACCACATTCGTTGAAGACTGAATAAAGGTTCATCAAATGGTTCCTCCTTTGATCATTGAACTTGACATTTCTAAAACCTAAAACAAACGACGGCGTTAGAGTGCCGATATGTTGGAATTTTTCCCCTATAAGAGCAATGTTAAGCTTGTCTCTGCCATTTGTCATATATGTATTTAATTCTTTGTTCGATTAGTTCAGAATGAATTGTGTTTGGATATTAATGAAACTTGCCGTGTTTTTTTATAGATTCTTTGTAAATATTTAATAAAATTCTGTAAAAATTGGTTAAAGTAATAAAAAACTTACTTTTATTTCCAATGAGTAAAACTATAGGCCTACTTGTTATTAAAACGCTCCCTTGCAAACCCACCCGTATTGATAAACTCTTTATTTAGAGCTATAAACCATAATTTCTTATAACAAATTAAGGAGTCAATGCGTTTTTATTTAACATTACTGTTATGGAGTAATCAACTACGAGTTGTTAACCATACGGTTCTTCGGCATGATATAGTAGATAATTACATTTAATTTTGCTCAGAGATTTATTTCTATTAATTGATAAAAATAATTTAACACATATGTAGACAAAAATAGAAAATTGATGAGTATATAAAAATATAAAAATGGAGAGAACATTATTTCATAAAACGAACAATCAAAGAAAAATAAATGTAGTAAAACTAAAATCTATCTTCTATACATATTTAATACGCGACACGGTTTTTGTACAAGGAACACCTCCCACAGTTTTCAACCGATTTTAATGATTTTGTCTCATTGGATTGAGGTCGGTGTGAAGTTGTTTCTAGAGTAAATTGGAAAATATCAATTTAAAAGGAAGGGCCCTACAAGCCCTTGAGGTTTTTATTTTCCATTTGATTAACATTGGTAAAGAAATTGATTGGTTTTCAAGTAAAACAGCTGTAAGTAAACACCAGATATCAGCGAAAGTACTATCTATTCACACGAAAGACGTTATGTTAAAGCGCGGAGTGTACCTGGTCAACGAACTGCATTAATTACGCACGTGAAAAATATTTCGATTGAAATTTGAGTGTTTCACAAATTATAGAATTAACTGAGTGGTCCCAAATTAAAGGATTTGGCAAAGGGACTGGAGACAAAATAACGATATGTAAAAAAGCTATAAGGGAATGACGAATAACGTAAAACGTCCTCCAGAAAAAAAGCATGTAGATAAAAGATCACAATTAACATCAAAGTAACATGACAATGTCTGTTTGATTTAATTTTAAAACAATAGCTAGATAACGTCGATGAGTGAATACGATCTTTTAATTAATTTTAGCCTTCTATATTAAATTTTGTGGGGGTTGCTATTGACAAGAAAACCTGCTAGAAGCGCCATTGTTTGTTCAATTATTGATCCATAATATTTATGATTGGTTAATCAAGAAAATAGAGTAGTTTTATAATCCATAGTGTAAATGGTGCTGAACTGTATCGAAAGAAGTTTAATTGTGACATAAGTGTTGGCGGTGTTGGTTGCCAGACACGTTATCTATCTCATTGCCATTATAACGGGTATATTAAAAAAATTATTCTTACTCAAATTATGATACTATTTACACATATTAAAACTTATGTTTTCACTTAGAAATTTGGAGGTAAGAGGTTGAGACTAATTAATAATTTCTTATAATGGTAAATTGAAATTAAAATTATTACATGAAATTATTGGGTAAAACAAGGGCATTCAGCTAGAGTCAAATTCTTACTATCAATAATAATATGTAAAGGTAGCTGACTGGGGGCTTCTGTCCGTAAGCGACTATATGTAGGCTTTTAAGCTACGCGAAATACCAAGGTAATTTTGATAAAAATTACACAGTGTATGTATGCAGGCCTACAAAAAAAAGTTGTTATTGAAAATGATTTGCTCCATTAGTTATTGAAAATAAATTGCTCCATTTCAAGCAACATGTACACTAGTAACATATGTAAAGAATAAAAATATACTTTATTTGTTGTATGGATGAAGATGTTGTGGTTATAAAATTCGAGGAATATGGATAAAATATTAAATAACAGTATTTACATTAGAAAGACTCAACCAACCATTTGAGTAATACAGTAAGAACTAACTCTATTAATATTTTACTAAACAATAACAATATTTCTAAAAATTATCAACTATTGTAAGCCATATTTTTAATGTGTTTGTAAGGTGCACAAGCCTAAAAAATTAAGATACGTAATAATTTATTCTTCATACGACATTTACATCTCATTGACGTCTAATTTAGTGAATAAAAATAAATTGTAGTCTTTACTATGGGTGAATGTTGATAAAATCTTATTAACATCTTGTACTCTTGACATAACATTAACTAGAGTTCCCTGATTCATCATACGTGTTAGAAAAATTTGACACATATTTATTTACATGAAAACTAAACTGTTTCTATGTTAGCAGACAATTCGCTAATTTCGGCAGTAAAATATTATTTATACAAATACAAACTTTGCAGTTTTCTATTACATTTAAATATTGTTGCAAAGACTGAGAGCGATTGTTGCATCTAAACTTTAAAATACGTCTATAGTAAATTATAAAAGTTTTGTTTCCTAAAAAGCCATAAAAAGGATATGAATGTAAATCATCACAACTAACAATAATATTTTTAAGTTAAAACAAGGTTACCTCAGATTCAATAGAAAAGGTACCATCCACTAAAGTGAACGAATATGACATCCTCTTGCCTCGGTGGATGGAAACGAAATGAATCCGTGGACTAAAACATTGTGTGACACCTGGCGAAGGGCATTGTTTTTTATCTAAGGGCTTGTAAATGTTCTTTAACCCTCATTTTATTTTATTTTATTTCCGACGGCAACAGACATATTTACACAAGTATACAATATGTGATGATTGTGTGTTACAAAATACAATACAAGTATTGTATTACTCTACTCTACCTTACTCTAAGTTTTGTGGTGTATGACCAATGAAGTATTGCTTACACTCAGTGCAATAACTTTTGTATATGCCAGATTTACTATATTTATCTTTCAGATTGTTTTTTTATTATCTTTAAATTTGCACAAATAAGGTTGAAAGCAGTATTTTTTCCTGTAACATAATTTATGTTGGAATTTTTGAAAGTTTTTCTAACTGCTTTTCCCATCTTAGAGTTATATGATAGGCGCATATCATCATCATTTGTTTTCTTATTTTTGGCTTATCATACTTTCAATGGTTTTATTTTTATATCTATTTTTAATACTAAATATTGTATTACTTCATTTTCTTTTTTAAAGTTGAGGCTGTCTAATGGTATATTTATTAGTATATGGATTAAAGAGTGAAATATAACCATTTTTATGCCATGGATGGTTTGCGAAGGAATTATAATGTCCGTAGTCGTTGGCTTCATATATATGTCACTAGATACCAAATTTTACCAAGGTATGTCAATAAATGAGTGAGATACACGGTTTTGTTTATTTCCCATTAGATTAATATGGGAAACCTAATTTTGGTTTTTCTCCGTAATCTGTTGAGCAATGTTAAAAATTAAAAAACTTAATTGTTTGTTTTTAAGTTCTTTTAAATGATTTAAGTTAAAATTGCGGAATTTGAAATTAAGATCCAAAAATGCTGGAAAACCCATTTTGAACCCTTTTGAAATGCTACTAAACCCCGTTTCCGTAACCCGATCATGCTAGTTCGCGAACGAAAGAAAATAGACCTGGTCTTACACCTTCATACCAAATTTCAACAATATTGGAGATCTTCTTTAAAAGTTATCGCTTTAAAGTTTGGCTTCTGGGGACATCTAAATTAAAAAGTAACCACTGTAATTAGGTCTTACCACGGCTACTACCGTAATAGCATATTCCCTATAGAGAAATTCACTAAAAGGTTTCAAATCGAGAAAAGGTATAAAAATGAGGAGTCTTTGGAGGTTCCATCATTCGGTTTTCGACCATTGCGGTATGAAGATCATCTAAGCTATACGGACGGTTACATTGCAGTAATTAAAAAGGCCGTAATTTGCATTATTTTGGTTAAAACTAAAAAAAAATCTAGAGAGCAAGAAGGTATAAGAGGAGGAGTCATCGGAGACTCCATCATTCAGTTCTCGACCATTGCGGTGTGAAGATCATCTGCACTATACGGACAGTTACATTGCAGTAAATAAAAAAGGCCGTAATTTGCATTAATTTGGTTAAAACTAAAAAAAATTAAAAATCTAGAGAACAAGAAGGTATAAAAGGAGGAGTCATCGGAGACTCCATCATTCAGTCTTCAACCACTGTGGTGTGAAGATCATCTGCGCTATACGGAGAGTTACATTGCAGTATTCAAAAAGCTATAATTTGCATTATTGTGGTGAAAATTGAAAACATTTATCCAGAGAAAAAGGAGTTATAAAAGGAGGAGTCATCGGAGACTCCATCATTCAGTTCTCGACCATTGTGGTGTGAGGATCATCTACGCTACACGGAAGTGTTAATTTTGGATAACCTAAAACTACAAAGTGGATTAATTCCAACAGATTGTAACGAGTTATATACGTGTTTCAGGGCATTGAAGTTTGTTTAAAATGAAGAGAAAGATCTGTGACAGATGTAAGAAGACCATATCATCAACAAACCTTTCGCGCCACATGAAAATATGTTCTAAAGAGCAACCGAACACTATTCAGCCTCAGAGACCATGTCATATCTGCGGTAAATTGATTACTCTGACAAATATAAGCCGACATCTTAATCACTGCAGAGTGAAGCAGAGAAGTAATTCCTCACCCCCCTCAAAGAAGAAACGTCTAGAAAATGAAAAACCTGATTACAACATCAAGCCTATCGCCAGTTCTTCTAAGAATATCGTCAGATCGGAACTACTCTCAATGTCTTCTTCCACATCAAACACTGAAGATCCTAAAGACGAATTACAAATTACTGAGTTAGAAAAGGCGTTTAAAAACAGAATGAAAACCTATATTATTGAGAACAACCCAGGCATAAAAGATCCATTGAAGTTTCTTCAGTTGTCAGAAGGCCTAATTAGTAATAAAGTGAGAGAAAACTTGCAGGATCACAACATTAAAATCAATTTGCTCCTCTTAACCGAGTACAAAAAACCAAGTAGCAATGAAGAAGTTACGCAGGAAATGAACTTTAAAACAGAAAACAAAATCATTTTACCAACCGACAATATTAAGGAACAGCTGGGGAGCATGAAATTGAAGATTCTTAAAGAGATGGAAGAGTTTCAAACTAAAGGCTCTGGCTGGACCCTAAGTAGAATAAAAAACATTGAACTCCGAATCAATCGTTATGTTCTTCTAAGAGGCTCATCATACATTGACTTACCGAAAACTCTTAAACAGAAGAAAGCCGTCATCAATATTGAAAACAACGATGAAAAATGTTTTCTCTGGTCAGTTCTCGCAGCAGTTCATCCTGTACAGCGGGATAACCACCCTCAAAGAGTACATCATTACATTCAATATGAACACGAATTTGATGATGCTCTGCATGGAATAGAATTTCCAGTGGCTTTAAACAGCATAAAGATATTTGAAAAGCGAACTGGAATATCTATTAATGTATACAGCTTTGATGAAAAAAACGTAGTGTACCCACTTCTGGTAACCGAAGAAGAGAAGGATCGACATGTGGATTTACTTTACCTTAGGAATGAAAACAGTTCGCATTATTGTCTAATAACAAATCTAAGTAGACTAGTGCGATCACAGATTACAAAGTACAAAGGAAGAATATGGTTGTGTAAAAGATGTCTTTTACATTTTGGAACAGAAGATTTATTGAATTTTCATAAATCATATTGCAAGCAGCACAATCCAGTCAAGATTGTGATGCCTAAGAAGGGAGACACAATTAAGTTTAAGGATCACAATAGAAGTATGAGAGTGCCATTTGCATGTTATGCAGACTTTGAATGCATGCTTATCCCCTTGCAAACAACCAGTACTGAAGAAGAATATTCAACTGAATTAAACACAAAAAGTTATCAAAAAAATGAAGCCATTGGGTTTTCATATTACATCGTACAAGCAGAAAATTATTATAAAAGCCCAGAAACATACTTTGGTGAAGACGCTGCTCAAGTTTTTGTAGAAATGATTCTTGAAGAGTCTAAGAAAATCAAAAGCCTTTATTCCAAAGAAGCCGCCCAACCCATGATACTTTCAAAAGATCTTACAAAAATTTTAGAAGCAAGACAATGTCATATTTGTGGAAAGGAATTCACAGAAGAAAACCCTTTAGTTATGGACCATGACCACATAACGGGAAAATTCAGAGGAGCCGCACACAACAGCTGCAACTTAAACTTTAAAAAACCTTCATTTCTCCCAATATTTATCCATAATCTTTCTGGTTACGATACTCATTTATTCATAAAAATGTTTGGGTCCCATAACGTGTCTATTGATGTAATCCCAAACAGCGAAGAAAGATATATATCGTACACTGTTCATGTGCCTGGAGGTATTGATCTAAGATTTGTCGACTCAATGAAATTCATGCCTAGCAGTTTGGACTTACTAGTTAAAAACTTGTCGCCTTCTCATTTCAAGCATACATCAAAGTACTATTCTGGTGAACAGCTTCAACTCCTTTTGAGAAAAGGAGTGTACCCGTAGAAGATTATCATCATGCGTGTAAGATTTGGAACGCTTTTGAAATACAAAATATGAAGGAGTATACAATGTTGTATAATAAGTCAGATGTACTGCAATTGGCTGATGTATTGGAAAATTTTCGATACCTGTGTATGCAAATTTATAACCTAGATCCTGCCTGGTACTATACAGCACCTGGACTTGCATGGAGTGCAATGCTCAAGACAACCGAGATTGAACTGAAACTACTAACAGACTATGACATGATTTTGATGATTGGAAATGGCATACGAGGAGGTTTATCGCAAGTTTCCAACCGCTATGCAGCCGCCAATAATAAATACATGGAAGATTACAACAAAGAAATATCCTCATCATACCTAACATATCTTGACGCAAATAACTTATATGCATGGGCGATGTCCCAGTACATGCCATATGCAGAGTTTAAATGGGTAGAAGACACACACCTTATTGATGTCACAGTAATTCCTGATGATTCCGAAATAGGATATATATTAGAGGTTGACATGGAGTATCCAGAAGAATTGCACGTTGTGCACTCTGATCTCCCCCTAGCTCCTGCACACAGAGTTCCTCCAGGATCGAAGGAAGAAAAATTACTTGCAACGCTGTATGATAAGGAAAAATATGTCATACATCATAGAAATCTTAAACAGTACCTGTCTCTAGGATTGAAATTAAAGAAAATCCACAGATCAATCAGTTTTAAGCAAAAAGATTGGCTTAAACCATATATAGATTTAAATACTAATATGAGAATGAAAGCCACGAGCAATTTTGAAAAGGATTTTTTCAAACTAATGAATAATGCTGTCTTTGGAAAGTCTATGGAAAATATTCGAAATCGTGTTGACATCAGATTAGCAACGCATGAGAAACAGGTCGACAAGTGGTTAGCACAACCCAACTTTAAAAGAAGAACTATTTTTACTGAAAATTTGGCTGCAGTACACATGAAGAAGACTACATTATTCTTCAACAAAGCAATATACGTAGGAATGAGTATTTTGGATGTGTCTAAGACACTAATGTATGACTTTCACTATAACGTGATAAAAGACCGGTACCAGGATAAAGCTCAGTTACAATATACTGACACAGATAGTCTAACCTACCATCTACAGACAGAGGATTTCTACGAAGACATGAAGGAGATGATTAACTACTTTGACACGAGCGACTACCCCTCTAACCACCCCTGCTTTAGCACCACAAACAAGAAGGTTTTTGGGAAATTTAAGGATGAACTCAATGGAAGAATCATGTACGAACACATAGGTTTAAGATCAAAAATGTACGCAAGCAGATCTGAGAATAATCATGTTATAAAAAAATCTAAAGGTGTTAAGAAAACAGTAGTCGAAAACTGTATCACCTTTTGTTGTATACTTGTTCCGAAGTATACTACATTATACCGGTAAAGGGGAATCGGGAGTTAGAAATAACAACTACATCGTTAATTGGCAGAGCCCAAGGCTACGCGGACCGGGTAGGACGGTGGTTGATGCTGGACTAACTGGAGAGGGAGATGGCTCGGACAGTGGGGCACATGGTGGCGTGATCCAGGCAGCCAATGGGAATTTATTAAATTCAACAGACTACATCATACGACATGACGTCACAAACATCCGATGTGGCGTGATACATTTGAGTTCTAAACTGGAATTAATCTTAGATGATATGCCAATTCAATTTCACATGTTTTACAATTATATTTATACTGTAAATAAAATATTATTAATTAAATTAGATAAATACACCACAATTCCTCCCTTTTTAATTTTTGTAATTAAATAGAATAAAAATCACACATTGGATAAACCATTATAGCACACAAATAAATTGAAAAACAAATCAATAGTCAAATACAACAATAAACATAAAAACTTAATTACAAATTGAGCCGCTCTACTGGTTTTTTAATTCGCAATGGATATCTACGCGAATCAGCTGTGGATGTTGTAAGAGGGGTGTGATGTTGTACGGGTGATTGTGGAGAGACCGCATGACGTGGAGTAGAGGGGGAGAGAGATTGGCGAAGAGGAGGGGAAGCGCCCCGATCAGCTGGTGAGCGATTGACGCTATTTTGGGATGGTTGTTGGGGTCTATTTTGAGGAGTGTATGGAGGATCAGCTGATCGCGCCACAACAGTTTCCCAGTTGTTTACAACAGGCTCTTTTCTGTCAAACTGTGATTGAAGGCCAATTAATTGGTCTATGTGCCTTCTCCAAATTACACCTGAACTTAATCGTACTTCATACAAAACATTGCTTAATCTATTATGTACAATACCTTCGACCCACTTGTCTTTTGAACGATAGTCTCTTATCAATACTGGCTGGTTTCTGTACAACACTCTTGTTTGGGAGCCACCAAAATACTCCTTCTGTCTTTCTTGTTTACATTCGACCTTACGGACCAAATTTGGTTTCAATAAATCTAACCTTGTTCTCAATGAGCGGTTGAACATGAGTTTAGCTGGAGTTTCATTTGTAACACTATGTACAGAATTTCTATAATCAAACAATATTCGACTAAGAGCGACATTTACATTTAAATTAACATTGTCATGAAATGCACATTTGAGTTTTGTTTTGGCATACCTGACAGAGTTTTCCGCTTGACCATTTGATTGAGCATGATATGGGGGAGAGAACGTTTGTGTCACTCCATTTGACATAAGGAATTGTTTAAATTCAATTGATGTGAAAGGAGGGCCATTGTCACTATGACATACTACTGGCAGTCCAAATCTGGCAAAAAGGTCTCTTAAGTGTAAAATCGCTTGTTTGGCGGATGTGGAACTTACTTCAAAAACTTCCAGCCACTTAGTGTGGGCATCCACAACAATTAGAAACATTTTACCTTTGATCGGACCAAAATAATCTAGATGCAGTCTTTCCCAGGGCATAGATGGATAATGCCAATTATGCAAGTAACTCTTAGTAGGGTTAGATCGTTCCATTAGGCAGGAGGAGCAGCTGTTTGCTAGGGCTTCAATATTTTGGTCTATATTTGGCCACCAAATATAGGACCTTGCAACAGATTTCATTTTAACGACTCCCATATGACTACAGTGTAATTCTTTAAGTACGTAATTTCGCATTGAACTAGGTATTACTACTTTATAGCCCCACATTAAAATTCCTAGCTCCACAGTTAGTTCCTCCTTCCTTTGGAAATAAGGAGATAGATCTCTTTGTTGTTCTGACAAAAAACTAGGCCATCCATACAAAACATAGTTACATACTTTACTTAAAACAGGATCCTTTTGAGTCTCGAGTTTAACATGTTCAAAAGTCAATGGTACTGAACTTTCTTGAATACAATGCAAATAAGTACCTTGCCATTTAAATTCTACATTTTCCTCTGAATGTTTGACTTGTAAAGGCAAACGAGATAATGCATCAGCGTTGCCATGATTAGCTGACTTTACATATTTAATATCGAAAGTGTACCCTGATAAAAACAAAGCATACCTTTGCAGCCTACTTGCAGCAAAAACTGGTAATCCCTTCTTAGGGCCAAAAATACTTAACAAAGGTTTGTGATCAGTACACAAGGTAAACCTGCGGCCATATAAATACTGGTTACATTTCTTTACTCCAAAAACAATAGCTAAAGCTTCCTTCTCTACTTGACTGTACTGAATCTCAGTAGGAGATAACGTGCGTGAAAAATACGCCACTGGTTTCTCAACGCCTTCATTGGTTTTTATACTCAATACGCAGCCCAGCCCTGTTGAGCTTGCGTCTACCGCTAATGTTACAGGCAAACTCGGGTCGTAATGAGCTAGAATAGGGGCATTAGTTAACAACTCCTTAACCTTGTTAAATGACTCCATACATTTCTGATTAAAATCGAAAGGAACATCTTTCTTAAGCAAATTATATACAGGGTGAAGAATGGTCGATAAGTTAGGAATAAATTTCCCATAGTAATTAACCAAACCAATAAAAGCTTTTACTTCGGTCACGTTTTTAGGCACTGGTGCCTTTACAATTGCTTCGACTTTGGCTTGGGAGGTGTGCAGACCTTCCTTGTCAATGCAAAATCCCAGGTACTCCAATTTATTAGAGAAAAACTTACATTTACTTTTTTCAACAGTAAACCCCTTGTCATTAAGTCTTTTGAGAACTTCCCTTAGTTTACTTATATGAGCATTTGTATCTTTAGCTGTAATTAAAATGTCATCCAAGAATACTGCCACACCTTCCAAACCTTGAAGCGTTTGTTCAATGATTTTCTGAAAAATTCCCGGAGCCGATGAAATACCATAAGGCATCCGTTCATAAGCAAACAAACCCTTGTGTGTACTTATGGTACATAGTTTTTTCGCTTCATCATTTAGCTTAAGTTGCATATATGCTTGGCTGAGATCGATTTTACTAAAAGTTTCACCACCTTGCAAACTAGCAAATAACTCTTCGATTCTAGGCAGAGGATATTTATCTACTTCTAAGTTTGGATTTAATGTGACCTTGAAGTCGCCACAAATTCTTATTTCACCATTCTTTTTTAGAACTGGAACAATAGGCGTTCCCCAATCAGCACTGTTTACAGACACTAGTATTTTCTCGTTTATTAGCCTGTCTAATTCCTTTTCAACTTTACCTTTCAATGAAAAGGGGATCGGCCTAGGCTTAAAGTATTTGGGAGTTACATTTTCTTTCAATGTCAGTTGTACTGGTTCCCCTTTATACTCGCCCAGTTTGTTACTAAAAACATCAGAAAATTCCTTCTCTAAATTATTTACAATCTGATCAACATTATCTATAGACAATAAGGTCTTAGATTTTACTTCACACAACGAATTATTCTTAAATGAAATGTCTACTCCCAAGACCTTAAGCCAATTACGTCCCATTAACGGATGTGCACCCTTGTTAATTACGTACAGTTCCAAATTTTTGTTGACACTACCATAACAAACATTAACATTTATTTTACCTACAGGAACAATCGGTTCATTTGTATAGGAACTGAGAGATAGGTCATTAGGCAGTAGCTTGCAAAATGACAGATTTTGGTTGTAAAAATCGTGACTACAAACACTGACACTAGCTCCCGTGTCAACTTCAAAAGTTATATTTTTACCTTCAACAAGAGCTTCGATTTTCAATGGGGCTACTCTTACAGCCTTATTCTCAATAGATTCATTGATTTGAAACAATGCAGCTACATCCTCTACATATTCATCATAATTATCATTAGAATTATTTTTAAATTCAGACTGATCAGAAACAAAATTATGCATTTTTCTGCTACCCTTAGATTTGTTATGTTTATAACCCTGATTTTCACGTTTGTCATGGTTGTCAGTCTTATTATTACTAGAATAATGACCAGTTGACTTACCAAACAGTTTAGATCTACACACCTTCGCAATGTGATTCTTTTTGCCACAGAAATTGCAAATCACTCCCAATAAATTGCACTTATTTCTCAAATGACCATAACCACCACAACACAAACACTGCATTTTCTGCTGCTGCGTTGAGTATCGTGGACACTGCCTAGCGCCGCTGTAGTTGGTCGAACTTCTCTGTTGTCGGGCCGCCGACGCCGACGCCATTCGAAACACCTTGCCGCCGCCAACGTTTCCGCTGCCGCCGCCGATGGCCAGGGCTGCCGCATTCTTCTCCGCCGCTTCCGCTGAAGAGACTATTTTTACTGCGTCACTGAATGATAAACTTGTCTCTGTCAAAAGTTTCTGTTTTATTGTGTCACTTCTTATCCCACTGACTAACCTGTCTCGTAAATAGTCATTTAACGAAGATCCGAAATCACAGTGTGTGGAGAGTTTCTTCAAATTAGCGACGTACTCGGCTACACCTTCACCTTCTAGTTGATTTCTTTGACTAAATTTATAGCGCTCCGCGATGACAGACGGTTTAGGGTATAAGTGGTCTTGAATTATTTTCACTAATTCGTCAAAAGTTTTTGTGTTCGGTTTATCTGGTGTACAGAGATCGCGTAATAGGTTATAAGTCTTTTTACCAATCACTGTGAGTAGCGTACTAACCTTTTTTGTGTCTTCAATACCGTTGCATTCAATAAATAACTCGAACCGTTCAACGTATGATTTCCAAGATTCTTCACCACTGTCAAAGTCGCCGATTCCTCCTATTATTCCGGTCATTGTTACTTTAAAAAATGTTCTTGATAAAATTTCAACTGGGTTGTCGTTCACGGACATACACACTTCCTTCCCTCCAAAACGGAAATACGGTCGATCAGTTACACCGCACACACGTCGGATTCACTACACTCGTCGCCAAAATGTTGTATACTTGTTCCGAAGTATACTACATTATACCGGTAAAGGGGAATCGGGAGTTAGAAATAACAACTACATCGTTAATTGGCAGAGCCCAAGGCTACGCGGACCGGGTAGGACGGTGGTTGATGCTGGACTAACTGGAGAGGGAGATGGCTCGGACAGTGGGGCACATGGTGGCGTGATCCAGGCAGCCAATGGGAATTTATTAAATTCAACAGACTACATCATACGACATGACGTCACAAACATCCGATGTGGCGTGATACATTTGAGTTCTAAACTGGAATTAATCTTAGATGATATGCCAATTCAATTTCACATGTTTTACAATTATATTTATACTGTAAATAAAATATTATTAATTAAATTAGATAAATACACCACACCTTTCAAGACTATAAAGATTGCTTGAAAACACATGTTGACAAGTACTGCTCTATGAACATGATCAGAAGCTACAAACATGATCTCTTTAGCGTCAATATGAACAAAATTTCTTTGTCAGCACATGATGATAAAAGGTACATTTTAAACAATGGGATAAACACCTTACCATGGGGGCATTACAAAATCCTACAAGAAGAATTAATAGGTACTAAAGTAAATTAGGCATAATCTTATTTACTTCAATAATCTTAAAGGAACAACTGTGAAAATTATGAAAAGCAAGACCCAAGACTCCGAAAGAGACAAGAAAAAAAAACTAAAAAAGAAGTGGAGTGACGAAAAGAGAAGATTCAAGAAGTGGAATAAAAGAAGAAGGAAGAAAATGGAACTACATCTTCCCTGGAGAACATTTCAAAATCACTCTAAAGTAATAGATATGAAAGTAGATCAGACAGGTTTCTCAAGATATCTGATTACATAACTGTAAATATATCCTCAATGTTGCACTATAATATCTAGATAATATAAATATGAGGAAAAGTATATGTTTATTGAGATGTACAGCTATAGTGGAATATTTTGCCTAAAAACCACTTTAAAAAAAGGTGTGGCTAGGCCCGATCTTTAGGGGAACCACGTCATGGTCTAAATTCATGATAAAAGTTAACGCCATGGGGAATTACCACTTCGAAAGAGCTCTGGTCATGGGAGGAAACATTCCATGCTGTATTATTCTCAGTAAAAAACACTTCACAGCCTCACGATATATGTTTTTAACATAATTGATTTATATTTTAAGAACAGATACTGCGATACCAAGAATCTCCTGATATCCTAGTGATTTTATTGACTCATTTCCTAATCAAGTTTAACTCAAAATAAATTTGCTCACACAATCACTTTATTTACACTTAGACTGTGATTTGTTTATGGTTATAGTTAATAGCGGTTTGTACATTTTAGTTTAAAACGGTACAGTCATGGATAATATAGTAAAGTTGTGAAATTTTTCATTTAGTTTAACCGTTGACCATGTATTTAACATTAAATTCATTGATATATTTTTTTATATATTTCATAGCAGCAAATGCATTTCATATAGTATAACCATTGATCGTGTTTATTTAACATTGAAGTCATTGATTCATATTATATAGTATAGCAGTGGGGTACTTTTTAATATTATAGTATAACTAGATTAGAATATTTAACATTATAGACATAGCTGCATATCATATAGTATAGACATGAGTATATATTATGTAGTGTAACCGTTGATTATGTATATTATAGTCATTGATGGAGAGAAATAGCCACAGGTACATTTGATATAGTATAACCGTTGATCATTTATATTTATCATTATATTCATTGTCTCCTACATTTCATATAGTATGACTGTGGATCATTAACATTATAGTCATTGATGCAGAGAATAGCCTCTAATAAATTTCATGTAGTATAAGCGTTGATCAGGGCTTATTTAACAACTAATTCAGTGATATATTTTGTATAGTATAGCGGCGAATGCATTTCATATAGTATAAGCATTGATCGCGTATATTTAACGTAAAGTCATCAATACATAATGTATAATATAGCCTCGGGTACATTTCATATAGTATAACTAGATTAGGAATATTAAACATTATAGTCATTGATGTATATTATATAGTATAGTAGCATTTTCATTTTATAAAATTGAACCGTTGATTATGTACATTTGACATTATAGATATTGATGCAGAGAACTAGCCACAGGTACATTTCATATAGTATAACTGTTGAAAATGTATATTTATCATTATATTCATTGGCTCCTACATTTCATATAGTATGACTGTGGATCATGTATATTTAACATTTTAGTCATTGATGCAGTGAATAGCCGCTGATATATTTCATATAGTATAACCGTTGATCATGTTTATTTAACATTATATTCATTGATATATTTTGTATAGTATAGCGGCGAATGCATTTCATATAGTATAAGCGTTGATCGCGTATATTCAACGTACAGTCATCAATGCATAGTATATAATATAGCCTTGGACACATTTCATATAGTATAACTAGATTAGAAATTTTTAACATTATAGTCATTGATGTATATTATATAGTATAGAAGCATTTCATTTTGTATGGTGTGAAAGTTGATTATGTACATTTTACATTATATCCATAGATACATTTTATATAGTATAGCCATAGGTAGCATATTAACATCATGTTCCTTCCCCTTACAATGGACTCGTCCACCTACTCTTCCTTCGGAAGACAACAACCGCTATTTTAAAAATGGACGTGGCCTATGTCAGCTGTCGACCAATCAGATATGAGGGGGGCGGGGCCTATACCAGCTGTCAACCAATCAGAGAAGAGGGGGCAGGGTCTATACCAGCTGCCGACCAATCAGAGAAGAGGGGCGGGGCTTATGCCAGCTCTCGACCAATCAGAGCGCGCTTCCTTAGGAAGGCGCAGAACCCCTATTTCACATCTACTAGTTTGAGTTAGGTCTACATCTACAGCTTACATCCAGCGGCGCTACATTGTCCCAGTAGTGGCATAGATCTTGTCCCATTGCCTACCGGGGTTAGGACAATACAATACACTAGGTTTAAGGGTGTGTATCTAGGAATAAAATGTGGCTTTTTGTAATGAGGGGGTTCACCGTACTCCAGGTAACTTTCAAAGTCATGAAAGATATTTTGAATCAGAAAAGTTTTTAATTCATTAAAAAATCTTTTTTCAAATGTTTTTAATATCACTTGGCAGAGCTTGGTAGAGCTTCTGCCTATATATTCCGGTTTCCTTTAAAAAATTAAGAGTTTGTGAAATTCTGAAAATTTTGACTTGAATTTAGTGTTTAGCGATGGTTTTTATTTTCTGTAAGTTTATTTTCTTTCTTCACATACATGATGAGTAGTGCAAAATTGGGGATGCTGGGCCAGTTCAAGGTCACCTGAGGGATGACGTCAGATTTATTACGGCTAAAATGTGAGCCTAAATGCTACATGTGTGGTACGGTAATAAACGTCTTATTGAGGCGATTATGAATCTGCACTTATTTTAAAACTTGTGACTGAAAATTAAGAAAATGTCTCCGGTCCGACGGCAGTGTCATTGGTGAATTACCGCCTCGCCGGGGTTGGCGCCATGTTGAATAGCCGACGACGATGAGACCCAATGCGATCCCGACTACAATAATACAATCACGCCTATAGCTCTCCAATCGATTTTATACTTTATTTTTTTATATATATTTTTTTTAACACTTTTAAGATTTACTGGCAATATTGAGCAATTTAGAAAATGCTTACCACAACTGATAGTTGCATAGAGCGATTTTGAAAGAATTGAATTTCTTTTGTGGTTTCCTGGCATTCTAGCATGTTTATTTCCATCGGATTCGTCGGCGGTTTATATAGTCTAATTGATTAGTAGGTTTATGAAGGCTTTGGGGCATATACTAACATGCGTATGAGTAACGATGAGCACATTTCAGTATTTTAGCACATTTCAGCGGGCGAACGAACAGGTGTTTCTAGCACTCCGCGATTGCGCCCCATTCCACCCCGCTTTGCCACGCCAACGTTCACACTCATACTTCCCTGACCACGTGACTATGGTCACTCTACCATATAGAGGAAAAATGCATGTTTGCCTATTAATATAAAGCGTGGAATTAAAAAAATCTGGAAATCAAGAATCACAACTGAAAAGCCCGTTTTTATGAGGGCTTAGATTCTTTATTTCAAAATGTAAATAATAAAAATGCATTTGTTAGTCGGCGTACCATAAGTCTTTATTAATCATTTCTTAAAACAACACATAATTGTACAAAACAAATCCAGTGATAACATAAAAACATCTACAGCACCGAAATGCGAGCTTGAAAGAAACATACGCTTAGTATTGTGTTGGTATTGTTTGGAGCTCAGGTCGCAACCTGATCTGATACAGGCCCCATTTAAAGGCTGGGTGGGAACGGGGCCTACGAAAACTATGTTAGTTTTCGTAATCCCCGAGTCACGCCGCGTCTGTGACGGGCCCGTGAGTCTGTCTGCGACCAGCGCCAGGCAGGCACAACGGTTCCTGTTCCAGGGAATTTCTCACAGTAGCGCCACCACTCACAGTGTTTACAATTATTGGTTTGTTTAGAATGAAGCTAAACTAATCATTCTCTGCTTATTTACATTAAGCTCGTAAATAAAAAGAGCAGCCGTAAAACATTCAAACTTAATCTGTCATTTTTATTTTGACAATGAATGTTCATTGTGCACTTTAGGATGTTTTAAATGTACAAAATGTTTTTTTCGTCGGCCCGGGCCCTCTGAGGGGCCGGGCCCCTATGCATATATTTAAAGTGCTATTTTTTTAGTGTTATTTAAAGCTTCGTAACTGCCAATCCTCAATATCCATTCATTGACTCATTTCTTGAAAGAGTTATAAGAACAGGGATAAGGATTTTTTTATTTCCATAGGAATTTTCTGATAAATAATACTAGCAATGTTATTCTGTTGACAGATTTTGTTATTCTAGTTGTATTGAAACCAATGTTTGCTGAAGTTGCAGTGTTGTAAAAGTGTGCAACAATGGGAAAATGAATAGTATAATTTTTTTATTTAAAGAATAATTGTTCTCATATATAACTGCTGAATGTCAAACACGTTATTCTCGGAGATACAGCAATATATCGAATTTTTTGTTTAAAAAAAAATTTAGTAATTCAATGTTCTTTCGATAAGTTTGCCTTTGGGGAGCTAAACAAGAAAATAAACAAATTAATATTCCTCTAAATATATCAACCTATATTATTTTGGGGGGGGGGGGTTAAATTTGAAACAATTAATGTAAGGATTATATTTTTATATAGCCCTGGTATATAATGAACGTGTAGAATTTGAAGTAATCGGCAAAATTAAAAATGTCACAACATTGCTAGCCAAATGGAAGAAGATTGACCATAGGCACATCATTCACGCAATTCCACGCTAAGGCCTAAGCTGAATTTCGCACCCTGTGCTATATTGTGCAGTAAGACTTTATTTTAGCCCATCTGTGTAAGTCTCTAACACCTAGCGCACATTTCAATAGACATATTCTCTCTCATGCAACTATAACCAATCAAATGACAATTAATTAATTTCACAGATTCTATGACGGGTCATCTTACCGGGATTATGAGTCTGTCATGATTAGACATACTGTAGTTAAATTTGTCCAATAATATAAGTACGAGAACTAAACCAATTATGTAATCTACCACACCCCGGCTGTACTGCATTACTTCTTAATCTGCCTTACCGACACTTGACGAATTTCTGATACCCCGATGAGTGGGTGAGTGAGTGGGTGAGTGAGTGAGTGAGTTATACATGGGAGTACATATGTTATACTCGCCTACGGCTCGATGGGACTATATCAGGGTATTTGTACTATTAAGAATTTCAAAAGTAACCATACAGTAGTAAATGGATCGGTAGGTGATGTGACATCAATGACATCATGCCTTACTTCATCCTCATAGTGTATAAAAGTATGAAATAAATAAACTTAATAATACATATGGAAAAATAAAATTAATATACCAATTAAAATATTTTTTGGTATACTAAAGAAAACAATAAAAAATCCCCATACAAATAGACAAACCCAAAAACGGGATAGAATCCGCAAACGACTCCTTCTAGTTACTATATTTAAATCGTGTCGAAGCTCCGAGGATATTGTACGAGTTCAGTAAATGCAAAATTTGAATTTATAAATACAATTTCCAGACATAATAACAAACTATATGAAGACAGTAATCGGTCTTGAGCGTTAACGATTGGATATACGTCAAAAGTGAAATTTCGAAAGATTGAATGTCACTAATTTACAAACAATATAAAATAACAATATGTGCAACAGATTAATCCATCCAAAATTAGTGAATTCTGGAAAGATGACTTCCAGTACACCCTGTACATTGAATTAACTGTCAACCGGCTCAAGCGTAACCGGTTTACCTATGAAGAAAAAATCTGTTTTTATTAAAAAATTGTTCTGTATATTTTAAAATGGGCAAACGGGTGATCGGAGACCTCTGGTATAATTTTTCTATGACCAAGGTACAGTACTACTAATGTAACTTCAAACCTATTGAATGAGAAGTTAAAAAGAAAATACAAAATTAAATGCGTAAATTAAAGTTTTACTTAGGAGAACCAAACACCACTTGAACAAACACACTTGAATTGGAATAAGTAATATAAATTAAATTAAAAATGAAATGAGAAATTACCATTTAACTCTGTTAGTTTGTTCGAGTCTGTATTAAAATATAATATAAGACACTAAATATAAATAAAACAGATGGATAGACATTAACTATTTATAAAGTACTGTATTGTACAGAGTAATCGTAGTCTGAGCATAATCAGACATCATCAGAAAGAGGTGTAATTAAAAGACATAATTAAAATACAAGCGAGAACTAAGCGCTATAAGCTCTATAAAAGCCACTCCAAGCGACATCATTAAGAAATAATGTACACCGACATCACGTGTTTTTTTTGCATTTTTTTATAGTTTAAAAGTAAAAAATTTGTAGGTTGATGATTTTTCCTAAGTTTAAACATCGCCCAAATTTCAAGTCTCTAGCTTTAACGGTGGCTTCAGGACTTTACTGTCATCAGTGAGTGAGTCACTTACACATGGGGCTGTATATATTATAGATTCCGGCAAAAATGTAGCAATTATTGATGGAATTCATTGTGCGTTTAAGGATGAAGATCTAAAATTTGGAACGAAAATACTATATGTACAACGGCTTAAATTGAGATAGGAGTCCATCTTAGATTTTCTATGAATGGGATTTCATGCGGTTTCAAATTAGTTTTTCCCATTTTTAACCATTACGTTTTTAAATATCATAACTTTGAGTTAGATATCTCGTAAGAGATAAAAAATTAGTACTTTTAATTGTTAAAATAATTTTCAGTAGTTGCTGGGGAGCTCAAAAGGAAAATCAGATTTCATCCGATATATCGATATTTGATCAAATGCGACATAGTGATCGTTTTTGAACCATTCAAGATTCAAGATTATTTATTGTCATAGAAGACAATTAAAGTTCACGGGCAAGCGTCACAGGGTACAAAGTGTCAAATATAAATATTAGCTTTTACACTTATAAGCATACTATTGTAAGTAGCGTTCAAATAATACTATTGAATAGCAACCACTCACTATTTATGAAATTATATTTTTTAACAGAAAATGCCCAAAATCGACATCCGGAATAGGGGGGGGGGTGGCTTTTTTTGTTTGGTACCCTGACACTGATCTTGCCTAAAATTGTCCTAAAACTGGGTCCTTATTAATTGCAGGGTACCTTGTTGGGAAATCCTTGTGTGATGGATGGCTCTTAAAATCCCCCAGGGCAGTAATCTTCGTCTTCCATACTTTCGTCATCTTCATTTTCTAAGCCCCTTCCAACTACTTTTTGTGTTTTGATCTCAGCTTTCCTTATACGTTCGGCGTCTATTTTCTGCAAGCCCATAATCGTGAATTTCCCTGGAGTGATTTGCATCTTTTCTAAAACATCGATTTTTCCGACTGACCCTTCGTTAAACGTTATGACCGCATCGTATGTTCCTAGTTTTAAAGTGTCCAACCCAACAAATACGGTTTTAGGGATTCTTTGCCATATATTAGCGTTGAAGCTCTCATTAGCGTTTTGTGTTTTTCCAGGAACACAACAATCCAGAAGGGTTCTGTCGGAGAGGTCTCGCTAAATTGGTTCAAGTGCCTTACCCAAAGTCTCTGGTCGATGGTTTTTATGATGTGGGACTTCTTTTCCGTTTACTTGGGCTTTCACAAATTTGCACCAGTTCTCTGAGCAGCGTTCGTGCTTAGGATTAATATCTGTGGACATGCGGTGGTCCAGGTTGGCCCAAATAGCTCGTTCCATCTTATCTACACTGCCCAGATTGGCCGTGTAGATAAGATTGGCCCAGATTGGCCTTTCCATAATATTGTTGCAACCTGTCTATCTCTTCTGTAGTCAAACCTTCGCCATCTTTGATATTCATGTTCTGTTTTAATTTCCGCAGCCTGCTTCCCATTCGTTTCTGCACGTGAGCGACACATTCAAGCTTGCTTACTTCAAAGTCTTCACCATAAGGCTTATCTTCTAATACGGTAGTAAGTCCTTTAGAGTCGCCATCCCCCAGGTATTGCCTGTATCTGACGCCCAAATTTTCTTCGGACCGCCTAAATAACACCTTTACCCCTTCTGCATCCATCCCTCCGCTGGACCCAGTATAATTTTTTGTACAAACTGCCTTATGCTTTTCCATTTTCTTTAGGCTCTGATTATTTTTATTTGTGCAGCCAGAACAAAATTTTGAAAGGCATTCTACGTCCAGGACTTTCCCGGTATCAAAACTCGTTGATGCTACTGCTCCATTTAGTGACTCGTGGCCTCTTTTATGCCATGTTCCGTCGAAGGCGGCCACTATATCTTTGGATCCGCCATTAAGATCGATTGCTTCATTTGCAGCTTTCCTCATTGAAGCCTGGGCCACTTCACGTGCTGCAGGCCTTAGTCTGTTATAAAATTTTGCTGACTTTGTGCTCGGGGGTGCTAAATTCATGATGGCATTGAAAACTCTTGTCGACTCAAGGCCTTTTCCAATCGAGCGCATGGCATACGCAAATCTTAGATTAATTTCATAAATATTTTGTATGCATTTCGATGTTATACTGTTATCAGTTTCGCCACATTTCGAACATGTTATTATCATTCTATGAGCTAGGCCGGCCTTCATTCCCTCATCCAATTCAAGTCTGACACAATCATCATGGCCGCAATTCTTGCATTTTGTGAACGATTGCACTAGGTTTGATATTATTGAAAGGCATGCAATAAAGTTAAACTGCCCATCATCATATGTTTTATTGTTAAGGGGCTTAGAATTACTTAATTTTCTCTTAGATGCCGATGACGGTGACTCTGAGTGTTGGGTGGACACTGATTTGGGCTTAGGGGTTTTAGTCTCAGGCCTCGTATACTGGTTCCCCGTAAACCTCCTCTTCTTTTGGCAAATCTTGGGCATTTTCTCGTTAAAATTAAAAATTAAAAAAAGTCAAATGCAAGACTTGTACGAGGTTACAAAAATAAATTTATGATAAAGAATTTAAAAAAAGCTCTTGTTAAAATTTAATTAAATGTGAAAAAAATGTAAGATTTAAAACAAAATAAATCTCTAATAAAAAATTTCAAAAACAAGGTTTGTTCATTTTTTTTATACTTACGTGTTTGTGGGGATTAATAAAACCACTTGCACTAGCACCAGACACTCGCACAGATAAACGTTGACACTCATGCACTGGCACAAACTCACGGGACGAGGGACGCGAGTGGGGGACGAGGGAGAACTAACTGACAATGCTACACGGTTAGTTTCTTTGCGGAATTGTATGTAAACCCCCCCACCCGACTTGAAAAACCAGACCGGCATTGGCTGGTGAGAAGTAGTCTGCTTATTGATTGGGTGGAAGAAATTTCACATCGAGCAGGATAGGTCGTGACTTTTTTATTTTGAGCCCCAGAAGCCTAAACCACTGTTCGTTCATTTTCATATCGGGGGGCGGGCACCGAGTTTGGGTATGGATGTGTAAGACCATTCAATATAATTACATACCATTCAATATAACTCCAGCTATTCAAATATAACTCCATTCAATATAACTATGACCATTCAATATAACTCCGGGTAATGGGAACGGGGTTTTATGGAGTTTCAAAGGGGTCAAAAATGGGTTTTTTTTAGCATTTTGAGCCTCAATTTTTACCATTTAAAAAAGCTTAAAAACCAATTTAAAAAACAATTTATAATTTTGAATTTTTAACTCATTCCGGAAAAAACTAAAAACAGGTTTCCTATTTTAATCTTTTGGGGGATTGATAAAACCACGCATTTCCCTTATTTATTGACATGACTGGGTAAAATTTAATATGAACATCCACTAGGGTTTAGCTGATATTTGCTTACAACACCCATGTGGTGGCCAGCCTACATACACACCCCTTTATACTAAAATATGCCGAATATTGTTAAAATTTGATTTTAACCATAAGTCATAAGTCATTTATTGCCAGATTTAACAAATATTACAATATAATACATGATGCCCTTTTTTTGTTAACACTACTCGTCCCTTATTTCTGGACCAATTTTAAAGTTTGAGGTGTCAAAAGAATGGTCTCAATTTGCAATAAGGTTTTGGTTATTTTGATATTTTAATTCTGAAGCTCATGGGAACCCCTCAAAGTTCATTTTTTGTCCATAAGATTAACATGGGAAACAATTTATATTGAATTGCTAAATAAAACAGCTGTTGAAAGTAAAACAAACAAACACATGCCAAAAGTTAGCTGAATCAGGGCTGGGGAAAACTGCTGCAATATAATCGAGTTTGTTTATATTTTCTCCACAGTCCTGTAGGTGAATAGAAGCAATTGAACTAATGAGTGGTGCTGAAATATCAAAGCAATTCCATACTTTAAGGGGTGTCTATGTGTGGAACAAATTGTAAGTTATACTTATTCCTCAAAATGTATAGCTTTCGCTTGAATTTTGTACTTATATATATTTGAGCACAAAAATAAATTTAGTAAAACTTAACTCCAGAAAATTGATTTTCCTGTACAAAACCAAGATTGAAAAATTGAAATTTTTTATGTTCTTCTTGTGGATTATCAGATTGGTATTGAAACAAAAACGAAAGTTAACAAAAATTAAAATAAAACACCTAATGTTTGCGCATGGGTTTTCAAACTGCTGTGAGCTATGAAAAGGAATGTAAATTGGTGTAAATTAATTAACCTGTTTACTGTGATACTATAACAAATCTAATGCACAATTATGGTTTTCTAAATAATGGTAGTGCAATATAGTGCTTTCTATAAAGAGAAATTTGATCAAAATATGAATGCCACATCAAGCCAAAATGGACCATACAAAAAAGATGTAGCCTAGATTTTGTTAATTTTTATGATTTCTTTCTTTATATTCTGTAGTGCCATGGCAAGTTAAATTAAAGAGGATTTAGTCCGTTATAATTATTAATAGTGTTGGCTTATTCACTATCTCAATTACTAACTCATACTACTAGAAAAACATACGCAGTTAGTGCTGCATAGCTCATCAGGACCGGGGGGTTGACATAAATATTGATAGTTCTTCTGTTGTCATTTACGTTTTTTGTGTGATGAACTAACTATCTGTGAATTTATTCTAATGTTTTTTTTTATTTTTAAGCACAGGCTCAAGACAAATCGGTATAAGAACCATTACATTAATGGTTCTATTGCGTAATGCGTCTATTGCTCTATTTACAATGGATCCTACTGGAAGTCGTTTTAAAGCTTTACTTAACAGAGAAACCGCTGTGGACGTGATCCCACTTCCTCTCCTTACAGTGTCACGATATGGACTGATGTACTGGAACGTCATTATTGTCCTTTTATAATCAAAATGTACAACTTATGTGTTACCTCTATGACGAGTTGGACATAAATGAAGTCGTTTATTGTGATCTTATATTAAATATCAATATCACCCCAATCTGATGATCTAAATTTTTGCGTATTAGGGTTAATAAAGTATTTATTAAAAATTTCCCTTTTAATCCAACCACCTCTAGCGGATTCAGCAAAAGTATTATGACTCGTTTTTCCTTGAAGAATATCCGGTGTAAAATGATTGTGTAAATCAAATAACGCATTACCTAAAACTTTTACAAGAAAATTAACAGTGACGGCATTATCCACATGTTCAGGGTCTTTAAGGTCTGTTATACGTTTATTATTACAAGTATACACTTTACTATCCTTTAATGATGTTGTGATGGTTTGTCCTACAGTTGCAGCATCATTTGGATCTCTTCCATTATGCAAGTTTTTTATTACTTTATTATTACATGTAAACAATCTAAAAGAATGATCTGGATCTAGATGTACGGTTTGTGATAAAGCAGCTGCATCTTGAGCAGTATAACCCAATCTCATATTTGATAACCCTTTACCCATGCAATCCCAAGCATTATTTTTGTATGTTAATAAATTAAATTTTTCATTACCTTGAACAAAGTCATCCCCTTGCTTCGATACTACTTGATCTTGTTTTACAAAAGAGGTTGTTTCTTGTTTTAAGGTTTCCATCATTTGACCCACTGTTGCACCATCTGATGGCGCCGAACCATCTTTAACATTTGCTAAACAATTATTAAAACAATCTATAACCCCTACATCACGTATGATACAATGATCTTTAATATATTTTAGATTTACAGCATCGTTTTCAGTTTTTGGATAACCTATATCATTAATAACAAATTTATAAAAAGAAAATCCATCTTTTGTCTTTTCAGGTATCAAGGAATGTAAATAGCGTCTATTTACGCTGTCTTTTGCATCTTTAGGGTCATCTACGTTGGATATACGTTTATTGTTAGCACTATACGTTTTCCATTGAATTTTAACGTATTTTTTAATTCAGATGACAAATAACCTTTGTTTATTGCATCACCGTTTTGATTTGGTTTACCAACGTTGATAATTCTATGATCTTCTGCGTCATATGTGTTATTTTGTAGTCTTAATGTTGGTGATATCTTTTCCTTTTATATTTTTAAATTTATTGCATCATTTTCGTCTGTGGGATCTTTTATGTTTTTTAACCTTTTATTACTAATATCATAATCTCCTTTAGGTGTTTGTGGTAAACCAGCACTTCTTTTTAAACTATTCGCATAATATAATCCATCTACGGAATACCGTCCGAACTTGTCGACACTCATGGTGCAACTGAATAGTAATCTAGGAAGTAACGCATTTTTATGAGATTACCCCACGGTTTCGGAGTTCATCCACTAAAGCCACCCATTCGTTTTCCAATCCAGTATGACCCGCTTCTTTAGCTTCATGTATTAGTTTCATTCTATCCACCAATTTATTGATATTATTGTAATAAATCACATTTGTGTTATATAGTTTCTTCATTAAACCTGTACCCGTAACAGACTTACTTCTTTTTCTTCTTTCCTGAGCACTTACATCCAAAGTGGATGCCATAAATCTTCGTTTTACAGGTTTTCTTTGTGTTAACGGCATTGTTTGTCTTCTAGTTGGTATTAACTTGGATACAAATTCTCTATATTTTAAAGACTTAGATCTAAATGGAAGTTGGTCAGGTAAATACCTTCTCCTATATGCATTTGTCTGTTCCAAAATCTTTTTATATGCTTCCATGTCTTTTTCTTTCACTAACGATACTGAAGGCTTATTTTCAAATAATAATTCAAATAATCCTTTTGTGCCCTTATACCTTTGATCACCAATAACAATATTATCATGTTCGTCAACGTTTAACGGGCTATTACCTATCATTAAACCATCTTCTGTTAATCTCGCTCCATAACTATGGTAATTCTTATTAGGAATTGTTCCGAGTAACATTTTTACCATGTATTTCCTTCCTAAAGGTCCTTTGTTATGAATGTTTTCACCCAACAAGCTTATGTTTGACGGTCCTTCTCTTTTTTCCTCTTCACTAGCAGTTAGTGCGTCTTCAGGTCCCCTTTCACTATATCCTGGTGATTCTAGCTCTCTTTCAGATTCTGCACCGGTAAAGCCACTATATGTAGAGGATTCCGGGTCTTCATCACTAAAACCTTCATATTTTACACTTTCTCTTTCAAACTTTGTGATAGGTGCAATCGCATCTCCTTCCAATACAGGTTTAGCGACTTTTTTGTTTAATTGTTTCAAGGGTTCAGTAATAGGTTTAAAAGTAGATTCAAGGAATTTCTCCCTCTCGCTAATACCTAGTTTTAATGCTCTGTTTTTAGCCCGAATAGAATCACTAAGTGATTTTATTTCTTTTACTAATTTTTCTTGGTTTACCATGTTTGTAGCAAGACGTGTTGTACAACAATGAATGTTTTATACCATGTTCAATGTATTAATATAAACTTATCAAATCCTATCCTGTATCGACCATTGTGTAGCGGTTGTTCCTTCATAATTGTTAGGAACCCATACTTTTCAGCCCAAGCCTTTCCACATAACTCTTTAAATCGTTCAAATGTCATATCCGCATTTACATGATCAAAATATATATGTTTTAGGTTGGTTTCGTCCTGTTTAAATACAATTAACATGTTTGCATTGTCTCTAATGAGTTGTTTAGGTATTTTGCTGTAAGTTTGGCCAATATAAATGCTATCTATGTTGTTATGTCGACCCATAGCGAATTAATTCCTTATTGTGTTTTGGTTTTCACAAGATACATCATCAAATATGAACACAGAGAATGGTTTAGCTTCTTGTGGTTGCATAACACTCTCGCTTGCATTAAATTTTAAGTATTTAACTTCAGGCACATTATTCAGTATTTTTTCCAATAATTAATACTTTGGTTGTTGGAGTGATTTTGAAAATACATATAAATTATTAAAACGTAATCCTTTAGGGTTTGTAATCAAATTGAATACTACATTAGTTTTTCCACAGTTGGAAGGTCCAGTAACCAGACAGCGCACGGTGTTTGGTAACAAATTGCCATGTTTCCCACTATTGAATTCTGAATTATCCACTGTGAGTTCATCTATATTATTAATGGTAAAACTCTCTTTTTGTGGTACTATCTCCATCCTTTGTAATGGTTCAACCTAAAATGATTCTTTATCGTTATATCAAATCCTTTTTAGGTACCCAAGAATCTTCCGTCTTATTAAATCCTAACCATCGTACTTTAACCTTATCTTTTTTCCGTTGCAACACCTTTTCAACTAAATATACATCACCTACTGTTGATTTTAACATTTCATGTCCATAAAACCCTCCTTCAAGCAATTGTCCTTTATTATCTTTTAAAATATATGTCTCGGGTACTGTAGGTTGTACTTTGAATACAGTAAAGACCTCATTGGTCCAATTTGGCAGATATCTTTTACTGAATACACCTTTATATTTACTTATTCGCACTTTATCACCAACGTTAAATTTTTTAGGTTTTAGTTTTTCAACTTTTGGTTTAGTATTCATTTTTATACGTTTTAATACAAGGTTTTCATTTTTACTAGTTACTTGGTTTGGTTTCATCCCGATAGTCCTATGAAATTTGTTATTATAATCGTTTATAAGTTTTGGTAACATATCAATCCATATTTGCGATCCTCTGTTGGAAAACATTTTATACATTGCACTTTTTAAAGTTCTGTTGAATCTTTCAATTATTGAGGCTTTTACCTCTGAATTAGTTGAGTAATGGTTTATATTGTGTTTTTTCATTTAATTTGCAAATTCCTTATTAAAATATTCTTTTCCATCATCTGTTTGTAAATGTTTAATAGTATGTTTGTCTTTTTGTATAGCTATTTCCATTGCTTTTGTAACACTTTTGCCGCTTTTATCTTTTAGCGGTAAAGCATCTGCCATTTTTTAAAAACAGTTAATAACAGTCAATATGTATTTATATCCTTTATTTTGTTTGCTATAAGGAATCATTTCGATTAAATCCGCTTGATATAAATCATTAATTCCTTTTATCACAGTATTTCTTCGTGGAAACTTTCTTCTTGCAGGTTTATGAAGTTCGTTGACAATTTGTTGCTTCAAGTCCTTCATATTGTAGTTTTCAATGTTTGTTGTGTCACTTGTATAATCACAATGAATGTTGTCTTAAATATTCACATCATTTATATAGGTCAAGGTCACCCAAACTTGTGTAAAAAAATGGGGAACACGGCGTTTGACTTGCAGTGTTCCCCATTTTTTTACGGAAGGAAAAAGGAATAAGGTCGAAGTTGTAGAAGGACGAAGAATAGGTTACTAGTTGATAGGGTTTAGAGAGTAGTGGCCAAAAGGAAGAGTGTGGATTTTGTCGGGCATAATGTGTCTTTTATCATCTCGAGCTGACAGCGCTTTTTTAATTTCGGTGACACTGTAGACTTGATGCTTGAAGCTTCGGATATTGTTGAATGTTGCTGATATTGTAGTATCTTCAAACAAACAAGTCTTGTAGTGGTCAAATGTCACGTGTTTTTTCAAATAAGATGTCTTCACTCCTTTTGCTTTCTTGACTGTCGGTGTGTTGTTCTCGTGGTACATCTTAAATGAATACAATTTCGCCATCAGCGCCACTATTTCTTCTAAAGGCATTCCATTTGCTTCATCTTTGAATTTTCCAATTACTTTTTTATTTCTAGTAGAGGGAAAAAGCCACTTCTAAACCGGAAGTGACGTCAGCTGCCAGGGCAGCTGCAGGGGTCAGATGGTGTCAGCTGCCAGGGCAGCTGCAGGGTGCAGATGGCGAGAGCATATGCCCTGAATTTGAAGTAGAATTGGGCATGAATTAAGAGTTAGTTCAAAATTGAAATTCAACAGTTATAACTGGAGCCTGGAAAGTATGTCAAGGTCATTCAGAGTAAGTTTTAAAAAAGCCTACCCAACTACTACCAGAAATAGTTCAAAGTTGAACTAGTTGGTGATAGTGGGATAGGCTGAAGTAAATTTTGAATTTTATTTGTGAACATATAATTAATGTGCAACAGCAGAGTTTAAACAATTTGAACTTTTGTGATGAACTACAGAGTTGTAAATGCAAACACCAACGACGATGAGAAGGTAAACGCAGAGTCCCCAGATGATGTATTTGAAAAGCTTGAACAAACGTAACATTTCGAGTTGGTTTTCCCGTTCCATTTCCAATCGTTTAATTTCCAATTTCAATTTATCCTCTTCTATTCTAGTTATGAAGGGAACTTCATCCATCATATCCATCATGATTTTGTAGTGTTTGAAATTTTTAAACAAGTGATGTTGATAGTTCAAAAGTTGAAGACGGAATGAGAAGTGAAAGCGAGAAATGTTAGTTAAATAAAGAAGTGGTGGGGGGAACGAAGAATTACAAAGAAGTGGTGGGGGAAATATTTTGCTGTTCATTATTACCATCAGTAGTGTCAGATGGTGCAGGAGTTAGATTTAGTAAACTGTCTTCGTCCGAACTTTCAATCTTATCACAAATAGGACAATCGTATGTTATTTCCAAATTCATTTTGATGGTTGTAAAATTATCTACAAGTTCTTGTAAAATATTAAAAATGTCTTGTAACTCTTCTTTAGAGTTTATTTCAAAACTAGAATTCATTCGGGCCAATGGAGAGTTGTTCATTATTGGAGAGTCGGTGATGGAATGAGGATCGGCGCATAGGGAGGGGGCTTATATAATGGTGACCTTGAGCAGGCGTCTAGGGAGGGGGGCTGTCTAGGGAGGGGGCTTTTATATAGGGAACCTTGAGCTTATGATTGAATAAAACGTTTAGTTCTTCTTCTCCATCTTTTAATTCAATTATTTGAACCGAAGTAGTTGTTTCATCTTCTTCACTTGATGAAGAAAACAATTCACCAGGATTTAAATATTGAACTACAATTCTGAACCATCTTATAGGATATTCGTCAATGACAGAAAGTAAGTTTTGAAACAATTCTTCCATCTCCTCCCTGTCAGTTATTATATGTTCAAATTTGATAAATTTGTTTTCCATGTTGTTAGTTAGAGTGTTGGAAGTGGAATGATTTAATATTATATAAAAATTAGAACTAGTGGTGGGGGAAATCTCAAGGTCATCCAAATGAAGTTTTAAAAAAGAGTGTAAAACTGAAATTACACATTTGATGGTTCTACAGGATCGGAATACCAATCTGACCTGTATTTACATCTTTTTATCATATGTGTACAAAAATCATCTTGATGAGAATTGGTGCGTTGACAATGAGCAAGATCGAGAGGGTGAAATTTGAAACATCTTTGAGGACAACATGTATGAAAATATCTTGATTTGTAAAGTTTCAAAGTTCGCAATTCTGGTGGCGGTAGTTGTTTTGTTTTGCATTTGCAGTAACAAGATCCGAAGAATTCGCATTTAGTACAAGCTAACCCATCCACCATCATTGGCCCTAAATCTGTACATTGTTGTTCACAACAGTAACGAGGTTTGTACTTGTATTTTTGCTCTTCCATGTTGATGCTGCGGAGTCCAGTGAAAGAATAAGAGTGTATAGTGTTAAATAGCGAGTTTTATGTACTGTGAAAAGTGGTGGGGGTAATTTCAAGGTCATCCAAATGGAGTTTTAAAAAATTATACCTTACAAGTGTAAGGATTATTAAAATTTAGGAAGTTTGTTTCTCTTTGTTTTCTTCAGACTTTTTATCTCTCTCAGCTTTAGCCATAGCAACTAGTTCTTCTATTGATAGTGGATGTACTTCAGGGAATTTTAAAATTAATTTAGCTTGGTATCCTTCTTTAGCTAATACATCTATATCTTTAGTCATTTGTTCAACAGTGTTGTAATCTTTTCCATAGATTTTTCCATCAAGTTGAATCATCATTCTGTACAACATTTTCTTAAATAGGTCTTGTCGTGGTGAGAGCTAAGAAGCGAATGATTATTTATACAAGTATTACATCCTTTTTATTAACTCACATTGATCACGTGATTCTTTAGTTGTAGTTTTGTCTGTCAAAAGTTATTCAACATTGGTAATACTTTTGGAAGTTGATGTTATGTTGACCAGTTGGCGATGAAGAAGTTGTAGGTTGTGTAGAAATAAATATTTCATCATCGCAATATTTTGTTTTAGTGAACATTCTTGTATTAGTAGCACTAACATCAACAGTTAAGTGATAACCACCGGTAAGTAAAACTCGCATTTCGTTGGTTAAATCTTCGAGTTGTTCAAAAGTTGTTATGGTGTTAGTATCGTAAGATGCACACTTGACCTTTAGGGACATGTTGCAGTTTTATATTCAGGGATTAAGAGCGAGATGTGTACGGTATGAAAGGTAGCAGTAGACTGATGAATTTTGCAAGTACATTTCCCCTTTTATAATTATACAAAATTGGGTCAAGGTCATCCTGTGGAATTTTTAAAAAAAGCAACATATTGTAATGTACAAAGACATTACAATATGTTGCTTTTTTTATTTTTATTTTTTTTGTTTTATATCATATTTATTGAAAAAACAAATACAAAGAAATATTTACAATGTTATGTACAAATTAATCAGTAGTAGGTGTTACATGAATTGTAAGTTCAGTAGAGTTGTTTCCACTGGGTCCATGTGATACCAAATAGAGTGCGCCGGGTTGAATTATACGAAGATCTTCATTTTGAAGTAGTTGTACGAAGCGCTTTGGTAAGAAGATCTGAAATTTTGCTTCATCACCAATTGTATAAGGTGCCTCGCTCAAAGTGCAATTTATAGCATCACCTACTGAAGTTTCCATTTTCTTAATAGTATGAATGATGTAGTGTTTTTCTTCTTTTAGTTCAGAACATTTCTTTGTAGGTAGAATTGATGATTTAGAATGAGCGTTGAACTGATCAACTAAACTTTGAAGTAAGTTCTGTGATGCCATATTGATGTTGTTGTTAATCTTCTTGTTAATAAGAATGTCCGTCGGAGATGTTGTCTCTTCGGAGGTTTGAGTAATACTCATGCTGTGTCATGGTAGCGCTCTCACTTTTATAATCGACACTACCCCCACCACTGACACTACCCCCACCAGTTTGTTGAAGGAAATTATTCAAGCGGTAGGCATTCTTTAAAGCGCACTGCGACCTTCGATGTTTAAAACTTTTTGATGAAATACAAAGTTCGTTGAAGTAGCATTGGAAATCTTTATCAATTATTGCATTAATCACTTCGTTGCTTGTAAATGATTGTATCCAATTTGCTTTTTCCAATCCCCTTGTGTAGATAATTTTAAACTCTTTGCAATAATGATTCATAATGGTGCGGCATCATGTTATAATTAATGAAACCTTCATCCCATCTTAAGTTGTGAAAATGTTTGTTCAACCATTTGTTTGTAACTTTCGCTTTAGTTGTTAGTCTATTAAATGGTACTGGAGGTTTGAACAAATAATGATAAACTACTGATGTGTTCATGTCCAAGATTACTAATTCTTTAATAATAAAATTACCATCATTTCCTCGGAAAGCTTGAAATTCAATTATACCTCTTTTAACTTCCATTATATGTGGCGCATTAGAAAACGAAACCCGTTTATTCATGATGAAGTCTTACTAACAACTGACTTAAAAATTGAATGAGCCGATGTTTATAACAGACAGGATTGTTCTTCTTCTTTCACTTCTTGTGCCACTTCATCAATATTAAAATTGGTGTGATAGTTGTTTAATTGTCTCCACATTTCAACTTCTTGAGGTATTCTATTAAAGATTGAAGTATCCACGGGACCGTATAAAATTGGAACAAAAGGTTTTTTGTCCAATGTATCAATTAGATAGTCTTTAATTATTGCACTTGAAAATATTAGTTGTTTCAAATATCTGGTGACGGGACCGGTAGTACAACTTAAAGTGTAAAATTCTTCTTTAGTGAAATATAATTTAACATTATGTGTAGTTAAATCTCTGAAGCGAACAATTTGTCCTCCACGATGTTTTACTATATCAACTTCAATATTTGATTCCAATAAACTTAATCTTGTTCTTCTTCCAAATGTGTTGTTACTTAAATAGCACTCCAAAAGATGTAAATGTTTCATGAGAGATTCCCAAGTAGTTTCACTGAAAGTAACCATTTTGTTTCCATGATTTAAAATAACAATTGGTGAATAATCCATTGATTTTAAAATTCCAACTGATATACTTTTTGTCATGCATGAAGAAATTGGGTAGATAATCCGAAGAAATACTTCTGTTAAAATATTGGTTGTAATGTTAACTTCAACCTTCTTCCTTTTTACTTCTTTTTCAGCTTTTTCTTCTTCTCTCTTCTTATGTTTGTTGAATTTTAGGAACTCGTCCATTTCTCGTTCAACTTGTTTTTCTATATCTGAACTATTATCATCCATTAGAGGTGTATTTTCTTCTCCGTTAGTAGAATTCATCTTGCGAATGATGTTTCCCATACGAAGGTTGAAGATAGAATGAAGTTTCTACTAATTATTTTCTCGCTTTTATATTTTTCGTAAAATCCTTGAAATTTATACAATTACATAATTGTTTGTTTTCAACTTGTCTTTCACAAATGAAATTCTAACCTCAAAAATTAAAGCAGATAATTCTAACCTCAAAAATTTGCAGTTGTTGTACAATTCTTCTTAAAGTACATTCTTCACAATTTCGGTCAGCGGTGTGTAAGTAACTATTTTATCATGTAGAATTAGACAGTATGCCGAAGTTCCATCCGCTACTGGTTCTTCAAATTCCATTTCAATTTTTATATCCACACTTGATGATTTTACCGATTCATTTTGTTTTGAACAATCGATTACAATTATTGGAGCCTTGGAATAATACTGGTCAGGTGATAATAGTGGTGTATTAGTCTTTCCATAATATGATGATTGAAATCTTGCATACATATCGTATAAAATGGAAAAACGTTTTTTGCTGAACATGACATTCAAATTGTCATAGGGAAAGAATTGAGAGTTTAGAAAAACTTTACAATTCTTTATTTTACAGTGATCAAATTGACCAGCATTTGCAGTGATAACATCTTTTCGCTTAGTTTGAAAACCGAGTATTATGTACCTTGCTCGTTCCAAGTAAGTTGATGTCTTGACGGTCCATGTTTGTCGTTCTGTCTGAGGTAGTGTAGGGTATTCATGAAATTCCCAACTTCGGAATGGCATCACAATATCACGGTCAGATTTCAACTTTCTCAATAATAGGATTCTATGTTCATCAGCCAATCTTACATGAGGTACTCTCCAAACAACTTTATCCAACTGTAGTTGCCATTCCAGTTTATCTTCCGTAGTTGCAGGGTCTGCAAGTATCAAGTCCTTATTAGTTGAAGATCTGAGTAATACTAATTCTTGTTTGACATTTATTATTACCCGTTTGTAATCTTCAGCGAATCCCAAAAGCAATCGTAAAGGTACATGAAAATCAAAGTGACCGTTGGAAGCTGGTGTTATAGTGTCTTTATCGGGGGCAACCCATCCGGCAGTGACTATTGAATTCTTCTCATGCGGTGTTAATGATGTTAATCCTTTCAATGTAGTTGTTAAACCAACCTTTTTTGTTGAATCAACCGTCACCCCTGATATTTCATATCTTATTTCATCAAAAAGATATGCCATCGGGTTATTTATAAAAGGAACTGTTGAAGCAGTTTTTCCATCCAATTTTAATACCCGTCCTTCGATGTACAAGTAACTTTCACACGGTAAAGTGTAAATATCTTGTTGTTGAATGGGGATCCTTATTTCACCGTTATTGTTTAATTTTGATGAAGTGTAAGGGTTGTGCGTGTGATATTCCTTCTCCCATAGTGTTTCGTCGAACGTTGGTCCTTGAGATATATCCAGGATATCCATCGCTGTTAAGTTTCAATCCAATCTTCTGTAGAAAACGAATGTTTTCCGATGTTAACTCTTCCAATGTCGAGGAGCTACTGAGCTCCCGACTCTTCCATTGTGGTTTAAATGATAATCCCATGTTGACTTTTATGTTGCTGCTCTGATGTGTATCCGTATAGTAATTGTTTCTCCTCTAAAGTCAACACTATGACCGTCTTGATCCAATATGTTCAGTACGATGTCTGAAATGAAACTGGTGTTTAACGGTAGGTATATCAAGTTTTGTGGCTTCTCAACAATTTTAAAACCGGGAGCCACTGTTGGATAAAATGTATGTAAAATATGTTGATTAACTCCATCTCTATACGATCCGTGTATAATGTTGCACGTGACATCAATACTATTTACTTTCAATATTGTTACAGTTGAATCACCTGAATGAGTAGTTCCAGGAGTTAAGATTTTCTTTTTTGTATCTGTAAATCCAAGTAAACTGCCAATCGACTGTTCCAAGCTGACATCAATATAATATTTCGAAGTTATTTCTGCTTTTAAAGTATTATTGTTTCCTTTAACGGTGATATTGTCTTCTCCGAGTTGTTTCTGTAATAATTGGTTTATGTCATCAATTTCATATGCTCCAGTAGGAAATGTAATTATTTTCAATTCTGAGTATTTTCCTGCAGCATCCTTAGTTTCATAATAATGTAGTAAATTGTTTTTTCCTTCTGTAACATTAGGAATTGAATTGTAGGTAGTCAAATCAAGTAATGCCGCTTCCCATAATCTTTCCTTGGATAGACGCAATGCTGGGAACAGCGTACTTTTCAATGTGGATGAATTTCCACTCAGTGACACTGTATACGATGACATCTTAAAGCTGACTGACACTCTTCGCTAGAAACTCCAAACATAAATGCCCACATATTTCAGTATTGTTAGGTTGTTCTCTTTTGTAATTGTAAAAAATGTTTTTGGAGTTTCGAAAATAATGTTGCAGTTCTTTTGGCGGTGGTAGATTGCCAAAACTGTCAAAGTAGTAAATGGTTTGTCCGAGTTTTTTATAGCATACCCAATGAGTGCCTGGACCATAGGTGGAATCCAAATTTACTATTCCAGTTTCATTTTTCCATATTTTAGTTGGTAATGCATCTTTCATAAAAACTCCTCGAAAGAATGGTATTTTCAAACATTTCACATAATCATTTAACTGATGATTTGTTAAGGCTTTATTTGGAATTATCAATTGACTCTTCTTATTTAGTACACACGGTATGGTCTTAGGTATAAACCTGCTCCGTTTTTTACCATTTGCCAAACAGAAGTCTTCTTTACATTTGCCTTATGAGTTCTACGACGTCCTTTTTTAATGTTTCCACCTCTTTTGGGAGCGCCTTTCTTTGCAGGTCTTCCTCTGCGACGTTTTCCACCACCTAACTTTGCTTTCGTCTTCATGGCTGTAGTTACTGCCCAAGCCGATGCTTTTTCTGCAATACTTGCGTCACTTGATTTTACTCTTTGCCAAGCTTTTTCCGCTAGAATTTTATCTGCTATTGATCTATTTGTTGAATCTTTATACTTTGAATATGCTATATCGTGTTCCTTGCAAGCTTGATCTAATTTATTAATTCCAGGATCTCCTCTTGCTAAACGCTTTGCCAACTTAGTTCCAGGTCCACAATATTGATAACCTCCGGGCAGATGTAATTCGTATGGTAAAGCGTCTATCGTTCGATTTACAACAGCACCAACTGGAATCCGTCTAAGCAGGGATAATGCAGCTGATGTTATACCACGTCCTCTCTTGCCGCTGTCTTGACGATGACTGAGCGATACGGTCTTCATTATGTTGTCTTATATAACTGGCGTGTTTACTCCACGAGATACTTTACACAAATGAATAACTTGTGCAAAATCTTTTATATTTAAAGACTTAGTTATTCAAATTAATTATATACTGATTTATAATTCTATTTTTAATCCAAGCTTCTCGTTCATCGGGTTGAATCATCACATGACTCGTTGTACTAGCTATATGATTGTGGGTATCAATAAGTAAATTGCCCACTATTCTTATTAAACAATCTAAATTTACAGCATCTTTTGGATGTTGAGGATCATGTAATTGCATAATACGTTTATCATTACATGTGTAAGCTGTTGAATCACTTTTTGATGTTTTTATGACTTGTCCAATAGTAGCAGCATCATTTGAATCTTCACCTGGTAAAATATTAATTATTTTTTTCATCTTTGCATCATATTGGGTCCCAAAGTGTTTATCCCAAGTTATTGTTTGTTTCATTGTAACACAATCATTTTCTTCGTAACCAGGATAAATATCTTTTATTCTTCTATTACGACCATTGTATGTACCTAATGTACCACCACTCGCAATTAATGTTTGCACCATTAGAGGTACATCTGTATCTTTTATACCAAATCTTCCATTTGTTATTGTTTTATGTCCTGCATCCCATTCATCATTATTTCCTTGCATTAAATTAAACTTTTCATTTCCATGTATAAATTTATCTCCCCGCTTTAACACGGCATCTTCATGTTTTACAAAATTGGATGTTTCCTTTTTTAATTCTTTAGATAATTGTTCCATAGTAACAGCATCTTTTGGTTGAGAACCGAACTTTACATTTGACAACACTTTCCCATGACAATCGATTTCATCACCATCTTGTAAAATACAGTTGTCCTTGATGTATTTTAGGTTTACAGCATCACCGTCTTCCTTTGGGTATCCAATGTCATTTATAATAAATTTATAAAAAGAAAATCCATGTTCAGTTTTTTCCGGTATTATAGAATGTAAATATTCTTTATTAACTGAATCTTTATCATTTTTGGGATTTCCCACGTTGGTTATTGTATAATTTCCAGCATTATACGTTTGTCCATCTTTTAAGTTATTACCCCATTGCAATTTTAAAGTATTTAAAAGTTCAGATGATAAGTACTCTTTAGTAATTGCATCAGAACCTTCAGTTGGTTTACCAACATTAATTAATCTATGTGATTTAACATCGTAAGTATTCTTATGTAATTTTAATGATGTTGAAGTAGCTTCTTTTACTGTCTTCAAATTTGCTCCATCAGTATCTTCTTCTGGATCTTTAACTAGTTTTAAACGTTTATTACTTATGCTATAGTCACCTTCAGGTGTTTGCGGTAATCCACTTCTTTTTCTGTCTTCTCCAACTTGCACTTCTAAAGCGGAGTACCGTCCGAACTTGTCGACGCTCATGTTAGAACTGATACGTCTTATGCTTGCACCTCTTTTATATCCACGGACAATTATACGACTATACCGCGATTCCTAAGTTCATCAACTAGAGCCACCCATTCATTATTCAAACCTGTATGACCGGCTTCCATGGCTTCATGCAATAGTCTCATTCTATCAACCAATTTATTGATATCGTTGTAGTAAATCACATTTGTATTGTATAGATTTTTCATCAATCCTTTACCAGATGTTGAAGTATCTCCTTTACTCTTTTTACCATGTTGTTCAAGAAGTGATAAATCCATAAGTGATAAAGATTTTCTTTTCAGTGGTTGTCTTACCGCTGGTGCAGTACGTAATGTTGGCAATTTTCGTGGAGGAAACAACTTTTTTATAACGATGTTATATTTTGTTGCACGTGAACGATTAATCATTCCATCCTTTAAGTAGTTTCTTTTATGAGCGTTAGTATTTTGTAGAATCTCCTTAAAAACACTTAAATCTTTGGATGAATATCTTAGTGGTATGTTTTTAAAAATTAATTCATATAATCCTTTTGTTCCTTTATATCTATGCTCACCAATAATGATGTAATCGTCTTGTGTTATTTCAAGCTTTGAATCGCCAATCTTCAATTCATTCCCATCAATTCTTGCTCCGTATACGTGTGATCTACTCAAATTCGGGTTTGATTTCATGTCATGTAGCATTTTCATTATATATTTTCTTCCAAGAGGTCCATGTTGTAATATATCGCTACTCAATTGAGTTAAATTTGGAATAGATTGTTCAGCTTCAGGTATTGGCTGTTCTTCTTCCTTTTCAACAATTGGTTCTTCTTCTTTTGTTTCTTCTTGCTCACTAGCACTTTTATATGAATCATCATCTTCTTCTTTTTTTAATGCTTGTACTTCTTGTTTAGAAACTGGTAGTAAAACATCTCCTTCATAACGAGGTTTACCAATAGTTTCTGATATCTGTTTTAAAGGTTCCGTAATAGGTTTAAATGTAGTCTCTAGAAATTCTTCTCTTTCACTTAAACCCATCCTCAATGCACGATTCTTCATCCTAATAGAATCACTGAGTGATTTTATTTCTTTCAATAGTTTTTCTTGATTCACCATGTTTACACTGTGAAGTTCAACGTGTAACTAGATGTAGCATCGGTAGTTCAACGCATAAATACAAATTTATCCAACCCTATACGATATCTACCATTTTTAATATCTTCTTCCTTCATAATAACGAGAAAGCTATATTTCTCATTCCATGCTTTGCCACACATCTCTTTAAATTTTTCAAATGGCATATCCGCATTTACATGATCATTATATATATGCTTTAAATTTGTTTCATCTTGCTTGAAGATGATCAACATATTTGCATTGTCTCTTATAAGTTGTTTTGGAATTTTACTGTATGTTTGACCAATATAAATGCTATCAATATTATGATGTCTTCCCATAGCAAATTATTCCTTATTGTGTCATGATTTTCACAAGAAACATCGTCAAATATAAAAATAGAAAATGGTTTTGCTTCATTTGGTTGCATAATTGTTTCACTGGCATTAAACTTGTAAAAATTCACTTCAGGTACACTTGCAAGTACTTTATCCAATAATTGATATTTTGGTTGTTGCAATGATTTTGAAAAAATGTATATATTATTAAAACGCAATCCTTTAGGATTAGTTATAAGGTTAAAAACAACATTAGTTTTTCCACAATTTGAAGGACCAGTTATTAGACATCTTATCGTATTTGGTAGTAATTCACCATGTTTTCCATGATTTAACTTATCATTGTCAACTGTCAATTCATCAATGTTATTGATATTAAATCGGTCTTTTTGTTGTACAATCTCCATCTTGTATAAAGGTTAAACACACAATGAGCTATTAAACAACTATACTAAGTCTTTTGAAGGAGTCCAAGAGTCTTCACTTTTATCAAACCCTAACCACCGGACTTTAACCATATCCTTTTTCCTTTGTAAAATCTTCTCGACAAGATATACATCACCGACTGTTGATTTCAACAATTCGTGTCCGTAAAATCCACCTTGAAGTAATTCACCCTTGTTATCCTTTAATAAATAGGTTTCAGGTATAGTTGGTTGCACTTTATAAATTGTAAATACTTCATTAGTCCAATTTGGTAGATATCTTTTACTAAATACACCTTTGTATTTGCTTATACGAACTTTATCGTTGACCTTGAACTTCTTTGGTTGCAATTTTTCCAATTTCGGTGTTGTATTATTTTTAATGCGTTGTAATACAATTTTGGCATTAGCACTATTTACCTGGATAGGTTTCATTCCAATGGTACGATGATATTTGTTGTTATACTCTTTTATAAGTTGTGGTAATATGTCATACCACACGTATGATCCTCTTTTTGAAAATTGTTTATACATCGCACCTTTTAATGTTCTATTGAATCTTTCAATTATTGAAGCTTTAACTTCAGAATTTGTAGAATAATGATTTATTTGATATTTCTTCATCAAAGCTCCAAAGTCTTTATTAAAATATTCTTTTCCATCATCGGTCTGTAGATGTTTAATTTTAAATTTATTTCTTTGTATTGTGGTTTCCATAGCTTTTGTAACACTTTTACCAGTCTTATCCTTCATTGGTAAAGCGTCAGCTATTTTAGTAAAACAGTCTATAATTGTTAAAATATATTTAAATCCTTTATTTAATTTACTGTGCGGTATCATTTCAATGAGATCAGCTTGATAAAGATCATTCATTCCTTTAATGATTGTACTTCTTCTTGGAAATCTTCTTCTTGCTGGTTTATGTAGTTCATTTACAATCTTGTCCTTCACACTTTCCATCTTCATATGTTGCTTGTACACTGCATGTAAAAATACTGATCCATAGAATAGTTTATTCTCATTTATATAGTTTGAATATAGGTCAAGGCCATTTCATATTAGTGTAAAAAAGAGGGAACATGGCATTGGGCTTGCCATGTCCCCTCTTCTTTACGGAAAGGAAAAAGGAAGAAGGTAGAGGACGAAGAATAGGTTTACTGGTCGATAGGGTTTAGAGAGTAGTGGCCGAATGGTAAAGTATTAATTTTATCTTCTAAAATATGGCGCTTGTCATCTTTGTAGCTTAATGCCCACTTTGTTTGTTTGACACTAAAAAGTTGATGATTATAACTTCTAATAGTGTTGAACGTTGCAGTTGTTTCAACATTTTCAAACAAACATCTTTTATAATGTTCAAACTGTACATTCTTCTTCAGGAAAGAAGTTTTTATTCCTTTGGCCTTCTTCGTGACTTGATGTTCGTTCCTCTCGTTTATGTACAGTTGAAATGAATACAGTTTGGACATTAATGCTACAATTTCCATCATCGGCACACCATTTGTTTCATCTTTAAATTTTCCCAATACTTTCTTATTTCTGTCATAGTCGTAATTTGGATGATCCTTAGGATAATCGGAAAAGTCGAAATCATCTTTATATATAAAGGTGCGTAGATCTTCATACATGTCATTTGTTTTAATCCAGTAAATTAGTGCATCCGTGTCCATATATGCAATACCAATGTTCTCTCTTCCATAATAGTTAACCATCTTCTTATAATGAAACTCGTACATATGTGTTTTTGATATATCCAAGATTGACATTCCAAGATACAAAGGACGATCCATTGTAACTGACTTCTTGTTCATGGAAATAACAACTAGATTTTCATTAATAATTATAGATGAACCAAAGTTTGGTTGTTGCACCAATTTCTGTAATTTTACTGGATCAGTTACCAATTTGATATCCTTATGTTTCCTTTTGTTTTCCAAAGTCTTGCCAAATATTGCGTTATTCATTAATTTGAAAAAATCTTTTTGAAAACTTGATGTAGCGGTGGCTCTTCTTCTTGTGTTGTTGTCGATGTAAGGTTTTAACCAACAAGATTGAGAAAATTGTAGTACTCGATTAATTTTTGTAATTCTCAATCCTAAGTCTAAAGCTTGTTGTATCATCCAGTAGTGTCCAACATATCGAGACTTGTCGGTTAAAGTCATCATTAATTTTGGCCATCTTCCAGTAGGGGAAATTTCAGTCTTAGGAAGAAGTGGTAAATCATAATGTTGATCATGAAGATGTTCAGGATATTCAAAATTAACATCAAAAATGTAACCAGTTTCACCATGCTTCGGTATATCCATTATGTTTCCAATCGATTCTGGATCTATCCATTTAAAATTATCATATGGAAGGGGATTCGACATTGCCCATCCGTATAAGTTATTTGCATCAAAATAACCCAGGAATGTTGTTGGTTTTGATGCATCATAATCGGGCAGATACTTGTTGTTCGCCTTGAAATGTCGTGTAACGCTTTGCGTCAATCCCCCTCGAACTCCTGACTCTAACATCATAACCATATCTATATCAGTAAGAAGTTGTATTTTACAATTTGTTTCTTTCAACATAGCTTGCCATGCTAATCCAGGTGAAGTGTACGAATGAAGAGGGTCCAATCCATATGCTGCAAAACATGTATTTCTAAATTCTTCCATTATATCACATAGTAAAGTTACATCCAATTTAACATAAAAATCTGAATATTCTCCCAATGTTCTAAATCCTAAATCGTTCCATACTTTACATGCATGATCATAGTCCTCTTGAGATATGTCCATGTCATAAAGTTTACTTTTGAATTCTTCTTTAGCCGGAAGTGATGTTTCATTAAATCTTTCTAAACTGTCTATGTAATCATATGGAAACACACCTTTCCGAAGTACCAAATCCAGTTTGTTGTTATTTACAATCTTCTTTGTTTCGATGAAATCTTGTTTCCTTAAATTTTCTGAAAGTTTGGACAAACTCGACGGCATAAATCTGTAGGAGTCCAAGAATCTTAGTTTCATGTTTCCAACTTCTTTGGAAAAACTTATGAACTTCTCTGAAGTTTCAGCTAACACATCGATTTTACCATCGTCTCTTCCTAGTTCAGGTATTATAAAATGAGCATCGTACCCACTGAGGTTATGCAGAACCACAGGAATAAATAGTGGTAAACGATAGCTTAAGTTGCATTTATTACAAGCAGCACCCCTGTAATAACCTGTGAGGTGATCGTGATCTTTAACTTTATAATTCTCAATAGTAAAATCATTTTTGCATAAGAAACATCGAGTTGCATTTTCATGTTGAATTTCTTCTTCTTCCTCCATCGGTTTCATTGGTACAATATTTGTATATAATCTTTGTGCATTTCCAGCTATTGAATATAAGTGATCAAGAAATATTTTTTCTACATTTTCACCACGATATACTAGAGGTTCTGAAGTTAATCCATATCTGTTTAAATGTTCTTCTGATAATGTTGATTTAACCATTAAACAAAAACTGTTTGGTTTGTGCATTTGATACTTGACACTTTTTCTAGCTTCACAATTTTCATCTTCAACAGGAACAAGTGTTGATTCAAAGTCCGCATACACAACTAGAGGAATACGGTACTGATGATGAACCTTTTCAAATGTAACAAATGCTCTGCTTTCCGAAGGTAAAATAATCTTTGCTTCATAATTATTGTTACATAATCTTTTGTGCTCTTGTAACCATTCTCTTGAGTGTAGCCCATCTCGTTTAAAATTGAAACATCTCTTGCAAATTAACTTTCTGTGTCGATCTTTAGAAAGCTGCTTATTAACAAGACGATCAAATCGCTTTATGTACACATAGTGAGACACATCTCCTCGCGTTAGTAGTAGTAAATCCGTATGATCTGGTAGCTCTTCTTTTGCAATACGTAAAGGATACACTTTGTTTGAACTATCTAATGCAAAAACATTGATAGACGTACCAGGATTTTTCTTCTCAAATTTTGATATATCTTTCAGTGATACAGGATAAGTGATTCCTTGAAAATTGTATCTAAATCTTTGATTTTCATATTCTTGGTTAGGTCTATTCACATGAAGTGGTGGTACAAATTTAGCTGTCATTGCATAACGAAAACATTCATTGTCTTCATTTTTAACATTAACACAAGATTTTGTATTTTCAATTCTTTTTGGTAAAGGAATGTAACTAGATCCCATTAGTCCATATCCATGTTTGTGAACTCTTATATCTAATACTTCAATACTTGTAAGACTCCATCCGGATCCTCTTCCTTCGTGTTCCTGAATTTTTGTTAATATTTCTTCTATACAATTTTCTATTATTGAATCAATGTTTGAACTTTCCATAATGGTTCGGTTTTTTGTTATGAATCCTCTTGGTGATAATTCTTCTTGTACATTTATAAACATAGCTTCTAGTAGTAAACCAAATTTAAGAAAGTTTAATCTTTTCAATTCTTCTTTTAAAATTTTACTTACGATTGGTTTTGCTTCTCTAATAAATTCTTCTAGCTTCAAGTTTTCATTTTGAATCTTATGATGCATTACTACTTTACCGGGTAATGCAAATACTTGTAGATTCGGTAAAGTAGTTGAAGATGTTGCTGTTATTTCATCTTGTTCTTCTTGTTGTTCTTGTTCTTGTTCTTGTTCTTGTTCTTCTTGTTGTTCTTGTTCTTGTTGTTCTTGTTTTTCTTCTGGGTTGTTGTGAATTAGTTCTTTATGACAGTCTAATAGAATTTCATCGTGAAACGATTCCGAACATTTATCGCAACGATACATGTTGAGATGTTTACTCTTCGAAATTTTGCCAAGAAATGAAATGGGCTCTCGCGTTCCTCCTTTTATAACGGTCCCCCCACCACTATTTCATCTTCTTCACTATACAAGGAAATCAAACTTTTTAAATAAAAATATTAACCTTCTACAAACTAATTGTTCATTCGTGTTCTTTATTCCCATTGGAGTTTTAGTATATACTTCTTTATATTCAAGCTTTAACTAACTTTCCCCCACCCAACTAATTTTAGTTACTTTTAAAACCAAACACCTGCCCTCCAAACATCTATTAGGACAGATGTTATGGGACAGATGTTGAAAGAACAAATGTTAGGGTGGAAATGGCTAGAGCACAGGCACTTGGTTGAACTAAATTTGCACATAAATTAACTAGAGTTGAATTAAAAATTCGCATAAATTAAAAGTTAGTTCAAAACTAAAATTCGACAGTGTTAAGAAACTCTAACATTTGAACAAGAATAAACATTAGTTCAAAACTGAAATTCAACAGTGTTAACCAAATTCTAACAGTCAAACAAATAGGTCAAGGTAATCCAATTTAACGCGAGAACGAGGAATAGAGCACTAAGTGGCATGTTAGTCCATTACCACAAAGTGATCTATTCCTCGCTCTCTATTCTACATCTACTTTTTTCAGTTTACTTATTTATATTAAAATGTTCAAATTTTACTATGTAGAATGTCCATTCTTTCTCTTCAACTCTTCGATTGTTTTTAGCAATTGTAACAAATATTCGTTAGTTTTCACCAAAGTCTTTAGTTTGCTACATCCAATTTCAATGGAAGGTATTATAAGTTGTAATTTTATAAGTTCAATCTTTTCTTTCTTGCGAATTTCTTTCTTTATTATATTATTCCCTATTTTTGCTGAAGATTTAAACTCCATGTTGTTTCTGCTAAAGCCACAATAATAATAAAAGTCTCTTGAAACAACCTGCATTTATACACATTCCCCCACCACTTTATAATCCCCACTCCTTTCCCCTTCTTCTTTATATGTGGAAGGAAGTATTATAATTAGATTCCTAATATTTCTTTTCCTTCTTCACTACGTGGGGGAAGGGTAATTTGTTATTACACTAGTTGTGCAAGAAAATAGCCGCCAGTGTCCACACCTTGTTCGTAGCACTCCATCATAGATTGTGCCCACTGCAACATGCGGTCTCTGTCATTTGGTGTGACAAGGAAAGAATGACTATCACCATACAATATAAAAGAGTCAATTCGTACATAACATCCTGAGTCCAACCATTTATTAGCTTCAGCCATAAACTTTTCTATTGTATCAAATGGAAATTGTGGATCAATTGCTATGACTTTACGTTCTTCACTAAGTTCAACAGTATAATCATCATCGTCCTCATCATCTTCACTTTCACTGTCGTTACTTAAAGTGTCTTCAGATTGTTCAAAAACATAAGAAATTTCAGAAAAATTAAAATTTTCATTCAGATGAGGAGGCATTTTGAAGCAAGAAATATTATAAACAGCAGAGACGAAACGACAAGAGCGGCGTGTAGAAGAAAAATGAAGGGGTGACCAACGCTCGCTCCGCTTTTATAATAGTATGCAAATGAGGGGTAGGTGCTGACCATGACCAGTCATCGACCCAAAGGAGTGGGGGAAGTACTTTTCTTACTACTTGGATGGAAGTAGGTTAGTAGGTCACGAGACTTAGAGTGTTAAAAAATAATGGGGGAGAAACACAACGCTATAACGCGTTGTGTTTCTCCCCCAGTATTTTTTTAAGCAATAATTTGGAAAAAGCTATGTGAATTTACTTGCTACGCCCCCACCTTGTAATACCATCCAGTTTGTGTCTGAGGAGATAGTCTTTAGAGTCTAACTCATAAACGGATTTCTCTTTGCGCAAGGATTCAATCACTTTAATATTATATCTTACGCCGTTACAAGTTGCCAAAATGTGTTCGTTGTCAATAACACTTTCAAAAAAATAGACACAACCTCTCTTAAGCCTATTTCCTTTCACACCAATAATTTTGGATTGGTATTCAACAGTGGGGGTTTCTGTCACTTGTAGTTCAGAAATGTGTTTTACGACATGTACACGGCAAAAACTTTCGTTTTTTACACATTTCCTCCCACAAGGTGATCCTTTCTTAATTCCCCTAGTAAGCATTTCAGGGCAAGTAGTGGGACGGCTAAATGCCCTACGACGCTGTTCTTGTAATAATTGAAATTGCTCTGAAGGAGCGGGTTTAGGAGTAGGTTTAGGAGTAAGTTTAGGAGCTGATTTAGGAGATGATTTAGTAGCAGGTTGAGAGGATTCAGTTTTGTGATAGGTATGATCTTCAGGTGTACTAAGTGGTGGGGTAGGAGGCAATGGTGATAGTGGGATAATGGGTGTGCTAAGACGATGAACAATGGTTTCAACGGAAGGGGTATTAGGATGGTGGTGAACTGGCTTCTGCGGTGGCGGCATAGTAGTTGATGGTGGTGCGGAGTCCTTTGAAGGCGAAGGCGGTGAAAAAATACTACGAAGTCTAGAAGTGTTAGTTGGCGGAAGAATAGCTCCAGAAGTTGAAGGTTGAGATGCAAGTCGATTCTTGTAGCAATCAGGAAGGTTTTTGAGGCGAAGAGTTTTCTTAGGTGCAGGAACAGCCGTAGTAGAAATAGAAGTCGAAGTAGAAGTTAAAGTAGAAGTTGTAGTTGGCAGAGATAACATGGTTGTGGCTCCAAGTTCGCAGCGTAACGTCTGGAATCAGAATGAAATGTTAGCCGCAGTCGGTGCGTCTTTTATAACAATATGCAAATGAGAGGGGTAGCAGCTGGCCGAGACTGATTATTGACCTGGGAGGTGGGGGAAAAGGGGAAAGAGAAGGTATTTATTTAAAATAATTCGCATAACTTTTGACTAAAATAAGATAACCAAATTCTTCTTTTACCAAAATGTTTGTCTTACATAGACCTTTTCAATGATGTATCGCTTGTCCAAATCCGTCAATCCGTTATCAAGTTATAGCCATTTTAATTTTTCAGGTCATGACCGGTCGTTCACCCGTAGTGGGGGAAGGAGTGGGGGTAGGAGTGGGGGAAGGGGAGGGGGGGGATCGACTCCATTTTTTCGGGGGGGGGGGGGAATCGACTCCATTTTTTCGGGGGGGGGGAGGAGGGAGGGGGGGGTCATTGACCCTTCCGAAAGTGGGTCAAGGTCATTCAAGATTTATAATGATCCAAGGTGATGGGAACAGTAATACTGTTCCCACCACCCTGTTTGCCTAGCGGTTCCCACTCCCAACCCACTAGTTACGTTCTGCAAGGGAGGTCCCTGGGCCGTCCGCATCAAAGCGTAACGTCCCGTCCGCATCAAAGCGTAACCATTAATTTCAGGGAAACTGGAACAGCAGGGAGGCCCTGGTCCGTCCGCATCAAAGCGTAACGTCCCGTCCGCATCAAAGCGTAACCATTAATTTCAGGGAAACTGGAACAGCTAATGCAGAAACGCAACTCTAACACCCACCCAAACTAATCCCACCCATCATATTCCTAAACAAAATGCAAAAAACCTAGTCCGCAATTTGCGGATGTCCCACCCCTTCTAAGTGAAGTTCAACTGAACTTCTGAATTTACAGTTAATCTACCCCCTAACATCTAGCTGAAAGGCAAAACAACAACATAAATTATTAATATCAACACTTAAAACTAACAACACATCATTATTAAAAACCAAATAATTCAACACAACCAAATACCATCATTATTCTTAAAATTAATACACCTTAATGCTAAACACCTCTTAAAATTAATACACCTTAATGCTAAACCCAACTTATAACTAACATCGCAATGCGCAAATTATTTCTTAAATTAAATACAACTTAAAACTAAACACACACACACACACATACCACATTGCATTAAAAAACGCAACGTAGTAGAAGAAGTTCAAATATATATAGGCCTACTATATATTTGAAACCTCTTGCTGAGTCGCCAACAACCTTTCGCTATGAAAGTTTGTTGACGACTGACGCTAAGATCAGGCTCGTATTGCTCCTCGGATTCTCGAGTAGTGGGGGAAGTTGTTTCACTCCAGTACAGTGTTCAATCCAGTCCAGTTCGCAGCAGTGTAAAAGGAAGGCAAAGGAGTAGGGAGCGGCGCATGCGCAACAACACAAATCCAAGGTTTGAGGTTAGAATTATCCATGTGCAGTAGCGCTAAAGTGAGTAATACAGGACTAGGCGCATGCGCATAGCATAGACTCATTCCGATCCGGAGAACTTGTTGCATGCGCAGCAGGTTTGAGGTTAGAATTATCCATGGCAGCTGCCATATTTAGTCTGGTTTCACCACATAAAGTCAACAACCGGTGGTGACCGGCCATTGACCTGGAGGAGTGGGGGAAGGAGTGGGGGAAGGAGTGGGGGAAGGGGGGGGGCTCCATTTTTTCGGGGGGGGGGGAAGGGGGGGGAGGGGGGGGGAGGGGGGGGGAGGTCATTGACCTTTCCGGTCGGTCATTGACCCCAAGGAGTAGGGATAGACACAGAACCCTACTTCTCTTACTACTCAGGTGAAAGTCGGTCAACCAGTCATTTGCTTGCCATCTGCCGCCATCTGGCTGGAGTTATTGCCTCTATAAAGGTGGGTAGTTTATCGCGCTACAAACATTCATTGCCTCGCATCCGCTCGGTCATCATCTCTCGTTAGTTTTATGTTATGACTACTTCACTTACTAGGTTTGAGGTTAGAATTATCCATGGAATAGCCTTCGTAAATTCTAACCTATAAAATTACTACTCTGGCTTTCTGTTTCAATTTCTTTTACACTTCATTTTATATCTCAGTCTTATTTTAACTTCTGAACTTAACACATCGGTTATGATGACTGCACAATGTTTAAAATTAAAGCTTTTGCGAACACAACACATATTACGAAGTACTTCTAAACCTTCAATTTCAAAGTGTAAAACTAATTTAAATAGAGTTAGAAAGAAGTACAGTTTTAACCCATTATACTCAAAGACTTCGCAGGTTAATGTTGATGATAATGTTATTTACAACATTTTGCATTCTATGTTACAATTCAACAACTTTGAACTTGTTACACCTATCGACTGTGTTCAACAAGTTTTTTTATTTTACCCCTACTATTCCTCATATAAGCGCTGTCACCACAATTCCTACTTCATGCTCCTCTATTCTCTTCAGCTAAGCTAAGGTTTGAGGTTAGACTTATCCATGGCGGCCGCCATGTCTAGTTCAGTTTCACCACATAGAGTCGGCGACCGGTTATTGGTCTAAAGGAGTGGGGGAAGGGGTGGTGGGGAGAAGGTTGCCATTTTATAAGCCCTCTCCCTAGGCGGCGCTTCTCATTCAATCGCCAACTTTCAAACAATAAACACCTCTCCCATGGCACGAATGAATTAATTATCCCACTATCACCAACTAGTTCAACTTTGAACTATTTCTGGTGGTAGTTGGGTAGGCTTTTTTAAAACTTACTCTGGATGACCTTGACATACTTTCCAGGCCCCCAGTTATAACTGTTGAATTTCAGTTTTGATCTTACTCTTAATTTTTGTTCAACTTTTAGAGTTTAGTTAACACAGTTGAATTTTACTTTTCAACTAACTCTTAATTCATGCCCAATTCTACTTCAAATTCAGGGCATATGCTCTCGCCATCTGCACCCTGCAGCTGCCCTGGCAGCTGACACCATCTGACCCCTGCAGCTGCCCTGGCAGCTGACGTCACTTCCGGTTTAGAAGTGGCTTTTTCCCTCTACTATTTCTTTCATTAAAATTTGGATGGTTCTTCGGATAATCAGAAAAGTCGAAATCTTCTTTGTATGGAAAAGTCTTTAGATCTTCATACATGTCCAAAGTCTTTATCCAGTAGATAAACGCGTCCGTATCCATGTATGCGACTCCAATGTTTTCCCTTCCGTAGTGTTTAACCATTTTGTTATAATGGAAATCATACATCAGGGTTTTACTTATGTCCAAAATCGACATACCTATGTATAACGGACGGTCCATGACTATTGTTGTTTTCTTCATACTGACAGCGACTAGATTTTCGTTTATAATCATGGATGTTCCGAAATTTGGTTTTTGCACTAATTTTTCCAATTTCCTAGGATCACTCACTAATTTTACATTTTTATGTTTTCTCTTGTTCTCCATGGTTTTCCCAAAGATGGCGTTATTCATTAATTTATAGAAGTCCTTTTCAAATGCTGTTGTCGCTGCAGCTCTTCTTGTAGTGTTGGAATCAATATATGGTTTCAACCAACAAGACTGGGTGAATTCAATTGCTCTATGAATTCTCACTATACGTAGACCCAATTCAAGAGCCTGTTGAACTACCCAGTAGTGAGCCACATACCGATCTTTATTCTCCAAGGTCATCATCAATTTTGGCCATATTCCTGTCGGTGAAACTTCAGTCTTAGCTAGGAGAGGCAAGTCGTAGTGATGGTCATGTAGATGCTCCGGGTATTCAAAGTCACAGTCCAAAATATAGCCTTTTGGACCATCCTTTGGAATCTGTGAGATGTCTCCGATGGTGGCCGGGTCGATCCATTTGAAGTCAGCGTAGGGAAGCGGATTTGACATTGCCCAACCATAAAGGTTGTTTGCGTCAAAGTAGCCAAGGTAGACCGATGGTTGTTGCTCGTCGAAGCCGGGGATGTACTTGTTGTTGGCATTGACATGACGTGTTACAGCTTGTGTCAAACCGCCCCGTACACCAGATTCCATCATGAGCACCATATCTATATCTGTTAGAAGTTCCAATCGACAGTTGGTTGACTTTAGCATAGCTTGCCATGCTAATCCTGGAGATGTGTACGAGTGTAGAGGGTCCAGTCCATAGGCGGAGAAGCAGGTGTTTCGAAATTCTTCCATCACATCGCACAGCAGAGTTACGTCCAATTTTATATAGAAGTCAGAATATTCCCCTAAGGTTTGAATGTTTAGTTGTTTCCAAACATTACAAGCATGATTGTAGTCTTCAACGGAGATTTCACTTTCGTTTAATTTGCTGTTGAAGGCTTCAATCGGTGGCAGACTGGTTTCTTCAAACTTTTCTGTAGATGTTATATAATCATAGGGGAAAACTCCTTTCCGTAATACTAGGTCCAATTTATCTTCAGATACAATTTTGCTGGTTTCTTTTAAGTCTTCTCTTCTTAGGTTCTCTGACAATTTGGCTAAACTAGATGGCATAAATCTGTAAGAGTCTACAAAGCGAAGTTTAATTTTACCTACTGTTTTTGAAAAGCTGATGTACTTTTCCAATGTTGTAGCAAGAACATCAATTTTACCGTCATCTCTTCCTAACTCTGGAATAATAAAGTGGGAGTCGTAGCCGCTAAGATTGTGTAAAACAACAGGAATAAAGTTTGGCAGTTTGTAATTTATATTGCATGAATTACAAGCAGCTCCTCTGTATAACCCTGTCAGGTGATCGTGATCTCTTACTTTTGGATTTTCTTCATTGAACATCTTCTTGCATAAATAGCATCTTGTCGCTATGCTGTATTCTTCTTGTTGATTTTGGTTTAAAGGTTCCATAGGTACAATATTACCGAACAAGCGTTGAACCTTTCCAGCAATATCGTACAGTTGGTCTACAAAATACTTAGCGGCTTCTTCACCACGGTAGAGTATTGGAGTGGATGTTAAACCATAGTCTTGCAATTGGTTTTCAGACAAGGTTGATTTAACTAGTAAACAAAAACTGTTGGGTTGATGCAACTGATATTTTGTTCTTCTAGTCACTTCGCCGTCCGGCAGCTCCTGTGGTACTAACGTTGATTCAAAATCTGCGTAGACCACTAGTGAAATTCGGTATTGGTGAACTGTCTTGTTAAATTGTATTGAAGCTCGGATAGGCGGTGGAAGACTTATCTTTACTTCATAGTTCTCGTTGCAAAGTCTTTTATGTTCCAATAACCAGTCCAATCCTCCACGTCTTGAATCTTTCCAAGAAAAGCAGAAACATCTCTTGCAAACTGTAATCCTATTTACTCTTTTGGTCAATTGTTTTACAACTAAGGCTTCAAAGTCCTTTATCCATACATAATGGGAAATTTCACCCTTAGTTATCAATAGCAAATCCGTGTGGTTTCTTTGCTCAACCTTTACTACCCGCAAAGGATAAACGTTGTTCGAATCATCCAGACCAAAAACATTGACTGAAACGCCAGGATTTTTCTTTTCAAATTTGTCAATATCTTTTAAAGTAACTGGGTAAGTAAGACCTTGAAAGTTGTAGCGGTGTTCATTCTCGTAGTATTTTCTACCAACTCTACAAGGATTGTTTTTAACATACTTGGTTAACATTGCATACTTGAAACATTCATTACCCTCATTTTGAACATTTCTACACGAGTTAGTGTTTTAGATTTTCTTTTGTAGAGGGATAAAACTACTACCTCTTAAACCATATCCATGTTTATGAACCCTAACATCCATACCTTCAATTGATGACAAAGTCCATCCAGATCCTCTTCCTTCATGTTCTTGGAGTTTGGTTATAATTTCTTCCAAGCATTCTTCAATAATATCATCAATGTCGGAGGTGAAGGTAAGGGTTCGGTTTTGGAAATAAATGCTCTCAATGCTGTTTCACCATCAGTATTGTTAAACATAGCCTCTAACACCATTCCAAATTTAATAAAATTTAGCCTTTGTAGTTCTTCCCTCAAAGTTTGACCAACAAGTTCCTTAGCCTGGGTTATGAATGTTTCCAGTTCCAATTGAACGTTATTAATTTTGAAATGTGTTACAACTCGTCCTGGCAAGGCCGTGGTGCGCAGTTGTCTTACATCTTCCAGTTCTTCTTCTTCCATATCCTCTTCTTCGGTGTCCTCTTCTTCAATAGGTCTTCCAATAGTGGATGGTCCAGCACCAGCAAATTGGATCACACTAGGTCTTCTTCTTTGCATTTGCTGTAGATAGCTGTCCCAGTAGTCCGTCTGCTTCTGGTGCTCTTCCAAAAACCGGTCAATTGAGTCTAAGTCTATTTCATCCATGGTAATATCTTCTTTTCTATCTTCGTCTTCATGTAATTCTCTGTGTAGGGTGAAAAGATCTTCATCTTGAAAGATTTCCCCACAAATGTCGCAAAGAGCCATTTCAAACAGTTTGGCTTTGAATGCACACTCTGTGAATGTCCACGCAATAATGAGCAGCGCACTCAACCGGGTCCCTTTATATCTGAGGCAGGTAGGTGGGGAAAGTGACGTCATATAGAAACAGGTTATCAATCATGTGCTAAATTTAGCCTTTAAACAACCATTTGTAATACATTTATCAGCAGGCTTGATAAAATCAATGGTATTTGGTCTAGATTCAATAATTTGTACGAGTTTTTTCAAAGACATCTGTTCACAAGTTTATATGGGTCAAGGTCGTTTGGAATTATTATTTTGAGCGGGGGATAGAGCACTAAGCAGCATCATTTACTACAAAGTGCTCTATCCCCCGCTCACATTCTTTTTTTTAACTTTTTGTTTAAACTTTTTACAAAGGTGAAACATCACCATCAGAGTCGGAATCATTCTCATCACGAAATAGGTAGCGATGACAATACATAATTCTTCTGGCTACTAACATTCTATCCATTGGACGATGAGGAGTGTCTTGTTCTTCTTCTTCAATTTCCGACTCAGATGATGACTCAAATGTTTCGTAGGCATGCAAGTCCATTTCATTATCCGTTAAACCAGCTTCGTCCGAGTCCGTTTCAATGTCCATTATTTCTTCTTCCTCCTCTTCCTGGCCAACCGCAGGTAGTTGGTCCTCTGCTTCTATAACTTCTACAGGTATTACCTCCAGAATTGAAAGAATTCTGTCGCGATGGAACACGGTGTTGTCAAGTGGAGCCATGGTATGAAAGTGGTGTATCTATCCAATTGGTTTGCCCTTTTTATACCCCCACCAACTATACATTTTATGTGGGTCAAGGTCACGTAAAGATACCCTTTGAGCGGGGGATAGACCACTAAGCAGCATTCTAGTCCATTGCCGCAAAGTGATCTATCCCCAGCTCTATTCCGCAGACCACACTCAATTCCAAGTCCACATCCAAGTCCACATCCAAATGTTACACTTTATTATTACTGCCACCAAGTAATTGTCACTCGCACGTTTACTTGGTTTTGATAAAGGTACTGCACAAACTCCATATTGGTTGTTTGTTCGTTATACAAATGCATCATGAAATATGCAATCTTATCGATTGCGGCATTGTCCAACGGTTCGCAATTCACAAGTTCCAATGTGCCCTGGCTGGTCTTATCCTCTATAAGTTCCACCACTTCGTTGATGTCTTCTTCCAAGAGGATGAACTCAACACTGAAACTCTCCATTGTTGTTGATAGTGTCTAGACAAATGCTTGACTAAATGCTTTATTCATCAGTCCTACATATATACCAATTTCCCCCTCCCCATTACCCATTCCCCCTCTACCTTTATATGGGTCAAGGTCATCCAATAATACCCTTTGAGCGGGGGATAGACCACTAAGCAGCATGCTAGTCCATTGCCGCAAAGTGATCTATCCCCCGCTCTGTATTCCACACATAAGCCCCCAGTCTTTTACACTTAGTCATATACTCTGTCCTCCCTGCCAATTAAGAGTTCCCCATGTTTGCCACTATTTTCAATCAACCTTTCCAAGTCCTAAAACACAATGTCCAAATTAACCAAGTTTGCTTGTCCAATTTGAAACACACTATTCCCCCCAAAGTCACTTGCTCTCACTTGTTGTCCTGTATACTGCTTCTTCTTCCACGCTACAATCACTACCCTACCTTCTTCAACAACCATTCTTTTAACAATATCATACACCTTCTTCAACATCCCTCTACAGTTTAAATAGTTAATGGTCACATACTCCCACTCCTTACCAATGATCAGTGATCCACTCATTTTCTAGCGTTCCACTGGAAGGTCCAAAGCAGAATGAAGTCGGGATGTACAGACCCCCTCTTTTATACCAGTTAACCGGTTGTCCTTCATTTAAAGTGGGTCAAGGTCATTCAAAAATACCCTTTGAGCGGGGGATAGACCACTAAGCAGCATGCTAGTCCATTGCCGCAAAGTAGTCTATCCCCGCTCTGTATTCTACACACACACACACATATCCCTGTCCAAGTCTTTCATTACATACCTAATATATATTCACTTCCTTCATCATCACTATCACTCATCACTGCTTCCACAAACTCCATCGGGCTAAAGTTGAATTGTTTTAATTGTTCTTTTAGGTTTTCAATTTGTTGGTCCTTCACTTCCAAAACAGTGTGAAGGTGTGATATGTAGTCCGCTGCCTCGGTGACACTTGCTACTCTTGGGTCGCCTAACTTCAAGCTGGGAACTACACCCTGCAGCTTAAAGTACGCCATACGCCTCTCTTGCTCCTGCCGTTGACCAGGACTAAGCAAGCCTTGCCCGTCTCGACTCACCTCCAGCAGGGTCCGTAGCATCGGAGCTTTGCAGGCGTTTGCTCGAGCAACAGTTATGCTATGGAATGGTCGAACAGGTCCACGAGTAGCAGGCAGGACGTTGGCAGCACGCCTTCTTGAAGAAGAGGAAGCCCGAGAGTTGGAAGCCATGTTGAAGTGTAGTATTCAGCTAAGCGGTACAAAGCAGAATAACCAAACTGCACATCAATACCCGTATATATACACTTTACAGTGGTGGGGGTACTGGTTAACCTTGGTAAAGTGGGTCAAGGCCATCCAAAAACATTACCACAACGGGGGATAGATCACTAAGTGGCATGTTAGTCCATTGCCACAGAGTGATCTATCCCCCGCTCTGTATTCCACATTCACGCACACATTCATACAAACACACAAGTCCCAGTCCAAGTCTTTACCCACACACCTATCCACTCTCATCCTCACTATCATCACTGTCCAACAGGCTTTCACACTTCCTAATTAGTTTCTCCCATTTACTCCGGATGTGAAGTAGCTCACTGCGAGTATTCTCTAACATTCTGTCCCTTTGCTCTATAACTTCATTGTACCAGTCGATGATGCTTGGTGATGTCTGCGTTGATGCGTCCGATGTGGTTGGTTGAGAGGCTCCGCTGCTACGCAACTCCTTCCTGACAGGGCCAAAGCCGGAGAACCGGACACGACTCCTTGACGATGGCCCCGATCGGATCGGCCCAACACCTGAGCCGGAGCCGGAGTTAGTAGCAGAAGCTGAAGACATGGTGTGAAGCGTTCGGCTTAACAGTTGCAAGCTGAATGAGCGGACAGTGGATTACCACTCCTATATATACCTATTTGTAGTGGTGGGGGGCGGGGTGGGGGGCGGGGTGGGGGTGGGGGTCGGGGTGGGGGTGGAGGGGGGGATAGCTTAAAATTTCCTCAATTTTTTTAATTGAGGTGGGGGGGACTTCCACTAAATTTCCCTTAGTCTTCGCGGTCATCGGTTTTACATACCTTTAGCACACCCATCATTTTGGTTTCTTCAATAACTTTACACACCTCAAAAACCCAAGCAAACAGCTCATCTATGTTGTTATAATTAATTTTTGTCCAGTGTTCATACTTATGAGTTTGGTTGTTTATAATACATAGATAAAATGTAGACCCATCTCGTCTTATACAATATTCAACTTCCATTCTATGCCGATTTAGCACTTCCCAAGCATTGTGTTGATCTATCAAGAAGTCACCACCTTTGTAATTGTACCGTGACATGTTTACCATGGAGCACAGGAACAGACTGAAGCAAATGAACGGCTCATACAAGCTTAGTAAGAGCGTTAGAGTGGGGGTATCACGTGATACACGACATTAGTTGTAAGGTTAGCACTTTACTTTAAACAGTAATTTATATGGGTCAAGGTCGTTTAAACTTTGAAAAATTTTTACCTCCAAACACTTGTAGCAAGCTACAAGTGTTTGGAGGTACGTTATTATTTGTTAAAGATTTTTTTGTAACTTAGTCTTCACCCTCAAGGACACGGTTTGAGATTGTCCCAGTGACTTTACATCACCGCCAGGTTAAAGTATTATACAAGTCAAGTATTTTTTTTATTAGTTGACTTGTATAATACCCCTCTCCCTTACTTTAAGAGGGTTGAGACTAAATTTGGAAAAATTAATTTGGAAGAAGAAATTTAATTAATGTCCAACACTTTTAAACAATTTTGATTTTTTAGTGAGCCCATGTCCTAATCCATTTTCCAAACAGATAGGCATCCTTTTCTTCGAATTAAATAAGCCCCGGGGACAAAAAATTCTCTTTGTACCATCGCAGGTGGTACTTTCATTCTATGAAGGCGGCCATCACCTTTTAGAATGATTTGCACATTTATATTAAATGCTCCATAAGCTTGAACAATGAAATAATATTTTTTGTCCCTCTTGAGCCTATTAATTTTCAGCTTCTGCGGACTGTTGGGGTGTTTGAACTTGGACTTTTCAGACATAATATTAAGGCTATAGGGCTTTGGTGTCGGAATTTTGATTTTCTTATTTAAGTGTCGTTGGCAACGATCTTTTTCTGGAAGAGCAAAATTCGGACAACAAAGAACCACAGCCTCTCTGCTAAACCAAACATAATCGCATTTATCACGCTTGCCAGCAGGGCATTTAACACGATTACGTTTCTTTTGTGTTGGACTCTTAGTGTTTTGGAGCGGCGCTTGATCTAACTTAGGCTGGCTGGAAAGGATGGAGGGTGATGGTTTAGCACGGTCAAGGGGCAATTTGCAAACAATTTTGGGTCGGGTAGGAGAATGGGTTAGATCAATGGTGGTTTTAGGTGAGGTAGAATTGTCTGGGGAAAAGATCGATTTACGGGATGATTAGACTGTAGATGGAATGTTGGCTTTGGGTGAGGTAGAATTGTCTGGGGAAAAGATCGATTTACGGGATGGTTTGACTGGTGTGGATGGCATGGGGGATACGGGTAGTGGACATTGGGTCTTTGTATAGGAAAGGATTTTCTTTGTACGTGAGTAGGAAATGATTTTGGACCTCGACTTCTTCTTCTCCTCAAAGACCGCTGACTCCAAATCAGAATCTGACAGCAGTGAGATTGGTGGTGATGCTATGAGCACTCGGCTGCTTGCAGGGTGAGCGTCAGCCCCTCTTGAAGTCGACGGAGCATCACCAGCACCACTGACACTTGGACTTGATCGTTCCGTTGGTAGCAACGGAGATAGGCTGGGCATTGAAGGAGCCGACGGCATCTTCAAACAGTTGAGGATTGTGCCCATCCAACAGGATTGGAGAATCGTAGCAGCGGAGGTTGAAGTCGGAGTAGACGTGTTGGTCGGAGTAGACGTGTTGGTTGGATTCGGTTTGATGTATGGGAGAACGGGTGGGTAGTTCTTGAAGCGCATGTTGCGGTGGAGAGAGCGTTAATTGCAAGAAACGGAGAAGCACTTCCAACGAAGGCTGGAGCAAGAATGAGAAGTGCGTGCAACCCGGCCGCCTTATATCCCCACCGGGGCTGCCACGCCCAGGATATCAGGGTGGGGGAGGGGGGGGGGCTCGCACTTTTTGTCGGGGGGGGGCTCATACTTTTTGTCGGGGGGGGGCTCGAACTTTTTGTCGGGGGGGGGGGGTAATTTAAAAAAATAAACCCTTATAGGCGTTCTTATGTTGCCATCGCTGTGGTCTCCGAAAAGATACAACTATGGGGAACTCCAGACTTGTGTGTTAGTAATACCTACCAGTTAAGATCCGAAGAAAAACTTTAATATTTGGTTCAAGGTCACGCGAAATTTTTAAAAAAATAAGCCCCACACCCCCCTATGGGGGTGTGGGGCACTTGGGTTGTCATCGCTGTAGCCTCCAAAGAGACCCAACTATGACAACAGGCAACATCCAATGTTGTCTAACCTTCACCACGCAAGACTTAAGCATTTACTGCATTGCTAACAAATAACTTTTCCAATAGCTAACAAAAAGTCATTTACATAATTTTGAAAGAGGTTGAGGACAGCCCTAGTGGCTTATGTCCCCGGTCCGAGTGCAGAGGCCATCGGCTCATTACCCCCGTATAAGCGTACAAACGGACCAACTCCCATTTCACAGCCGCATTGAAGCATGCATGAAGGAGTGTATTAACGTTGGAATAAAAAATACTTTTTTACACGGGGGCCTACTCCCGTTCCCTATCTTTAATATTTTAAGTTCAGCAATGCAGTAAATTTGTATAAGTTCTTACTAGGTCAAGGCCATACCAACATTAAAGAATTTCGGCCCCCGTACATCCATGGCGAACCACGAATATTCGGGGGCCTTGGGGACAAAAAACACAAATAGCTAACAAAGTTTCATTTACATAATTTTGAGTTTCCAGAAGGGAAACTAACTGAGGACACCCTAGTGGCTTACGTCCTCGGTCCGAGTGCAGGGGCCATCGGCTCATTACCCCCGTATAAGCGTACAAACGGACCAACTCCAATTTCTCAGCCGCATTGAAGCATGCATGAGAGGAGCCTAACAATTATAAAAAGTGGCTTTACACTGGGGCCTACTCCCGTTCCCTATCGTTACAATTTACTTTGAGCATTGAAAAAGCTCAAGGGGGATTGCTAAAACAAGCGTATACACTTTAGAAAAATATAACACACTTACAACACACAATTGAGCTCAACGTAGTCAATGCTGGAACAAGCACATACACATTAAACACACATGACAAACAAGACACAAAGGATAAAAGACACACAGGAGACATAGGGTACAAGTAAAACACTCTCATATAAAACAATTCCCAATACCCAAACGCAAGCGCAATATCTTATAACTAATACAAGTCTTAAAGTTAGAGTAGACTTCGCAAAAACACTGAAGGCGCCATTCAGTGTTTAGTGAGGCCTATGGCGGTCCGTCCCGATCGTTCACATTCAACGCGCAGGAGCGGACTGCGAGCCGGCTCTGGCCGAGCCGCCTTATATCCCCACCGGGGCTGCCACGCCCAGGATATCAGGGGTGGGGGTGGGGGTGGGGGTGGGGGTGGGGGGGGGTGTGGTGGTGTGGGTGGGGGCGGTGGGGGGGGTGGGGGGGTTCGCACTTTTTGTCGGGGGGGGGGTTCGCACTTTTTGTCGGGGGGGGGTCGGTAGGTTAAGTGGGTCAAGGTCACCCACAACACTTCTACTTTAAGTGTTGGCTATACCCCCACCACAACTGGAAACTGGGTACCTAGGCTGCACAACACCGCTCCGCCAGTATGTCTCCGGCTTCCATGCGGTGCGTCTCGCTGTTCTCTACCTCTCTATATGTAAGTCATTTTACAAGTTTTGGATCTAGTTCACTACACTTTACCTCTGGGACCATATCGACTTGTAGTATTTCAGTGTTTTGACTCAAGGTCATCACACTTTAACTCTAGCACGTAGGTTATCGTACCAGAGGTGCTTGATAACCTAACTTGTAATGTTTAGGGTGGCGTTTGCACGCCACGTGGTATCGCCATGAGTGTCCAGTCCAAGTTTTAAGTTAGATTAATTTTACAGTGATCTTTTCCATTTCCAATTCGTTTTGCCAAAGAATAAGGTGTCGCTTTATAAAGTGGTATTTCTCTGAAGTTATTGGGGATTGCAGGGATACAATTAGTTTATTTAGGAGACTCTTCATCTTGGAGTTTAACACAACTTCCACTTTAACTTTGCTTCCTCGGCTCTCACAGCCTAAGTTGTACAGAAATGTTTCTTCTAGTGCCAACTCGGGCCAAGAGAACAGTGTGTTGACTGTAGGACAGCTCATGGTGAAGTGATGCGATACTCCAGCGTACAACCTCACCTTCCCCCACCACTGTGACCTTCCCCCACTCCTGCTGTTTCCCCCACCTCTTTTCCCTTGGCTCATGCGCTACAAGCAGTCTCTCAGTATTGTGCGGACTTTTGTGAGGGGAAGCCATGTCGCGGGACGTTTTAGGTAAGAAACTTAGCAGTGTTAAGACTTTATTAGTTGCTCACTGTCCACCACTCAAAGTCAAAAGGGTTTCGACTTTAGCTAAGTGGCGCAAACTGTTGCGTGGACACCCTAAGTTTTATACCAAACAGACTAATGTAAGTTTTACTGATGAAGATTTGTTTAGAATATTGGATGAAATGACTTTTCCTTGCAAAATTCAGTTAGTTACTCCCATTCCTGACAGTTTAGAGTCTTAGTCTCTCAAGCCGATATACCTAGAGTACGCGAAGCCTGACAGTCAGTCGCTCGGTGACTGTCGTGGGGTGCGCTTCGGTGTCGACGCTCCGTTGTTAAGTTAAGTTTTCAAGGTCACAGTAATATCAAATTGTTGGTGTTGTGCTGGTTCAAGGTCACCTGAGGGATTACCAATTGCCCATTTAGGCAGGGTCATGTCAGAAACTCGAGTTTAACTTGGCACTTTTGCCGTTTCTCGTCGAAAATTCGCTCCAAGCGGTCAAGGTCACGGGGACTCTGACTGAAACTCGGAGCGTAGTGCGAGAAACGGCAAAAGTGCCAAAAAATTTTAAGTTTCAGCGTGACCTTGACCTTAGTGGCATCGGTGACGTCATTTTGATGACGTAAGGGGTGATGACGTCATCAGCACGTCATTTCTGTGACGTCATCGAAATGACGTCATTAGTGATAACGGCATCGATGACGTCATCGATGACGTCATCGGTGGGGTCATTGACCTCGATGACGTCATCCCTCAGGTGACCTTGAACTGAGCCAGCACCAACAATTTGACACTACTCTGGGCCAGCACCAACAATTTGACACTACTCCCGTGCTTGCTTAAATCAATTGATATTGAATTGAGGTGTGTAAGAATATGTTTCATGTCACTGAAGAGGGTCATTTCTAATCCCAACGTTTACTTACTATTACTTAAGTTATTTTTTAATAACTGAATAGAAGGACTTGGTCCTTGTTGCAAAACCTTACATAACTAGTCCTAGTGTATAACTGGACAAGTTCCCTTGAGAAAGTTGAAGCTTTACCCACTTTTTATCCGCGCTTGCTTAAATCAATAAATATTGCCTTGCGGTGTAAAAGCATCTTGATTGAATAAAATTGACTTGGGTATCAAAGGAATTGGTTTGGGATATCCTTAAGAGAGTCGAAGCTGCCCCCCCGATTTACCCGCGCTTGCTTATATCACTAAAATTTGTTTTGGGTTGTTAAGGTATTGGTTTCCGATGTCCTTAAGAGTGTCGAAGCTACTCCCCCCCATTTACCCGAGCTTGCTTATATCACTAAAATTTGACTTGGGTTGTGAAGAAATTGGTTTGGGATACCCTTAAGAGAGTCGAAGCTACACCTCCCATTTACCCGCGCTTGCTTAAATCAATTGAAATTGAATTTAGGTGTGTAAGAATATGTTTCATGTCACTGAAGAGGGTCTTTTCGAATCCCAATATTTGATTACGATTACTTAATTATTCTTTTAATAACTGGAGGCAAGGACCTAGTCCTTGTTGCAAAACCTTACATAACTAGTCCTAGTGTATAACCGGACAAGTTCCCTTGAGAGAGTTATAACTTTACCAACTTTTTAACCGCGCTTGCTTAAATCAATAAATATTGCCTTGAGGTGTAAAAGAATCTATTTGAGATATGCATAAGAGAGGCGAAGCTACTTCCCCTCATTTACCCGCGCTTGCTCATATCACTAAACTTTGACTTGGGTTGTGAAGGATTTGGTTTGGGATATCCATAACAGAGTCGGAGCTACTCCCCCCCTTTACCCGCGCTTGCTTAAATGAATTGAAATTGATTTGAGGTGTGTAAGAATATGTTTTATAAAAACAACAAAAATAACTACAGACCTATTTCATTGTTAAGCGTACCGTCTAAACTGTTGGAGAAATGTGTAAAAATGCAATTACAAGCGTACCTTGAAGAATCGAACATTTTATCAGACAAACAATTTGGTTTCAGAAAAGGCAAAAGCACATCAGATGCTCTGTTCTTAATTAATAAAGAAGTTATGGATTCAATCAATAATGATGATAAACTCTTACTAGTTTTTATTGATCTTGCAAAAGCATTTGATTCAATTGATAGAAACATTCTCTTTTCCAAATTAGAACATGCCGGGGTAAGGGGCGTAGCGCTAAGTTGGTTTAAAAGCTATTTGAGTGTTCGCAGCCAAGTAGTGACAATCAATAACCAAATAAGTGATCAACTAGACGTAAACTACGGAGTAGTTCAGGGCAGCACGTTCGGGCCGATTCTTTTTTTATTATATATTAATAATCTGGACAAACTTAATATTTCTGGTAAGCTGTTCTTATTCGCCGACGATACTGCCGTAATATTTCGTGCCCGTTCCTGGGATGAAGTGTATCAACTAGCTTCACGCGAACTATTTGAAATTAAAAGTTGGTTCAATCAAAATATATTAACAATGAATATTTCAAAAACTAAGTGTATGCCGATAGCGCTACGCCCTGCAAGCGAGCCACCCGTAGCTCTGAGGTTGGTGCTGCACAGTTGCGGAGACACAACCAGCCTCGATTGCGACTGTCAGATCATAAAGCGAGTTGAGCAATACAAATACCTAGGGGTAATAATGGATGTGAGGTTAAAATGGGGAGCCCATATTAACTTTTTAAAATCTAAACTACGAAAGATGATTTTTATTTTTTACCAGCTAAGCCATATTTTGAACGAATCTTCGTTGAAATCAGTCTATTACGCCTATGTCCTATCCTTATTGCAATACGGCTTGTTGGGATGGGGAGGATCTTACTCCTCTGTCCTTGAACCTTTAAATGTAATACAAAAGTCCATAATTAAAGCTGCTTTTAAAAAACCAAAACAATTTCTAACCTTAACGTTATTCAAAGAAACAAAATTACTTTCCATAAGACAACTATATATAAAATCCTTATTACTTTATTTAAAATCGCACAGGGATCTGTTAGTCGCCCCTATAACCCACGGTTACCAGACCAGAAATGCGTTGCACGGTGGCCTGCAAGTCCCAAGAGTGGTTAAATCAGTCAATTCAACCAACTCGTTCTATATAGCGACGTTCCTCTACAGAAAAATCCCACCTGAGATAAGATACCTGCAGGCATCTCCCAGTGTCTACAGCAATGTTGTAACGTCCTGGCTGCTGGGGGTCGGCTCTAGAGAGGCTGAGTCGCTTATTACTCCACAGTATCACTAAACAACAACACGGTACTGAACTTATTTCCACACACAGCAGTTTGTCAACCCAGTCGCGATTAATGTGACACAGTAATCATCACTTATACTTTATTTTCTCCCACATTTGGATTAATTGTTATAGTTCTCTAAATTGTTTTTTTCTTTTTTTTACTACATATTGTACTAACACGGGTTTATCCATTTTATATTTACACCAACTAGTTTAACAAGTCTCCGCCAATTTTAACATACAATAGTTTTTACTTTAAGGACTCTGCCGCACGCACAGGTCGTCTAAGACCCATGTGAGGCACTATTCATTCCCATAAGCCATTATGTATTGTAAATATGTACATTTATTGCGGAAATAAATAATTTTTGATTTGATTTGATTTGATTTTATGTCCCTTAAGTGGGTATTTTCTAATCCTCACGCTTACCTTAATTTATTAATTATTTTTTTATTAACTGGAGGCAAGGGTAAAACTAGACATTTTCCCTTAAGAGAGTCGAATCTACTCCTCCCATTTACCCGCGCTTGCTTAAATCAATTGATATTGAATTGAGGTGTAAAAGAATATGTTTCATGTCACTGAAGAGGGTCTTTTCTAATCCCAAAGTTTACCTACGATTACTTGAGTAATTTTTTAATAACTGAAAGGATGGACTTAGTCCTTGTTGCAAAACCTTACATAACTAGTCCTAGTGTATAACTGGACAAGTTCCCTTGAGAGAGTTGAAGCCTTACCAACTTTTTACCCGCACTTGCTTGAATCAATAAATATTGCCTTGAGGAGTAAAAGAATCTATTTGAGATATGCTTAAGAGATTCAAAGCTAATCCCCCCATTTACCCGCGCTAGCTTATATCACTAAACTTTGACTCTGGTTGTGAAGGAATTGGTTTGGCATATCCTTAAGAGAGTCGAAGCTACTCCCCAAATTTACCCGTGCTTGCTTGTATCACTAAAATTTGACTTGGGTTGTGAAGGGATTGGTTTCGGATATCCTTAAGAGAGTCGAAGCTACTCCTCAAATTTACCCGCGCTTGCTTATATCAATAAATATTGCCTTGAGGTGTAAAAGAATCTATTTGAGATATGCTTAAGAGAGTCGAAGCTACTCCACCCATTTACCCACGCTTATTTATATCACTAAAAATTGTTTTGAGATGTGAAGAAATTGGTTTGGAATATCCGTAAGAGAGTCGAAGATATTCCCCCCATTTACGCGCACTTGGTTATATCACTAAAATTTAACTTGGGTTGTAAAGGAATTGGTTTGGGATACCCTTAAGAGAGTCGAAGCTACTCCCCTCCTTTACCCGCGCTTGCTTAAATCAATTGAAATTGATTTGAGGTGTGTGAGAATATGTTTTATGTCCCTTAAGTGGGTATTTTCTAATCCCAAAGTTTACTTAAATTTATTAATTATTTTTTTATTAACTGGAGGCAAGGGTAAAACTAGACATTTTCCCTTAAGAGAGTCGGATCTACTCCTCCCATTTACCCGCGCTTGCTTAAATCAATTGATATTGAATTGAGGTGTAAAAGAATATGTTTCATGTCACTGAAGAGGGTCTTTTCTAATCCCAACGTTTACTTACGATTACTTAAGTTATTTTTTAATAACTGAAAGGAAAGACTTAGTCCTTGTTGCAAACCCTTACATAACTAGTCCTAGTGTATAACAGGATAAGTTCCCTTGAGAGAGTTGAAGCCTTACCCACTTTTTACCCGCACTCGCTTATATCAATAAATATTGCCTTGAGGTGTAGAAGAATCATTTGAGATATGCTTAAGAGACTCGAAGCTACTCCCCCCATTTACCCACGCTTGCTTATATCACTAAAATTTGTTTTGGGTTGTGAAGGAATTGGTTTCGGATATCCTTAAGAGAGTCAAAGCTACTCCCTAAATTTACCCGCGCTTGATTTTATCACTAAAATTTGACTTGGGTTGTGAAGGAAGGGTGGGGTTCATAACTTCCAGGGATCACAACTACCAGGTCGCTATTTATTAATATATTTTTACAATATCATAACTTCCAGGTGTCAGTTCTACCAGGTCTGTTTATTTTAATATAGATTATATTCACTTCATAACTTCCAGCTATTTTAACTTCCAGTTTCACAACTACCAGGTCTGTAAAATCAAATAATAGTGAGAGCGAAATAACTTCCAGGCCTCACAACTTCCAGGTATCGTCTCAACCAAAAGTTGTAGTGCGGTTTGCCGCATCCTGACTGAAGGCATTAGCCAACTCCACAACGCACGGCTCGCCGATCATCACGAATAAATACAAGGAACCTGCTTTGTGCTTAGGTCATTTATTAATTGTCAAGGTGTATAAAAGTATATCAACACCATTCATAAATGTGAATAGAGTTCACATGCCAATGTTATAGTAAGCTCACATAAAAAGAAATACTTGTTTCGTAATTTTCTTAACACGAAAAAACTTAGATCATGGTGATTTCAAAGTGGGAAATGAAATGAACTATCCAAAAAATCTGTTTCTATAAAAACCAATGTTAAATACACTTCCGCTATTATTTATTTAATTTTGTTTTATATTTTTCGTTATCAAGCCGGGTTTACACTAGTCGAGTTACTTGATTCAAGTTGATTTAAATGTTACAAACATTCAAGTAAAATTGGCTGTTTGTTTTCTATGTTGACTTGAATGAAGTAAGCTATAAATAAGTTATGATTTGCCGATATGATCATTTGAATATGAAACAAACAATGTAAAAAGACTATTTTTAAACCAATTTAAATGTAAATTCATAGTCTTTTAAAATCTAACTGTACATTGTATACAGTAAAAACTATGCCTATTGTTTAGTTTTTAGTTTATGAGCTTCCTTGTTACTAAGCCGGCTCATGATAAATATAATAGAACGCTAAAGAAAATATTAACACCCAAGAGTATATGTAATGTAAATTATGCCTACTCGTCTTAAAATTTTGTAAGTAGGATTGAAGTGTAGAACATAAAGGGTTATTATGTTAATGGAATTTTTTAGTGGTTTAAGTTAACTAGGTATGATAATAATGTTTCGAATTCGTCTTATTTCCTTTGTCAGCAAGAGGATACAATTTAAAAAAATCACCACCAGATTACTTGTATTGTAAAGGGTGTTAGAGGACTATATTTGACTAAGTCTAAACTTGATGGGAAAGATTGGAGTTACTAAACTACTTGACAGTTAAAGAAAAGACTAAAACAACCAAAAAATTAGGTAGAATTATGAAGTGTATTTTTAAACTGTGAATATTGTGGGAACTTGGAACTTGCGCTTCGTAGTCCCAGAGAAGATAACTCCGTATATCCTTGTTTATTTAAAGATGTAGCTAGATATCCAAAATTAATTAGCCTTTTTTTATATAATTTTTTTATTACGAAGAAGGAACGGATGAGCTATGTTTACAAAGTGTCCTTGTAAATCCATACAGTTCTTTAAGTACACTGTATATTACACCTTCACTTTAAAATGTTGATCAACTTTCATCACCAGAGTTTTAAATGTTTTTTTTTAATCGTTTATTTTGGCTACATGACAAAAGTCCATGGCTAAACTATAGACTTTTAAATGTGAATTTTAATTTATCAGCTGATTACCTGCATTGGTCTCTAACTAAAAACAAAAGACGAAACAGGTTGAAAAAATTATGTGAGGGGGTCGCTTTACTTAAAATGTTGATCAACTTTCATCAACAGGGTTTAAAATGTGCAGTTTGTGCATGTAACCCTTATTCTGCCAAGACAAATTTTCTTGGAAACTTTGTCATTTATGAATCTAAGTTTAGATTCTTAACTACATCAGATTCTAAAAACAAAACTCCCAAGTTCAAACAGAAAACCCTTGTAATTTTGTTATCTGTTTTATACTTAGATACTTGAGATACTTTATTTGAAACACCTACAATAGCCTATTAGCCTGTAAAAATGGAGATTTTAAATTAAGTTTAACATGTCATAAAATATATAAAGCCAGAAATTATATTTAGACGTCGTGTAACAGAGCGTTGATTATTTTATGGGGAATGAGTTGCGTCTACCATATATATCTCGGTGTACCGTATTAATAACTTCAAAGTTTGTGAAGCATGGATGTTTGTTTTTCAGCCATTTTTCTTAGGTTTAGAGCCTTATTCTTAAGGCAAACTAGATGCTCTGCACCGGTGCAGCCTTGGTAGTCTGCAGACGATATTTGTCCGAGCGCGCGCACCGCTTCCAGTGGCACTGCCTACTCCCAGTCAGCTGTGTGGCGAGGCGGACACGACGTATTTCGTCAATCGTCATTCTCAGTATCTCAATAGCTCATCATCCAAAGCGCAGTGCTTTGTGGGGGAAACTTTGAACCACACCACTACTATTTTGTCAAAGTCTACTCTTCATTAGAAAGCGCTAGAAAAACGTGTTTTTTTGTGTTCCGACCGCAATAAAAAATGTTAATAGGTTTCAAAAATTTTTTTAACTTATACTAAAAAAAGGTGAAATTATTAAGCTAAATTTTGGTATATAATATTTAATCGTAGGTCAACTGGTCCATCCATGACAAGCGTCCAAACTCGAGTATATTGCTTTTTGAAACGGACAGTAATGTCCGAATAGTATTTGCTCTCATATATCATTCTGACGGTAAGGATTAAGGATTGTCATTAAGGATTGGATTAAGGATTGCCAGTAAGGATACGTAATTCTGCCGGTAAGGATCAGATGGTAAGGATTAAGCTGATTGGTTGAATGGAACCAGATGATTAGAATAATTTTACAAAAGATTGTTATTGTTTTGAGTTTTTGTAAACAAATATGATTATTTTGACATTTAAGAGGTAGAAAGAGCGCTTCCAATGACAGTAAGAAGAAGTAATCCTAGCATCAGCGATATATTTTCCTCTGGTTTTCGGGGGCAAAACTAAAATTTTTTAACATGGGTTGTCTCTACGTATTCGGTTCTGTATACATTGACATTACTTTCGGTCCAAGGAAAACAATTCTTTACCGGACATCAACAAACTTTTCCCGTACAGCAACAACTTTACTAATAATCCGATTCTCAAACAGCTGACTTAAAACCAATTAAATTTTGAATTCTGGCTTTGATTACTTTGTCTACTGGCGAAATAATTACGAATAATTCTCCTTTAAAACTTCCATAGTTTTTATTAATTGCATCATGATGAAAAGTATCGTTCACAAATCGTCCGAAATGTCCATTTCGGGCTGAGATAGTGTTTTACGTCCGAGACAAAGCTGAGCGTAGAAAATATATCGCCCCGATATGGGTCACTTTCCGGACTAGTGGTGATGAAATATACTTCATACCTAAGCTAATGATGAACTTTTGGAAGCTATAATGTACAATTTTACTTGTTTGTATCGAAAAAAAGACTTAACGGCAAACCACTAATTTAAGACATTTATTTCATGTCTTATTTCCAGCAATATATTTAAAACAACATCGTAAGAAAACTGTTTAAAAAAAGACAATACACCCTACAGCGGTAGAAATTCAAGTTTTGGTTTTACCTAAAGGGTAAGTTTTGGGTTTTGCAAAGTTATGAGTATCGTTCAATTAGTAATTTAATGAGGATTAGAACAATATGGCATCAATACTTAAGACTTCACTGACTTAAACTACACGTTAAAACTGACGCGAAGTCGGGCTATTGCCAATGCTTTTAACCCGCCCGAGGTGACTTACGGTCCAGGAGACCGACATGATTTTAAATTGTTCGTTTACCCGCCTAAAACGCACTTCCGGTCGTTGAGTAGCTCAATACCTTTCCGTCTCTACTCAGTGATGTAGCCGCTGCCGTGCTAGTTTTTTTTAATTTAGGTCATCGCTTGCTATAGTGCTTTACGGTCCCACAGACCGAAGTCACCCAAGTTGTTGTCGGTGCGTCAGACCGAAGTCACCCAAGTTGTTACCGGTGCGTCAGACCGCCAACCTTGGTAACCTGATTTATATTTTACTCTAGTGTGAATATGTATTGTTTATTTTCTTCAGGTACAATATATTGATGACTTTATTGATATCTTACCTGTTTTATAATTTTTACGGTTGATATAAGATGATTTTGGGGCGTAATTAACAAATAAACTAATTTAATTATATAATTTTAGATATATATATATATATATATAATGTAATATAAATCATGTATATATAATGTATGTAATGTATACATATATAATATGTATGTATATATTATTATATGGTATATATAATATATATACCATATAATATATATTATATATATATATATATATATATATATATATATATTATATGATATATAATATATATGTATATATAATGTTTTATATATATATATATATATATATATATATAGGCTATATATAATGCAAGAATCATATGTGACGACTGCTAATGGACGAATTTTACATGTAGACTATTGCTTTCTACATATATTTGTCGGTTTTTAATAATTTAGGTGAAAAGACCATGTTTTTTAGTTAATTTTATCTTTAGGACGTATGTTTTATACCATTAAAATATATAAGTATTTTTTTTTTAGATTTATGGATATACACTACAAAAATTATAAGGAAATTTCAACAAAAAAACATTGTGTGATATAAAAAAAAAAAAAATTGAATGAATACTCCTGTCTATGGTTTTATACTTTAGATTTATATGTTAACTTTATATTAACACAGGTTTTTATTTTAATTATTCACTAAGGGCTTTGTACAATAAGTTCATTTTAAGTAAACATAATTTTTTAAGTGTGTCAAAAATAAAATGCTTTTTAAAACACCTGCAATTGTTATATTTATTTTATATTGCATCCATAACAAATAAAAATGATCTAAGTTTTGATTTTGAGCTGCGAAAACATTTAGAATAAACGTATTGTTAATATATATAAAAATAAATAAAAACGGTCCATTAGACCGAAGTCACCTATCTCGTCACTGAAAAAAAGTCACCCCTCTAGGGTTAAATGGAGTTGCTGAAATTCCGCCGCTTTTGTTCACGAGGTCAAAAATGTATGCAGGCCCCGTTATCGTATAAATGTATAGTTATCGTATAGGCCCCGGTATGACTGAAGGGCGAGTGTAATTATTGTGATGGATCAAAGGAGGTGTGAACAGAGGTATTAGCTGTTTCGTTTGTCAGGATCATTAATGAATAGCCAAATGATCAAAGGCATCGAAGGGCCCATCAGTATGGAATCATCAAAAAGCACTAAAATGATCTTTGTCAATAACAAAGCTACTCCTATAAAAATTCATTACACATAAACCTCAGTATCAGGTAAAAACCTACTACAGTGTGGTCCCTGACTTCAAATAATTTCATAATATTGATAGTGATTAATAATACCCACAGATACCGACGTTCATTGTTAAATGTGTTTTCAAAGAGAATCTGAAATCGTAAAAACCGACAGTAAGGAAGTCGTCGATAGAATTACGGAACTCTACTTGGTTTACTTACTCATTTTGGGTATCAGTTAACCTAAATTGCTATAGCCCTTTTTATGATGTAATATTTCACTCTTGAAAGTTAAAAACCTTTCATTATAACACTGATCTACTCATTTTTGCCATACTATTTTGGGAACCAACAACGCTATTGTAGTGCCTTGTTTAAGCAGAATCCAACATTGATTTTCATAGGAAAACGATTTCACATGTGTAAGTTATTCATTATTAGACCAAAAGCTTACTTTTGAAGGCACCCTGTGCCCTCAACAACAATACTATACCAAAATGAAAGTGAGTTGCAGCACATCTATGAATAATAGAATGGGTTAGGACACTTTTACCAAATTAGGGAGTGTGCGTAGGGTTCACAAAAATCTGACAAAAGTTAATATTATTCAAACACTAATCAGTTGAAATTAAAATTAAAACCCATATTTTTAAACCGGCAATTTTGTAACAATATTAGGGCTAATACAAAGTGAATCAATGAAGTAGGCTACACAATTTACAAATACGAGATAACATGTGTAGGGGCTACATGATCCATCCAGTTAAATAATCTCTTAAAAGTATTTAAACATGTGATTAAATGTCAACCAGGACTGCGGAGAACTCCAGCAGTTCTCCCCAGTCCTGATGTCAACGAAGTTTGAGATACTATTGACGGATAGCGCCGCTTTTTCAGACTTTCGGCCCTTTACTGTGACTAGGAGATGCCCTTAAGAGTCTGCAGTACCTCGGCATTTTGTATTAGGTATTTTGTCCCATAAGAACAATGTTGAATAAAAAACACTACAGCGAGTTTGTTTTTCGTCGGAAAATTCCAAACTAGATGTCATTTTAAGTGTTACCATAGTCTCTTTCATTTGAGGTGATATAAAATTAATAAAAAATTATCGATTAAAATTACTATGGTCAATCATAGATATAATTAATTAATCAATTAAAAGTTTAATGAAACAGTAGCACTTTCTAAAGCAGGTTTTCTTGTAATAAAAACTCATTGGCGTCATCGGGCCATCGTTTTAAAACCAAACCAAGACAGACAGTTCGATACTAATTTGATGTTCTTTAGGTAGATGTTCTTCTGGAGAACTTTTTAAGTTATTTATGTTTTCCTCACGTCATTTTGGTCATGCACAGTTATTTTTCTCGAGTTCCTTTGGCCAAACCCTTTATTTAAGACCACCGAGTGAGTTCTACAAATCGTTAAACGCTCACAATTTCAAGGAACAAGGATATTGAAAAGGTAAAACATTGTATTTCTATTAGTTTAGATTAAGTAAATAATATTGACTACATGTGAAATTACCTGATCATAGATTAAAGTTATCGTTTTAGCGTTCAGCAGCTGAAACAAATTATACTCGTTTCTATATTTCTAATTTGAAAAAAAAAAACTTTCTCATAAGATTTTGGTAAGGATAGATAAATAACATAATTTCTTCTCTCGGGTGTCCGCCGAGAGAGCAGAGAGAGAAAGAGTGAGAGAGCGGATTAAGCCAGGGTACGATAGTGTCGTCATCGTGGTGGGCTACGACGTGTACGACGGACGATACTCCGTCGTACCCCCGAAAATATATTTATTGCACCCCAACGGGAGCAGGTAAAAAACCGGCCCTTTGTCGTACAATCACGCAGGTGGATGTCTCCTGGCGCTCGTACAAAGTCCTTATCGCTCCGAACTTCCGGTTCCTCCCTCGGTTTATTCCGGTATTATGTAGGGGAGGGTGGGCCACAGTGGAACGTGGGCCACAGTGGAACAATTATATTTTTTTGAATTTGGCTAGTCTGTTAACTGCTACACTCTGTGAGTGAACTACAAAACTATTTGTCTACCCATAGTTCATTGGTGCAAATGGGTGCCTTCCTGTAAGGAAGAGAAATAATTCATGTTTTGTTTTTGGCCTCCAAAAGTTAGTTTTCCAGGTTATTTCGTCACCAATTTATCTTCTGCCTGCAGTGGTCAGAGGTAAGTGTCGCAGACCAGTATAAAGAACAACTCTTTCTAAAACTTTTAGACTATTTAGCATATTTTTACAAAGTTCTGGAGTGAAATTAGGGTTAGTTTTTGTGATCAAACAGACATGGGCCACAATGAAACACTTGGTGTTGGGCCACAGTGGAACTGTTCCATTGTGGCCTAACATCAAGTGTCTCAATGTAACAAAAAATATTACCCACTAAATGTTTTTAATTTAATAGTTTAAAACCCAATTACAGATTCTTTTCATTAAATTATACTTTTGGAAATTTATGGTAAAGCCAAAGTCTTGAACTGGCTGTTCTTTTTACAGATCAGTATGTCAAGAGGAAGAAAGAGGAAAAAAAGAAGAAAGGATAAGAAAGAAGAGGAGAAATATATGAAACTGTTAATTCTTTACATGAATAACATTTTAGTTTAATAAACATGATTTATTACGGTATGTTTGCGTTTTAATTAGTTGTTCCATTGTGGCCCGTATCATGTTCCACTGTGGCCCTATATTGGGCCACAGTGGAACACATGCATAGGTTTTGAAAAACTGTTCATAAAAATTAGTTTTTATTTAAATATCAATTTTAAAATATATATAATGTATGTGGGAAAGGTTTTTCTCTAAGTACATTCATCTTCTGAAGCTCTTAAGCAAATAGGTAAAAAAACAAAAATCGTTTTGTAATTTTTGTTCCATTGTGGCCCACCCTCCCCTACTTTTTTCGTCTGGGTCACAATATTTTCAGTTGCTATAAGGTTATTTGTAGCTGATGATATGTAGAATTAAAGTAATGTTGTTATAGGCCTACCAATATCTACATTCATACCATCATTACCAAATACTGATTCACTATGTTAACCAAACATTATCAAATAAAAACAAACGAGGTGAAGTTTGTTTGGGTCACATTTAAACAGTGAAAATAGAGGATAAACGTTTTAGAATATGGATGATATATACATGATAACTTTCACGTCGCTCACTTTTCCCCATAAAACCATAGAATATAACGCTCCTTTGTCTCCAAACTTTCCTTAACGTCGAATGCGAAAACTTGGGATTCGTTTTTACAAGGTAAATCAATTAATATAAGAACAATTATTACATTACCTAACGTGATATAGAGGAATCAATTATTAGAGTGCGGAATGTATCTGATAGATTACCTTCCGTGCCTTCCCGTGCGGATGTATTCGATCGGTTACTTACATATAGAATTCTATAGTTACATATAACAATGTCAAGGTAATGCGGCTGTTTCTCCTCTAGCGTTTGAGAAGGAAACACATATTGTGCATTAGCGTGTAGGGTATTCCTACAACATTCAACATGTGTAGGGTATTTAAGGATATTGAGTTTTTAATTTTGCGCTAGTTAAGATTTCTTGTGATTAGTATATATTCTACAGGTTTTTAAATTCCGTGTTATCGTTGGAGGATTGTAAATATAGTTCAGCATGGAGGTTGAGTTTTGGCATTTTATATGACGTAGGTAGTGGACGTGTTAATGGAGGTAATTATTGAGTTATTATATGAGTAATTATTGTATTTAGTATAAGAAGGAAAAATCCTATACTATAATACGAGCATTGTCTGAAGGGATGTATGTGTTCCACAATCTCGAAACTAGCGGTTAGATTTTGCTTAATTTCGGCCTAAGAAGAAGTTTAGAAACAGCCTCGATCCCAGGAAAAATCAAATTTGATCTAAATTTAAGTTTAAAAATTGTAATTTTTAACATTGGTCTTATGGGTTGCTATTTTGGTAACGAAATAACAAATAAATGTATACAAAAATTAAGGAACATTAATGTTAAGCTGACTTTTTGAAACAGCTGTTAACTGTGAAGAGGTATAGTTGGTTGTTGGTGGAAATATTAAAATTGAATCAAAACCAACGAGCAAGGCTCGGTTAACCTGGCACTAAAATATAAAGTAGGGCGTTAATTCTCAAAGTTACACTTACTAAACGTTACTGCAAGTGAAAAAATACAGTAAGTTACAAGTAATAAATTTCCACAACAAAATAAGACTTCAGTACTAAACAAAGGCCAAAATACGCATTTTCCCGCACCGATGAGTCACCGCGATTCGGAATGTCAGTGTGGCAGATAGGCGGGGGGGGGGGGGGGGGGGGTGAGGAGTACAATGACCTTGGGGATATCGTATATTTTTGTTACTCACTGCTAGTCGCTTTTGACATGTTTGATAATACAAGCGCTAATAAGTGGAAGGGGTAATCACGTGACCACTAGCGCTAGCGAATTAACGCGTTATTAGCGGCGTGTGGACGATCTATAGCGCTAGTCGCCACTCACCATTGTTGTTTGTCAACCACGGTGGTAAGAATGTCTGAACTAAGTGAAACTTGACAGGGTTATACAGTTTTTATTGTTACAAATATAAACATTTAAAATTCATCCTTTTTTATGATACTTCGGATATAAATTATAACAAAAGAGTTAAGAGAAATAGCCATCATTCAAGAAATCATTAGAAGATTTACAATTAATTAACGATGAGCGCAAGTGGCCCGTGCGGCCCTTGTTCATATACAGGGTGTCTCACGTAAGGTGTCTCAAATCAATTACAGATCAACTGTTTGTCCTACAATCTTGAAATAAAATCATTTCCCACTAAATTGACCCCAAGAAATAATTTAAAAATATTTTTAACGTTGTACAAATACAGGGTAACCCAAAAACTGGGGGTCACAGGTTCGAATCTCAGAAATTTCAAATACAAACATATGTCATATTATACATCATTAGAAAGGTTTATTTAATACAAACATTTTGGTGGAAACAGAATTTTGTTATCTTTATTCGTTTCAAAATGGCGTCCATGTTTGTAGCCAAAATCAAAATTTACGGAATACCCTGTAATTCTTTTATTATTTGTCATAAATGATTTCTGATTCAAAATACTTATATGAAATAAGCTAAGCTTTACAATGATATGTCACAAGACACAATTTATAAATAAACTAAAATTTCAAAAATTAAATATTTTTGAAAATTTTTACATAAACAAAACTCAAAAATTTAAAATACAAACACATGTATTTTTGTACATCATATTAAAGCTCTCGTTAAACTAAACAACTTTGAAATTTACACCAATGCCGTATCTCTTTTGTTTTTGTAGTAATAACGTAAAAATGTTATTTTCCCATTTAACTTGCATGTTACTTTAATGATATGGCAACAATGGAAGAAGGACTGCCATACTATCATGTCCTAATTAATTAACATGCAAATTAAATGGGAAAATGACATTTTTACGTTATTACTACAAAACCAAAAGAGATACGGCATTAGTGTAAATTACAAAGTTGTGACCCCCAGTTTTTGGGACACCCTGTATTTATACACCGTTAAAAATATTTCTAAATTATTCCTTGGGGTCAATTTAGTGGGAAATGATTTTAATTCAAGATTGTAGGACAAACTGTTGATCTGTAATCGATTTGAGACACCTTACGTGAGACACCCTGTATACATAGCAAGGTATGGTATAGGAAGAATGACAAAAATTCAATTTGCCTAAGAATTTTTAATTAATTTGTCTTAAGAATCTATAATTAAAGTTTTAAAAATTACCTTATCACAATTAAAATACATTATCTAGTTAAAAGCAAAATAAGGAATTGAAGGCTGAATATTGCATGTGGACTTATTGATCGGACTACGTGCGTTTTTATTGTCGTAACACAATGTAATTCAAGCTTGACTTCTTGGAATCAGAACGTCGTCGTTGCCGGACGCGCGGTGTGGTTATCTACTCAGATAAAACTTTTCTCTCTGTCTACACAGCTATATTGGAGATTCTCAAATTTTTACCCATTCCTGATATGTTAGGGCCATATCATACGAGCGCTACTAAGGCCGCGTTGATAGCGTCGCGCTAACGCCGGAAAAAGTGCATATCATACGTGGCGGCAAATGCGTCGCGTTGATACCGTCCCGCTAACGCTAACGCTAACGCCGGGTACATCATACGTAGCGTCTTCCGGGCGCATTTGCCGTCGTGGCACTAATTTTATTTCCAAGATAGACACCATCCAGTTAGGTTGTGTTAGCTATTTGCACCTACTAGATATAGTCGAAGAGTAGGCCTACTATCAGAGGAATCCAAGACGATGGGGAACTCATCCTGTGCTTGGTCTTGGTACCTGCTTGGTCTTTTTCTGCAGCTGTCATCTCATGCCAGTTGTCGTGCATGGCCTCCCCAACCTCGTTCCAGCATTGTGCCTTCAATTGCCGGTTGCTGTAATCACTCGACTTTACGTCATACAGAGCAGGAAATTTTTCAACAGAATAAATAAATTTCTCTGTATCAAACATAATACAGACGCGTTGCAAATGCGTCCCGCTGACGCTAGCGCTCGTATGACAGGGTCCGGCGTTGCTAACGCGCGTTGCTAAGGGCCATATCATACGAGCGCTACTAACGCCGCGTTGATAGCGTCGCGCTAACGCCGGAAAAAGTGCATATCATACGTGGCGGCAAATGCGTCGCGTTGATACCGTCCCGCTAACGCCGGGTACATCATACGTAGCGTCTTCCGGGCGCATTTGCCGTCGTGGCACTAATTTTATTTCCATAAGATGGACACCATCCAGTTAGGTTGTGTCAGCTATTTGCACCTACTAGATATAGTCGAAGAGTACTACCAGAGGAATCTAAGACGATGGGGAACTCATCCTGTGCTTTCTTCACGTTTGTCGACAGGACAGTTTCATTTAATGTTCCAGGAACACAGGAAATATGAAGACAAGTTCATACAGAGGAGGAAATTTTTCAACAGAATAAATAAATTTCTCTGTATCAAACATAATACAGACTGAACTGCAATTAAGTGCAAAGTATTTCACTGATATGTGGCCACTGCCCACCGGTAGCGGATCCCTCAGGTACTGCCAGTGGTCGCGTTGCAAATGCGTCCCGCTGACGCTAGCGCTCGTATGACAGTGTCCCGGCGTTGCTAACGCGCGTTGCTAACGCGTCCGTCCGCGTTGGCAGCGCTCAGCGTCGGGCTAACGCGGACTCGTCGGCGTTGTTAGCGTCCGTATGACATGCTCCATAAGAACCCCATTGCCGGGTTGGAGCGTTATCAACGCGACGCTATCAACGCGGCGTTAGTAGCGCTCGTATGATATGGCCCTAACGCGTCCGTCCGCGTTGGCAGCGCTCAGCGTCTGGCTAACGCGGACTCACCGGCGTTGTTAGCGTCCGTATGACATGCTCCATAAGAACCCCATTGCCGGGTTGGAGCGTTATCAACGCGACGCTATCAACGCGGCGTTAGTAGCGCTCGTATGATATGGCCCTTAATATTAATATTTGAAGACTTGAAGATAGTTTACAACGATATTTAATCTTAACGAGTATTTAATCTTCAAAGGGAATCTTTATGAATCTTAGCAAAGATAGGCTGAGGAGAATCGTGCAGATCAGCTTTTCGGGGTTTAAACATTTTAACCCTAGCTAGTCTGTATATTTATCAAACAATTAATCATTTTCTAACAAAATGTGACTCAAAATTTGGCACAAGTTTTCATAACTATGATACACGAAATAAAAAAAATTGATTTAGATCTGATTTTCGCAGACTTGAAATTTACCTTTAATTACCATGTTTTGCGGGAGCTAAACCTTTTAATAATCTCCCTGATGAAATTAGAACTATCAATGATAACAAACTATTTTGGAAATATCTTTGAGAATATTTGATAACTAATCTAAATTATATACTCCCGAATGTGTAACTGACTCATCGGGGTATCAGAAAATGTCGGTAAAGTAGATTAAGCGAAGTTTAGTTATATCACCCATATATCACTTACTACACAGTAATTCCCAAGCGAGAACTAAATCTACTTTACCGACATTTGATGAATTTCTGATACCCTGATGAGTGAGTGGGGAAGTACATACCAAACAAAAAAAATAAGTGTTATGAATGCCTTTTATTCTACCTGTTAGGCCATACTGTTGTTTTACAATTAATTGTTAGGTAACTGATTGTTTTGAATTGTTTGTTGTTACTTAGCGATTTTTTACATTGTTTGTTACTTACTGACCTAAAACTTTGGTTTCCAACGAATCGAGGTAAATTTCTAATTTTTAACTAATGTTTGAATTATCCCTGTAACTCCAACAGGATTTATGAGTAGTATTTATAATAATTATTCTTAAATTATAACATACATTTTTATTTTGCATCGAATAGTATTTTTGTGATTAGCCTGTAGCGGGTTCATAACAGTTTGTTCATGTTGTCCTATTTTTTTCTGACGGTATTTATTTTTTCATTTAAATAATAGTTTATATAATAATTAGTTTATGCAAAATAGTTTATTTAGCTTAGCCATCCTACATTTTCATCCATTTTATCCAGATATTTTTTTTCATACTTTTTGCGCTAGGAGGGTGAGGCAAGGCATGGCGTCACATCCCCTGGCGACTAGTTTACTACAGTATAGTTTCTTTTAAAATCTATTCTAGTACTCAGGTATAGTAGGTACGTAGAAACTACACATACACCCACACTCATAACCTAATCAGTACAGTTAGAGTATCAAACAAAATTAACAAGTTTAACTTAAAATCTGTACTAGTACTCAGGTATAATAGGTACATAGAAACTACACATAAACCCACACTCATAACCCTAATCAGTACAGTTAGAGTATCAAACAAAATTACAACGAGGGTTATGGGGTGGAGGCCTCAACTACCATGTTCAGTGCTTGAGATTTTTACGGCAATTAAAGAATAGGGGCAACTAATTTCTGGGAAAGGGGGTGGAGCCTCCATATACCATAATATCTAGAATATTTCCATAATCGATCATGATTTCACAATTCTCAATTTTTTTACGAACTAAGGAGAACTAGGATGTGGTTTTAAAAAACGAGCTACAGGCGATTTTCGTATTAGCCGGTTTTCTTACTGTCTTAGCGGGCAGTTCTTCGGTGGGCCTCACCTGCAACTCATTATCGGTGGATTTTTAAATTTTCTAATATCTTTCTTAAGTATTTTTGTCTTTCATTATATACAGCGTACCTCAATTAAAACTTATAATTTTATTCCACTTTTATTCATTTTGAATACACCAACTACTTACATCATGTGGCCAAAATTTTAACACATATCAATTTTTAAGCATGATATCTAGAATATTTACATAGAATAAACAATTATTTTATAAGTTTTCGTAAGTCATGATTTGACAAAACCATTGTCAATATCAACACTCTTTATCTAAAATAAGTTTTTCCATTTTTATTGGTGAATTTACAGGCCGATTATTTTTATTATTATTACCACCATGCACCTATAGTTTTATTTTATCCAAGCAAGGCATTTTAGTTTACAGTTATTAATGTGAACTTTTGCATCGATTTGGAAATGTTTAGAATTTTTTATTTATTTTCCTAAGTGGGAACAGTTTTTTATGAATTAAGAGACTAGGGAAAAAAGAAAAAAGCCATAAGCAATTTTCAAACTTTTTATTAGTATTAATTATGAGTAAAGTTAAATTGGCAGTCCACTACTTCGGTGGTACTAACCAGTTTAATAATTTAGACTTAATTGTTGATTAACAAGATTTTCTTAATTTTTATACGTTATTTCCTTTATTTGCGCTAAGTAACCAAGATGCGTGATCCCACAACTTTTTAACACATAAGTTTTGTTTTAACCGTTTCTCTACCTTTCAGGTTTAAATTTGTAGCATATTTGAACATTTGTAATGGCTAAGTTCTTTTCAAGTGAACAAATAATTTTTTTTTACAAAAATGGACCTTTAAACACATTTAATTCAAATTTAATGATAATTCGATATTTTTGTACTTTTTTCATTGCACCAAGTTCTTAGTTGCGCGATGACGTAATGTCCCTCAACGATTCTTTTACCATTCTTTAAATATCAAAAAATTCTCACATATAAATTGAAGATAGTCTCGCAGCCTGTAAAAAGCTAAGATAATAATTATTTTATAATTGCTTTTTACTTTTAATCTCCAAGTAACACTATGTATCCCCCCAAATTAACACTAAGCTTTTATGAAATCTTGAACTTTGAGCTCTGGCATTCAAATTATAACTATGAAAGATATATCTATGACGTAACGACGACTCTAATTTGGGCTTTAACTACTCAGGGGCAACCCCTGAGGGGGCATGGGGGCGGAGCCCCCATCGAGCCGTAGGCGAGTGCCTTTTATACTGTGCGGTAGAGTGTATAAACAAAAACCATGCAAACACTTAAATTAATAGTCTTTTAATAAATAAATGCAATTTGCCACAATGTATTATTTGGGTTTACCTGGTGGCCCTTTCTTTTAATTATTGTACTGGTAGTGGTAGTCAACACAATATGTAATTATTGTACATGACTAAACAAATAAATCTGTTCTTACATAGTGAACATTTACGGTAGTTATCAAAGTTGTACCTCTTATTAGATATTAACAAAATGTATAACATCTACGTATAACAACGTAAATATCACCATTCATGTAGTGGTAATCGCAAGTTATGACGCTCTAAAGTACTTATAAAGTCTACTTTTCAAAATAAAGGATTATTTATTTTATTTAATAAGGACGCTACACACATCACTCCAATGGTCTGAGCTGCACTGACAGCGCGGGTGACCTCCAAGCTATGTGCGGTCAACATCGACCTCGACGACTCAACTTGTGGCATCCATCGCGCCCTACACCTCCACCGCGACCCACTCGTTCTGTTCGTACCCTAACAACTGCGTCCACTGAATTTACTTCTGCAGCTTACTAGCGCTAAAATTAGCGCCAATACTACTAGCTACGTGTAGATTGGAACATTCGCGCTAATTGGCCTAGATTGTGCTAATAGCAAATATTAGCTGCTAGTATACTAGCCACGTGTACACGGGCCTTAAGTGTGAATGCACCTTAAGCGATACCCTTAAGAGTCTGCAGTACCTCCGCATTTTGTATTTGGTATTTTGTCCCATAAGAACAATGTTAAATAAAAAACACTACAGTGAGTTTGTTTTTCGTCCGAAAATTTCAAACTAGATGTCATTTTAAGTGTTACCATATAGTATCTTTCATTTGAGGTGATATAAAATTAATAAAAAATATCGATTTAAATTACTAATAAAATATAAATATTTAATAACACCATTTTAAAACAATGTTAAACCATTTTGTAGTAGGTTTATTGAAAATTTATCCACGTCATATGAACCGCCATACAAATATGGTGAACATATTTTTAATTCGTGCGAATCCAAAGCAAGATTATCGAGATAAAGTAGACACCTAACAGTAATATTTTTAACTCAACATTTTTCTTATGGTACTAAAAATCCAAGATGGCTGGGGTACTGCAGACTCTTAATTTTTTATCAACTACTACACGAACGTTATTTTAATTTAATTGCCAATAAATTCACACACGCCCAACAAGAAAATGTCTGAAACTTGACATTCCTCAGCTCCGACTAACTAAAACTGTAACATCATACCTTGTAAATTGTATACATTTTTTATATAAACTCAGTCAGTCAGTCCTGGACACTACACTTACCAATTTTAAAAATAAGGTAATAATATGGCTGTAACCAAATCCATTTTCTTTTTCTTCTGGATTTATGAACAGTAATTTAGATATAGCGGTTTGAGTTCTGTGCAATATTAATAAAAGTATTTAAGTATTTCAATTTTGACGTATTTTTTGTATTACAATGCTCATTTCTTGTAAAGGATCAAAGGCAAATAAATTATATCAATTTACCAGACACCTCAAACGTTAAAATCCGTAAAAAAACTAATTATGGGGAACGAAAGAAACTCCGTCTATTTTTAAATAGCTAACTTGTTACTGCTCCGTATTTAAATTTAATTTAAAATATTTATTTTCTAAAAAAATAAAACAAAAAACAATCTAACAAATAATCTCATACCACAAAACCGACTCATAAACATTTTTATGAATATCGTAATACTTTCAACTATTAACGAAATCTAAGACAAAGTGATTACCCCAGTCAATAACTTCATAATGTATAATATTGCAATTAAACTGTAATTATTGAACTTCAATTCAAGTTAATGTAATTAACTGATTTGTTTTAATGATCCACAGATTTAAAGTTCAAGCTAAAGTTGAAATATGATTAGAAGTGCGCGGCGGTGACGACTGCCGCGGAAGCGCCTGCAACGTGAGCGAGGCAACCTACCTACGCGCATCATGCGGGTTTTGACTCAGACTGTACACCTGGTAGTTGTGAGACCTGGTAGTTGTGAGACCTGGTAGTTGTGAGGCGCTCGCTTTATTTATATAAAAGACCTGGTAGTTGTGATCCCTGGAAGTTTTGATGCCTGGAAGTTATGATTTCTTATAATTTTGTATTGAAATAATTAGACCTGGGAGAAATGATACCTGGTAGTAGTGAGGTTGTTAATAATTATTAAATTTTAGTGACCTGGAAGTTATGAAACCTGGAAGTAATGAAACGCTCCCTGAAGGAATTGGTTTGGGATATCCTTAAGAGAGTCGAAGTTACTCCCCCATTCACCCGCGCTTGCTTATATCACTAAAATTTGACTTGGGTAGTGAAGGAATTGGTTTGGGATATACTTAAGAGAGTCGAAGCTACTCCCCCCATTTACCCGCGCTTGCTTATATGTTTTATGTCCCTTAAGTGGTTATTTTCTAATCACAACGTTTACTTAAATTTATTAATTATTTTTTTATCAACTGGAGGCAAGGGTAAATATAGACATTTTCCCTTAAGAGAGTCGAATCCACTCCTCCCACTTACCCGCACTTGCTTAAATCAATTGATATTAAATTGAGGTCTAAAAGAATATAAATCATGTCACTGAAGAGGGTCTTTTCTAATCCCAACGTTTACTTACAATTACTTAAGTAATTTTTTAATAACTGAAAGGAATGACTTAGTCCTTGTTGCAAAACCTTACAACTAGTTCTAGTGTATAACTGGACAAGTTCCCTTGAGAGAGTTAAGCCTTACCCACTTTTTACCCACACTTGCTTAAATCAATAAATATTGCCTTGAGGTGTAAGAGAATCTGTTTGAGATATGTTTATGAGAGTCTAAGCTACTCCTCCCATTTACCCGCGCTTGCTTATATCACTAAAATTTGTTTTTTGTTGTGAAGGTATTGGTTTCGGATATCCTTAAGAGAGTCGAAGCTACTCCCCAAATTTACCCGCGCTTGCTTATATCATTAAAATTCGTTTTGGGTTGTGAAGGAATTGGTTTCAGATATCCTTAAGAGTCGAAGCTGATTTCTAAATTTACCCGCGCTTGCTTTTATCACAAAAAAATTGACTTGGGTTGTGAAGGAATTGTTTTGGGATATCCTTAAGAGAGTCGAAACTACTCCACCCATTTACCCGCGCTTGCTTATATCACTAATTTTTTTTTTATTTTGTGAAGGAATTGTTTTCGGATATCCTTAAGAGAGTCGAAGCTACTCCCCCATTTACACGCGCTTGCTTATATCACTAAAATTTGTTTTGGGTTTTGAAGGAATTGGTTTAGGATAATCCTTAAAAGAGTCGAGGCTACTCCTCCCATTTACCCGCGCTTGCTTAAATGAATTGAAATTGAATTGAAGTGTGTAAGAATATGTTTCATGTCAATTAAGAGAGTCTTTTCTAATACGAACGTTTACTTACGTTTTCTTAAATAATTTTTAATAACTGGAGCCAAGGACAAATCTGGACAGGTTCATTACAGAGACATTTTCCCTTAAGAGAGTCGAATCTACTCCTCCCATTTACCCGCGCTTGCTTTAATCAATTGACAGTGAATTGAGGTGTAAAAGAATATGTTTCATGTCACTGAAGAGGGTCTTTTCTAATCCCAACGTTTACTTACGATTACTTAAGTAATTTTTTAATAACTGAAAGGAAGGACTTAGTCCTTGTTGCAAAACCTTACATAACTAGTCCTAGTGTATAACTGGACAAGTTCCCTTGAGAGAGTTGAAGCCTTACCCACTTTTTACCCGCACTTGCTTAAATCAATAAATATTGCCTTGAGGTGTAAAAGAGTCTATTTGATATATGCCTAAGAGAGTCGAAGCTACTTCCCCCATTTACCCGCGCTTGCTTATATCACTAAACTTTGTTTTGGGTTGTGAAGGAATTGGTTTGTGATATCCTTAAGAGAGTCGAAGCTTCTCTTTAAATTTATTCGCGCTTGCTTATATCACTAAAATTTGTTTTGGGTTGTGAGGGAATAGGTTTTTTGATATCCTTAAGAGAGTCGAAGCTACTCCCTCCCATTTACCCGCGCTTGCTTATATCACTAATATTTGTTTTGGGTTGTGAAGGAATTGGTTTGTGATATCCTTAAGAGAGTCGAATCTACGCCTAACATTTACCTGCGCTTGCTTAAATCAATTGATATTGAATTGAGGTGTGTAAGAATATTTTTCCTGTCACTGAAGAGGGTCTTTTCTAATCCCAACGTTTACTTTCGATTACTTAACTAATTTTTTAATAACTGAAGGGAAGGACTTGTTGCAAAACCTTACATAACTAGTCCTAGTGTATAACTGGACAAGTTCCCTTGAGAGAGTCGAAGCTACCCCCCCCCCCCCAATTTACCCGCGCTTGCTTATATCACTAAACTTTGACGTGGGTTGTGAAGGAACTGGTTTGGGATATCCTTAAGAGAGTCTATGCTACTCCCCCGATTTACCCGTGCTTGCTTATATCACTAAAATTTGACTTGGGTTGTAAAGGAATTGGTTTGGGATATCCATAAAAGCGTCAGAGCTACTCCCATCTTTACCCGCACTTGCTTAAAGTAAATGAAATTGAATTGAGGTGTGTAAGAATATGTTTCATGTCAATTAAAAGAGTCTTTTCTAATACCAACGTTTACTTACGTTTTCTAAGTAATTTTTTATAACTGGAGCCAAGTACAAAACTGGACAGGTTCATTACAAAGACATTTTGCCTTAAGAGAGTCGAAGCTACCCCCCCATTTACCCGCGCTTGCTTATATCACTAAAATTTGACTTGGGTAGTGAAGGAATTGGTTTGGGATATCCTTAAGAGAGTCGAAGCTACTCCCCCCATTTACCCGCGCTTGCTTATATCATAAAAAATTTTACTTTTGTTGTGAAGGAATTGGTTTGGGATATCCTTATGAGAGTCGAAGCTACTCCTCCCATTTACCCACGCTTGCTTATATCACTAAAATTTGTTTTGGGTTGTGAAGGAATTGGTTTCGGATATCCTTAAGAGAGTCGAAGCTACTCCCTAAATTTACCCGCGCTTGCTTATATCACTAAAATTTGTTTTGGGTTGTGAAGGAATTGGTTTCGGATATCCTTAAGAGAGTCGAAGCTACTCCCTAAATTTACCCGTGCTTGCTTATATCACTAAAATTTGACTTGGGTGAAGGAATTGGTTTGGGATATACTTAAGAGAGTCGAAGCTACTCCCCCCATTTACTCGCGCTTGCTTATATCACTAAAATTTGACTTGGGTTGTGAAGGAATTGGTTTTGAGTATCCTTAAGAGAGTCGAAGCTACACCTCCAATTTACCCGCGCTTGCTTAAATAGATTGAAATTTAATTTAGGTGTGTGAGAATATGTTTCATGTCACTGAAGAGTGTCTTTTCGAATCCCAACGTTTACTTACGATTGATTTACTAATTTTTTAATAACTGAATAGAAGGACTTAGTCCTTGTTGCAAAACCTTACATAACTAGTCCTAGTGTATTACTGGACAAGTTCCCATGAGAGAGTTGAAGCTTTACCCACTTTTTACCCGCGCTTGCTTAAATCAATAAATATTGCCAAGTGGTAAAAGAATCTATTTGAGATATGCTGAAGAGAGTCGAATCTACTCCCCCCATTTACCCGCGCTTGCTTATATCACTAAAATTTGACTTGGGTTGTGAAGGAATAGGTTTGTGATATCCTTAAGAGAGTCGAATCTAATGCTCCCATTTACCCATGCTTGCTTAAATCAATTGATATTGAATTGAGTTGTGTAAGAATATGTTTCATGTCACTGAAGAGGGTCTTTTCTATTCCCAACGTTTACTTACGATTACTTTAATAATTATTTAATAACTGAATAGAAGGACTTAGTCCTTGTTGCAAAACCTTACATAACTAGTCCTAGTGTATAACTTTACAAGTTCCCTTGAGAGAGTTTAAGCCTTACCCACTTTTTACCCGCACTTGCTTAAATCAATAAATATTGCATTGAGATGTAAAAGAATCTATTTGAGATATGTTTAAGAAAGTCGAAGCTACTCCCCCCATTTATACGCGCTTGCTTATATCACGAAAATTTGACTTGGGTTGTGAAGGATTTGGTTTGGGATATCTATAACAGAGTCGGAGCTACTCCACCCCTTTACCCGCGCTTGCTTAAATTAATTGAAATTGATTTGAGGTGTGTAAGAATATGTTTTATGTCCCTTAAGTGGGTATTTTCTAATCCCAACGTTTACTTAAATTTATTAATTATTTTTTTATTAACTGGAGACAAGGGTAAAACTAGACATTTTCCCTTAAGAGAGTCGAATCTACTCCTCATATTTACCCGCGCTTGCTTAAATCAATTGATATTTAATTGAGGTGTAAAAGAATATGTTTCATGTCACTGAAGAGGGTCTTTTCTAATCCCAACGTTTACTTACGATTACTTAAGTTATTTTTTAATAACTGAAAGGAAAGACTTAGTCCTTGTTGAAAAACCTTACATAACTAGTCCTAGTGTATAACTTTACAAGTTCCCTTGGGAGAGTTTAAGCCTTACCCACTTTTTACCCGCGCTTGCTTATATCACTAAACTTTGACTTGGGTTGTGAAGGAATTGGTTTGGGATATTTCTTTCGTTGTGCTTAATAGCCAGCAATGCCCCATATTGGGTGATTTTATCTTATGTGATCAGTTTGATCTTATTCCCCCGGAAAACCGAGGTAGGGGTGATGACTCTCTTAATTTTGATAACTTTGAGTGACTTTCCTACGCATGTCTTGTCCATCTTCTTAATCTTCTTTTGCTCTTTGGCAACTATCTCTAGCTAGCGCCCGAAGGACAACCACTGCCCCCGCGATTCCAACCTCTAACGCCAGGGAGTCTCTGGTGGGGAGACCAGAGACTGGGCATCCCTGACCCCGCGGTACCAGTAGTATCGTCACAGCACTGGTGGGCCGGGTTCCTCCCCTTCGCATATGCTCAGCCTAAATCCATGTGGGCCCTACCGATAGCCACCGAAGCTTTGACCACTCCAACCACTATCGCCTTCAGAAGGTTGGGATCCGTGACGCCCAACACGGACAAGTTCTTAAGTGTGGCCTGAGGGATGGCCCCCCTTGCTCCCAAAACAATCGGCAGAACCTCTGCTTTCTCAACAGCCATTGAAGCCTTGACACTGTTGAGGATGCGGGTGTACTTGTTGATCTTCTCCGTCGCTGCATCATTTAGAGAGTTCTCATGCTCAAATCTGACAGTGACGTCGACAACGAGAGCCCGACCCGGTGTTTTGATGACCAGGTCAGGTCTGCGTGGGCCGTCATCACCATCAAAAAGCTGTTCTCTTGCTACAACCCATCCAGCCTCTTCTGCTCTCGCCTGAATCTTATCAACGACACTGTCATGCCTAGCAATCCTACCCCCTCTCCCAGCTGGGCATTCGCCCAGAACATGACCAAGGGTCTCAGTCTTCTGACGACACCTTCTGCACGTAGCGTCTTCCTCATTATTCATGCGATGTACAAATTCCCTCGTCGGAAACACATTGCTGCGCATCCTCAACAGGTCAATTTCTTCACCCGAGTGGAGTTCCTGACGGTAAAGCCATACGTTGCCCAGACGGCTGCCCCTGAAGCACCTGACTCCCTTTCCTTGCACTTCTTGACCAGCCCAATCCAAACTCTCTTTCTTCTTCATCTTGAGTTTCCATGCTTCGATTGAAGAGCCCGTGGTGGGCCACTCGATTTCCATGTCCTCCGCTTCACTGACGCATCTCTCCTCGTTCCTCCCAGCGAAGAGCGCGGCGAAGGCCTGGTCACCAGATGATATCTGGGCAACGTATGCCTTAAGACTTGAAGCTCGTACCAAGTTCTCCAGACGAACAAGTCCAAGTCCCCCGTCGAGTCTCCTGGCGTGGAGCAATCCAGTGGAGGTGCAGGCTGGCAGGTGGTAAAATTCCTTTACAATGGTTCTTATTTTCGTGTCGAGGTCCCGAAGTCTTGTTTTGGCAGGCGGGTCAGCGATGAGCAGGTGGTAGTATCCAGGCAAAACATATCTACTAAGAAGTTCTAGTTTCTGTCTAGGCTTCAAGGCAAGCCGAGCACACCTTTCTGCAGAAGCGATGATGTCCTCTGAAACCCTTTTACTGGATACACCCTCCGCAATACTGAAGTAAGAGCCTAGATACCTAACTCTCTCCTCCGTGTCGTAGTTTCTGAGGGGAAGACCCCCTACTGTGACTTCCAAGTTCTTCTTGACCCATGACCTACCAAACTTCTTGACTCCGAGAACCCCACATTTCTCAGCAGAAAGACCTAAGCCAATTCTCTCCAGGTAATCCGTGACCAGGTTCAACCCACTTTGGAGAGCGCCTTGTGACTTGAAAAGTAGCACCATGTCATCAGCAAAGGCCAACACTGGGATCCTCTCTCCGTCGACTGCGAAGGAACCGTCTGCTTCCATTAGCAATTCTAGTAAGGGGTTGATGACCAAGTTGAAGAGCAGGGGGGAAAGTGGATCCCCCTGCTTGACTCCTCTCTTGATTTCGATCTCGAAACCTCCGCAGTTCTTAAATTTTGTACTGACTCCCTGGTACATTAACATGATGTTTTCAATGAAGTCTGACGGTACACCTTGTGCCCTGAGGGCCTCGAAGATGGCTCTGTGTGGGATACAGTCAAAGGCCTTGCTGATGTCTAGCACCGCGGCGCACAGGGAACTCTCCTTACCTCTTCTGATCACTGCGTCCATTACTCTCACGTTGCCAAAATATCCATTTCCCTCCACGAAACCCTTTTGCCTCGGGGACAGATGAATCATGCCCCTTAGCTTGGATTCTAACACACCACTGTATAAGCGAGCAAGAATGTTTCCTACAGTTATTGGTCTCCATCCACCTGGTTCTCTAAGGTCTTTACCATCCTTAGGGATCATGGAGGTCAGGTTGCAACGCCAGGCCACTGGATAGTACTTTTTCGCCAGTAAGAGGTTGAAGAGCCCCGCCAACAAGCCACAGATACCTGGTGTTCTGAAAACATTTTCTTTACGAAGACCATCAGGCCCCGGGGCACCCTTCGGCTTTAATTTTTTTAGCCTGTTCCTAACGTCCGAAGCAGTGACTGGATTGAGGTTGCCCCTCAAACCAGTCGGCTGAAAATCCATTTCAAATCGACCCGTGTCGCCCCAAAGCTCAGAATATATCCTCTTGATGGAGGCCTTTGGTGGGACCGCCTCAGGCGTATCATTGAGGAGACCTCTGAGTTGATTTTTCCTGACAAGCTCCGCAAGACGCTTGGGGCACCCCCTGAAAAGCTCCTGGGTGTCAGCATAGCGCTTCCTCTTCCGGTTTGTTTTGTTGTTAGTCCTCATGGTTCCACGTCTTCGGGCCAAATTTTCATTTAAGACAGCCGGATTCTTCAGGGAAGCGACTAGCCGATCCAGGAACCCCTCAATCCATTCGGTGGTGATCGGTTCATCTGCAGACCATCTTGCTTTCAGTTCGAGCGCCAACGGATGTGTCACTTGGGACTCCAGCCAATCTTCTTTCATTCTGTCCTCCCAGGCAACCAAGTTGTCACCAAAGGCTCTCAACCAGTCTTCCCCGCCAGGGGAGGGTGGAGAAAGCGGAGGAATTGCCGCAGCCACATCTTCATCTTCGTCCTCATCTTGTAGTGGCAATCCGCCCCCCAGGTTCTGGGGACGATCAGCTGGTATCGTCCCCCCCTGACGGAGAAGAGCCACTTTGTCCCTGATCTGTTTTTTTGTTTTGCCCGGGAGCAGAGGTGACAAGATCTGAGTGTAGTTCTTCGCAATTGTTTCTGGATCCCCACGGAAGTAGTCCGTCAGCACTCGCACTTCTTCAGCAGACCAAGCTCCTTGACGGCCCGTTCTCCTGCCTTCAATCTGCGCGATCCTCTCCTGGACTCGGATCTGGGGGTGCCTGTGGCGCTTGTGCTGAGATAACCCAACCTCAGAGGTGAACGCGTCACCGCAGACCTCGCACGCGAATGGCCTGACGGTTTGGTCCACTCCTTTGCATTTTGGATAATGACAGAGGGCAGCATGCTGGCCGCCGAAGCTCTTCCCGCATTTGCTGCACCTGAACGCTAATGGGATGTCTGAGTGGGTCACCTTGTGGTGGGTCTGAAGGGCCCCCGGTTTCTGAAACCAAGCTCTACAGATTTGGCACGAGCCAGGTTCCCAAGGGAAGTCATAAGTAACCAACTCTGCCAAGCCTGCATCCTCCACATCGACACCAGGATTAGCAGCCATAGTCGGTTCTACGTACCCTATCCTGGACCGCCCTTATATAAGCCGGACAATCCCTGCTGGTTGTGGTATGCCCTGTACCATCCTTCCCGAGTTTCTTGCAGGCAGCACAAGGGTGCGCCACACCATCATTCCTGTTCGGACAATCTTTGGTCTCGTGTTCTTGACAGCAATGGCCACACATGGCCTTCTCCCTGCAGTACTTACCGACATGGCCGTAACCCTGGCATCTGAAACACCTGGATGCATCCGCGTAGTCCTTGACTCTGCAACTGCTCCAGTCGATGTACACACGGCCCGACCGACACAACCAATTTCTGACCGCAGAGGAGCATTCAACAACCCAGTGCGACCCTGAATTGTCGTTCTTCTTAATCGTCTTAACCTTCTTTAACCCGGCGTCCACGGCAATCCTATCAGGACGACCGTCAGTGTTCTGTCCAAATAGGCAATCAATCACTCCCTTGTCGTCAAGATCGTCAGGTACGTCATATATCATGACCTTGGGCAGATTGGATTTCGGCCTGCCAGGCATTAAACCTTGTCCTCTAAGTCCAGCATGATTTAGTAATTTAGAGGCATCTTGGTCATTTTCCGTCACAAGCAACACACCACCCTGCCTTATCTCGCGGACAGCTTTTATATGTATGTTTTCTGCAGCTGGCCTTACCGCCTGCTTGACCAAACCCCTGGTGGCCCTCGAATCCATGATGGGATTGCCCGCTTCATTCTTTTCCGGATAAACGACCACCATATTGCTCCTGGGAGCCGGTTGCCTGTCATGGGCGGCCGGGATGGAAATCCTGGGCACGGCTTTTAGCTTGTCAGCGAAAGACGAACCCGGAGTGGGTGGGACCAAGGCCTTAATCTCTTCCCTGACTAAGGTTTTAAAGTCCTCTCTTGAGTCAACCACACCCCTCATGTAAGCGTCCCGCTCCCGAATACTGGTGCTGCAGGACTTGAGCTCATTTATGATGGACTCCAGAGCTGACCTGGACGATTTGGACAATTTGGAATGAGCTGAGTACCAGGCGTTTAATGCTCCTATCAATACCTCTAGCTTTTCAACACCACCCTTTGGAAGCGACAAATCCTCAGGGCTCATGTCCATCCTTTTCCTTTTTTCTTGAGTAGGCCTTGAAATGGTAAACTCTATTGACTGGAACGGGGCCGGTGGGGCCGTGCGGTCCGGAGAGGAGACGTTCACATTTGCATAAGTGTCTTCCGAGTGAACAGAGTCAACGTCTTCATTATCCATCGGTGAGACCAGGCTGCTAGCAGAATTCCCGGAAGCTTGCAGATGTTGACTGATGATTGCATTCTTGTAATGTCCTAACGCACCATAAACAGCATTTCGTAGTACTCCAAGATCAAGATCTAGTCCAACATTCAAATTTAACCTGGCAGCGATTTCTAAGAAATCCGACCTGTTCTTTATAGAGTCCGGGTCAATGTTCTCAAGTGGAACCTGGGCAAACTTACCCATGGTTCAGTACACGAAAAACACTGTCCAATATAATCCACAAAAAAATCAGCACTTCAAGAAAAACAAGAGAGAAAAAAAACAAAAAGAGATGTTCTTCCTATTAACTATGTACAGACATGGCAAATATTACAGTTCATCATGATGCAAGATTTCAATCAATAAACACAATAATAAGCACAAAAATGACAAAAAACAGTTTTCAGTGTCCCAGAAGTGACCAAAACCCACTACTGCTTTTTCCGAAAAAATTGAAAAAAGTCCAAAAATCGGTTCTAAGGGCTCAAAAACACTAAAAAACTATACTAAACATGACAAAAACACTTTACAAGTAATTTTAACAAAAATCAATTTTGTCCGTCCCAGGTCCTCCATAATGACACTACTTGTGCATTATTTTTCCAATAAATCAATAAAATCAATAACTTTGTTAAAAATTGTCCGATTGAAGAAATGATACGTCAAAAAATCACTTAAGTTAAGGGCTATACACTACAAATAATCCAAAAAACATTGGACCCCAGGGGCAGCAAGGGGGCCCAAAATTCCCAAAAAAATTCCAAAAATTTGGCCTGAGGGCTTCAATTTTGGGGTTAGACCCCCAAAACTATATATCGCTGTACTCAGGGGAATGAACCAAACACATTGATGCGCCACACTTGTGGGTTTTCAGAAATTTGAAAACCACGTGTGCAACTTCCGGTTTTGAAAATTTCATAAAAACGTGACCCAGCCGCAAACCCTTGAATCAAAGTTCACCAAACTTAGCCTAATTTTTTAACTAAAAATCCTCTATGCTTGGACACCTTGTTTGGAATCGTAATAGGACCCCATCCGGAGCTGTGAAGGGCTCTTTTTTGAGAATTTCAAAATTGCCCCCCCTTTCAATTGGCCCAAGCCCCTTGAGTGGGGTCTCAAATTGTTCATAAAAATCCACTCTAATTTTTGGAAAAATCAAAACATAAAGTTTTCCAAAGGGTCCAAAGTTATGGTCCAAAAATAGTCTTTTTAAAAGTGGGTCATCAGCCCAAAATCTAAAACACTCCACCAACATTCGAATTTTGGTCCCACTGTCACCAAACTTCACAAACACATGTAAGTCACTTATATGCACAGTCCACAACCGTTGAAATGGGGAAAATCCCAGAAAAAAACCACTCAAAACGCCTAAATACTACGGAGCACAAATGCCACGCGTCCGCACTGAGTAGAGGTTAAGAGAGTCATCAAACCTTAAGAGAGTCGAAGCTACTCCCCAAATTTACCCGCGCTTGCTTATATCAATAAATATTGCCTTGTAGTGTAAAAGAATCTATTTTAGATATGCTTAAGAGAGTCGAAGCTACTCCCTAAATTACCCGCGCTTGCTTTTATCACAATTATGTGACTTAGGTTGTGAAGGAATTGGTTTGGGATAACCTTTAAAGAGTCGAAGTTACTCCCCCCATTTACCCGCGCTTGTTATATCACTAAAATTTGTTTTGGGTTGTGAAGGAATTGGTTTCGGATATCCTTAAGAGAGTCGAAGCTACTCCCCCGATTTACCCGCGCTTGCTTATATCACTAAGTTTTGACTTGGGTAGTAAAGGAATTGGTTTGGGATATCCTTAAGAGAGTCGAAGCTACTCCTCCCATTTACCCACCCTTGCTTATATCACAAAAAATTTGACTTGGGTTGTGAAGGAATTGGTTTAGGATATCCTTAAGAGAGTAGAAGCTACTCCTCCCATTTACAAGCGCTTGCTTATATCACAAAAATTTGACTTGGGTAGTGAAGAAATTGGTTTGGGATATCTTTAAGAGAGTCGAAGCTACTCCTCCCATTTACCCACCCTTGCTTATATCACAAAAAATTTGACTTGGGTTGTGAAGGAATTGGTTTAGGATATCCTTAAGAGAGTAGAAGCTACTCCTCCCATTTACCCGCGCTTGCTTATATCACAAAAAATTTGACTTGGGTAGTGAAGAAATTGGTTTGGGATTCCTTAAGAGAGTCGAAGCTACTTTCCCCATTTACCCGCGCTTGCTTATATCACAAAAAATTTGACTTGGGTTGTGAAGGAATTGGTTTCGGATATCCTTATGAGAGTCGAAGCTACTCCCTAAATTTACCCGCGCTTGCTTATATCACTAAAATTTGACTTGGGTTGTGAAGGAATTGGTTTGGGATATACTTAAGAGAGTCGAAGCTACTCCCCCCATTTAACCGCGCTTGCTTATATCACTAAAATTTGACTTGGGTTGTGAAGCAATTGGTTTAGGATATCCTTAAGAGAGTCGAAGCTACTCCAACCATTTACCCGCGCTTGCTTTAATCAATTGACAGTGAATTGAGGTGTAAAAGAATATGTTTCATGTCACTGAAGAGGGTCTTTTCTAATCCCAACGTTTACTTACGATTACTTAAGTAATTTTTTAATAACTGAAAGGAAGGACTTAGTCCTTGTTGCAAAACCTTACATAACTAGTCCTAGTGTATAACTGGACAAGTTCCCTTGAGAGAGTTGAAGCCTTACCCACTTTTTACCCGCACTTGCTTAAATCAATAAATATTGCCTTGAGGTGTAAAAGAGTCTATTTGATATATGCCTAAGAGAGTCGAAGCTACTTCCCCCATTTACCCGCGCTTGCTTATATCACTAAACTTTGTTTTGGGTTGTGAAGGAATTGGTTTGTGATATCCTTAAGAGAGTCGAAGCTTCTCTTTAAATTTATTCGCGCTTGCTTATATCACTAAACTTTGTTTTGGGTTGTGAAGGAATAGGGTTTGTGATATCCTTAAGAGAGTCGAAGCTACTCCCTCCCATTTACCCGCGCTTGCTTATATCACTAATATTTGTTTTGGGTTGTGAAGGAATTGGTTTGTGATATCCTTAAGAGAGTCGAATCTACGCCTAACATTTACCTGCGCTTGCTTAAATCAATTGATATTGAATTGAGGTGTGTAAGAATATTTTTCCTGTCACTGAAGAGGGTCTTTTCTAATCCCAACGTTTACTTTCGATTACTTAACTAATTTTTTAATAACTGAAGGGGTTGCAAAACCTTACATAACTAGTCCTAGTGTATAACTGGACAAGTTCCCTTGAGAGAGTCGAAGCTACCCCCCCCCCCCCAATTTACCCGCGCTTGCTTATATCACTAAACTTTGACGTGGGTTGTGAAGGAACTGGTTTGGGATGTCCTTAAGAGAGTCGATGCTACTCCCCCGATTTACCCGTGCTTGCTTATATCACTAACATTTGACTTGGGTTGTAAAGGAATTGGTTTGGGATATCCATAAAAGCGTCAGAGCTACTCCCATCTTTACCCGCACTTGCTTAAAGTAATTGAAATTGAATTGAGGTGTGTAAGAATATGTTTCATGTTAATTAAAAGAGTCTTTTCTAATACCAACGTTTACTTACGTTTTCTTAAGTAATTTTGTATAACTGGAGCCAAGGACAAAACTGGACAGGTTCATTACAAAGACATTTTCCCTTAAGAGAGTCGAAGCTACCCCCCATTTACCCGCGCTTGCTTATATCACTAAAATTTGACTTGGGTAGTGAAGGAATTGGTTTGGGATATCTTTAAGAGAGTCGAAGCTACTCCCCCCATTTACCCGCGCTTGCTTATATCATAAAAAATTTTACTTTTGTTGTGAAGGAATTGGTTTGGGATATCCTTATAAGAGTCGAAGCTACTCCTCCCATTTACCCACGCTTGCTTATATCACTAAAATTTGTTTTGGGTTGTGAAGGAATTGGTTTCGGATATCCTTAAGAGAGTCGAAGCTACTCCCTAAATTTACCCGCGCTTGCTTATATCACTAAAATTTGTTTTGGGTTGTGAAGGAATTGGTTTCGGATATCCTTAAGAGAGTCGAAGCTACTCCCTAAATTTACCCGCGCTTGCTTATATCACTAAAATTTGACTTGGGTGAAGGAATTGGTTTGGGATATACTTAAGAGAGTCGAAGCTACTCCCCCCATTTACCCGCGCTTGCTTATATCACTAAAATTTGACTTGGGTTGTGAAGGAATTGGTTTTGAGTATCCTTAAGAGAGTCGAAGCTACACCTCCAATTTACCCGCGCTTGCTTAAATGGATTGAAATTTAATTTAGGTGTGTGAGAATATGTTTCATGTCACTGAAGAGTGTCTTTTCGAATTCAAACGTTTACTTACGATTACTTTACTAATTTTTTAATAACTGAATAGAAGGACTTAGTCCTTGTTGCAAAACCTTACATAACTAGTCCTAGTGTATTACTGGACAAGTTCCCATGAGAGAGTTGAAGCTTTACCCACTTTTTACCCGCGCTTGCTTAAATCAATAAATATTGCCAAGTGGTAAAAGAATCTATTTGAGATATGCTGAAGAGAGTCGAATCTACTCCCCCCATTTACCCGCGCTTGCTTATATCACTAAAATTTGACTTGGGTTGTGAAGGAATAGGTTTGTGATATCCTTAAGAGAGTCGAATCTAATGCTCCCATTTACCCATGCTTGCTTAAATCAATTGATATTGAATTGAGTTGTGTAAGAATATGTTTCATGTCACTGAAGAGGGTCTTTTCTATTCCCAACGTTTACTTACGATTACTTTAATAATTATTTAATAACTGAATAGAAGGACTTAGTCCTTGTTGCAAAACCTTACATAACTAGTCCTAGTGTATAACTTTACAAGTTCCCTTGAGAGAGTTTAAGCCTTACCCACTTTTTACCCGCACTTGCTTAAATCAATAAATATTGCATTGAGATGTAAAGAATCTATTTGAGATATGTTTAAGAAAGTCGAAGCTACTCCCCCCATTTATACGCGCTTGCTTATATCACGAAAATTTGACTTGGGTTGTGAAGGATTTGGTTTAGGATATCCATAAAGAGTCGGAGCTACTCCACCCCTTTACCCGCGCTTGCTTAAATTAATTGAAATTGATTTGAGGTGTGTAAGAATATGTTTTATGTCCCTTAAGTGGGTATTTTCTAATCCCAACGTTTACTTAAATTTATTAATTATTTTTTTATTAACTGGAGACAAGGGTAAAACTAGACATTTTCCCTTAAGAGAGTCGAATCTACTCCTCATATTTTCCCGCGCTTGCTTAAATCAATTGATATTTAATTGAGGTGTAAAAGAATATGTTTCATGTCACTGAAGAGGGTCTTTTCTAATCCCAACGTTTACTTACGATTACTTAAGTTATTTTTTAATAACTGAAAGGAAAGACTTAGTCCTTGTCGAAAAACCTTACATAACTAGTCCTAGTGTATAACTTTACAAGTTCCCTTGAGAGAGTTTAAGCCTTACCCACTTTTTACCCGCGCTTGCTTATATCACTAAACTTTGACTTGGGTTGTGAAGGAATTGGTTTGGGATATCCTTAAGAGAGTCGAAGCTACTCCCCAAATTTACACGCGCTTGCTTATATCAATAAATATTGCCTTGTAGTGTAAAAGAATCTATTTGAGATATGCTTAAGAGAGTCGAAGCTACTCCCTAAATTTACCCGCGCTTGCTTTTATCACAATTATGTGACAGGTTGTGAAGGAATTGGTTTGGGATAACCTTTAAAGAGTCGAAGCTACTCCCCCCATTTACCCGCGCTTGTTATATCACTAAAATTTGTTTTGGGTTGTGAAGGAATTGGTTTCGGATATCCTTAAGAGAGTCGAAGCTACTCCCCCGATTTACCCGCGCTTGCTTATATCACTAAAGATTGACTTGGGTAGTAAAGGAATTGGTTTGGGATATCCTTAAGAGAGTCGAAGCTACTCCTCCCATTTACCCACCCTTGCTTATATCACAAAAAATTTGACTTGGGTTGTGAAGGAATTGGTTTAGGATATCCTTAAGAGAGTAGAAGCTACTCCTCCCATTTACCCGCGCTTGCTTATATAACAAAAATTTGACTTGGGTAGTGAAGAAATTGGTTTGGGATATCTTTAAGAGAGTCGAAGCTACTCCTCCCATTTACCCACCCTTGCTTATATCACAAAAAATTTGACTTGGGTTGTGAAGAAATTGGTTTGGGATATCCTTAAGAGATTCGAAGCTACTTTCCCCATTTACCCGCGCTTGCTTATATCACAAAAAATTTGACTTGGGTTGTGAAGGAATTGGTTTCGGATATCCTTATGAGAGTCGAAGCTACTCCCTAAATTTACCCGCGCTTGCTTATATCACTTAAATTTGACTTGGGTTGTGAAGGAATTGGTTTGGGATATACTTAAGAGAGTCGAAGCTACTCCCCCCATTTACCCGCGCTTGCTTATATCACTAAAATTTGACTTGGGTTATGAAGGAATTGGTTTTGAATATCCTTAAGAGAGTCGAAGCTACACCTCCCATTTACCCGCGATTGCTTAAATGGATTGAAATTTAATTTAGGTGTTTGATTACGATTACTTAATTAATTTATTTAATCACTTTAGGCAAGGACCTAGTTCTTGCTGCAAAACCTTCCTAGTGTATTACTAGACAAGTTCCTATGAGAGAGTTGAAGCTTTACCCACTTTTTACCCGCGCTTGCTTAAATCAATAAATATTGCCTTGAGGTGTAAAAGAATCTATTTGAGATATGCTGAAGAGAGTCGAAGCTACTCCCCCCCATCTACCCGCGCTTGCTTATATCACTAAAATTTGACTTGGGTTGTGAAGGTATTGGTTTGTGATATCCTTAAGAGAGTCGAATCTAATGCTCCCATTTACCCATGCTTGCTTAAACCGATTGATATTGAATTGAGGTGTGTAAGAATATGTTTCATGTCACTGAAGAGGGTCTTTTCTAATCCCAACGTTTACTTACGATTACTTAACTAATTTTTTAATAACTGAATAGAAGGACTTAGTCCTTGTTGCAAAACCTTACATAACTAGTCCTAGTGTATAACTGGACAAGTTCCCTTGAGAGAGTTGAAGATTTACCCACTTTTTACCCGTACTCGCTTAAATCAATAAATATTGCATTGAAGTGTAAAAGAATCTATTTGAGATATGCTTAAGAAAGTCGAAGCTACTCCCCCCGTTTATACACGCTTGCTTATATCACAAAAATTTGACTTGGGTTGTGAAGGATTTGGTTTAGGATATCCATAACAGAGTCGGAGCTACTCCACCCCTTTACCCGTGCTTGCTTAAATTAATTGAAATTGATTTGAGGTGTGTAAGAATATGTTTTATGTCCCTTAAGTGGGTATTTTCTAATCCCGCCGTTTACTTAAATTTATTAATTATATTTTTATTAACTGGAGGCAAGGGTAAAATTAAACATTTTCCCTTAGAAGAGACGAATGTACTCCTCCCATTTACCCGCGCTTGCTTATATCACTAAAATTTGTTTTGGGTTGTTAAGGAATTTTTTTGGGATATCCTAAAGAGAGTCGAAGCTACTCCCCCCTTTTACCCGCGCTTGCTTATATCACAAAAAATTTGACTTGGGTTGTGAATTATTTGGTTTGGGATATCCTTATGAGAGTCGAAGCTACTCCTCCCTTTTACCCGCGCTTGCTTATATCACAAAAATTGGTTTTGGGTTGTGAAGGAATTGGTTTCGGATATCCTTAAGAGAGTCGAAGCTACTCCCTAAATTTACCCGCGCTTGCTTATATCACTTAAATTTGACTTGGGTTGTGAAGGAATTAGTTTGGGATATACTTAAGAGAGTCGAAGCTACTCCCCCCATTTACCCGCGCATGCTTATATCACTAAAATTTGACTTGGGTTGTGAAGGAATTGGTTTGGGATATCCTTAAGAGAGTCAAAGCTACAACTCCCATTTACCCGCGATTGCTTAAATGGATTGAAATTTAATTTAGGTTTGTGAGAATATGTTTTATGTCACTGAAGAGGGTCTTTTCGAATCCCAACGTTTGATTACGATTACTTAATAAATTTATTTAATCACTTTAGGCAAGGGACTAGTTCTTGTTGCAAAACCTTACATAACTAGTCCTAGTGTATTACTAGACAAGTTCCCATGAGAGAGTTGAAGCTTTACCCACTTTTTACCCGCGTTTGCTTAAATCAATAAATATTGCCTTAAGGCGTAAAAGAATCTATTTGGGATATGCTGAAGAGAGTCAAAGCTACTCCCCCCATTTACCCGCGCTTGCTTATATCACTAAAATTTGACTTGGGTTGTAAAGGAATTGGTTTGTGATGTCCTTGAGAGAGTCGAATCTAATGCTCCCATTTACCCATGCTTGCTTAAATCAATTGATATTGAATTGAGGTGTGTAAGAATGTGTTTCATGTCACTGAAGAGGGACTTTTCTAATCCCAACGTTTACTTACGATTACTTAACTAATTTCTTAATAACTGAATAGAAGGACTTAGTCCTTGTTGCAAAACCTTACATAACTAGTCCTAGTGTATAACTGGACGTTTCCCTTGAGAGAGTTGAAGATTTACCCACTTTTTACCCGCCCTTGCTTAAATTAATTGAAATTGATTTGAGGTGTGTAAGAATATGTTTTATGTCCCTTAAGTGGGTATTTTCTAATCCCAAAGTTTACTTAAATTTATTAATTATTTTTTTATTAACTGGAAACAAGGGTAAAATTAGACATTTTCCCTTAAGAGAGTCGAATCTACTCCTCCCATTTACCCGCGCTTGCTTAAATCAATTGATATTTAATTGAGGTGTAAAAGAATATGTTTCATGTCACTGAAGAGGGTCTTTTCTAATCTCAACGTTTACTTACGATTACTTAAGTTATTTTTTAATAACTGAAAGGAAAGACTTAGTCCTTGTTGAAAAACCTTACATAACTAGTCCTAGTGTATAACTTTACAAGTTCCCTTGAGAGATTTGAAGCCTTACCCACTTTTTACCCGCGCTTGCTTATATCACATTAAATTTTGACTTGGGTTGTGAAGGATTTGGTTTGGGATATCCATAACAGAGTCGGAGCTACTCCCCCCATTTACCCGCGCTTGCTTATATCACAAAAAAATTGACTTGGGTTGTGAAGGAATTGGTTTAGGATATCCTTAAGAGAGTCGAAGCTACTTCTCCCATCTACCCGCGCTTGCTTATATCACTAAAATTTGTTTTGGGTTGTGAAGGAGTTGGTTTCGGATATCCTTAAGAGAGTCGAAGCTACTCAATAAATTTACCCGTGCTTGCTTATATAACTAAAAATTGATTTGGGTTGTAGAGGAATTGGTTTGGGATATAGTTAAGAGAATAGAATCTACTCCCCCGATTTACCCGCGCTTGCTTATATCACAAAAATTTGACTTGGGTTGTAAAGGATTTGGTTTGGGATATCTATAACAGAATCGGAGCTACTCCACCCTTTTACCCGCGCTCGCTTAAAGTAATTGAAATTGATTTGAGGTGTGTAAGAATATGTTTTATGTCCCTTAAGTGGGTATTTTCTAATCCCAAATTTTACTTAAATTTATTAATTATTTTTTTATTAACTGGAGGCAAGGGTAAAACTAGACATTTTCCCTTAAGAGAGTCGAATCTACTCCTCTTATTTACCCGCGCTTGCTTATATCACTAAAATTTGTTTTGGGTTGTGAAGGAATTGGTTTGGGATATCCATAACAGAGTCGAAGCTACTCCCCCATTTACTCGCGCTTGCTTATATCACTAAAATTTGTTTTGGGTTGTGAAGGAATTGGTTTGGGATATCCTTATGAGAGTCGAAGCTACTCCTCCCATTTACCCGCGCTTGCTTATATCACTAAAATTTGTTTTGGGTTGTGAAGGAATTGGTTTCGGATATTCTTAAGAGAGTCGAAGCTTCCCCCCATTTACCCGCGCTTGCTTATATCACAAAAAATTTGACTTGGGTAGTGAAGGAATTGGTTTGGGATATCCTTAAGACAGTCGAAGCTACTCCCCCCATTTACCCGCATGCTTATATCACAAAAAATTTGACTTGGGTTGTGAAGGAATTGGTTTGGGATATCCTTATGAGAGTCGAACCTACTCCTCCCATTTACCCGCGCTTGCTTATATCACTAAAATTTGTTTTGGGTTGTGAAGGAATTGGTTTCGGATATCCTTAAGAGAGTCGAAGCTACTCCCTAAATTTACCCGCGCTTGCTTATATCACTAAAGTTTGACTTGGGTTGTGAAGGATTTGGTTTGGGATATCCTTAAGAGAGTCAAAGCTACAACTCCCATTTACCCGTGATTGCTTAAATGGATTGAAATTTAATTTAGGTTTGTGAGAATATGTTTCATGTCACTGAAGAGGGTCTTTTCGAATCCCAACGTTTGATTACGATTACTTAATTAATTTATTTAATCACTTTAGGCAAGGACCTAGTTCTTGTTGCAAAACCTTACATAACTAGTCCTAGTGTATTACTAGACAAGTTCCCATGAGAGAGTTGAAGCTTTACCCAATTTTTACCCGCGCTTGCTTAAATCAATAAATATTGCCTTTAGGCGTCAAAGAATCTATTTGAGATATGCTGAAGAGAGTCGAAGCTCCTCCCCCCAATTTACCGGCGCTTGCTTATATCACTAAAATTTGACTTGGGTTGTGAAGGAATTGGTTTGTGATATCCTTGAGAGAGTCGAATCTAATGCTCCCATTTACCCATGCTTGCTTAAATCAATTGATATTGAATTGAGGTGTGTAAGAATATGTTTCATGTCACTGAAGAGGGTCTTTTCTAATCCCAACGTTTACTTACGATTACTTAACTAATTTTTTAATAACTGAATAGAAGGACTTAGTCCTTGTTGCAAAACCTTACATAACTAGTCCTAGTGTATAACTGGACAAGTTCCCTTGAGAGAGTTGAAGATTTACCCACTTTTTACCCGCACTTGCTTAAATCAATAAATATTGCATTGAGGTGTAAAAGAATCTATTTGAGATATGCTTAAGAAAGTCGAAGCTACTCCCCCCATTTATACGCGCTTGCTTATATCACAAAAATTTGACTTGAGTTGTGAAGGATTTAGTTTGGGATATCCATAACAGAGTCGGAGCTACTCCACCCCTTTACCCGCCCTTGCTTAAATTAATTGAAATTGATTTGAGGTGTGTAAGAATATATTTTATGTCCCTTAAGTGGGTATTTTCTAATCCCAACGTTTACTTAAATTTATTAATTATTTTTTTATTAACTGGAAACAAGGGTAAAATTAGACATTTTCCCTTGAGAGAGTCGAATCTACTCCTCCCATTTACCCGCGCTTGCTTAAATCAATTGATATTTAATTGAGGTGTAAAAGAATATGTTTCATGTCACTGAAGAGGGTCTTTTCTAATCCCAACGTTTACTTACGATTACTTAAGTTATTTTTTAATAACTGAAAGGAAAGACTTAGTCCTTGTTGAAAAACCTTACATAACTAGTCCTAGTGTATAACTTTACAAGTTCCCTTGAGAGATTTGAAGCCTTACCTACTTTTTACCCGCGCTTGCTTATATCACTAAACTTTGACTTGGGTTGTGAAGGAATTGGTTTGGGATAAGAGAGTCGAAGCTACTCCCCAAATTTACCCGCGCTTGCTTATATTAATAAATATTGCCTTGTAGTGTAAAAGAATCTATTTGAGATATGCTTAAGAGAGTCGAAGCTACTCCCCCCATCTACCCGCGCTTGCTTATATCACTAAAATTTGTTTTGGGTTGTGAAGGAATTGGTTTCGGATATCCTTAAGAGAGTCGAATCTACTCAATAAATTTACCCGTGCTTGCTTATATCACTAAAATTTGATTTGGGTTGTAGAGGAATTGGTTTGGGATATAGTTAAGAGAATCGAATCTACTCCCCCGATTTACCCGCGCTTGCTTATATCACAAAAATTTGACTTGGTTTGTGAAGGATTTGGTTTGGTATATCTATAACAGAGTCGGAGCTACTCCACCCTTTTACCCGCGCTCGCTTAAAGTAATTGAAATTGATTTGAGGTGTGTAAGAATATGTTTTATGTCCCTTTAGTGGGTGTTTTTTAATCCCAACGTTTACTTAAATTTATTAATTATTTTTTTATTAACTGGAGGCAAGGGTAAAACTAGACATTTTCCCTTGAGAGAGTCGAATCTACTCCTCTTATTTACCCGCGCTTGCTTATATCACTAAAATTTGTTTTGGGTTGTGAAGGAATTGGTTTGGAATATCCTTATGAGAGTCGAAGCTACTCCCCCCATTTACCCGCGCTTGCTTATATCACTAAAATTTGTTTTGGGTTGTGAAGGAATTGGTTTCGGATATCCTTAAGAGAGTCGAATCTTCCCCCCATTTACCCGCGCTTGCTTATATCACAAAAAATTTGACTTGGGTAGTGAAGGAATTGGTTTGGGATATCCTTAAGACAGTCGAAGCTACTTCCCCCATTTACCCGCGCTTGCTTATATCACAAAAAATTTGACTTGGGTTGTGAAGAAATTGGTTTGGGATATCCTTATGAGTGTCGAAGCTACTCCTCCCATTTACCCGCGCGTGCTTATATCACTAAAATTTGTTTTGGGTTGTGAAGGAATTGGTTTCGGATATCCTTATGAGAGTCGAAGCTACTCCCCCCATTTACCCGCGCTTGCTTATATCACTAAAATTTGTTTTGGGTTGTGAAGGAATTGGTTTCGGATATCCTTAAGAGAGTCGAATCTTCCCCCCATTTACCCGCGCTTGCTTATATCACAAAAAATTTGACTTGGGTAGTGAAGGAATTGGTTTGGGATATCCTTAAGACAGTCGAAGCTACTCCCCCCATTTACCCGCGCTTGCTTATATCACAAAAAATTTGACTTGGGTTGTGAAGAAATTGGTTTGGGATATCCTTATGAGTGTCGAAGCTACTCCTCCCATTTACCCGCGCTTGCTTATATCACTAAAATTTGTTTTGGGTTGTGAAGGAATTGGTTTCGGATATCCTTAAGAGAGTCGAAGCTACTGCCTAAATTTACCCGCGCTTGCTTATATCACTAAAATTTGACTTGAGTTGTGAAGGAATTGGTTTGGGATATCCTTAAGAGAGTCGAAGCTACACCTCCCATTTACCCGCGCTTGCTTAAATGGATTGAAATTTAATTTAGGTGTGTGAGAATAAGTTTCATGTCACTGAATAGGGTCTTTTCGAATCCTAACGTTTGATTACGATTACTTAATTAATTTATCTAATCACTTTAGGCAAGGACCTAGTTCTTGTTGCAAAACCCTACATAACTAGTCCTAGTGTATTACTGGACAAGTTCCCATGAGAGAGTTGAAGCTTTACCCACTTTTTACCCGCGCTTGCTTAAATCAATAAATATTGCCTTGAGGTGTAAAAGAATCTTTTTGAGATATGCTGAAGAGAGTCGAAGATACTCCCCCCATTTACCCGCGCTTGCTTATATCACTAAAATTTGACTTGGGTTGTGAAGGAATAGGTTTGTGATATCCTTAAGAGAGTCGAATCTAATGCTCCCATTTACCCATGCTTGCTTTAATCAATTGATATTGAATTGAGGTGTGTAAGAATATGTTTTATGTCACTGAAGAGGGTCTTTTCTAATCCCAACGTTTACTTAAATTTATTAATTATTTTTTTATTAACTGGAGACAAGGGTAAAACTAGACATTTTCCCTTAAGAGAGTCGAATCTACTCCTCCCATTTACCCCTTAAGTGGGTATTTTCTAATCCCAACGTTTACTTAAATTTATTAATTATTTTTTTATTAACTGGAGGCAAGGGTAAAACTAGACATTTTTCCTTAAGAGAGTCGAATCTACCCCTCTTATTTACCCGCGCTTGCTTATATCACTAAAATTTGTTTTGGGTTGTGAAGGAATTGGTTTGGGATATCCTTATGAGAGTCGAAGCTACTCCCCCCTTTTACTCGCGCTTGCTTATATCACTAAAATTTGTTTTGGGTTGTGAAGGAATTGGTTTGGGTTATCCTTATGAGAGTCGAAGCTACTCCTCCCATTTACCCGAGCTTGCTTATATCACTAAAATTTGTTTTGGGTTGTGAAGGAATTGGTTTCGGATATCCTTAAGAGAGTCGAAGCTACTCCCTAAATTTACCCGCGCTTGCTTATATCACTAAAGTTTGACTTGGGTTGTGAAGGATTTGGTTTGGGATATCCTTAAGAGAGTCAAAGCTACAACTCCCATTTACCCGTGATTGCTTAAATGGATTGAAATTTAATTTGGGTTTGTGAGAATATGTTTCATGTCACTGAAGAGGGTCTTTTCGAATCCCAACGTTTGATTACGATTACTTAATTAATTTATTTAATCACTTTAGGCAAGGACCTAGTTCTTGTTGCAAAACCTTACATAACTAGTCCTAGTGTATTACTAGACAAGTTCCCATGAGAGAGTTGAAGCTTTACCCAATTTTTACCCGCGCTTGCTTAAATCAATAAATATTGCCTTTAGGCGTCAAAGAATCTATTTGAGATATGCTGAAGAGAGTCGAAGCTCCTCCCCCCAATTTACCGGCGCTTGCTTATATCACTAAAATTTGACTTGGGTTGTGAAGGAATTGGTTTGTGATATCCTTGAGAGAGTCGAATCTAATGCTCCCATTTACCCATGCTTGCTTAAATCAATTGATATTGAATTGAGGTGTGTAAGAATATGTTTCATGTCACTGAAGAGGGTCTTTTCTAATCCCAACGTTTACTTACGATTACTTAACTAATTTTTTAATAACTGAATAGAAGGACTTAGTCCTTGTTGCAAAACCTTACATAACTAGTCCTAGTGTATAACTGGACAAGTTCCCTTGAGAGAGTTGAAGATTTACCCACTTTTTACCCGCACTTGCTTAAATCAATAAATATTGCATTGAGGTGTAAAAGAATCTATTTGAGATATGCTTAAGAAAGTCGAAGCTACTCCCCCCATTTATACGCGCTTGCTTATATCACAAAAATTTGACTTGAGTTGTGAAGGATTTAGTTTGGGATATCCATAACAGAGTCGGAGCTACTCCACCCCTTTACCCGCCCTTGCTTAAATTAATTGAAATTGATTTGAGGTGTGTAAGAATATATTTTATGTCCCTTAAGTGGGTATTTTCTAATCCCAACGTTTACTTAAATTTATTAATTATTTTTTTATTAACTGGAAACAAGGGTAAAATTAGACATTTTCCCTTGAGAGAGTCGAATCTACTCCTCCCATTTACCCGCGCTTGCTTAAATCAATTGATATTTAATTGAGGTGTAAAAGAATATGTTTCATGTCACTGAAGAGGGTCTTTTCTAATCCCAACGTTTACTTACGATTACTTAAGTTATTTTTTAATAACTGAAAGGAAAGACTTAGTCCTTGTTGAAAAACCTTACATAACTAGTCCTAGTGTATAACTTTACAAGTTCCCTTGAGAGATTTGAAGCCTTACCTACTTTTTACCCGCGCTTGCTTATATCAATAAATATTGCCTTGTAGTGTAAAAGAATCTATTTGAGATATGCTTAAGAGAGTCGAAGCTACTCCCCCCATTAACCTACGCTTGCTTATATCACTAAAATTTGTTTTGGGTTGTGAAGGAATTGGTTTCGGATATCCTTAAGAGAGTCGAATCTACTCAATAAATTTACCCGTGCTTGCTTATATCACTAAAATTTGATTTGGGTTGTAGAGGAATTGGTTTGGGATATAGTTAAGAGAATCGAATCTACTCCCCCGATTTACCCGCGCTTGCTTATATCACAAAAATTTGACTTGGTTTGTGAAGGATTTGGTTTGGTATATCTATAACAGAGTCGGAGCTACTCCACCCTTTTACCCGCGCTCGCTTAAAGTAATTGAAATTGATTTGAGGTGTGTAAGAATATGTTTTATGTCCCTTTAGTGGGTGTTTTTTAATCCCAACGTTTACTTAAATTTATTAATTATTTTTTTATTAACTGGAGGCAAGGGTAAAACTAGACATTTTCCCTTGAGAGAGTCGAATCTACTATTCTTATTTACCCGCGCTTGCTTATATCACTAAAATTTGTTTTGGGTTGTGAAGGAATTGGTTTGGAATATCCTTATGAGAGTCGAAGCTACTCCCCCCATTTACCCGCGCTTGCTTATATCACTAAAATTTGTTTTGGGTTGTGAAGGAATTGGTTTCGGATATCCTTAAGAGAGTCGAATCTTCCCCCCATTTACCCGCGCTTGCTTATATCACAAAAAATTTGACTTGGGTAGTGAAGGAATTGGTTTGGGATATCCTTAAGACAGTGAAGCTACTTCCCCCATTTACCCGCGCTTGCTTATATCACAAAAAATTTGACTTGGGTTGTGAAGAAATTGGTTTGGGATATCCTTATGAGTGTCGAAGCTACTCCTCCCATTTACCCGCGCGTGCTTATATCACTAAAATTTGTTTTGGGTTGTGAAGGAATTGGTTTCGGATATCCTTATGAGAGTCGAAGCTACTCCCCCCATTTACCCGCGCTTGCTTATATCACTAAAATTTGTTTTGGGTTGTGAAGGAATTGGTTTCGGATATCCTTAAGAGAGTCGAATCTTCCCCCCATTTACCCGCGCTTGCTTATATCACAAAAAATTTGACTTGGGTAGTGAAGGAATTGGTTTGGGATATCCTTAAGACAGTCGAAGCTACTCCCCCCATTTACCCGCGCTTGCTTATATCACAAAAAATTTGACTTGGGTTGTGAAGAAATTGGTTTGGGATATCCTTATGAGTGTCGAAGCTACTCCTCCCATTTACCCGCGCTTGCTTATATCACTAAAATTTGTTTTGGGTTGTGAAGGAATTGGTTTCGGATATCCTTAAGAGAGTCGAAGCTACTGCCTAAATTTACCCGCGCTTGCTTATATCACTAAAATTTGACTTGAGTTGTGAAGGAATTGGTTTGGGATATCCTTAAGAGAGTCGAAGCTACACCTCCCATTTACCCGCGCTTGCTTAAATGGATTGAAATTTAATTTAGGTGTGTGAGAATAAGTTTCATGTCACTGAATAGGGTCTTTTCGAATCCTAACGTTTGATTACGATTACTTAATTAATTTATCTAATCACTTTAGGCAAGGACCTAGTTCTTGTTGCAAAACCCTACATAACTAGTCCTAGTGTATTACTGGACAATTTCCCATGAGAGAGTTGAAGCTTTACCCACTTTTTACCCGCGCTTGCTTAAATCAATAAATATTGCCTTGAGGTGTAAAAGAATCTTTTTGAGATATGCTGAAGAGAGTCGAAGCTACTCCCCCCATTTACCCGCGCTTGCTTATATCACTAAAATTTGACTTGGGTTGTGAAGGAATAGGTTTGTGATATCCTTAAGAGAGTCGAATCTAATGCTCCCATTTACCCATGCTTGCTTTAATCAATTGATATTGAATTGAGGTGTGTAAGAATATGTTTTATGTCACTGAAGAGGGTCTTTTCTAATCCCAACGTTTACTTAAATTTATTAATTATTTTTTTATTAACTGGAGACAAGGGTAAAACTAGACATTTTCCCTTAAGAGAGTCGAATCTACTCCTCCCATTTACCCCTTAAGTGGGTATTTTCTAATCCCAACGTTTACTTAAATTTATTAATTATTTTTTTATTAACTGGAGGCAAGGGTAAAACTAGACATTTTTCCTTAAGAGAGTCGAATCTACCCCTCTTATTTACCCGCGCTTGCTTATATCACTAAAATTTGTTTTGGGTTGTGAAGGAATTGGTTTGGGATATCCTTATGAGAGTCGAAGCTACTCCCCCCTTTTACTCGCGCTTGCTTATATCACTAAAATTTGTTTTGGGTTGTGAAGGAATTGGTTTGGGTTATCCTTATGAGAGTCGAAGCTACTCCTCCCATTTACCCGAGCTTGCTTATATCACTAAAATTTGTTTTGGGTTGTGAAGGAATTGGTTTCGGATATCCTTAAGAGAGTCGAAGCTACTCCCTAAATTTACCCGCGCTTGCATATATCACTAAAATTTGACTTGGGTTGTGAAGGAATTGGTTTGGGATATCCTTAAGATAGTCAAAGCTACAACTACTATATACCCGCGATTGCTTAAATGGATTGAAATTTAATTTAGGTTTGTGAGAATAGGTTTCATGTCACTGAAGAGGGTCTTTTCGAATCCCAACGTTTGATTACGATTACTTAATTAATTTATTTAATCACTTTAGGCAAGGACCTAGTTCTTGTTGCAAAAACTTACATAACTAGTCCTAGTGTATTACTAGACAAGTTCCCATGAGAGAGTTGAAGCTTTACCCACTTTTTACCCGCGCTTGCTTAAATCAATAAATATTGCCTTTAGGCGTCAAAGAATCTATTTGAGATATGCTGAAGAGAGTCGAAGCTACTCCCCCCCATTTACCGGCGCTTGCTTATATCACTATAATTTGACTTGGGTTGTGAAGGAATTGGTTTGTGATATCCTTGAGAGAGTCGAATCTAATGCTCCCATTTACCCATGCTTGCTTAAATCAATTGATATTGAATTGAGGTGTGTAAGAATATGTTTCATGTCACTGAAGAGGGTCTTTTCTAATCCCAACGTTTACTTACGATTACTTAACTAATTTTTTAATAACTGAATAGAAGGACTTAGTCCTTGTTGCAAAACCTTACATAACTAGTCCTAGTGTATAACTGGACAAGTTCCCTTGAGAGAGTTGAAGATTTACCCACTTTTTACCCGCAGTTGCTTAAATCAATAAATATTGCATTGAGGTGTAAAAGAATCTATTTGAGATATGCTTAAGAAAGTCGAAGCTACTCCCCCCATTTATACGCGCTTGCTTATATCACAAAAATTTGGCTTGGGTTGTGAAGGATTTAGTTTGGGATATCCATAACAGAGTCAGAGCTACTCCACCCCTTTACCCGCCCTTGCTTAAATTAATTGAAATTGATTTGAGGTGTGTAAGAATATATTTTATGTCCCTTAAGTGGGTATTTTCTAATCCCAACGTTTACTTAAATTTATTAATTATTTTTTTATTAACTGGAAACAAGGGTAAAATTAGACATTTTCCCTTAAGAGAGTCGAATCTACTCTTCCCATTTACCCGTGCTTGCTTAAATCAATTGATATTTAATTAAGGTGTAAAAGAATATGTTTCATGTCACTGAAGAGGGTCTTTTCTAATCCCAACGTTTACTTACGATTACTTAAGTTATTTTTTAATAACTGAAAGGAAAGACTTAGTCCTTGTTGAAAAACCTTACATAACTAGTCCTAGTGTATAACTTTACAAGTTCCCTTGAGAGATTTGAAGCCTTACCCACTTTTTACCCGCGCTTGCTTATATCACTAAACTTTGACTTGGGTTGTAGAGGAATTGGTTTGGGATAAGAGAGTCGAAGCTACTCCCCAAATTTACCCGCGCTTGCTTATATCAATAAATATTACCTTGTAGTGTAAAAGAATCTATTTGAGATATGCTTAAGAGAGTCGAAGCTACTCCCCCCATTTACCCACGCTTGCTTATATCACTAAAATTTGTTTTGGGTTGTGAAGGAATTGGTTTCGGATATCCTTAAGAGAGTCGAAGCTACTCAATAAATTTACCCGTGCTTGCTTATATCACTAAAATTTGATTTGGGTTGTAGAGGAATTGGTTTGGGATATCCTTAAGAGAGTCGAATCTACTCCCCCGATTTACCCGCGCTTGCTTATATCACAAAAATTTGACTTGGGTTGTGAAGGTTTTGGTTTGGGATATCCATAACAGAGTCGGAGCTACTCCCCCCATTTACCCGCGCTTGCTTGTATCACAAAAAATTGACTTGGGTTGTGAAGGAATTGGTTTAGGATATCCTTAAGAGAGTCGAACCTACTCCTCCCATCTACCCGCGCTTGCTTATATCACTAAAATTTGTTTTGGGTTGTGAAGGAATTGGTTTCGGATATCCTTAAGAGAGTCGAAGCTACTCAATAAATTTACCCGTGCTTGCTTATATCACTAAAATTTGATTTGGGTTGTAGAGGAATTGGTTTGGGATATAGTTAAGAGAATCGAATCTACTCCCTTGATTTACCCGCGCTTGCTTATATCACAAAAATTTGACTTGGGAAGTGAAGAAATTGGTTTGGGATATCCTTAAGAGAGTCGAAGCTACTCCCCCCATTTTCCCGCGCTTGCTTTTATTACAAAAAATTTGACTTGGGTTGTGAAGGAATTGATTACGATTACTTAATTAATTTATTTAATAACTGGAAGCAAGGACCTAGTCCTTGTTGCAAAACCTTACATAACTAGTCCTAGTGTATAACTTTACAAGTTCCCATGAGAGAGTTGAAGCTTAACCCACTTTTTACCCGCGCTTGCTTAAATCAATAAATATTGCCTTGAGGTGTAAAAGAATCTATTTGAGATATGCTGAAGAGAGTCGAAGCTACTCCACCCATTTATTCGTGCTTCCTTATATCACTAAAATTTGACTTAAGTTATGAAGGAATTGGTTTGGGATATCCTTAAGAGAGTCGAAGCTACTCCCCCCATTTACTCGCGCTTGCTTACATCGCCAAAATTTGTTTTGGGTTGTGAAGGAATTGGTTTGGGATATCCTTAAGAGAGTTGAAGCTACACCTCCCATTTACCCGCGCTTGCTTAAATTAATTGAAATTTAATTTAAGTGTGTGAGAATGTGTTTCATGTCACTGAAGAGGGTCTTTTCTAATCCCAACGTTTACTTACGATTACTTAACTAATTTTTTAATAACTGAATAGAAGGACTTAGTCCTTGTTGCAAAACCTTACATAACTAGTCCTAGTGTATAACTGGACAAGTTCCCTTGAGAGAGTTGAAGATTTACCCAATTTTTACCCGTACTCGCTTAAATCAATAAATATTGCATTGAGGTGTAAAAGAATCTATTTGAGATATGCTTTAGAGAGTCGAAGCTACTCCCCCCATTTACCCGCGCTTGCTTATATCACTAAACATTGTCGTGGGTTGTGAAGGAATTGGTTTGATGTTAATTAAGAGAGTCTTTTCTAATACTAACGTTTACTTACGTTTTATCAAATAATAATTAATTATCTAAAGCCAAGGATAAAACTGGACAGGTTCCTTTACAGAGTTCAAGCTACTTATCCCATTTACCCTCGCTTGCTTATATCACTAAAATTTGACTTGTGTTGTGAAGGAATTGGTTTGGAATATCCGTAAGAGAGTCTAAGATACTCCCCTTATTTACGCGCACTTGCTTATATCACTAAAATTTGACTTGGGTTGTAAAGGAATTGGTTTGGGATATCCTTAAGAGAGTCGAAACTACTCCCCATATTTACTCGCGCTTGCTTATCTCACTTAAAATTTGTTTTGGGTTGTAAAGGAATTGGTTTAGGATATCCTTAAGAGAGTCGAAGCTACTCCTCCCATTTACCCACACTTGCTTAAATAAATTGAATTTGAATTTAGGTGTATAAGAATATGTTTTATGTCACTGAAGAGGGTCTTTTCGAATCCCAACTTTTGATTACGATTACTTAATTAATTTCTTAATAACCGGAGGCAAGGTTCTAGTCCATGTTGCAAAGCCTTACATAACTAGTCCTAGAGTATAACTAGACAAGTTCCCTTGAGAGAGTTGAACCTTTAACCACTTTTTACCCGCGCTTGCTTAAATCAATAAATATTGCCTTGAGGTGTAAAAGAATCTATTTGAGATGTGCTTAAGAGAGTCGAAGCTACTCCACCCATTTACCCGCGCTTGCTTATATCACTAAAATTTGACTTGGGTTCTGAAGGAATTGGTTTAGGATATCCTTAGGAGAGTCGAAGTTACTCCCCCCATTTACTCGCGCTTGCTTATATCACTTAAAATTTGTTTTGGTATGTCGAAGCTACTCCCCCATTTACCCGTGCTTGCTTATATCACTAAAATTTGACTTAAGTAGTGAAGAAATTGGTTTGGGATATCCTTAAGAGAGTCGAAGCTATTCCCCCCAGCTTATTCCCCCATTTTTGTAGGCGTCTAAGGAGCGAATCGAGGACCATGTTGAACAAAAGAGGTGATAAAGTGTCTCCCTGTTTGACTCCCCTTTTGAGCACCAGGTCGAAACCTCCACAATTCTTGAACGTTGTTACCGAATGTCCATAAGCATCGTTGAGTACAGAAAGTATCGCAGGGGGGGCTCCTGCCGCTTTGATGGCCTTCATTATTGCAGCGTGGTTCACAGCATCAAAAGCTTTGCTTATGTCCAAGATGGCTGCAGCGATTCCTAACTCTTTGCCTCGTCTAATAAATTCGTGTAAGTATCGAGTGTTGGCAAAGCATCCATTGCCTTCCGTGAAGCCACGCTGTCTAGCATCTAAACTGATTTTATTCTTTAAGCGGTCTTCAACGATCCCACTGAACAGCCTTGCCAAGATATTTCCCACTGTGATAGGACGCCATTCTTCCGGGTCCTTAGGATCTTTACCCTCCTTAGGGATCATAGAGGTGACGTTGAACAACCAGGCAGAAGAGTATTCACCAGAGGCCAAGACTCAGTTGAAAATGCCGGCTAAGAGGTGAACGTATCCTTTGAACTTCAACAGGTCTGATCTCCTAATTCCATCAGGCCCCGGAGCTCCTTTAGGCTTCATTTTCTTGATTCTCCCTCTGACGTTCGCTGCTGTTACAGGATCAATTGTAAACTGTGCCTGAGTCAGATCAGCTTCGAAGGAGATGTCGTTAGGGGCTTGTCCCCAGAGTTCTCTGTAAATCCTTTCGGTCGCATGTTTTGGAGGAGATATGGATACGGGTCCTCTGAATCCATCTAATTTGTTGTTGCGAACTAGCTCTGCTAATTTTGCAGGGCCATTTAGGTATAGCTCCTGGGTGTTGGCGAATTCTTTGCGCTTTGAGCTTTTTGAAGTGCATTTCCATCCTGGAGGTCTATTCCGCTTATTTCCTTGATCGTTGCTGGCAGAGTCTTTGATGGCAAGCGTCACCCTCTCTATGAAAGAATCTAGCCACATCCGTCCAGGGAGTCCATTTTCTACAATTTGGCTCCTCAACTCTCTTGACCAATGATCGGTGGACTGTACCCTCATCCAATGATCCATTGGATCTGACGACCAGCTGCCTCGACCCTGAGCGTTTGTGGCAGGTGATAGAGTTGCTGAGGGCTCGTCTTGGAAGACTTCGGTTGCCGTGTCAGCAATGTCTCTGACCCCCTGTGAGACTTCCGAAACATTGGCGAAGCCGTCCCAAGTCTCTAGCCTGCTGATGGCCTCTTGGTCGTTAATATGCAAATTGTTAACTGAGGGGGAATTCTGGAAGCTAGAAGAAAGGATGACATTCTCCACTGGGCTATGGGGGTTGCTCTCTGAATCGTGAGACTGATTCGCTGGCGATGAATGCATTGAAACGGGATTTGTGTCGTTTGGAGAGTCTGGATCAGAAAGGTCAATTAGGTCGGGCCCTTCCTGGATGTCAGAGGAGGAATGTGAGTCGGCTTCCTCTGTTGGGAGCTTTCCTTCAGACCGAAGTGCTGAAACCTTATCCCTTATTTGTTTAGCTGTCTTGTTTGGGAGCAGATCCCTGAATTTGGCAGTGTATGTTCTTCCAACCAGAAGGCATCTGTTTCTGATCAGAGTGGCCACCTCATCCTCCGACCATGTCCTGCCTCCTCCTCTAGCTGGTGCTCTTCGTCTGATTCTGACATAACCTGTTGCTGATATATTGGACGTTCGGGCTCGGAGGTTGATGGCTGGATGGGCGTGCCTGATATGCTGTCCTAAGCCACTCCTAGTCGGAAAAGAACTGTCACAGTGTTGGCAAGCGTGTTGATGTGTTATGGGCGCAATACCCTGTCATTTAGGAAGTGGCATGCAGCCGCATGAGCTCCACGGAACAGTCTAGAACACTTTGAGCACTTGAACAGGAGTTCTTTATCCTGGTGCAGAGTCCGGTGGTGATTTGTCAATGGTCCAGGTCTTTGAAAAAAGGCTGGGCAGAAGTTGCATTTTGTGGGAGCAAAGGGGATGGCCCGTCTGGATCTGGGGTCACTGCCAATTCTGGGATGGCCTGGGAAATATTGACTCTAAGGTTCAGGTCCATAGTTTGTTCTTCGACGGCTCTCCTCCAGAGCCCTAAGGAAGGCCGTCAGACTCTTGCAATCCTAAAGGCCTCTGTTACCTTCCTCGCCAACTAGGAACCTCGTCCCTCACCCAGACGTGTGCCGAGCTGTTGTTCAGGGCGGCACCCCTTAATACCCTCATTGCCCACTGCGATTTCTCCTGCCACCCGAAACCATCCAGAACCATCATCACCTCCATATCCCCGTCTTCATTTATCCTGACGCACCCGACAAAATTCCTCACCCTTTCCTGCACCGATTTACCGCAGTCCACCTTACCGGTCATTCCTACAGATGTTCCTGGCGCTATCCAATTAACTCTCCCTTGCTCCTGTCAACTTTCCAAAAATAATACCCTGCTAATTTCCCAAAGTTTTCCTTGCACTTCACAGACTGTTCCCAACATTTCCCACCTTATACCATCCACATGGTCGACACTTCCTTCCCTTCACATAAGTCCAAATACTGCCACCTACCTCGACTTCCATAGCCTGGATTCGCTCCTCAATGATAACTGGACACTCCATACCCCTAGTTTCCTCATCCAAACCCATATTGCGTCCGAAGCCTTTGACCCCGTATCCCTTCCGGCGTCATGGTCAGACGTCCTAAACAGTAATTACTCCATTCAGTTTATAGTTTTTATGGTCTGGAACACCGTACTAACAATAACCATACTCTACTTATACTTCAGAAGGTATATTTACCGCCGAATTTTCGGGCGCCCCGTCATCCAACCGACTGTAATTTAAATGAATCATTTCGTTCCATTTTAATTTTTCTTATTCTTTTGTTTCCTGTAAGTTCCTTTTAAAAGACATGGGGACAATGTCTAACTGGGCGGGGGAGATGTGACGGTGGTCACCTTTTTCTAAATTATTTTTCAAAATTCTGGGTTTATTAAAACAAGAGACCTGGTATTGGGATTTCACAATCCACATACCAGTGTTGTACAAATTGGCACATAGAATCTAGGTACTTGATGAATCTCAGTTTTTCACTGCATGAACTGCCGAATTGAGCTGACTCAGCGGTTGCTTCATCATCGGTGAGTTGGAGGCCTCGTTAAGTTAGATTGGCGTGCGTCCCAGAGCCCCGAGGACCACCCTTCTACGCCTGAACTTGTGGTAAGGCGGAATTTATTTCATGTTATATTATTCTAACCTCTTGGATTGTCCAGACTTAAATTCATTTTCAATTTTATAGTATAAAGATCATTGATTCACTGATATCGTATATCGTTCCATTCACTGTTTATTTAATTTAATCGAGTTTAATAACTTTCTACCTGTTTGATAAATTAAATTAATAGATCTGAGATCATCAAGTACTCTTTATCATTGACTTGAATTCTTAACGGTTTTTGTTTGATTACATATTAAAAGAAACTTATTTAGATTAAAATTATCTCCTTGTGTTTTTATATGTTTGTGTAGCTTCTATAATAGTACATCTTATTAAACTTCTTTAGTCCTCTCATTTGTTTTTATATAGTACCTCTCACTCGATGCCCCATACTAGTATTAGTTGTATTTATAAGAGTAAACGATCCCCTTTTGAGTGGTCAAAACCACTCGTGACACCGGGCAAGTGTTGCTCGTGGTGCTATGATCGTAAAACCTCTTTGCTCTCTTGCAGGGGACGCAAATAGGAGGACCTTGACGCTGGCAGTTCTTAATGTCATGATCGCCACCACAATGACCACAAGTTGATTTAGTTTCCTTACAATACTCTGAGATGTGGCCATAAGATTGACACCTATAGCATCTGGTTGCCTCAACAAATTCCCTGATCCTGCAAGAGTCGAAATCTATAAACAGTCTATCATTTTCTTCTAGCACCTTGTGCACTGCCGTGCTAACCTCCACTACCCAGTTCTCTCTATCCCCTCTCCTGGAGGCGATCCTCCTTACTACTTTGAAGCCTCTCTGAAACTCAGTCCTGTCCATTCCATCAATATTCTGCTCAAAAATTGCCTCTAAGATGGGATTGCAGTCCTCGTCTACCTCAATATCATGAATCATGTACTTAGGATTTTTGAGCGCTCCTCGGGTGGAAACAAGTCCAGCAGCTGTGAGAGCCGAGCTCTGTACTGACTCTGACGTTGATGCCGTAGGTTCTTGGATTGATAGCATTCTGAATTTTCTTTCTTATGGTACTAGTGGGCACTGGAGCACCATCATGTACGGGGGGGGGTTGGCCTTCACTAGAACCACATTCTTCCTGGTGGCCGATGATTCTCTTGTGGGAGGCCGGCTCTGACCCCTGAGGGTGTCCGCGAATGACCTTGAAGCCATCTCAGTCTGACGTTGAGCTGGTCTAAGACGTGCGTCAATGCTCTTGTTTAAGGCATCAAACTTGGACTCAAGGATGGACTGCAATTCCTTCTGGGCATCGACCCTGCCCGCAAAATAGGCCCTCTCGACTTCCAACCTATCCATGCAGTCTTCCATGTCATTTACCAATCCTCTGAAGATGTCAAGTTTAGGTTCCGGGAGGACCTTCATTTCATAAACCTCTTTATACCACCCCTTCAGACTTGCGATGGAATATCTTGCTCTGTTGACCGCATCACAGCCTGGCTCCTCATAAAAGGCCCTACTATATTCCTCTGGGGAACCACGCTGTCTCTTGAGGAAATGACGTCCCGGAGTCTCAGCGCTTGGAAGGGGAAATTGGCATGAGACAGATTGACTTGATTGTGCCTGTGAACCGTCCCAGTTGTCCTGAGTGGGGACTCCCTGTAATGGGCCTACCTGAGACAGATTTGACGCTGGGTCCTGAGACAGGTCGATGAGCGGGTTGGCGGTGGTAGCCTGCTCCTGGCTTAATACATTATCCGTCTCCATGCCTGTGTCGCCTGCTGTTGTTCCAAAAGGATTTGCCACAGAGCTGACAGAGGGTCTGACCTGGGACCTCGTTAGACTTTTCCTGGGCAAAAATATTTCCGCTGGAGTTACAGTCTGTGCTTCGGGTGGTGGTGGCAAAGTCGGCTCCTTCATCATGGATTTTTTTCCTGGTTTGGGGGGGAAAGCCCCCTTCTCATCTTCTTTCATCTTTGTTCCTCCACCTTTCAATTTTTTTCCGCTTTGTTGATTGTTTGACGCTATGGAACGAGGGGTTGTTGACGTTGTAGGAATGCTAGTTGTTGGTCCTGTGAGAAATTTGATATCCACTGTCTCAGTCTTGAAAGGAAAAAAAAATCGGGTGCTCCCTCAATTGATGTGTAACTACTATAGCAGTTTGGTGTTCCCCTGAATTGAGATATTGCTAATTGTGTGACTCCTTAAGGCTCCTTCCCTAAATGATGTGTGGATCCTGTAACAAACAGTTATGTTGCTCCCCCAAATTATGTGTGACCAAAATAAGCTTGACCTGATTACCTACTAAAAAGTAGGTCACTCTTCCAAAAATACCCTGGAATTACCCTCTAAGGGAAAATATGACCAAAAAAATTACCTGCAGGGAAAATTTCCCAGTTTTTACCCGTTCGGGGAAATTGTGAGCTGCAATTACCCGTTTTTTCCTAACCTCTAATGGACCTGGGAACACGTGGTTTTTACAGAAAAATGCTCATAAAAATTTTCTATCGAGCCGATTTCTACCAAATTTGGTACAGAGGTACCTTATATCTTGATACAACTTTTGCTCAAAGGACTTTGGCGAACAGGACAATGAAAATGGCCCAAAAAAATGAACAAAAAATTCTTTTTGAAACTTAGCCTAGATGACCTAATTCTACTTATCCTAATTCTTCCTTATGCTAAATGGCCTTGTTCCTTGTGGAACCCTCAGGGCTCAGTCCTCGGGCTAAGAAAATTGAGTTCCTGATGGGAAAGCTTGACAAAACTTAATGGTACCTAAGTGCCGTTATGACCTGAGCCTAGGCTCTAGTTTAGGAACCTAAACTCCTGCTTCTTCGCTTTTTCCTTTAAAGTTCCTTGAAAATTAAGTTCCTAGCACACACTAAACAGTTCCGCAGAGAGTTCCACTAACTCCCACACTCACTGAGTTCCTTAATTGCACAAGAAAAGTTAATCTAGGTTTGTGAACAAAACTTTGACAACTACTCGCACCGCCATTAAGAGAGTCATAGTTACTCCCGCCGTTTACCCGCGCTTGCTTGAATTTCTTCACTTTGACATTCAGAGCACTGGGCTGAAATCACATTGCGTCAACACCCGTTAGGGCCATCGCAATGCTTTGTTTTAATTAGACAGTCGGATTCCCCTGGTCCGTGCCAGTTCTGAGTTGATCGTTGAATGGCGACCGCGAAGGTAGGAGGCCCGCCCACGGGGCGCCCCGTGAGGAGCGTATCCCGCAGCTAGACAGCCAACACCTCACAGCAAGGAAGATCCGGGTGTGGCCAAGGCACGGGACCGAGCAGAGAATCACCGCGAAGGGAGAACCCAACACGGATCGACTCGCCCAGGCCCGGCTCCCGGCACGTCTACGCTTCCCGACCAAGCCCAATACACCCCGATCCTTAGAGCCAATCCTTGTTCCGAAGTTACGGATCAAGTTTGCCGACTTCCCTTACATACATTATTCTATCGACTAGAGGCTCTTAACCTCAAAGACCTGCTGCGGTACGATCCGGTGCGAACTTTCCACGTAGCCCTCTCCCGGATTTTCAAGATCCGAGGGGAAGATCCAGACATCGTCGCAACTGCGATGCTCTTCGCGTTCCAAACCCTATCTCCCTGCTAAAGGATTCCAGGGAACTCGAACGCTTATAGAGAAAAGAAAATTCTCTCCGGATCTCCCAACGGCGTCTCCGGGTCTCTTTGGGTTACCCCGACGAGCACTCAATGAGGGCCCGCATTGGAACGGTTCCGCTACCGGGTTCCGGAATAGGAACCGGATTCCCTTTCGCCCCGTGGGTGCCGACTTGCCGCATTATGGGCCTCGCTAGCACTGTGGCTGCGTGACTTGAATACAGCCCATCGACATAGGATTTCTCCTTAGGGTTAGACTTAGGGTTAGGGACTTAGGGTCCTTAGGGACTATAGGCTTATCTACAGCGCACCGGCTACAGGTGTCTGTAGAACGACCTAATCCGTCCATTATTGTTCGTTTCGTGTGCAGGGACTACAAACGCCTGTGGATGGCAAAAGCGTGGGAAAACCATAGTTGTCTAAATGGTGCAGGAATTTGTGACTCTTGGGCGTCCCATCCTTTTTATATAAATGATCATTTAACTCCCTACAATCGAGCGCTCCTCAGCCGGGCCAGGAAGTTGGTAAAAGACCGGAACATCGCGCGTGCCTGGACCAGAGACTGCCGGGTGTTTGCTAAGAAGTCCGCCACTCCTGATTGCCACCCAACCCCACTCAACACCATGGAGGACTTGGACAAACTGCTGTAAGGAGGATGGTGTTCCAATTAAATCATCACTCTCACTTTAAAGATCTGTACGTACTTGCTGGGGTAAAAACGCTACAATTATATATTAAGTTTTTTTTAATACTAAAATTATAATGCAAGAGTGTAGGCGAATTTCTTTTATTTAATTATTCATATTTTGGCTTCCTTTGTTTTATTAGATCTAAACAACAAACTATTTTAAAGGTATATCATTGGTGTTTTTTTTAGTTTCTTTTTTTTCTCTTTAGAAAAAGATATTTTTATTTTAAATACTGTATTCATACTAATACTATACCAAATACTGATATAATAATAAGTACTACTAATAATTAGCTTCAAATGTAATTAAAATGGTTTATTAACTTCTATTAAATTATTTAATTAAGGGTTATACCTAATAGATATTGGTAATAAAGAGCCAAATTTTTGAAATTATCATTAATTGCACAGTTTTAAACTAGTGAAAGAAATACCGTTATTTCTAAACGTTATTATTTATTTTTAAATAATGAGTAATATATTACTACTACTGATATAGAACTATGGTTAGATTATTGAGCTGAGTTTGTTTCATTGTTGTTTTAAAGAACGATAAGATATGTTGGTTTAGATGGAATTTCCTTTCCTGTAGATAACTTCTTTCTGTGTTTGCTGAATAGTTTTGGTGAATGGGAAAAGATAATTTAAATTTCGTAAATTTTTCAGGTGGCGTATTTCTTATCAAAATATTTTATTGAAAAACATCTCTATCTTTGCAATATGTTTCATCTTCAATAGAACTAAACCTGGTATTTTTGTACCGTTTAATAACATAAAACCATCAATTAATCAAAGTTTACTTAATTCCGATTCTGTATTGATATGGTAGATTACAGAAAATTACCGTTCACATTTATTTTAGTTGTATGGTAAATTTATTAAGTGTTCAGTTAGTAGGCTAAAATTTCTCACTCTGGCATTATTTATTAGATTGTAAACCTTTTTTGTTGTTGTTTTGTTTGATTGTTAGTGTTTTTATTGTAACAGTATAGTATGACTTCCAACCGCTTAAATTTAGTAGTTAAATTCCATTATAAAACATATGTACCCTACTTGTGAAAGAGACGCTTTTAATGTAATAAATACTTTGTGAAATCCAAATTACAGTAGTATTTTCCAAATTTATGATTCCTACAGCAAAGGAGAATTAATAATTATTGATGTACAATTACTTTTTACGCTCAACCATCTAACCTCATCCTGATTTAATATGGTTAATTCTGTTGTTACCGATTGTAACTTGTTAAACAATTGGCATACGACTTCCACTGTTAAATAACACGGCTCGACACACGACTGCGACGCGACGCTACTGACGGACATGATCGGGGACGAGGACAGATTAGGACTTGACAGCTACAAAAATATAGTATGTGAAGAATTCGAACACCATGATCAGCTTACTAAATTTTTAACAATTGATGACCCTGAATTTTATTTAAAAGTTATTCATTTTAATATTCGAAGTTATTATAAAAATATTGATTGTGCTTTGGTTTTGTTTGAAAGCCTAAAAGTAAAGTTTGATATAATAGTTTTCACGGAAGCTTGGATTGAAGCAGATATACCGGTTATCACTCTAGAAGATTACGATGTTTTTACTACTGACGATAACTGGAATAGGAGCGATGGTGTAGTTGTGTACTGCAAAACTGACTTAAATGTAACGTCAAATCAGATTACTTTGGGAGAGGCTACTGGACTGGAATTGCACTTTGATACTGACAACAGACACTTTAACTTTTTAGCAATATATCGTAGCTCATCAATGGACTGCGTGACTTTTCTGGAAGATTTGAATGAACACTATAGTGTAATTCTCAGTAAAAACACCTATTTTTTTGTTGGCGATATTAATATCAATATACTGTCTCAAAGTAATGATAGCCGTGACAAAGATACCTACCTGAATACTTTATACCTAGCTGGTTTCACAGAATACATTGACAAACCTACTAGAGTTACTGACCACTCTGTAAGTTGTATAAACCATGTATTTGTCAATCATTTTGATTATGCTGCAGTAACTTCTGGTATACTTAAAACTGATGTCACTGACCACTATGCCATCGTGGTAAAACTTAGATACTCTAACACAAACCGACCTGTTTTTAACACAACGGAAACCTCAACTTACTTAGACATGCGGGAGCTGCACGGGCTGATGGAGCGACAGTCGTGGGACCATGTTTTGGTCCTACAGGACGTAAATGAGAGCTGTAATGTATTTATTGAAACAGTTGATAATCTTAAAAATATAGCAACTAAGACCAAAATAAAATCTAATCGCTTTAAAAAGCTTAAGCCGTGGATTAATATGGATTAATAAATTGGTTCAGTAGCTACTTGAGTAATCGAAGGCAAGTTGTTTCGATTAATAATCAGTGTAGCGACGTAATGGACATTAATTATGGGGTCGTGCAGGGTAGCACGCTTGGGCCTGCCCTTTTCCTGGTCTATATTAACAATTTAGAACGACTCCTTGTTACCGGTAAATTTTTCTTTTTTGCTGATGACACTGCAGTTATTTTTAAGGGAAGCACATGGGAACAGGTTTATAGCGTTGCGGCCCGTGAACTCTGTTTAGTTAAAAATTGGTTTTCTCAAAATGTATTAACAATGAATATTAGTAAAACTAAGTGTATGCCAATCGCCCTTCGACCGGTGAGTGAGCCACCCGCAAAACTTAGACTGGTGCTTCATGAGTGTGCTGATCCGGCAATCAATACGTGCGGTTGCCAAGAGGTGGAGAGGGTAGACCAATACAAATATCTAGGGGTTATTATTGATTCTAAATTAAGATGGGAATGCCATATAAATTATGTTAAAGCTAAGCTAAGAAAGTTAATATATGTTTTTAGACAAATAAGTGATATTCTTGATATGAATGAAATAAAAGTAGTTTATTTTGCGTACGTACAATCAATTTTACAATACGGTATTCTGGTTTGGGGGGGAGCTAATAATTCTTTGTTTGAACCTTTATTTGTAGTCCAAAAACTAATAATAAAATCGGCATTTAAAAAACCAATCAGATATCCTACAGAATTACTCTTCGAGGAATCCCAATTGCTTTCTTTGCGCCAACTCTTTGTCAAAACAGTATTGGTCTACACTTACTCGCATAAAGACATAGTTTTAACACCTCTTGTCCACCAATACAACACCAGGAGAGCCGCCAACGTGGGCCTTCAAGTCCCCAGGGTCTTTAAGTCAGTAAATTTAACCAATCCCTTTTACATTGCAAATTTTTTATTCAGGAATATTCCACAAGAGATAAGAGACTTGCAGGTATCAATGGCGGTTTTCAAACGTTATGTCACCAACTGGCTGATGGGGGTTGGCCTGGAGTGCACTGAAGCTCTCATCAGTTCCGAGTATAGCTCCTGAAATACACTCACTACTAAAATTCGTTGCACAATACTGACATAAAATACGACACTAAATACTTAGGCCTACTGACAGTGGGGTCTTTTTAAAAACTGATTAAAGGCGTATCTTCTCTGTATTTATATTATTTTTGTTTTCTTTTTGGTTTGACTAGCATTTAATTAGTTGTTTCAATTTATTAGGTATTTAGATAGCTTATTTTACAGGTGTAGTTTAATAAAAATGTAGCTGAGAAAATATGTTTAACATAAATGTAAAAAATGTCATTGTGAAAATATTTTGTATAAATTTCATAATTAAGTTATTTACCTAATAGTTTAAGAACTCGTTCCACGCACAGGCCTATTTAAAGGCCCATGTGGGACTATTTTTAAGTTCATTTGTAAATACTGTATCTTTAGGAAAATTTTTTGAAATAAATTGATTGATTTGATTGCTTGATTGATTGATTTGCTTAGGGTCTACTGACTCTTGTACAACAGCTGTTCACAAGAAACCCTTCTCCACGTCAGTCCTCCAGGTCCTCGCTGGAGTATTTGCTACTACCACCAAGATCTGCGCCGATGGCGGCTCCAGGCCGGCTCACGCCGTGACCCTTCTGTGCACACCACCGCGACCCTCCTACTCGTCAAGGCGTAACGGCCCGGCCCCCGCGAGGAGGCCGCCCACTGTGCCATTGACGGCCGAGTATAGGCACGACGCTACAGCGCCATCCATTTTCAGGGCTAGTTGCTTCGGCAGGTGAGTTGTTACACACTCCTTAGCGGATTCCGACTTCCATGGCCACCGTCCTGCTGTCTTAAGCAACCAACGCATTTCATGGTTTCCCATGAGCGTCGTTCGGGCGCCTTAACTCGGCGTTTGGTTCATCCCACAGCGCCAGTTCTGCTTACCAAAATTGGCCCACTTGGTACTCTGGATCCGAGACTCCGGCATCACAAGGTTTGAGTCAAGCATGCCGGAGGTCTCACCCATTTAAAGTTTGAGAATAGGTTGAGGTCGTTTCGGCCCCAAGGCCTCTAATCATTCGCTTTACCGCATGAGATTCGTCCTCCGAGCACCAGCTATCCTGAGGGAAACTTCGGAGGGAAACAGCTACTAGATGGTTCGATTAGTCTTTCGCCCCTATACCCAGCTCTGACGATCGATTTGCACGTCAGAATCGCTACGGACCTCCATCAGGGTTTCCCCTGACTTCGTCCTGGCCAGGCATAGTTCACAATCTTTCGGGTCCCAACGTGTACGCTCTGGGTGCGCCTCCTCTCGCAATGAGAACGAGACGCCCCGGGAGTGCGGGACGCCGACACTTGGGCTGCACGTCCATAATTTCATTGCGCCTTTAGGTGTGTACACCCAAATGACTCGCGCACATGTTAGACTCCTTGGTCCGTGTTTCAAGACGGGTCGGATAAGTACCTCAAACTGACATCGCTGACCGGTGTTACATGACCCGTAGAAAGACACGACCACCAACAGCTGGAAATGGTGCCGAGAGCAAGACAAGTCCGTCATCCCGGTCGCCTCCGAGCTTGTGGCCGGCCCTACGCCCGAAAACGGGGGCGGTCCGACACCTGCACTTCTTACCGTCTGACGATCGGCCAGGACTCCCGGGGTCCGAGCGGCGATCCGAAGATCGCGCCACGGGCTCCCACCGGGGCCGTCGACCGTCGCCCGACGGGTCGCGACGTCCTACTGAGGGAAATGTGCGGCCCACCGCGGCCGGCATAACCCCCACGAGCGTCGAGTGATGGCC